>JAWHQI010000086.1:7288750-7957500 GCA_033032865.1 Dactylorhiza incarnata
GTTCGACGAACGCCGAATGAAGTTGAAGCGTTCGACGAAATTGCCGTTTCCGTTCGACGAATCTGGAAAACTTTTCTGCCATCGTCCGGTAAAGCCTGAATGCTTATATTTTAGGCTAGAAGTGGGATTAAAAGTCAATAGATGGCTGACACAAGTCGTGGAACTTGGAGATTCATTAAATGCTCATTAATGCTCTCTCTCTCTCTTCATTCTCCATTAAGCCAAAAATGCAGAACACATAAAGGGCTGATCTCCTAATCAGAGAACTATTCATCTTCTTCTTCTCCTTCTTCTTTTTTTTCATCTTCTTCTTCATCCCTTAAAGGGTTTATTTAGGGTTCTTGAAGGAGCAAGCTTGGAGAGGAATTTGGAGCTTGGCCGACCACCACCATGCTTCCATCAAGATTAGATCCAACCATGGTCGTAAAATAAGGTGACTTCCTCCCCTCTCCTCTGGAGCTAGCCTCTTAGATCACAATAGGAGAGATGAAGGCTCAAGAGAGCTTCTCGTGTGAGCTTAAATGGAGTTTCCTTAGGAAGACCAAGTCGGAACCTCAAATTTAGGGCACCGTTCGCCGCGAGGTTCTTGGAATCATTTCTTCTCTTCAAGAGGAAGAGATGGGATTTGATTTGGTTCAAACCCATGGTCGTTGAGGGAGAGTGAGGGGAGTGATTATGTAAGGATTTTAAAGATGTAATGACCTAGCATTTGTTTGAGAAGATGATGAATAGTCCCCTGTTAAGTAGTATTTAATTTATATCTTTTGTGATAAAAATGATGTATAACCCCATGTTAATTATGGTTTTAACAATATATTACGCGATAAAGGTGATGATAGCCCCCTTGCTAAAGAAGTTTAAATTTATAACATTTCACTTGGTTATTAAGGGATGAGTTGGTGCGCAACTGGGTTCAAGCCAATTCTTAGGTTTGATCCCGCTAGAACTAGGCTTCGGGCTCAACATGAAAGTTGTAGCCCTCGGAAAGAGCTTTCCGACGATAGGCCACACATTTTATGAAGTGCCCTGTAGCTCCCTAAAGGTCCAGTCGAGTGGACTGTCCAGAAAGCTGGAATGTGGTTAAGTGTGTGTTGTTTTGCTGTCCAGATTATTGTAGTTGACTTCAGAGCAGATTTTAGGTAGAAGCCACTTGGATCTTGGCTTAGGACTCAACATGAATGTTGTATCCCTTGGTGAGAGCTTTCCAAAATGGTGTGGTACATAATTTGTGGTGGAGTAGAACTCCCAGAAATTCAGTTTTGTAAATCATCGTCGTTGTAGTTTGAATTGCGATAATTTTTGGGATATCTTTTATAATACTTGTCGGATGCTCTTAACAATTGGTAGAATTCAAATTGATGATATTGTGCTGACCTCTGTTGAATTTCATGAGTTTTGGGAGGATACTTGTTGTCATTTTGCCAATCATAGTTCTTTCCCACATTGCTCCGTAAATAATAATTGGGAATGCCGACGGGGCTAATATTTGGTGAGAATGGCCATAACAAGCTAGCGGAACTACGGTAGAAGTTTTAGCAAGGCTCGGTTTGTTATGGGTTCTTAATTAAATATATTGTCGTAAAATATTATGCTGCTGAACTCAGATAGAGACTGAAAATGAATAACCAAGTTGGGCTTGGGAGAACAAAGTGTTGTTTTGAAATGGAAGGGTGATATCATAAAGTAAGTTGGAAACGCAAGTAGTCCGGTGGGGTCAAGGGTGTGAATTCCCTAGTTTATGAACGTCGTATAGAATGTTTGTCATAATATTTGCACACCACCACACGAGAGTTGTGACAACTCGGGATGGGTAGCGGCTAAACGTGCAAGATGTGAAATGTAATAAGACTCCGCTTGGGGGTCCTCGGGTGCTTATGAGCACGAGTGTGCATGGTGATGTATGGATCTTGGATGGAGGATTGCTTGTGGCGGGTCTACAGGCTTGCTGGTCGTGACACCGACAGAAGCCGGCAGTTAGACTCTAGACCGGTTGGGTTGGACTCTTGGTGCTCACCTACCCAAGTCCCCTTCTGTGTCCTTGAAGGCTCAGCTTGATGCGAGCAGTACGCAGGGTCTCTGCTGTGTGTTCTTAGCGTCGAGGCGTACAGAGGCCTAGGACTGGTAGTGTTCATACACTCCTAGTGGTGGAGGAGCTCGTTCTACTGTCTCCGTCTGGCCACGACGGGAGATGCCTGAGCGGTTAGCTACCCCTCAAAAAGCGAGAACTAAAGGTCTATGTCGACATAACAACTTTGCATGGGTGAGTCATCATATCATAATCATTTCATTGCATTCATCCTTCATCTTTGCATACATCCTTCATAATCATAGCATTGCACCGCATCGGGTCCATCATATAAATTAGTATGGGCTCTTTTATATGATGGGTCCCAGATTAGAAACCTTAACTTATAAGTTTGTATGGGCATTCATATAAGTTAAGGTACGATATGAACTGCTTACTTTTGTGCTATTTCACTACTTGCTTACACTCAGTCATTGCCATATTACTTGTTAGTTGTGCTTTTTATACATTGGATATGGTGCTTCTTATACACTAGTTGTGCTTCTTATTACTTGTTACTTACTGCACTGTTATTCCTGTACCTGTTAGTTAGAGTTATTGCAAGTACTTGGGTACTTATACAACCGACGTATGTGAACAATCATTCATGTCACCTGCTTTGTATATTATTGCTTATATTGCAGCTTTTCTTCCTTTCCTACCACCCAGTGCTTTGGAGTCGTCGGGGGAGCGGATGTGAAGCCACTTAGTCTTTATGACTAACGGTTGTTGCACCCCTCTTTTTAGGAGCGCACCCTGGGGCAGCAACGCGCGGTGTTGGAGGAGGATGTTGGAACATGGTCTTCCGCATCTCCTAAGTTTGAGAATAACAAATCCTATGTGTATTTGATCTTGTGTGTTTAAGTGTGCAGGATAACAAAGTCCACATGACTCAAGGATTACATAAGAAGGTTGCCCCCAAAGTTGAGCCATCAAATCCAGAACTCCTAGTAGCGCTGGCAGTAGTACTAGCGCAGGCGCTAGCTGTCGTTCGACAAACTGTTAGCGGCGCTCGACGAAATGCTCATAACTGCGTTCGACGAAAATTCGATCGACGAACTCTTAGCTGCGTTCGACAAAATTTCGATCGGCAAAATGTTTGCTTAAGCTTAATTGCCGGGAGAACTTATAGAAGGAGATAGCGCCAGGCGGTATCCGATAGCGCATACGATAGCGAGGAGCACAGTAGGCAAGAGAGAATTGTTTCCTCGGATTGAAGATTCTTCCGCGCAGAATATGTCCTAATATGGGATAGCGTCGGCGGTACCACTAGCGCAGGCGCTAGCGCTGAGGCTATAAAAAGGACCCCTCTTCTCTCATTTTATATAGACATCAGAGAGAGAGAGATTGATTGCTAGAATTCCAGAGGCTATCTTGGCCGAAAGTTGATGTTCTACCAAAGTTCTGCAAACTTCTGAAGGAGAATCTCATCACGCCGGATCCAAATGAAGTTCGCTTCTACAACGCTTATTCTACAGCGGATCTTCATCTCCAACTTCAGAAGTTCATCAAGAGGGAGTTTTTATTTATTTTCATTTCATATTTCTTGTAAACGGTTAGTGAAATCGCCTCGTTTTGGCGACTAGGTCTGGGTAGGACTTAGGGGGAAACTTGCCTCCTGTTGGCGACTAGATCTAGGCTAGGTCTAGGGGGTGCTCGAGGCCATATCCGGGGAAGGGTTGGCTAGAGCGGCTTGAGGCCGAATCCTGGGAGGATAGGCTAGGGCCACCGGTTCGTGGGGATGCGAGTCGGGATAGAAAACAAAAAGAGTTTACTATTCATCGCCACCGATTTCTAGCGTTATAGGAGTCAACTTTTGTAAAACCTTATTTGATATTAATAAAGCATGTCTCTACTTTATTTCAATTGTTTTACTTGACTTCTTATTGTCTTTATCTTGCATTATTACAAAGCTTTTCAAAATATCACTTAAGTTTTTGAAAACCCTTATTCACCCCCCTCTAAGGCGCCTACCGATCCAAAAAGTGGTATCAAAGCGGTTTTATTCCAATCGGCTTAACAATCGGGAATAATGACGTCTCATGATCTCGCTTTTCCGGAGGGTCAAGGGATTAGTCAACCACCTCTCTTTACTGGGTCAGATTTTAACTACTGGAAAAATTGAATGATGTGTTTTCTTATGACCATGGATGTAGAAGTATAGAACATGGTAGAAGTTCGGTACTCTCCTCCTACAACTGTAGCGGGAGAGGCGACATTACTAAAACCTAAAGATAAATGGGATGATAACGATAAACTAATGTGTAAAAATAATGCTAAAGCAATGAACACTTTATTTGCGCTTTAAATAGGACTGAGTTTAATAGAATTTCTGCATGCATAACTGCTTATGATATTTGGAATCAATTGGAAGTTACTCATGAAGGTACATCGCAAGTGAAAGATGCAAAGCTATTCCAACTGGAATCTGAATATGAAAAATTCAGGATGGATACCGAAGAGGACATTAACTCGATGTACACTCGCTTCACTAAGATCGTCAACGCTTCAAAGGCACTTGGAAAGACCTACTCATACGGGGACTTGGTGAGAAAAATTCTTCGTTCCTTACCTCCAAGGTTCAATCCAAAGGTGACAGCCATCTCAGAGTCGCACAACTTAAGAACGCTCCAGATCGAGAACCTTATTGGGAATCTCAAAACCCATGAGGTAGAACTCCAGATTCAACACGATGAATACAACAAAGAGCCAAAGAAAAAGGCGCTAGCACTAAAATCAAAGAAGGAGATCATCGAAGATGATGATGATGATGAAGAAGGTCTCCTGGTGAAGAACTTCAGAAAGTTCATCAGGAATCCGGAAAGAAGGAACACATTTCGAAAATACTTCCAAAAGGATACTCGACGAAAGGGATCTTCCTCTTCATCAAGGAAAGAAAAAAGAAGAGAAGATGAAGAAGAAAGACCACCACCGGAGTGCTACCACTGCAGAAAGACCGGGCCCATTCGGAGCTAGTGTCCGAAGTATCAGAAGAGCAAAAAGAACAATACAAAACAAAAGAGAAAAAGAAAGTACTGAAAGCCGCAACTTGGGATAATTCTTCCTCTGAAGAGTCAAGCGAGTCTGAATCAAGCAGCAAGGAGGAAGCAAACTTATGCTTAATGGCAAAAAGCAACGATGACGGCATCAGTGTTCTTAGAGACACTGAGGTAACTCCTCCTACTTTCGAAGAACTCTATGATGAATTTGTTCTAACTTGCAAATCCTATGATCAAAGTATAAAAGATAATATTATATTAAATCGTGAAAATGAATCTATTATCAAATAAAATCACAATCTCACAAAAAAATTGATTTCCCTTGAAAAGAGAAAGGTTTCATGTCAAGAGTGTGAGCACTCTTTATTTAAGACAAAAGAACTTGATGTTTCTCTTTCTAAGGCACTCTCACAAAACAAAACTATTGCAAAAGAAAAGGGGGACTCAGAGAGAAAACTAAGAACCTCTCTTTTACAAATTGAAAATAACAAAAAGGGATTTGAAAATAAATGTGTTATGATTGTACAAGAAAATACATTTCTTACAAAACAAAATCATGACCTCAATATAGCCATAAAAAAATTCGGGATTGGTCAAAAATCCCTGGATATGATTTTGGGAAACCAATGTTATGGTTCTGGAAAGTTTGGGGTCGGATATAAAAGTGAACCCTACCGCCCGACGCTAGCTACTAACGCCAGCAGTAGCGCAACTTTCAAAAAATCTTCTATTTTTTCTAATGTTCAAACATCATCCAGCAAGAGCAACGTAGAAACTCAGAAAAGGGTCTCAACCCCCTTTATTTCGTCAAACTCTTGCAGGAATATAAAACAACGATCGTTAAAACAAATCTGGGTACTGAAAGACTTTAATTCAGATATTTATTTTTGTAGCCTTTTATTATGCCTTTTGCTCTTTTTAAGTGCTTTGAGAAGTAATTGATATTTCTCAATAATTTCATCTTCATGAAAGTTAGATTGTGAGTCATTTTTATCAGAAGAGAATGAATCTATTTCAGGTTCAGAATCAGAATCAGATAAAGGAGTTTTATCAAGTACCTTTACATTAGTAGTTGTCTCCTGATCCTCTTCATCACTTAGTGCCATGAGTCCTGCATTTTCTTCTTCATCCTCTTCACTATCAGACCTTGATAGTGGGGCTCTTATTATAGATCTATGATTTAGAATGTCTTCACTTTCATTGACAGCCATCCGAGTTATGAGTGCCTCCTCACTATCTGAGTCTGATGATTGAGATTCACTGTCACTGAGAGTGACTTTGCCTTTCTTGGCTATTAGACTCTTCTCATGTCTCTTGTCAGATTTGTGCCTCCTTTCATCAGATTTCTTGTTGTTCTTTCTCTTTGAAGGACAATCAGCAATCATGTGTCCTGATTTCCTGCAACCAAAACACACAATTTCTTCTGAATTAAATTTATTGTGTTTAGAGTTATACCTGTCCTTCTTGGAGTCTTGTTTGGATCCCTCTGAAGAATTGGAGTGCTTCTTAGATCTGGATGACTGAGAGGGTATAGTTTTCCAATGTTGTTTTCTTCTTAACATCCTTTTCAGTTGTTTGGTGAAGAGTGCCAGTTCACCATCTGATATTTCAGAATCAGAATTACTAGTCTCTGATTCTTCTGATTCAGATGGTATCCTGGGGGATAATGACATTCTTTCTTTGCTTTTCTTGGAACTTTCTGCTTTCAGAGCAACAGGATTTTCCCTGTTGTGTCCTTCCTCAGCTTTTCTAGTATTCAGATGAAGTTCGTGGGACAAGAGTTTCCCATATAAATTCTGTGGCTGAATATTTCCCAGATTTCCCATTTCCCTGATTGCACAGATCTTGATATCCCATTCTTTGTTTAGTGATCTTAAGAATTTATCATTCAGCTCATAATCTGTGAAAGTTCTTCCATAAGTTTTTAGACCATTTACAATTTTGAAGAATTTTTCATAGCAGACTGCTATTGAATCTTTCTTGTCTTGTCTGAAAGCTTCAAATTGCTGATTTAGAAGAGACTTCCTGTCATCTCTGACTTCTCCAGTCCCTTCCATATAGACAATGAGAGATTCCCATATTTCTTTGGCAGTTTTGCAATGAACTAAGTTTTGGAAGGTTGAATCCTCAATAGCACTAACAATGATGTTCTGAGCTCTCTTATCCATGGAGGCCAGAATCACTTCATCTTTGGTCATCTCAGAATAAGTTTTAGGAGTCTTGATACTTCCATCTGTAAATGAAACCTTCATAGGAACAAAAGGTCCCTCTAGAACAATTATGTATATCCTAGGATCAGAGGCTTCCATGAAAAGTCTGACCCTTTCCTTCCAAATCCCAAAGTTTTCTTTTCTGCAAATTGGTAGCTTCATAGATGTGAATTCTTTGTTTCCTTCTGTATTAGCCATCACGACTAAGAAATCTACCCTTAGAAGATCTTGTTCAGGCTATTAAACCTTTTTCTTGAACAACAACCCTCTGATACCACTTGAAAGACTTTAATTAAGGGTAGCTAATCACCTAGAGGGGGGGGGGGGGTGAATAGGTTATTTGAAAAACTATTGAAGTTCTTAATTATAACCTAAAAGACTGATCAGAGCTTTCAAGAATAAGAGCACACACAAAAAAGATACACAGAATTTTATAGTGGTTCCCCTTATCTTGGGTAATCCACTTTCCCCCTTCTCCCTTCTAGCAGTGTGCCAGATAGGGTTTATATCTCCTCCAGATCTCAGACCACAAACAGGTCTTACAGCTCAGATCACAATAGATCTTACAGACTCAGATCTCACAGATCTTACTCTCTCAGATCTCAGCAGATCTTACAAACTCAGATCTCACAGATCCTACCTCAGCCTTTATAATTAGGCTTACAGCTCAGATTCACCCCTGAATCTTACAACTCAGATCACACCTGATCTTACAACTCAGATCCTTGACAGATCCTACACTCAGATCTGACAACTCAGACCCTACAGGGATTGATAAAGAAAATAACAATACTTAGACTCAGATTCTTCAAATTGTTGAGTCTTCTTGATCTGCCTGAATAATCAGACAGAAATCTTCAAAAGAACAGCAGCAGCAATTGATCTTCTTGATTCGACAGGCTGTGATGACTGTTCTTCTTCCTAGGAAGACAGATTCTTCCTTCTTAATCTTCTTCTTTCAAAAAGATGTATCAGCACCAGATTGCTGAAAGAAATCTTCAAGTTAGAACAGTTCTGAAAGAGAAGACGACTTCTTCAGATTCTTTCTCAGACTTTCCCTCAAAAATGATGGAGATGATAATGGCTTTCGAGAAAATAGGAGTAATCAACTTCTTAACCCATAAGTCATGCCTTCTATTTATAGCCCGCCATCTGCAACATCTGTTACGCTCCTCCACGTCAGCACAACGCTAAGTCTTCAACGGTCTTTAATGGCTTCAGAAGAAACAAAGGCTCAGCTAGCTGTAGAAGAAATTTCTCAGTTCAGAGAATCTATAGAAAAGGCGTTAAGCACTGTGCATCTCTGTCGATGCTTTTTCCATTAGGTGTCGAGCGATATGTAGATACTCGACACATACTTCTTAGACTGAAGCTCTCGACTCCTCCTTCTTAGGCGTTGAGCAATCATCAGTTATTCGACACCTTTTATCTGTAGAAGTCGAGCAACGTATAGGGGCTCGACGCTTCTTAACTGTGCCTTCATATCTAGACTCCTCTTGTTGGCGTAGAGCTAACTGAAGTTTGGTCGACACTTCTCTTTCCACGGCGTCGAGCGATATAACTTGGCTCGACGCTTCCAAACTTGGTCTCATAACTTCAGCGGCGACCTTGTCTATTTGAGCAGTAGACATGAGTCAACGCTTCTGGGTCACAGGCGTCGAGCGATGTATGGTGTCTCGACGCTTGTGAACTTGGATGAATTCCTTGAGCACTTTTCCTGACCTAATCTCCTGCACATTAATTCTAGAGAGAATATCAAATACATTCTGAGATATATCTTTGACTTAGGAATGGACTTCTCCAAATCTAAGACATTGTGGACAATGATCCCAACAATCTCCCCCTATTTGAAGAAGTCATAATCTCAGTCAATGATATATCCCTCTTTTCAAAGATAATCAATATTTTCTAATTTCTATACAGGTAATCAAAATAAAGAGTATAATACCTTATAAAATTAGATTACCAAAACATTCTATCCACAGAAATTATCTCAGACATGATTTCTCATATAAGCACAAAAACACAAGCAGTTCAGAATAAAACATGTCATGAAGAGAAAAAGGATCACATCACAGGCATATATATATATGATAATGAAAAATAGTTAGCACTGGGAGCTCATCAAGATTGTTCAAAGATATATCAGTTACATTTCTCTGAAAATACTTAATAATGATTAAAATCCTAATGATGTTCAGGTTCCTTGATCTCTATTCCTCTTTTGGCTCTTTTGGAAAGGGCTTCAACAACTTCTTTTCTTCTCTTGAAATAGCCAAATGGCTTTGAAAAGTATCTGATTGGCTCCTTATCACCTGCCTGAACCTTCCCAGCCAATTTGTCAGCCTTGAATTTTATCTTCAGCTCCTCTTGATCCCTATGCTTCAACCATTCAGCTTTAGAATACCATTTTTCTCTTTCATCTGGATTACCTTTCACAGCTTCCCATGCTGTCAGAATCATTTCTCTTGAAGAGGGAGACCAATGTTTAAAATCAACCCTTGATTGAACCTCTTCTCTGAACTTTCTTTTACTAGATTCTACTTGCTCACTAGTAAAGTTCTCTCTTTTGCTTTTATCCTCAGGACTATACATTTTAGCAATTTGCTTTTGGACTTGTGTAAGAGAAGCTAGTTTGGTCTCAGAAACTTGATCATTCTCATAATCTATGGGAGGATATCCAAAAGTTTCTCTTATAGAATTAGAGGTCCACACAGCATGCTCAGAGCTGGCTTGAATCATTGACCTCTCCCCCTTTAGGACTTCTTCAACTATATGATCTCTTATAACATTCTTCTGAAACCTGACTTGACCCTCCAAATGATGAATTCCACTTTCAATGGTTTTCTTTACCTTAAGGAGATGGTCATCTATGGTATCTGCATTCAACTTTGCTTGATCTTTTAGAATTGTAGAGCTCTCATCAATTTTAGCCAAAATAGCAATATCCTGCTGTTGCAGTCTAGCTTCAATCTTAGCTGTACCTATAAGGACTTGTGCAACCTGTTCTTTATACAAAACTTGCATGTTGTTACTTATAATTCCTTGATTTGTTTGAACATCATCTACTGTCTTTGTAATTCCTGCTTGTGACTCTTAAAGAACCTTTGATGTCTCTTTGATTGCATCAAGTTGTTTAGTTGTATAATCTACTGAAGCACCAGCTCTTTTGAAAAACTTTACCATTTCCTTTCTCAAAGCAGTCATCTGATGATTAACTTCAAATCTAACCAATTTCATTTGGAAATCTACTTCATTTTTCATTTTTGTGTTATTATCTTCAATATACTGTTCTAATAATTTTCTTTGATTATTAAGCAACACCTCCAGCTGAGGTAGTATAGGACTTAGATCCACATTGATTTCCTTTTCCATTCCATTACCTCTACTTCTCTCTTCTCTGATGAAAGAGTCATTTCTCTGGCTTATATGTGAGCTAGAGGATTCTATCTTGATCACCTTCTCATCATGTTTCTTTGTTGCTTCAGGCTCTCCTTCCACATCCATAGCATCAACTACAGAATTCACTTTAGCAGGGATCTCAGCATGAGACTCCCCCTCAAATGGTGCATTGTCTTGAGCTGGAATTTCATCTTGAGGCTCCCCCTCAATGTCTGCATTGATCAGATCAATTTTGTCTTGAGCAGGGATCTCATCATGATCCTCCCTCTCATTTTGAAAAATCCCTTCAACTCTAGCAGGGGATCCATGATGACTTCCTCTCTCTTCTTCTTCTTTCTCATTCTCATCCTTTTCTTTATAGAACTTGTCAACCCCTTCCAGTAATGGATCAGTACCTGTTGGTGTGTCAGGAGTACTGTCCCTAGGTTTGTTCCCTTCTTCTTCTTCAGATGATGTGAGGTTAGGATCATGAATTGGAGAGGATCTAGATTTTCCTTTGGAAGAGGATGAGCTTGATGAGCTTGAAGGAACCTTCTTCTTCTTTTGCTTCTTAGCTTTCTTCTGCTTGGGTGAAAGATCTGCTGGTGGAAGATTTGATAAAACTCTTTCCCATCTCTCTATCATTCTAATGTCCATTTTCTTCATGTGATTTATCTTGGATCCAAGTTTGTTATTTAAAGAGTCTGGAATAACTTTTACTAAATATAGAGATAATATCCTACCCATGTTGGGTACTTGGATACATTCAATTATTCTGTCAAACATCACCCTTCCCCAATCTGTTCTCAAAGAATGAATAATCCTGGTTAGGAGAATACACATTTTCCTGGAAATTTTATCATGAGATCCAGTCTTGCACAACAGACCCTTTCTGATCACATTTGTTAGCAGTTTTCCTTTTGAATTCATTCCTTTCCTAAGAATACTTCCAGTGATTTCACGTGATGTTTCAATTCCGCACCAGATTTGTGCTAATCTAATCTTTTCAGAGCTCACTTCTTCTTCTTCTTCATTACTTTTTAATCTTGGCAGTTCTAGAGCCTTATCGAGTCTTAATGGAGTGATCTTAATCTTCTTACCATTTACAGAGGTCTTAAGCTTCGAATTGACGGATTCTATTACTATATTGGAGTAAGGTTCTAAGACCTCTCATTTCCAGATAAGAGTTGATTCAGATAGCACGAATTCTAGTCCTGCTTTGTAGATTAACTCGATGGTTGATTTGATTTCTACTGGAGCTGATTGGAATCCATTGCTAACAAGCTCGCTTCCTTCATAAAGGCAATCACTGCTCTTGGGAGGCATTGTGGTTGATGATCGAAGAGTGAAAGAATTGATGGAGAAATTTTCTAGGGCAGATAATTTCGAACTTAGAGATCTAGGGCATATGTACTAACGAAGTGTCTTCCCTATTTATAGAATTTCTAATTCAAGAAGATGAATAGCCGCGTGCCAAACTTGTTTGACAAGATTGATCAAATGGTTCAAATTTACCCTGTCGAGACGGCCTAGCTATGTTCGCTCAAGCATTGAGGTAGCTCGACGCCATTTTTCTTCGGTCGACGCCAGGTATCTTCTCGACGCCAGGTATCTTCTCGACGCCAGGTATCTTCTCTCAACGCCAGGTATCATTTCTTGACGCCAGGTAACTTCTCTCGACGCCTGATAACCTCTCCACTCACCTTTTAGGACTCAATCATTATTTTCATTTATTTATTTATTTATTTCAAGACAACTTTAATCCATTTTTAGCATTCCTAATTCAATTTTAAAGTTATTGAATTTTGTATCATCCAAGGGTTTAGTAAATATATCAGCAACTTGTTTGTCAGTGGGGACATATTCAACTGTGATATCTCCATTTTCTACATGTTCTCTAATGAAATGATATCTAATTTCTATGTGCTTAGTTCTGCTATGTGATACAGGATTATTAGCTATAATAATAGCACTAGTTGAATCACAATATAGAGGAGATTTACTTAGCTGAACTTTATAGTCTTGGAGTTGGTGTTGAATCAATAGTAGCTGAGCACAGCAGTTTCCAGCTGAGATGTACTCAGATTCTGCTGTAGAGATAGCCACACTGGTCTGCTTCCTGCTACTCCAAGATATTAGTCTTTTGCCAAGGAATTGGCATGTGCCTGATGTACTTTTTCTGTCCTCCTTGCATCCTGCAAAATCAGCATCTGAAAAACCAATTAGTTCAAAGTCATTGCTTCTAGGATACCAAAGGCCAAGATTAAGAGTGCCCTTTAGATATCTCAGGATTCTTTTAACAGCATTGTAGTGAGATTCTTTAGGGTTCACTTGATATCTAGCACACACACATGTTGAGAACATAATGTCTGGCCTGCTAGCAGTTAGGTAGAGCTATGAGCCAATGATGCCTCTGTACAAGGTTTCATCAATAGGTTTCCCTTTGTCATCCTTGTCCAGTGACATATTTGCTGTCATTGGTGTCTTCATGATAGTGGAATTTTCCATTCCAAACTTCTTGATAATCTCTTTTGTGTACTTGGTCTGAGAAATGAAAATTCCTTCGCCTCAGACTGTTTCACTTGGAGTCCTAAGAAGTATTTAAGCTCACCCATGCTGCTCATTTCAAATTTCCCTTGCATAAGGTTTGCAAACCTTTTGCAAAGGTTATTATCAGTTGAGCAAGAGATTATATCATCTACATATATTTGTACTAGAATAATGTGACCTTTAACTATCCTAAGAAACAATGTCTTGTCTATCTTTCCTCTTGATAATTTGTTCTCAATGAGAAATCTAGATAATGTCTCATACCAGGCTCTAGGTGCCTGTTTTAGACCATACAATGCTTTTAATAATAGATAGACATGATTTGGATGAGTAGAGTCAATAAAACCTGGGGGTTGTTCAACATATACTTCCTCCAATATTGTTCCATTAAGGAATGCTGACTTTACATCCATTTGATAAACTATGAATCCAGTGTGTGCTGCAAATGCCAGGAATAATCTGATTGCCTCCAATCTTGCCACAGGAGCAAACACTTGATCAAAATCTATGCCTTCCTCCTGTCTATATCCTTGGGCAACCAACCTTGCTTTGTTTTTGATAATCACACCATTTTCATCCAGCTTATTCCTAAATACCCATTTGGTCCCTATGACTTTGTGTTTCTTTGGTCTTGGAACCAATATCCAGACTTTGCACCTTTCAAATTGATTTATCTCTTCTTGCATAGCTAATATCCATGAAGTGTCCTTATTGGCTTCATCAAACTTCTTAGGCTCTATTTTGGATAGAAAGCTGTGATACAAGGCCTCATGTATTGAGTTTCCTCTTCTAGTTTGCACACCATCATTTGGATTTCCTATGATCTGTTCTTTGGGATGATCCTTCAGATGTTTGGTTGCATTCCTCCACCTTTCATTTTCCCTTTGAGATTCTGGTGCATCTATTTGAGTAGGTTCTTCTAGAGGTTCTGGATGTGGTGGTTCTTCAATAGCAATAGGTTCTTCATAATTGTCTTCTGCTTGAGGTTCATCCTCTCTAGTTACAATTACAGTCTCATTAGTTTTTTCATTATCCTCATTGTGTTGTTCATTGATATTCATCTCCTTCAATTTCTGTGCAGAACCTGCACAACTTGATAAACTTCTCAGATCCTTGACAGATCCTACACTCAGATCTGACAACTCAGACCCTACAGGGATTGATAAAGAAAATAACAATACTTAGACTCAGATTCTTCAAATTGTTGAGTCTTCTTGATCTGCCTGAATGATCAGACAGAAATCTTCAAAAGAACAGCAACAACAATATATCTTCTTGATTCGACAGGCTGTGATGACTGTTCTTCTTCCTAGGAAGACAAATTCTTCCTTCTTAATCTTCTTCTTTCAGAAAGATGTATCAGCACCAGATTGCTGAAAGAAATCTTCAAGTTAGAACAGTTCTGAAAGAGAAGACGACTTCTTCAGATTCTTTCTCAGACTTTCCCTCAAAAATGATGGAGACGATAATGGCTTTCGAGAAAATTGGAGTAATCAACTTCTTAACCCATAGGTCATGCCTTCTATTTATAGCCCGCCATCTGCAATATCTGTTACGCTCCTCCACGTCAGCACGACGCTAAGTCTTCAACGGTCTTTAATGGCTTCAGAAGAAACAAAGGCTTAGCTAGCTATAGAAGAAATTTCTCAGTTCAAAGCATCTATAGAAAAGGCGTTGAGCACTGTGCATCTCTGTCGACGCTTTTTTCCATTAGGTGTCGAGCGATATGTAGATACTCGACACATACTTCTTAGACTGAAGCTCTCGACTCCTCCTTCTTAGGCGTTGAGCAATCATCAGTTATTCGACGCCTTTTATCTGTAAAAGTCGAGCAACGTACAGGGGCTCGACGCCTATTAACTGTGCCTTCATATCTAGACTCCTCTTGTTGGCGTAGAGCTAACTGAACTTTGGTCGACACTTCTCTTTCCACGGCGTCGAGCGATATAACTTGGCTCGACGCTTCCAAACTTGGTCTCATAACTTCAGCGACGACCTTGTCTATTTGAGCAGTAGACATGAGTCAACGCTTCTGGGTCACAGGCGTCGAGCGATGTATGGTGTCTCGACGCTTGTGAACTTGGATGAATTCCTTGAGCACTTTGCCTGACCTGATCTCCTGCACATTGATTCTAGAGAGAATATCAAATACATTCTGAGATATATCTTTGACTTAGGAATGGACTTCTCCAAATCTAAGACATTGTGGACAATGATCCCAACAGGTACCTAAGAAATCCACTTACTCTATGGGTGGTACCTCTTGGGTATCTGGATCTTTACTCTCATCTTCTCTCTAGATTTGCAGGAAGGCTAAGGAAACGGAGGACGTGTAGTACTTGGACTCAGGCTGCTCCAAGCACATGATGGGCAACAAAGCAAAATTCCTTAGCCTAGAAAAGAAGAAAGGAGGGATCGTAACGTTTGGTGATAACGGTAAAGGAAGGATCATAGGAGTTGGTACAGTGGGTAACGAATCCTTTCTTATCTCAAATGTTCTTTATGTAAAAGGATTAAAACATAACCTAATATCTATAAGTCAACTGTGTGATAAAGGATTAGACGTATTATTTGAATCATCCACTAATCTTTGCAAAATAGTTAATCCTAAGACAAAAGATGTGTTACTAACTGCACCTAGAATTCACAATGTTTACATAGTTTCGTTTCATGATCTTTCCAAATCATCTATGAAATGCTTTATAACCAAAAATAATGAATTAGAACTATGGCATAGACGATTAGGTCACGCTAGTACAAAGCTCATTTTAAAACTAGCAAAAAGGGAATTGATTAGAGGATTGTCTAAGTTGAATGGAAATTTATCTTCACTATGTTCTCCATGCCAAAAAGGAAAATTTACAAAATCATCTTTTAAAAGCAAAAACGAAATTTCTACTTCAAAACCACTGCAATTAATTCATATGGATCTCTTTTGTCCTATTAACACTGCAAGTCTTGGTGGTAGAATATACACTTTCGTTCTAATAAATGATTTCTCAAGATATTGCTGGACTTTATTTCTCTCTTCCAAATCTGATGCGTTTTGCAAATTCTCAAAATTATGTACTCGTATTCAAAATGAACTAGATTTAAAAATAAAATGCATTCGCTCAGATCATGGAGGGGAATTTAAAAATGAAAATTTTAAATCTTTTTGTGAAAAGTTAGGTATTAAGCATGAGTTCTCCGCTCCACGCACACCTCAACAAAATGGTGTTGTTGAACGAAAAAATAGGACAATCTAAGAACTAGCACGCACCATGTTATCTAAATATAAATTACCTAAGTCTTTTTGGGCCGAAGCGGTAAGCACATCATGCTATGTAATGAATAGAGTCATGCTTCGCCCATCACTAAATCTCACACCGTATGAACTATATTATCAAAAGAAACCTAACGTATCATATTTTAAAGTATTTGGATGTAAATGTTTTATTCTTAATACAAAAGATTCTTTAGGAAAATTTGATGAAAAATGTGATGAAGGAATATTTCTTGGATATTCTTCAACCAGTAAAGCCTATAGAATATTTAACAAAAGATCGAGTAAGGTTGAAGAGTCTATTAATGTTAAATTTGATGAGTTTATTCCATGTGCAGAGAAGCTTCCTACATGTACAAATGATGAACCTTTACCATCTTTGGAGCATGACGAAGAGGAACCGTCCAAAGAAGAGGAGGAGAAGTCCAAGGAAGATGAATATGTACCTCCAAGCATTTTGAACTTCTCAAAAAATCATCCAAAAGAGCTAGTCATTGGGGAACCTTCTACTGGGGTAAGAACTCGATCCTCTCTTCATGAAATGTTTTCAAATATTTGCTTTGTTTCCGAAATCGAACCTAAAAATGTTTCCACCGCTTTAAATGACGAATTTTGGTTTTTGGCTATGAATGAAGAGTTAGGACAATTTGAAAGAAATAAAGTTTGGAATCTAGTAGATAGACCATCTAATCATCCAATTATCGGCGTAAAATGGATCTTTAAAAATAAATTAGATGGTGAATCTAGGATTATAAGAAATAAAGCACGCTTAGTTGCTCAAGGTTATTCTCAAATCGAGGGGGTAAATTTTAAAGAAACTTTTGCACCCGTTGCTCGCTTAGAATCTATATGAATATTTTTGGCATTTGCGAGTTTTAAAAGAATAAAATTATTTCAAATGGATGTTAAAAGTGCCTTTTAAACGGGTTTATAAAAGAAGAAGTTTATGTAGAACAACCCCCCGGTTTCATAAATGAAAAATTCCCTAATCATGTTTACAAATTAGAAAAAGCGCTTTATAGTTTAAAACAAGCGCCCCGTGCATGGTATGATCGACTTACATCATTTTTGTTAAAGCACGGGTATGTTATGGGAAGTGCCGACAACACACTCTTCATTAAGCATAATAATAACGATCTAATTATTTTACAAATATATGTTGATGATATCATTTTTGGAGCCACTAATGAAGAGTTGTGTAATGAAGTAGTCTTAGTAATGAAAAATGAATTTGAAATGAGTCTTGTAGGAGAACTATCATATTTTATTAGTTTTCAAATCTCACAACGACCTGATGGTATCTTTATTTGCCAAACAAAATATGTTCACGATATGCTTAAACAATTTGGATTTGAAAATCTTAAACAAGCTTCTGCTCCTATGAGTGCTTCTTTAAAACTAGGAAAAGATGAATCCGGAATTTCAATTGATCAAACATTATATAGAGGAATGATAGGATCTCTTCTTTACTTAAGTGCATTTAGACCAGATATAATGTTTGCCGTATGTTTATGTGCTCGCTTTCAAGCCAATCCAAAAGAATCTCATTTAAAAGCGGTAAAATGTATTTTTCGTTATCTCTTCGGGTCATCTAAATTAGGATTATGGTTCCCACACAATGATTCATTCACACTCCACGGCTATTCCAATTCAGACTACGCCGAGTGTTCACTAGATTGAAAAAGCACTAGTGGTACTTATCACTTTCTAGGACCCTCTTTAGTAGCT
Organism: Dactylorhiza incarnata; assembly: GCA_033032865.1. Taxonomy (NCBI): domain Eukaryota; kingdom Viridiplantae; phylum Streptophyta; class Magnoliopsida; order Asparagales; family Orchidaceae; genus Dactylorhiza; species Dactylorhiza incarnata. The sequence continues at coordinate 7,306,949 of JAWHQI010000086.1, forward strand.
TGGTCTAGTAGGAAACAATCTTCGATTGCACTCTCCACCACGGAGGCCGAATATATCGCACTTGGTAGTTTTTGTGCACAAGCATTATGGATGAGTCAAACACTAGAGGATTTTGGATTTCATCTCAAAAACATTGATCTTAAATGTGACAATAAAAGTGCAATAGACCTCATATATAATCCCGTACACCATTCTAGATCCAAACACATCGATGTTCGTCATCATTTCATTAGGGATCACATTAAGAAAGAGCATGTAAAAGTAAGTTTCATTGGCACGGACTCTCAACTCGCTGACATATTTATTAAACCTCTTCCCGATGCAAGATTTCATTTATTACGACTTGAGTTAGGTGTCCTAGATCTTTCGAGTAAAAAAACATTCACAGACGCAATTTTGTAATTTTTAACCATCGAAAACATCTCCTAAAATTCTGAAATTTCAAAATCATAAAAAATCGTGTACTGTTTCCCGCGCTAGCGCTAACGCCGGCGCTAGCGTACTTATTCATTTTTCTGTATTTTTAAAATTCTAAAAATTTCTTAAAATATATTAATCTATATGTACTAATTATTTTTGCACTTCTGATTATATTTTATTTTTGAAAAATCAAATACAAAAATACAAAAGCTAAATTACAAAAAATAGGTTTTGCTTTTTGTTTAAAGTCTATTTTTTCTGCGAAAATCATATACAAAACTACAAAAGCCAAATTACAAAAAAAAATTATCATGTTTTGCTCTTCAGTTTTTGCCATTTGTTTAAAGTTTATGTCTTTTTTTAAAATCAAATACAAAAATATAAAACATTAAAACAATCAAAAAAAAAATTGTATGGATTTCCTATGAAAATCAAGCATGATTTAATCTATTTTTTAGAACTTCTATAATGTTACAATTTATCTTTTCAAACTACTTTGAACATTGTTTTCATCATGCTTTGATATACTATTAATATGTGCATCAAGTATCTTTTAAAAGTTGTGTAGAACTATGCTTAGCATGCCTCTAAGTATGAGTAAATGTTTTAGGTTTGATAATGATCTTTATTCACTCACTTATTTTGGCATTGTCTACATATGTGTTTAATCTAAGAATGGTTGTGTATATTGTGTATTAGTACAATGAATTAAAATTGCACAAGTATTTTACCTACACTCCTTTATTTGCACTTTTAAAAGTTAGGAAAAGTGGTTATGTTTTCATAAATTTGTTTGCAAAACAAGTGTATTCGGAGAACTTTGTACAAAACAAAAATCATAAAATAAAGTGACAAAGATAACTCCACCAAGCACTACTTGAACCTCCTGATAAGTCTTAATAAGCGTTGTGAGGTTGAGCACCTTGGAAAGAATAGTAAAGTATCTTGTGCAAATCAAATATTTCTTTCAAATAAAAACCACTTACTCTTAAGTACACCGGATCACGAGTCTCAACATTAAAAATAAAATTTGTGATCCCCCAAGCACTACTTTGCACCCTGATAAGTCTTAATGAGCATTGTGTGTGCAAAGCACCTTGCTAGTTGTACATTTTTGTTTGTGCATTGAACTGTGTGGAAGTAAAATTATTTATGTTTTATTGTGCTCTTACTTTACATATTACTTGTATTTTTGATTAAAACATTTGTTTACTCTACTCAAAAATACACATATGTGCACTACATTATCTTCCATAACACTTCTTCTCATGAGTATTGGATCCTATTGCAAATTCTATACTACTCTTTATTTATAAAATGCACTAGATAACCTAGCATGCTTTCTACAATGTTTAGTATGTTCTTTAGAAATTCGACATTGTAGTACTCTCTTTTTGATAACATTATTTCATGCTTGGTTACTTTATTAGTGAATTTAAAGATTTTACTTGAACAATGATTTACAAAAACATATTCTTTATGAACTTTAACTCATATATCTTTTATGAATCATCATGTCTTACAAAAGATGTTTGATTGTATTTTTTCTAAGTCTTCCACAACTTTACTTTTACCTTGTATTTGTTTATGCTACAAACTCTGATTTATGAAAATGTTGTAATACTCAAACTCTGATCTATTTAAATGAAAAGTATTCTAAAACTCCTTATCATTTCCTTCTCTAGAAGCTCGATCATGCCTTTATCTTATTGTCAACTTTTAAGTGGTGTCTCCTTACCCGCTTTTGCTAATAACAAAAGGGGGAGAACTAACATGATAAATATAATCTGCTATCAAAATAAAATGCTTAATTAAAATGATAGCTTACATATTAGGGGAGCATTCACTTAGGGGGAGCATGTATTTAGGGGGAGCAATTCTAAATGCTAAAATCGTTAATTATCCTAAGTCATCACTCTCCCACACACACGAGTATGTTTCTTCATGCTTATATATTAATGTTCTGATTTATCATTAATGGATTTGTTTTTATCAAAAGGGGGAGTTTGATGGAACATGGTCTTCTGCATCTCCTAAGTTTGAGAATAACAAATCCTATGTGTATTTGATCTTGTGTGTTTAAGTGTGCAGGATAACAAAGTCCACATGACTCAAGGATTACATAAGAAGGTTGCCCCCAAAGTTGAGCCATCAAATCCAAAACTCCTACTAGCGCTGGCGGTAGTACAAGCGCAGACGCTAGCTGTCGTTCGACGAACTGTTAGCGGCGCTCGACGAAATGCTCATAACTACGTTCGACAAAAATTCGATCGACGAACTCTTAGCTGCGTTCGACAAAATTTCGATCGACGAAATGTTTGCTTAAGCGCAATTGCCGGGAGAACTTATAGAAGGAGATAGCGCCAGGCGGTATCCGATAGCGCAGGAGATAGGGAGGAGCACAATAGGTAAGAGAGAATTGTTTCCTCGGATTGAAGATTATGCCGCGCAGAATTTGTCCTAATATGGGATAACGCCGACCGTACCACTAGCACAGGCGCTAGGGCTGAGGCTATAAAAAGGACCCCTCTTCTCTCATTTTATATAGACATCAGAGAGAGAGAGATTGAGTGCTAGAATTCCAGAGGATGCCTTGGCCACTAGTTGTGCTTCTTATTACTTGCTACTTACTGCACTGTTATGTCTGTACCTGTTAGTTAGAGTTATTGCAAGTACTTAGGTACTTATACAACTGACGTATGTGAACAATCATTCTTGTCACCTGCTTTGTATATTATTGCTTAAATTGAAGCTTTTCTTCCTTTCCTACCACCCGGTGCTTTGGAGTCGCCGGGGGAGCGGATGTGAAGCCACTTAGTCTTTATGACTAACGGTTGTTGCACCCCTCTTCTTAGGAGCGCACCCTGGGGCAGCAACGCGCGGTGTTGGAGGAGGATAGTCAGGACAGGATGACAGGGCCGGAGACCTCGATACCCCCTCTACCGTCGGTGACCGATGTGAGCGCAGTTTGAGATGTAGCCCTTGGGGCATTTAGCTTGATACTCTGATACTTTTGCAGGAGCTCTCGAAGCTTCTTCTCTTTTGTACCTTTTGGACACTGTACTAATGTGAATTAATGGCTTCTTGCTTTTTAGTTTATTGATGGGTTGGCGCTGTTTAGTTGGTTTGGCCGGCAGGATAGGCGTCTTGTGGGGGAGGCTAGCTTGTGAGCTGGCACTTCCGTAAGGCGATGTCCTGGGCATAAGAATCCCCTCGGCCGTGTCTTGTGTTCCGGGAGGGGATTCTTACAAATAGTATCAGCTTGCAACGATCCTGAGATAAAGAAGTCAATTAAACCACTGGGCCACCCTGTTAGCTAAATCAGTTTGAGGACAAACTGATGCAGTGGAAGCGGTGGTGTGCCCATGTGTGATTCACATTAAGTATGTCCACTTTTTTCTATAGGAAGTGCCAACCTAAGCCAAACTCGTATCCTTACGTATAGATGTTGGCTCATTTCGAGACAGTAATGGGTATTCCCATTCCAACAATTAGAGTTGGTTTGGCATAGAATTATGCCAACCTAACTAGGATACCACTTTGGTCGACTTAGCAGGATATGTCGTGACATACCCTTACCTTATACCGATCTCAGGGATGATGTGACCAAGCAATAAGTGAACGCAAATTACTAAGGGAAGAGTTCAACGTGAGTATAAATGCTAGAAACTCACACCCTGAGATTTTTATCTCAGATATGGAGTAAATGCCAACCTAACTAGGAGACCACTAAGCATGCCTTCTATACTGTATGTAGATACCTCTCACTTCTATTTATGTAGAAGGTTTCATATGGAGAAGATATGATCAGAATTTGGATCCAGAGAAGGCCCATTTTTGGACGAATGTGTTATATTGGTGGTAGAAGAAACTCATCCGAAGAGATACGAGGGCTTATCTCTTCGTTTATTGGGCTAGTTATGTACCGACTTGGGTTCCTTGAGGATTTAAAATCGTTGTAATTTTTGACATTGGAAGTGGAGACCCTTGAAGAGTTAATTCACCTTAAGCAAGGCGGACTGCTAAGGCCATGTTTGGGTTGATAGGAATTTTATTAGTGGAATAAGAAAGGAAAGCATTTTGAAGATGATAATTTCCTCTATATTGTTCTAAGATTATGTGGATAAGTAGCGAGGAGTTTAGTAAATTAACACTTCGTGGATATGCAGCTATGTTGTGATAACATTATAACTGGGAAGTTAATGAAATTTTGTGCATGCATTGCTGGTAAGATGATAAACTACCCCCGCATTTGGAATTTCTTGGTGAACATTCCCTTTAATGTTGTAATTACTTGACATTGGGAAATTAATAAGTGTACGTTAGGCGGTGCAGTCAACAAGATTAATATGACTTGTTTGATGATCTAAAATCCTAAAAGTTTTTATGAAATAAACATGCCATGGATGATCGTTGGCAGGGATGGTAGGGCACTTGGAATGGATTTGATTTAGTTTATCATATTGTGAAGTATGCCCTACTTTTGGTAGTCTGTATAACCCGTGTCGAAGGGAAATCATCTCGAGCCTTGCACTTTGGTTCATGATAAGTTCAAACATATATAAATGTACCATATGGGCGGTGGAAGAAATTTAGTCCAAAAACGTACGGGGGCTTATCGCTTCGTTTATTGGACTATTTACATATCGACTTCGTTTTCCCTTAGATCTTGTGTATTTGAAGAGTACGTGAACAATGATGATTAGATTCGTGACAACCTCTCAATATGGGTGATAGCGTCAAGGGTGTTGAGACACGCCGTGAATTGAACATGTGAAGGGGATATTGATGATAAGTTGCACTTACTTATTTAGTGAGATATAAATATGTCTCTGTACGAACAAGTAAGAGTACGTGTAGCGTTTTACCTCGACAAGGTAGATTTCTAAAGGCTCTGTACCGAAACCCAACCGTTGGATAAGGTATATGTTCACGGTTGAGGAGCCCTTAAATGAAATGATTTAAATCACGGGATAAAAGTGGCGCCAATTTTTGAATCTGGTGCAAATCAAAGTAGAACCGGGAGTAGACAAAAGTAACACTTGACTCGAGGTCACGTGTTATTAGAAGGGAACGATGTGATTATTTCCCATGCGAGGTGTAGAGTCATGGATTCACCTTACTTTGAGCCTCGATAACGATTCATAATATCACCAGAACCAAATGATAAGCATCATCAGATGATCACGTGCGGAATTTGGAAACTCTTTGGAAACATAAACGCTTTCTGAGCTTAAACCCTTGAGGAAGTAGCATCATTTTTGGTAGTTAGTGCATTTAAAGGGCATAATGTCATGGCAAGTACGGTGGGGTGATTGCAGGACTTGAGTATCATATGGATTTCAAGTCAAGCGGTAAACATCCATGATGTTTAACCATTGTAATTATCTTGCCATAACTAGATACTGAACTTGGTTGGTGGCTTTTGCATGAATTATTATAAGGTGATCATAACGATTGTTGTAACTTAATATCAAGTGGATGTCGTGCAAAGTGTAAAAGATGTGTGATGTATGAATGGTTGCCTCGGACGAGATGACATTGATGGAAGCAATTGATAATGATATAGATAATGATGGTTGTACGAGAAGATGAGATTAAGGCTTGCTTCTACATTTTTAATACATATGAGAGACGATCTTGTGGGTACAATAACTGTTTGGGTATTTGAGGTTTGACCCAAGGATATGACATCGTGAATTTTATGGTTGATCACCTGTTTGACTTTGAGGCCATCCTCATTTAACGCAAAAATTTTGGATGCACAGAAGTGATATATGTGCTCATGATCATGATCAGGTAAGTGGTACTGCATCCGCTTTATTGTTTTATGCATCAGGTGTCATCAATAACAGTATGTCTGGGGACCTGCTTAATCATCAGTATGAGGTGGCCAAAACCTTTGCAGCATCATTAAAGGTGAGTCCAAGGAGTAACTTATACTATGTGGGAGTGAATGGGCCATTATGTAGTGTTAATATGGTGAGAATGTCATCGACTCAGGACTCCTTTAAGTCAAGCTCAATCTTTACAATATACAGATCCACATCGAAAAGAGATCTTTGTTGTGTTAAGCCAAGCTTTAGTTCTACTGGATCGATTAAACAAAGCAAGACAAGAGCATTAAATAGAAACAATCTGGCTCACTTAATCAAACTGCCATACATGTTGTTAAGCTTATGTACATGGGAAATGGAACACATTAGATCTGATACTATGAAAATGGATAATAGAGAGATGAGTGAAGTGATTATCAATAGCATCCTTAAATTTGAAAGGATTATATATATTCACATCCGCCCCATCTCCTTCCATGTTTTAGAAATTTGGATTTTGTTTGGAAATTCAGGAAAATTTTTTAGCAATCTCGTTATTCATTATTGGTGGTTTGGGTTAGCTCCAGGAAATTTCTTTCATTAAAGAATCTCATCATGTTGGGTGTTGGTGGCTGCTTGGTTTATTATGCTTGCTGCCTGATAATATGGATAGCATATTTCCTGATTATAATTAATTGGCTAAAATTTGGATAACTTTATTTCTATTTATATTTGGTGGGCTAAAATGTGAATGAGTCGTGACCCTCGCTAGTGGTGAGTGGGATTTAAAGTGTACTCAAGATGACTTTTGTGATCTGAACTTAAACCCCATAACCTCAACTTAAATTCTTGGGACGAAATTGTTTCTTCGTTTATTGGATTTGTAACATCCCAGTGCGCGCTAGGCCCCTCATGAGTGTGTTGTGTTACCGGAGGTTGACTCAAACTCGGTAGAAGTCCTAGGACCCCGAGGTGATCAGGTTTGAGTCACGGTCAGCAAGTGGTGATTAATTTACTTACCCTAATTAAAAGCTTAATCTTTTGTTCTGGAGCTGAGTTTGTGCTCGGGTAGGATGTTGGGGTAGTTTAGAAGAATTTGGTAAAAGCTGCTTTCGTTATGCTGCTTTAGAAGAATTTGGAAGAATTTACTTCTGTTCGACGAACGTCGAAGGGGGTACTGCCGTTCGACGATCGTCGAAGAGGCAGCAGCTCGGCGATCGACTAAGGTGCTGAGCCGTTCGACGAAATGCTCAGCGTTCGTCGAACGTCAAAGGGACAGCCGATTTCTGCTGCTTTCGTTCGACGAACGTGAAAGGGAGGCCGTTCGACGAAAGTATTGTTGTCCTGCGTTCGACGAAGTTTAGGCTTCCTGCGTTCGACGAAGTTTAGGCTTCCTGCGGTCGACGAATTAGAGGCTTTCAGCGGTCGATGAAATATATTTTTCAGCGGTCGACGAAATTGAATTAGGCAGCGTTCGACTAAGGTGCAGTGCTCGATGAAATTGAAATAGGCAGTGTTCGACTAAGTTCGGGCAGCGTTCGACGAAAATCCTAGCGTTCGACGAAAATTGCAGCATTCAACGAAAGTGCCGGTCGACGAAAGCGTTGCAGTGTCGTTCGACGAACGTCGAACGAAGTTGAAGCGTTCGACGAAATTGCTGTTTCCGTTCGACGAATCTGGGCAACTTTTCTGCCATCGTCCGGTAAAGCCTGAATGCTTATATTTTAGGCTAGAAGTGGAATTAAAAGTCAATAGATGGCTGACACAAGTCTTGGAACTTGGAGATTTCATTAAATGCTCATTAATATTCTCTCTCTCTCTTCATTCTCCTTTAAGCCAAAAATGCAGAACACATAATTGGCTGATCTCGTAATCAGAGAACTATTCATCTTCTTCTTCTCCTTCTTATTTTTCTTCATCTTCTTCTTCATCCCTTAAGGGGTTTATTTAGGGTTCTTGAAGGAGCAAGCTTGGAGAGGAATTTGGAGCTTGGCCGACCACCACCATGCTTCCATCAAGATGAGCTCCAACCAAGGTCGTAAAATAAGGTGACTTCCTCCCCTCTCCTCTGGTGCTAGCCTCTTATATCATAATAGGAGAGATGAAGGCTGAAGAGAGCTTCTCGTGTGAGCTTAAATGGAGTTTCCTTAGGAAGACCAAGTCGGAACCTCAAATTTAGGGCACCGTTCGCCGCGAGATTCTTGGAATCATTTCTTCTCTTCAAGAGGAAGAGATGGGATTTGATTTGGTGCAAACCCATGGTCGTTGAGGGAGAGTGAGGGGAGTGATTATGTAAGGATTTTAAAGGTGTAATGACCTAGCATTTGTTTGAGAAGATGATGAATAGTCCCCTGTTAAGTAGTGTTTAATTTATATTTTTTGTGATAAAAATGATGTATAACCCCATGTTAATTATGGTTTTAACTATATATTATGCGATAAAGGTGATGATAGCCCCCTTGCTAAAGAAGTTTCAATTTATAACATTTCACTTGGTTATTAAGGGATGAATTGGTGCGCAGCTGGGTTCAAGCCAATTCTTAGTTTTAATCCCGCTAGAACTAGGTTTCGGGCTCAACATGAAAGTTGTAGCCCTCGGAAAGAGCTTTCCGACGATAGGTTACCCGTTTACTAAAGTTCCTTGTAGCTCCCTAAAGGTCCAGTCGAGTGGACTGTCCAGAAAGCTGGAATGTGGTTAAGTGTGCGCTGTTTTGCTGTCCAGATTATTGTAGTTGACTTCAGAGCAGATTTTAGGTAGGAACCACTTGGATCTGGGTTTAGGACTCAACATGAATGTTGTAGCCCTTGGTGAGAGCTTTCCAAAATGTGGTGGCACATTATTTGGGGTGTAGTAGAACTCCCAGAAATTCAGTTTTGTTAATCAGCATCGTTGTAGTTTGAATTGCGATAATTTTTGGGATATCTTTTATAATACTTGTCTGATGCTCTTAACAATTGGTGGAAATCAAATTGATGATATTGTGCTGACCTCTGTTGAATTTCATGAGTTTTGGGAGGATACTTGTTGTCATTTTGCCAATCATAGTTCTTTCCCGCATTGCTCCGTAAATATTAATTGGGAATGCCGACGGGGCTAATATTTGGTGAGAATGGCCATAACAAGCTAGCGGAACTACGGTAGAAGTTTTAGCAAGGCTCGGTTTGTTATGGGTTCTTAATTAAATATATTGTCGTAAAATATTATGCTGATGAACTTAGTTAGAGACTGAAAATGAATAACCAAGTTGGGCTTGGGAGAACAAAGTGTTGTCCTGAAATGGAAGAGTGATATCATAAAGTAAGTTGGAAACGCAAGTAGTCCGGTGGGGTCTAGGGTGTGAATTCCCTAGTTCATGAACGTCGTATAGAATGTTTGTCATAATATTTGCACACCACCACACGAGAGTTGTGACAACTCGGGATGGGTAGCATCGGCTAAACGTGCAAGATGTGAAATGTAATAAGACTCTGCTTGGGGGTCCTCAGGTGCTTATGAGCACGGGTGTGCATGGTGATGTATGGATCTTGGATGGAGGATTGCTTGTGGCGGGTCTACGGGCTTGCTGGTTGTGACACCGACAGAAGTCGGCAGTTAGACTCTAGACCGGTTGGGTTGGACTCTTGGCGCTCACCTACCCAAGTCCCCTTCTGTGTCCTTGAAGGCTCAACTTGATGCGAGCAGTACGCAAGGTCTCCGCTATGTGTTCTTAGCGTCGAGGCGTACAGAGGCCTAGGACTGGTAGTGTTCATACCCTCCTAGTAGTGGAGGAGCTCATTCCACTATCTCCGCCTGGCCACGACGGGAGATGCCTGAGCGGTTAGCTACCCCTCAAAAAGCGAGAACTAAAGGTCTATGTTGACATAACAACTTTACATGGGTGAGTCATCATATCATAATCATTGCATTGCATTCATCCTTCATCTTTGCATTCATCCTTCATAATCATAGCATTGCACCGTATCGGGTCCATCATATAAATTAGTATGGGCTCTTTTATATGATGGGTCCCAGATTGGAAACCTTAACTTATAAGTTTGTATGAGCATTCATATAAGTTAAGGTACGATATGAACTGCTTACTTCTGTGTTATTTCACTACTTTCTTACACTCTGTCATTGCCATATTACTTGTTAGTTGCTTCTTATACATTGGATATGCTGCTTCTTATACACTAGTTGTGCTTCTTATTACTTGCTACTTACTGCACTGTTATGTCTGTACCTGTTAGTTAGAGTTATTGCAAGTACTTAGGTACTTATACAACTGACGTATGTGAACAATCATTCTTGTCACCTGCTTTGTATATTATTGCTTAAATTGAAGCTTTTCTTCCTTTCCTACCACCCGGTGCTTTGGAGTCGCCGGGGGAGCGGATGTGAAGCCACTTAGTCTTTATGACTAACGGTTGTTGCACCCCTCTTCTTAGGAGCGCACCCTGGGGCAGCAACGCGCGGTGTTGGAGGAGGATAGTCAGGACAGGATGACAGGGCCGGAGACCTCGATACCCCATCTACCGTCGGTGACCGATGTGAGCGCAGTTTGAGATGTAGCCCTTGGGGCATTTAGCTTGATACTCTGATACTTTTGCAGGAGCTCTCGAAGCTTCTTCTCTTTTGTACCTTTTGGACACTGTACTAATGTGAATTAATGGCTTCTTGCTTTTTAGTTTATTGATGGGTTGGCGCTGTTCAGTTGGTTTGGCCAGCAGGATAGGTGTCTTGTGGGGGAGGCTAGCTTGTGAGTTGGCACTTCCGTAAGGCGGCTGTCCTGGGCATAAGACTCCCCTCGGCCGTGTCTTGTGTTCCGGGATGGGGGACTTACAGGGGGGGGGGGTGAATAAGGGTTTTAAAACTTATGTTATGTTTTGAAATACTTGAAATAATAAGAGATCAAAATAGTGTAAAACCAAAACAAATTAAGTGAAATAAAATAGAAACATGATTTTTGGTGAAGGTTCCTTTGGGTACCCAAATATAATGAGATGATTTTTGGTGAGATGAGTACGGATGAACCATTTCAAGTGGAGTTAATGTTTCATCTTTAATTTTTGGTCTCCACTCATACTTAGGTTTAGTGTTATAATTATGCATCAAATTTCCATATTCATTAAACTTAGGCTTAAAATAATAATTGTTGGAGCTTGTGCTCAACATATCTTAGTTTAAGAATAAAAAATCACACTATGTATTTGATCATAATTGTGTTTATAGTGTGCAGGTACTATATGTACATATCTCTATGAATTCGATTGTTATTAACGACGACTCTATGAAAAGAGATCTAACGCTCCGCGTTAGCAGTTAACGCCCCGCGTTAACTTTCGTCGAGAAAGAATCCATCGAGATAAAATGACGTCGAGAAGGAATCCGTCGAGAAACCAGAGACAACGCCAGTGTTGGAGTTAACGCTCGCGTTGAGTCCACGATCTCGATGGTTGCACAATCTCAGCCACGACCATACACGATCCTTAACGCTGGCGTTAACTCTTAACGCCAGACGTTAGCTCCCATGTCTACTTAAAGAGCTGATTTCATTGCTCAAATGCTAATCTTCCAATCCTTCACTCCAATCTTCTGTGAGAGCATTTCATCACCGAATTTAGAGAGCACTCCCTACACCACCATTGAGAAGGAGATTTCCAACGGTCAAATTTGAAGAAGGATGCTTGCTTCAACTCTAACGATGGTCACTGCGTGTCTTCAACATCTCCTTCAAAGCTCTTCATTATAGGGAGTATAATTCTGAATTTACTTTTATTTTTTCATTATTTTCTTGTAAACGGTAGTGAATTCGCCGTCTTGTGTGTGGCGACTAGGTCGGGTTCAGTTTAGGGGGTAATTCGCCGCCTTGTGCATGGCGACTAGGTCAATGGTAGGTCTAGGGGTGGTTGGAGGCCTTATCTGGGGAAAGATAGGCTATAGCCAACCGGTCCTTGGGAGAAGGACCAGTGAAGGAACAAAAATTGATTTTACATCATCGCTTTTAATTTTAAGCGTTATTGAAATATTATCTTTGTAATACAATATTCATTTTCATTATCTCTGATTTTCTAGAATTGTATTTCATTAAAGTTTTGATAAGTAAAATCACCTTGTCATAATTCTGAGAAGCTTAATTTTCTGGAGAGCTAACGCCCAACGTTAACTATTAACTATTAACGCCGGGCGTTATCAACAGTAAAGAAAATTTTTGTTTTTCATATAAATCTCTCACTTTACAAAAAAATTGTAAACCCCTTATTCACCCCCCCCCCCCCCCCCTCTAAGGGCGCCATAAGATCCAACACGTGGTATCAGAGCGAGGTTATTCCAAAACAGTTTCACAATCGGGAATAATGGCGCATCATGATTATGCTTTCTTGGAGGGTCAAAGGATAAGTAGACCTCCACTATTAACTGATACTGATTATAATTATTGGAAAACAAGAATGCGTTGTTTTTAACTGCTTTAGATAATGACGTTTGGGGCATGGTAGAAGTTAGCTAATTTCCACCAACATTTGTTGTTGAAGATGTTATTATGGAAAAACCTAGAGATAGATGGGATGACAATGATAAGTTGAGTTGTAAGAATGACGCTAAAGCAATGAATGCATTATTTTGTGCTTTGGATAGAACATAATTTAATAGAACTTGTGCTTGCGAAATAGCTTATGACATATGGAATTTATTAGAAATTACTCATGAAGGTACTTCGCGGGTCAAGGATTCAAAACTCTTCCAACTTGAATCTGAATATGAGAAATTATGGATGGAGGCAGATGAAGACATAGATTCAATGTACACAAGGTTCACCAAGATCATCAACGACTCAAAAGTACTTGGAAAGGTGTTCTCCAACGGCGACTTGGTGAGAAAAATTCTAAGGTCTCTTCCTCCAAAGTTCAATCCAAAGGTGACGACTATCTTGGAGTCGCATGATTTGAAGAAGCTCCAAATTGAGAGCCTCATTGGGAACCTCAAGACCCATGAGGTTGAACTCAAAATTCAACAACAAGAGTACAACATGGAGCAAAAGAAGAAGGATTTGGCCTTAAAATCAAAGAAGGAGTCTAACGGAGATGACGATGAAGAGGATGAGGAGAGACTTTTAGTGAAGAAGTTCAGAAGGTTCATGAAGAATCCGAAAAGGAGAAACACTTTCCGGAAATATTTCATCAAGAAGGGATCCTCATCAAAGAAAAGAAGAGGTAGCGATGAGGACAATGATGAGCGACCACCACCGGAGTGCTTCCATTGCAGAAAGATCGGACACATCCAGAGCCAGTACCCGAAATATCTGAAAGAGCATAAAGAAAAGTGACACATGGGAAGAGATACGAAGAAGGTCCTAAAAGGGGCTACATGGGATGACTCCTTCTCCGAGGATTCAAGTGGCTCATCCACTAACGATGAAAAAGAGGCAAATATGTGCCTTATGGGAAAAAGTAACAAGCCATCTGATGATGAAAGTAGTGTCCAAAGTGACACTGAGGTAACTCTCCCTACTACTTATGATGATTTATATATTGAGTATTTATAAACATGCAATTTTTTTGATAAAAGTTTAAATGATATTGAGATTCTAAATTCTGAAAATAAACTTTTGTTAAAAGAAAGCAAAAAAATTATCTAAACTATTAGGGAAAGAGAAAGTTTCTTGCCAATAGTGCAATCACTCATTGGTAGGAGTGAAAGAACTTGAAGAAACTCTTTCTAAGTCCCACTCCAATATCGAAATTCTTACTAAGGAGAAGGGGAATCTAGAAAGAACTTTAAAAACCTCTCTTTCTCAAATAGAAGAAGGAAAGAAGAGTTTTGCGAATCAGTGCGTTATGTTAGTAATGGAAAGCACCGCTCTCAAAGCTCATATTCATGATTTAAATATGGCTATTAAAAAATTCGGTGTTGGGCAAAGATCTCTAGACATGATCTTGGCCAACCAATGCCATGGTAGTGCCAAATATGGCTTTAGATATATTACTGGGAGCTATCGCCCAGCATTAACTATTAACGCTAGCGTTAGCAATAAATCCAGAAATTTTATTTCTGTTAATAAAAACTCAGTTAATAATTCAAATGTTATGTCATCTTCCTGCAAGAGTTTATCCAAAACTCCAAAAAGGGCTTCATCCCCTTTTATATCGTGTTTCAAATGTCATATTTTTGGACACACCTCAGACTCTTGTGGGAAGAAGGGTCGTAGTGCAATAAAGCAAATCTAGGTGCCTAAGGTTTCCACCTATTCTATGGGAGGAACCTCTTGGGTATCCGGATCTTTACTCTCTTCTCCTTTTTAGGTATGTTGGCAGGCTAAGGACAAAAAGGACGTGTGGTATTTAGACTCGGGATGCTACAAACACATGACGGGCAACAAAGCAAAGTTCCTTAGTCTTGAGCTGAAGAAAGGAGGGTTGGTAACATTTGGAGATAACAGAAAAGGAAGGATCATGGGCATCGGCACAGTGGGTAACGAATTGTTTTCAATTTCTAATATTTTATTTGTAGATGGTTTGAAACATAATTTAATATCAATTAGTCAATTATGTGATAAGGGTTTAAATATTTTATTTGAATCATCTACAAATCTTTGCAAAATCATAAATTCTAAAATAAATAATGTCGTACTCACCACACCTAGGATGCATAATGTTTATATGATTGCCTTTAATGATCTTTCAAATTCTTCTTTAAAATGCTTTATTTCTAAAAATGAAGAATTAGAACTTTGGCATAAGCGCCTTGGTCACTCTAGCACCAAACTTATTTTGAAATTATCAAAAGATAAATTAACTAGGGGATTACATATGCTTAATGGGAATTTATCTTCTCTTTGTTCGCCTTGCCAAAAAGGAAAGTTTTCAAAAAATTCTTTTAAAAACAAAAATGTAATTTCTACTACTAGACCACTTCAATTAATTCATATGGATTTATTTGGATCGGTTAACACTTCAAGTCTAGGTGGTAGAAAATATACTTTTGTAATAATTGATGATTATTTTAGATTTTGATGGACTTTATTTCTGTCTTCCAAATTTGATGCATTTCTTGAATTTACTAAACTATGGATTCGTATTCGAAATGAACTTGATTTAAAAATTAAATGGATACGCTCGAATCATGGAGGAGAATTTGAAAATGATATGTTTTCCACTTTTTGCAATGATTTATGAATTAAACATGAGTTTTCCGCTCCATGCACACCACAACAAAATAGTGTAGTGGAGAGGAAAAATAGAACCCTTCAAGAGCTAGCACCCACTATGCTTTGTGAATATGGGTTGCCTAAATCATTTTGGGCTGAAGCAGTTAATACTTCATGTTATATTATTAATCATGTCATGCTTCGACCTATTTTAAAATTAACACCTTATGAGCTTTATTTTACAAGAAAACCAAATGTATCTTATTATCATGTTTTTGGTTGCAAATGTTTTATTTTAAATACTATAGATGCATTAGGAAAATTTGATGAAAAATATGATGATGGAATTTTCATTGGTTACTCTTCAACTAGTAAGGCTTATAGAATTTATAATAAAAGAACTAAAATAGCTGAAGAGTCTATTCATGTAAGATTTGATGAGTTTGTTCCTTGTGTAGAAACTAATCGTACAAGAAACAAAGACGAACTGCTTTCCCCTCTGGAGCATGAAGATGATGAATCACTTGGAGAAAAAGAAGAGGAGAAAGAAGAAGAACAAGTGGAATATGTTCCTCCAAGTGTGCTAAAATTTTCAAAGGATCATCCAAGGGAACTTGTCATAGGAGAACCATCAAAAGGGTTAAGTACTCGTTCTTCTTTACATGAGTCTTTTCAAACCCTTGTTTTGTATCCGAAATAGAACCAAAAAAACATTTCAACCGCTTTAATTAATGAATTTTGATTTTTAGTTATGAATGATGAATTAAATCAATTTGAACGTAACAAGGTTTGGAATTTAGTAGAGAGACCATCTAATCATCCGGTTATAGGTGTCAAATGAATTTTTAAAAATAAACTAGATGGTGACTCTAGAATTACAAGGAATAACGCTAGACTAGTTGTACAAGGGTATTCACAAATAGAAGGGTAGATTTTGATGAAACTTTTGCACCCGTTGCTCGTCTTGAATCAATTAGAATATTTTTTGCATTTGCGAGTTTTAAAAGATTTAAATTATTTAAAATGGATGTTAAAAGTGCATTTTTGAACGGGATTATAAAAAAAGAAGTTTATGTAGAACAACTCCCCCTGGTTTTGTGAGTGAAAAATTTCCTAAGGCTCGAGAAATACAATAAAGAGTCATTACTTACCACATAGTACACGGATTCCATGTGTGTTCTTAGGGACGTACATAAGGTCTAAGCTGGGATGTGTCATACTAGCCTAGGAGTGGAGGACCTGATCCACTACCCTTGTTTGCCTCAATGGGGTGTACCTAAGCGGAGACTCGAAAAGCGGGATAGAGGTGGTGCTTACCGGATAGTATGCAGATACCCTGTGTGTTCTTAGGGGCATACATAAGGTCTAGGCTGGGAGATGTGTGACATAAGCCTAGAAGTGGACATGCCCGATCCACTGCCCTGTTTGCCTCAACGGGGTACCTGAGTTGACACACTCGAACATAGGGAACTAATAAAAGGTATGTACATACAAAATCGAGTGGGTGAGTTGCATCATTGCATCACATAACATCATTTCATAACCTAGACCTCATCGTATAAATTAGTATGTGCTCTTTTATACGATGAGTTTACCTTAGTGCTAGATCCCTTAACTTATAAGTTTGTATGGGCATTCATATAAGTTAAGGTTATTTTTGTAGCTGCTCTTACCATTTCTCTTATACTATTTTGATATATATATATGTGTGTGTGTGTGTGTGTGTGTGTGTGTGTGTGATTGTGGACTTGTTTACTTAGTTTACTTCTTATCTCTGGTTGGCCTGGTTGATCGTTCTTGTCGGCAGGATCAGCGTCTTGTGGAGGTGACTAACTCGTATGTTAATGCCACCATAAGGCGGCGGTTCTGGGCATAAGATCAAGAAACTCTGCAGTGTGGGAGAGGGATCTTACACCTCCTCCACCTCCCTACCCAGTCAAATCCATCCCCTCCTTGAAAGCTAGAGAAAACACTTTGAAGCCTATGTTGACAAATCTGTACAGTCTCTGAGGTCATAAATGCAAAAGAAATTCAAAGAGTTGCAGGCAGATGTCAATCATATGAGTACTCAGTCTTATAGATTCTTTGCCAAAGCAGCTATTGCAGTAGATTACACTGCTGAGAAATTACTGGATGCCAACAAGAAGATGGAGGATATAATCAAGAATCAGTACAAAACATTTAAAAATTTGCAAGGTGCCTTCAAAACTACGGATAACCATATCCTAGAAAATAGAAGGATAATTCAAGAAACTATTGCTGCAGAGAATCAAGTTTTAGATACTCATCTCCTAGAGACTAAGAACCATATCTCAGATAGAGTAAATTATCCCCATATGAAATTATCTGATTGTACAGCTGAGATGTGCTCCCACCTCTATAAAGAAGTCAGAAAAGGGGGGAGGGACTCTTGGGAAGTCTGGAGCAGACCAAGTTGTATGGGATGCAAATGAAATAAGGGCTGCTATAAATTTACCAGTGTTAAGTTATGAGCCTTGGGCTCATCAGTATAATAATGAAGAAGGATATGCTCATCCTGAACATTACTCTCTCATCCCTCCCAGAGAGAAAGCAGGTCCTTCTCAAAAGAGAAAAAGAAATCCCTACTGAAGAAGAGTGGCTGGCCAGACAGAAAAGGAGAGAGGAAATCAAAAATATGCTTGGATATGAAAAGTGGATTCCCATCTCCAAAGAAATTATTCTTACCACCTAGTATGATTTTGGGAGCAAAGGCTTACACATTAACAGGTTCTACAGTACAACTGAAATGAAGAAATACCAAGATCAAGAAGTTAAAAGAAGGCTACATTAGAAGTACAATTCTCAGGACCCAGTTCCTCCTAGATATATACCAAAGACAATGAATTATTTCTCTAGGTAGAAGAGGAAGGCTGCTGGTGAGAGTGATTAGAACAAGGTTGATGATATATGGATTTTGTGATTATATTTAAAATCTGCCTTAATCCCTTAAACACTATCTCTTTAATATCTATTAGAATGCTCATCTATGGTTCTATATCTATTTGATTTCTCTTCTATTTATAGAGCTTATTATTATGTGAGATTCTGACTTCCTCAAATATGGGGAGATTGTTGGGAATTTGGTCCCCAAGATTCCTTATTTGAAGAAGAGCATTAACATAATAATAAACTTAATGTGTTTGATGCATTCTTGATTATGCTTAAGACATGTACCCTTAATCCATGCCTAGTTAAATATATGAAAGTTGCTTAGGGTCACTTAGACCAAGTACTTACTTATGATATATGATATAAAGTATATGATCTATGACAAACTGGCATTTATCTTGAAGACTCTATTTGAAAAAATTAAGGAGATTTACTGAAATCGGGAAGCAGAGAAAAACAGGTTACTGCCAAGTCAAAATCGACGGGACGTTCTGTCGATCGTACCAAAAGTATCAATGGGAATATAAGTCGACATGAATTATGTCAACTAGACAGACTATCTATTCTGAATTCACTTATTTTCTTCTAAGGAAATGTCGACTAGATAGGTAATGGACTGGATTATTATCGATCGACGGGATGATCTTCATATCGACTGGACAGTTTTCAAATCATCCAGATTTCTTCTAAGTGATTGTAGAGCGCGTGTTATTAATATATTTCTAATTTCTTCATGCAAATCTAGGCACACATCAAGGGTATACTTATGGAATTCCTTAATGAACTAAAACAGTTGGCGGAATGCTTATAGAATCAATTACTGAATTATTACCATTAGAAGAATATTCCAATTCAAGTCAAATCTGTGTATTCCTTTTCTGATCATATTCAAAAATTCAAATTCAGTTTTAATTATCACATCCCTTGATTTTTGCCATTTCCTTTTCAAGTATGCATCACTATAAAAGGAGAAAGATATATCTTGTTGTTGCTAATGATCTGAATAATAAGAATTCGACAGAAAATTTCGTAAGTCAATTATTATGCTATCTCTCAAGAGCAAATCCTTTACAACAGCTTTCATTTCTCAAGAGTACTACTGATTCTGATCCTGAAGAAGTCGTCGACTTTCAATCAACTGTAAAGGATTTCTATTGCTCATTTCTCTGATCCAGATCTGTTCTTACAAGTTATATACTACCATCAATCAAGGAAGAAGAAGCTTACTGCTAGGTTTCTATTGAAGACTCAAGATCCACGTCTTTATCTTTTTGAGTCTATTATTGTAAAAATTGTATTTTGATTAACAGTTCCGTAAGATCTTTGTGATCAAAGTGTAGGATTTCTGTGTGAATCTGAGGTAAGATCTTTGTGATCTGAGTGCAGGATTCCAGTGTGAAACTGAGGTAAGATCTCTGAGATCTTAGTGTAAGATTATTGTGATCTGAGGTAGGATCTATTTGTAGATCTGAGTGTAGGTCTTGCATTGTAAAAGATTGAGGTAGGAACTCTGTGTGAGTTCGGAGGTTTTGGAGGAGTTTTGCCTTGTCAAGCACACTGCTTGAAAGGTGTCGGGAAAGTGGATGTACCCAATTCTTGGGGAACCACTATAAATCTCTATGTGATTTGTTGTGGTTGTTTGTTATGTGATTTTATTTTATAAGATCTGATAAATCACCTATCATCCTATTCATCTCCCCCTCTAGGTGTGATCTTAGTCATTCCTCTATAATAACCAAAAGGGATGTGTATGATCTATTTTGCGAAAATATATTAAAGATGTAGCGGATTAAGCATGTGAAAACCAAATGCACATATAAAGATAATCATGGTAAAGATAGGGACACCCAAAAATAAAATCAGAGGATTAAGAAAAGATGGTGTAAAGCGCTAAGGAATCAAAATACCAGTTATAAAAAAAACTTGTTACATCACTGGTTATATATAAAAACAAAATCATAAATCTTGGATAATGCACAAAAATCTAAATACACATGATTTTTCATACAATATTATGAAATTTATAGAGTTAATACAAAGAACCAATGTATGTGTCATGAATAGCAATCATGTATGAGAGCATTCGTGCAATAGATATGTAATGTATTTTTATTCCAATTCTTATGCATAGAAGTGTTAGATGAAAACATGACACGTGTAAGTGTAGCAACAATAGAAATAACACTTAGTGAATTTAACATGAATACATTGATATATCTCAAAGAATAGATGTGCTAACATAAAAGTAATAAAGTGATAAATCATGTCACGTTTCAATCTACACAATACCTAGAATAGAACTAGGGCACTAACCAATTTTTCTGGTCTTTGCACAAGATCGATAAGATCCACATTCCCAAGGTGCTCATCCTCGCAATACTCATTGAGGCATATCAAGGGGAATAAGTAGTGTTTGGGGGTATCTTTGTGAACTGTGATAATGGCATATTATTTTCATAATTTTGCGCACTATCAATTTTTGCATTTTATTTGTCACACAAGGTCCCCAAATTTATCGAAATCTACCCTTATAGGCAGATACACTTTAACTTGCATACAAAGACCGTAGCGATATAATTTTGGCCCAAAGTTCTATGCCCTACATATGGAAGATGAACATTGTGATATTGATTGATCAATTCATGTCTAGCATGTTATACATAATATCACGAGCTTTGACATGTAAGCGTGAAATTTCCACTTGAGTGCAGTCTCTAAGGATGTGTGCATCGTGAATAGTCATTATTTTACCTAAATCCTCACACATACCTAGGGGAATATAAACATACATCACATATCTAGTAACACTCAAGAGAAAATACCGATAGATTGAGACACATCATGACAAAAGACATACAATGCAATCAATAATCAACAATCCTAAATCTGAACATTGTATATAATCTATATGCTTTAAATACAAGTCATGCTTGTCCCAAACCTAGTGATTTCATATTTTTAATTTATATTACTTTAAATTTCAAAACAAAACAAAAAACACACATTTAAAACATATTTTTGGTTTTTAATTTTATTTTGCACTTTTGTAGTTGATTTTAAAATTATGCTCAAAATTAAATACAGATATGAAAAATATAGAAGTCTTTAAAGAGACAAGCAAAAATGATCTTCTATGCCAGATAAAATATATAAAAGAAACATACAAATTTGATATTACTGCTACCAGCGCTAGTACTACTACGCGGCTCTAGCAGATAGAGATTGAATCTTTTGCACGAAAAACATTATTTTTGAAGATTTTTCATTTTGATTTTTATTGATCCATGTTTTCATATATAAGAGACACCAAATACTGCAAACAGTTTTGAAATATCTTGGAAAAACTGCGGTTCTTATAATTTAGGCCTAAGGTGTCAAGAGGGTTATATATGAACTTCTCGTGTTTTCAAAGTCATGTAAGCTCAAGGAAAAGATATAAAGTATGCAAACACATGAAAGAACATATTCGAACAACCCAAATATGCATGACATAAATAATCATAGTGTGAAGTAATGATAATGCAATGATTAAAAAATATGAGTACGTCGTAGATTAAATTACCCTAGAAATATGTTTACACCCTAGCCCCGTACTAAGTGACGGATGGGCATGAGGAGTTGCACGCATGCTGTAGGTTGGGGTGTTAATCCCATATGCATACAAAAGAACACGCTCAATCTAACACTCTTTCCCCCAGTGGCTCGAAAGGCCCCACTGAAACCCTCCCCGGTTAAGGACAAGACATAGTTTATAGGTTAGCGTCTCCAATGCACACAACCATATGCCCCCGTTATTGTGAGACACAAATGATGGGGAAATAATCATGGTCATACTTAAGCAATTAATATTAATGACACATATATAAATTATGGTACTAATGCATGATTAGTGTTTGGATTTATTATCATAATGTAGAATATTGTTGGTTTTAAATCCATTTAGAATTTTGTATTCATGCAATCAGTTATATAGATATCATGATTCTCAGTTTTCAATATTCTACTTTGAATTTAGCATAACATGACATAACAGACAACTAGCATGGACATTGAGTTCACGTATACCGAGGGGTGATGCTAGTATGTTGAGTTTAAAATGATAAAGTCCAATGTTATGCAATTTTCAATTTTTGATTTGTTGATAACATTACATGTATTCATTATTGTGTTTCAAACAAATACACCTAGAAAGAGATTCTTAAGCTTTTTAATTTATTGTAGATATAATTGATTATATGGTTAATATATGAATGAGATACATGCAACCTAGAGCGAAGCACATAATTTATGAATTGTTTTGAAAATTTTCTATTTGATTTTCAATTAAAAATTGATGATTCAAAATATATCTAAATCTTCTAAAAGCAAAAAAAAAATGTTAAATAAAGCAGTAGAGTAATTTTCAGAAAATATAATTTAGACAAAATTGTGAAATTTTCAAGAAAATGGACTACCGCTGGCGATAAGAGTTATCATCGAGCGGTATCAAATAGAGACTCAAAGTTTTATGCAAAAAACATGGTTTCGTGATTTTTCGATTCTAATTTCTCTTGATTATGCTTTAACATATTAGGAGTTATCTAATGCAACAAAGAAATTTGTGAAATAATCAAAAAGTTGTGCATTAAATATTTGTAGCCAAAGGCCCCTAATAGCCCCTTTTCAAATCCATTTTTAAAAATGATTTCAATAGTCTTTTTACTTATCATTTACGAAATCCGTGTTTAAATTATTGTTATATTTTAATGATATTATAAGATATTTATAGGCAATGAATTTGAAAAGGATAGAAACTAGATAAATAGGTCACTTGAAATGATATGACTTTCTATTCAGATTGTTTTATTAATCATTTAGCTCAATGTGTGAAGGTCATATCTAAAAATTTATAAAGTGATCACAATGTGTTGGCTCAATAAATGACAAAGACAAAAAAAACAAAAATAAAAATAAAAAAAGGACGTTATGCATTTCGTGAAGTAGAATTTTGAATGTTTCATTTTGGTTTAATTCTACTTCATGCGATATGAGGATACTAATGAAAAAGAGATTTGGGTATCCAAAGGGAACCAAATGTGACGGTTCCTTTAGGTAACTAAATACATCATGTTGGCTCTTGGGGAGATAAATATAAATGGACCATTTCAATTAATGTTAATGCGTCATTCTTAAATATGGGTCTCCATTCATACTTTGGTTTGATATTATTCCATTGTGATTATTTAGAGTCTTCATGCGAGGATATTTGTTTGAAAAATATTGTGTTGACAATTTAACTATGTTGAAATTGTTTTCCAGGTTAGAATTATCTTGTTTAACATCAAGACTCTTATAACAACGATTCTTTGGAAATTTGTGTTAATTCAATGCTAAGTGGCGAGGAGATTGATTTTGTAAATGAAGATGATAATTATGTTTTGAAATTTCATTTACAAGCATTTGATGTTTTCCACTCCCTTTTTTTGGCTTAGGCAAGATATGGAAATTCATATTCAACTTGCTTTTGGATTTGGCTTGATATTTTGGATTTATGTTTTGTGAATTTTTATTCATAATTTTCTTTAGCAAGTTGATTTTTGTTTCCAATTCAATATTCTTAATTTTTAAATTATGTCTAGCTTTATTATAAGCGAGTGTGCTATTTTTAAGAATTTAGGTTATATGATTAATGTGAGTTTCATAGTCATTTCTCAATTCTTCAAATGTTTCATTCATTTCTCTAATTTCTATTTTATAATTTTTGCATCTAGCACAATCACTTTTCAAGGATAAATTTTCTAAAGACAATTTTTTATTATTTTCTTTTGAAATAAGAAGCTCCATTTCAATGTCATTGTATTTTTCTTTTAAGTCATTATAATCACTACAAGGTTTAACATTTTCAACTAATGAGCAATGAGGAGACCTAGACACATCACAATTGAATTCTACATTAGCATTTGCTTTTAATTTTTTATTTTTTAAACATAGTTTTGAATTAATATTTTTTTCAATATCTTAATTCTACCTATAGCAGATTCTAGCACATGCACTGTAGAAATAGATGTTGTAGCAAGCAGTTAATTTTTACTTACAATGATTTTAGATAATGGATGATTTGAACTTAAAGTTCCTTTTGGCATGTTCCTCTTCCACTTCCATTGACAAGTTAACATTTTCCCTCCCGCTTGATGTGTTTGGTATGTCTTCCTCCATGAGCAAGTCTTTATTTAGTTCTTCGCTTGGATCCATAAGAAATTGCTCGGATTCATCATCTGTAGAAAGAATACTATAAGTAATCTCAAGAAACTTCCAGATATTATAAGCAGCTGGCAAATTATAGATAAGTTTGAAAAATTTTATCAAGCGCGCAAAATAGGCTTAGATTTAGCGCTTAAAAACATTCATTCTTAGCACGCTTAGTGTCTATATTATTGTTATATTTCAAACTTCTTTATCTTAATATATAAGAAATCGTATCATTAAAGTTTTCCACCCTCTATAGTTCACACATGTAAACAACGGTGGTACTAACAAAATGTTGGCATATAACCGTTCATCCCCACTAGTAGATGCGTGATTATGGTTGGAAATTTTACTTCAGGTTGTTAGTCCCTTTTTGAAGTAACCTATCTCTGATACCACTTGTTGGATCTAATGGCCAACCTTAGAGGGGGTGAATAAGGTTTTCAGTGAATAACGCGAGTTTTAAAAGTTTCTGCTGTAGGAATAAGCTTTTTGGATGCTAGCGCGGGGCGGTAGGGTTACCTCCTACAGTATCTCACAGAAACCGTATTCTCGACCTACAGAAGATCATTTCAGAGTACACACGAAAACTACTTCAAGTAACAGCAAGAGTCATATGTAATTATACAGTAAAATAAGAGATGATGTATATGTTGGGAACAATTGTAACGCCCTTGAATTTCCAATAATTTAATTAAATAATAATTTTGGCATAATAATGACGTAAGGGCATTACGATAGCACGTAGTTAACGGTACTTGCCTTAGTGAAGTTTTTGGAGAGAAGAAAATTTAAAATAATTAATTTGAACGAATTTGTAAAATTTTGTGTCATAAATTGTGTGAATTAAATTGTAGCACGTAACCGGCTCGTCAAACTTTAATTTTGACTTCGCCATTGGTTTCGGAAGACCGGTATTTTTCTTGGGTGCAATTTTCGAAAAAATCTGAGTTAGTCTTATCCAAATCATAAATTATGCCTAAAATTTTATAAATTAATATTAAATAAAATTTTCTAAACCATAGTATAAAAATGATCTTTGTTAAAAATTAGGATTTATTCTCTTCTTCTTCATTTCCGCTGAATAGAGCGAGTCGCGTGATTTAGAGGGGATCAACGTTCTTCCAGGAGCTTCGGACGACTACTGCGGGAGTTCTCGTGGACGAAATCTTCGACGGAGAGTAGATTTGGAAAGCTCTTGCCGAGACCTTCGCATGCGCGGTGAGTATTTTTAGTTTCATGGATTTTTGGTATTGGGGTGTTTGGCCCTAAACCTTATTTTTCGTCCCAATCTTTCATAAATTGTTGTGGGAGTATTCTTTTGGCCGATCTTTGGACATGGAGTGCTCGAGAGGCCATTTTCGAGGTGGTTTGAGGCAAGTGGTGGACTAAACCCCCTTGTCATAATCCTTTCCCCTTACTGCATTATTTCATTAGCTAAATTGTGCGCTGTAGTTTTCAGTTATTTTGAGCAGAATTCGTTAGCATTCTAGCATAATTCATCGAGTGCTCTAAGCTTTCGTCAAGTGCTCTCGAAATTCGTCGAGTATATTCGTGTACGTCAAGTGAGTTAAGATAGAATTTGTCGAATCACATATCGTAATTTGTCAAGTATCCTAAGGAGATTCGTCGAGTAGCATCGACGAATTCGTCGAGTGGTAGGATTCGTCGAGTCATTTCGGATAATTCATCGAGTATTCTAAGGAGATTCGTCGAGTAGCATCGACGAATTCATCGAGTG
This sequence comes from Dactylorhiza incarnata, assembly GCA_033032865.1. Taxonomy (NCBI): domain Eukaryota; kingdom Viridiplantae; phylum Streptophyta; class Magnoliopsida; order Asparagales; family Orchidaceae; genus Dactylorhiza; species Dactylorhiza incarnata. The sequence goes on from JAWHQI010000086.1 coordinate 7,333,186, forward strand.
GTAGGATTCATCGAGTCATTTTGGATAATTCGTTGAGTATTCTAAGGATTTGTCGAGTACTTTCGACGAATCTGTTGTGAGGTTGTACTTGGAGTTTTTCTTGGGTTCTCCCGTGGTGACGTATTTGGTTAAGATGTTGCGAATTTATAACACCTAGTTGGATGTTTTTGGAATATTGGTTGTGTGTGCGTAACCACCACAGTGCCTATTCTTCTTCCTTGGGCATGTAGAATGTTGGTTGTATGGGAATATCCACCTCCACAATGCTTGTGTTCCTTGGATGTTTTGGTCTGGTGGTTTGTGTTGGAAAGATATCCCGCCTGAGTACCGTTTTATGACTGGGATAAATATTTCACTTCTTGAGCTAATCCGTCGCTTATCTTTATTTTAGAATGTTAAAGTTTAATCTTGACTGCACTTCATGCAAGTCTTTCCCTGTCAGGAAACTAATGTTCTTTACTTATTTGTTGTCGTTTCGCATCTATCTTTTTTTCTGGTGGGTTGGTAACCCTTTTTGAACTTGTTAAGTTCTCTTTTTTTACTTTTGTTGAATTGTCTTTGTGCTGAGGCATTTTTTCCTTTGAATTCCTCAGGTTGGACCAGTGGCAGTTGAGCAGAGCAAGTACGGATCTTGCAGCCTTTTTAGCCGCTTTTCCTTTCCCTCTTCTGAGAGGTAGTTGTTGATCTTTTCTGACTTTGTATTTTACTATGGGTTCGTGTCTATTTGTTGACGCCCACAGTATAATCTTCTTTTTTTGCTAGACGGTGATTGCCATTTATGCTATTGTTGTTAAATTGTCGTTAGTGCAAATGCTCTCTAGGAATTATTTTTGATAGGTTGTGTAGTAGATACTTTTATTTAAGCAAAGTTGCACATTTACTCATACATTACATCTTTTCAAACTAATGCCACCCTATTTTGAAACTCGTAAAGGTTCACTTTTACTTATACTAAACTTAGAAAATGCATATCATTTAAGATGTCGATTGGGTCTTCATGCTCAAGTAGGATAAATTAAATCAAATATTGTACTTTTCGTTGTGTACATCTATACTTTCATGTTGTGGACTAGTTGATCCACTAAGCCGAGGGACACAGTGTTTGGAAACCTCAAACATTAATTATTGTTTTAAAAGTGAAGTTTATGCCTTTTATAAAGCGATGTGTAAAGATAGAGCTGCTTGAGAGTCTGTAGTTGTCCCCTACACGACGTGGCATCATGACGTGTGTTTTATCTCACTCTGATGATCTATTTATATATTGAGAAAATGCGGGTTGTGACAACAGTATCCAACAAAGTTCCTGATTTAAAGAAGTGCTCAGGTCAATGATAAAAGCACTATGTATTTGATGTTATATCTTATTTATGAATGCAGTGTGTAGATAGTATGTCTAGTACTTCTCAAATCTATCTAAGTCCAAAATCGTTGAGAAGGATTGGACATATCGTTGAAAGAGTATAGACTTACCGCTGAAACAGTACAAACATATCGTGGAAAAAGTATAGACAATCTTTGAAATAGTATAGAATTATCGTGGAAAAAGTAAAAGGCTATCATTGAAAAGGCTGCCTTGCAGAGAGTCTTCAGGAGTCATATGTGGAATTCAGGCTAAAACAACATGTCATCATGACTGCAAATGCAGCTGAGAAGTTCCATATAGTCAAAAGGATCACGACGATATCGACGAGAAGACCACATTTTGTTGTAACTAAAAATGTCACTGAGACGACAAGTTCTATCGTCGAGATACCTACTTTGGGTAAAGATCTCAAAAGACTTGAAGAGTTGTGTAAGTCCAAGTTGGATCACTGAGACGACAAGTTCTATCATCGAGATGTTGTTCATATCGTCGAAATAGATTGAGATTTTCAAAACACGTTGTCTGCATTTAATATCTCTGTCTAAGGGTCCAATCAGCAGGTGTCGTTAAGGAATGGGCTTCTGAAATTCAAGATACCTCAGAATAGACCGTTAGAAAGCCTTTTCATATATAATGAAAATTTGTTTGCCCTAAAAGAAGGCGATCTATCAAATCTGAACAGTGTAATGGATTTTAGAAGAAGGAACATTTTTTAGAACAATCCTCCTGTGCTCTCAGTTCTCCAAGGCTCAGTCAGGCATCATCAACTGATAAACATTGTTCCAGATTGAAGAAGAGGATCAAAGAGAAGCTTTTGTGCATCAAAGAATAGCTCTTCAAATCCTTCTCTTCAGATCCAGAGTTCGTGTGCTTAAGGCCTCAGAAGACCCCTCCGGATATTTGGATTCTTTATTTTGTGAAGTGTTCTTCAATTTTGTAAACACAATACATTCTTTGTATGACTCTTTAGAGTATGAGCTGTAGGGTTTTGTGTGAACCTGAGGTAGGATCTGCAGTAGATCTGATTTATAGGGTTTGTTGTGCCTGAGCTGTAGGGTTCCAGGAACCTGAGTTAGGATCCTAAGTGGATCTAGGTTGTAGGGCCTGTTGTGCTTGAATTGTAGGATCTGTGGAGGAGATCTGAACTTTTGGTGGAGTTTGCTGAGTCTAGCAAATTGCTAGATAGGCGCAGAGGGACAGTGGAGTACTCAAGACACATTGTCTTGGGGAATCACTACAAATCTGGTGTCTCTGTATGTTGTGTTTTGTGGCTGTGATCATTGCTGTGATTTTCTTTGTTTTCTTTTAGGCTTAAATTTAAAAACAGTCACATCACCTATTCTCCTCCCTACTAGGTTATAGTTTTATAAACAATAAGTGGTATCAAAGCTTGGTTGGTCAAAAAGTGGCTTAACAGTCTGATCTAGATCTTTGGAACTATTCCCAATGGCTGGAGATGACCAGTACAAATAAATAAGGTCCATGAAGCTTCCAGTGTGGTCTAAAGAAAACTTACTCATCTGGAAAGAAAGAGATAGGCTATTTATGGAAGCTGTAAATCGCAGGATCTTTGTTGCTGATGTCAAGAAGGAGAAGAGTCAGCCACATATCATCCTCATCTAGCTCTAGGAGATCTGGTCATCATGACAGATCTAAACCATCAAGGGATGACATGTATAAGTCTAAACCTAACAAATATGATTTAGCTAATACAATATGCTATTGCTGCAAGAAATCAAGTCACGTGATATTTGAACGCCCCTCTAAAAAGAGGGAATCAAAGAAGTTTGAAGATAGGATAAATCCAAAGGATAAGAAGAAAACTGAGAGAGGATTTATTGCAAAGAAAATCAGAATATTAAGTGATTCTGATTCAAGCTCCTCAGAATCTGAGGAGGAAGCACTCATTGGCCTCATGGCCATAAATGAAGACATCCAGGATGAGGGCACCTCTCCTGGAAGGTACTTATCAGAGCCCCCTTGTCTGCCTCTGATTCTGAATTAGTGGCAGATTCTATGCATGAGAATGAATGTGAGTTTGCTTGCAATAACACATCCTCAAGATCCCCACATGAGGATGAGTCTGAATTGATGCAGCAGTATGAAGCTTTGTGGAATGCTTTCAAGAATAACAATAAGCTTCTTATAGTATAATCTAAGGAGTTAGCCTCCTTGAAAATACCCATTCTGAGTTCCAGGAGACAGCTGAAAAGCTAGCTTCTATGAGCAAAGAAGTGGATAAATACAAGGAAGCCACAAAGCTTAGGAATGCTGAATTAGCACAGAAGAACAAAGTCATTAAGGACCTTGAGGAAATGCTATTAGCTGAAAAGAGAATAGTTGCTAGCTATTCCAAGCTTAAGACTATCCTGCCAATTATTGACAGTTTTTCTGCACCATATAGAGGTGGTGTAGGATTTACTAAAGAGAAAGTCAAGGGCAAGGCTTATGAAGCCCAACCCTCTTTTAAGAAGGTGATGCTGGCATCTAATCCTTTGATCAGGATTCTGCATATGGTCATCTGACCAATGCCTGCTCTACCAGTGGCAGCAAGCCATCTACCATAAGCTAAAGAGCAGGCTTTGAGCGGAGGCTTTTAAAGAACCCCATAAAAAGTTCAAATGAAGAATCCAGGTCCTTTTATCCATGGACCTACAACAACTGCACCCAAAAGAAAGGGGAAGGCAGCTCCTGCCAAGCCTACCCTTAAGAAGGTAAGAGAGGTGTAAGAGAGGTTGAGTGCTCCCCTCTTCTCTCATTTTCAATATAAATGCTCCCCTCTTCTATCATTTTCAATATATAAGTGTAAGAGAGGTTGAGTGCTAAAATTCCAGAGCCCTATTCTGCCGAAAAGTGATCTCCCACCAAAGTTCTGCGAATTTCTGAAGGAGGATTTCTTCATGCCGGATCCAAACGACGATCACTTCAACAACGCTTATTCTACAACGATTCTTCGTCTCCAACTTCAGAAGTTCTTCAAGAGAGAGTTTTTATTATTGTTGTTGATTATTTTCATCTCTTTTGTAATCGTGTAGTAAATTTGCCTCGTGCTGGCGACTAGGTCTGGGTAGGACTTAGAGAGTAATTCACCTCGTGTTGGCGACTAGGTCTAGGGAGTATATCTAGGGGGTGCTCGAGGCCGTATTCGGGGGAGGATTGGCTAGAACAGCTTAAGGCCGTATCCGGGGGAGGATAGGCTAAAGCTAATGGTTTGTGGGGATACGAGTCGGGATAGAAAATGAAAAAGTTTTTTTAATATTCGCCTTCGATTTCTAGCGTTATAAGAAAATGAAGTTTTGTAATCTTTCATTTCATATTAATAAAATCATGTCACTATTTGATTTTAATTGTTTTACTTGATCTCTTTCTATTTTAATCTTTTATTATTTCAAGTATATCAAAATATATTAAAAGTTTTAAAACCCTTATTCACCCCCCCCCCCCCCTCTAAAGGCGCCTACAGATCCAACAAGTGGTATCAAAGCGAGGTTATTCCAAAATGGTCTAACAACTGGGAATAATGGCGTCTCATGATCTCATTTTTCCTGATGGTCAGGGTGTTAGTAGACCACATCTTTTTACTGGTCAGATTTCAACTATTGGAAATCTAGGATGATGTGTTTTCTTATAACCATGGATATAGAAGTATGGAACATGTTGGAAGTTCGATACTCTCCTCCTACAATTGTTGTAGGAGAGGCTACGATAGAAAAACCTAAGGATAAATGGGATGATAACGATAAACTTAAATGTAAAAATAATGCAAAGGCAATGAACACTTTATATTGTGCTTTAAATCGAACTGAATTTAATCGAGTTTCTGCATGTGTAACTGCTTATGATATTTGGAACCAATTAGAAGTTACTCATGAAGGTACATCGCAGGTGAAAGATGCAAAGCTATTCCAACTGAAATCAGAATATGAAAAATTCTGGATGGATGCTGAAGAAGACATCAACTTGATGTACACACGCTTCACCAAGATCATCAACACTTCAAAAGCTCTTGGAAAGATCTACTCTGACGATGACTTGGTCAGAAAAATTCTTCGCTCTCTACCTTCGAAGTTTAATCCAAAGGTGACGGCCATCTCAGAGTCTCACAACCTAAGAATGCCCTAGATCGAGAATCTCATTGGGAATCTCAAAACCCATGTGGTAGAACTCCAGATTCAACATGAAGAATAAAATAAGGAGCCAAAGAAAAAGGCGCTGGCACTAAAATTGAAAAAGGAGAGCAACGAAGATGATGATGAAGATGAAGAAGGTCTCCTGGTCCAGAACATCAAAAAATTCATTAGAAATCTAGAAAGAAGGAACACCTTTCGGAAATTCTTCTAGAAGGATGCTCAACGTAAAGGGTCTTCCTCTTCATCAAAGAAAGAAAAGGAAAGTGAAGACGAAGAAGAAAGACCAGCATCAGAGTGCTTTCATTGCAGGATGACCGGGCACATTCGGAGCCAGTGCCTGAAGTATCTAAATGAGTAAAAAGAAAAATGATATGAAGGGAAGGATAAAAAGAAGGTGCTAAAAGCTGCAACATGGGATGATTCTTCCTCTGAAGAATCAAGCGGATCTGAGTCAAGCAGGGAGGAGGAAGCAAACTTATGCTTGATGGCAAAAGACAATGATGATGACACCCATTTTCTTAGTGACACTGAGGTAACTCCTCCCACCTTCGAAGAACTTTATGATGAATTTGTTTTAACCTGCAAATCTTATGATAAAAGTATAGAAGATAATATTATTTTAAATCATGAAAATGAATCTCTCATAAAAAAATCATAAACTTACTTAAAAATTAATCTCATTTGAAAAGAGAAAGGTTCTATGCCAAGAGTGTGAGCACTCCTTATGTAAGGCAAAAGAACTTAAAGTTTCTCTTTCTAAGGCCCTCTCACAAATCAAAACTCTTACAAGAGAAAAGGGAGACTTAGAGAGAAAACTAAAAATCTCTCTCTTACAAATTGAAAATAACAAAAAGGGATTTGAAAATAAATGTGTCATACTCGTAAAAGAAAATTCATCTCTTACAAAACAAACTCATGACCTCAATATGGCCATCAAAAAATTTGGAATTGGTCAAAAATCCCTGGACATGATTTTGGGGAACCAATGTTATGGTTCTAGAAAATTTGGGCTCGGATATCAAAGTGTCAGCTACCGCTCGGCGCTAGCCACCAACGTCGGCGGTAGCCCATCATATAAAAAATCCTCTGTTTTTTCTAAAAATCAAATCTCATCCAATAAGAGCAATGTAGAATTTCAGAAAAGGGTCTCAACCCCCTTTATTTCTTGTGCAAATTGTCATAGGTTTGAACACACGTCTAGCTCTTACAGGGAAATAAAATAGGGATCTTTAAAGTAAATCTGGGTACCTAAGGCCTCCACTTATTCTATGGGTGCTACCTCTTGGGTATCCGAATCTCTACTCGCATCCTCTTTCTAGATTTGCAGGAAGGCTAAGGAAATAAAGGACGTGTGGTACTTGGACTCAGGCTGCTCTAAGCACATGAAGGGCAACAAAGCAAAGTTCCTTAGCCTAGAAAAGAAGAAGGGAGGAATCGTAACTTTTGGAGATAACGAAAAAGGAAGGAACATGTGAGTCGTACAGTGGGTAACGAATCATTTACTATCTCTAATGTTCTTTATGTAAAAGGATTAAAACATAACTTAATATATTAGTCAACTGTGTGATAAAGGATTAGATGTTTTATTTGAGTCATCGATAAATCTTTGCAAAATATTTAATCCTAACACAAAAGATGTTTTACTAACTGCACCTAGAACTCACAACGTATATGTAGTTTCCTTTCATGATCTTTCCAAATCATATATTAAATGCTTCATAACTAAAAATGATGAGTTAGAACTATGGCATAAATGTTTAAGTTACGCTAGTACAAAGCTCATTTTAAAACTAGCCAAAAAGGAATTAATTAGAGGATTGCCTAGATTAAATGGAAATTTATCTTCACTATGTCCTCCATGTCAAAAAGGAAAATTTACTAAATCTTCTTTTAAAAGCAAAAACAAAATTTTTACTACAAAACCTTTGCAATTAATTCATATGGATCTTCTTGGCCCCGTTAGCACCGCAAGTCTTTGTGGTAGAATAAATACTTTTGTTCTAATAGATGATTTCTCTAGATATTGTTGGACTTTATTTCTCTCTACCAAATCTGACGCATTTTGTGAATTTTCAAAACTATGTACTCGTATTCAAAATGAACTAGATCTAAAAATAAAATGCATTCGCTCAGATCATGAAGGAGAATTTGAAAATGAAAATTTTAAATCTTTTTGCGAAATGTTAGGTATTAAGCACAAATTCTCTGCTCCTCGCACACCTCAACAAAGCAGCGTTGTAGAAAGAAAGAATGGGACAATTCAAGAACCAGCACGTACTATGTTATCTGAATATAAATTACCTAAGTCTTTTTGGGCCGAAGCTGTAAGAACCTCAAGTTATGTAATGAATAGAGTCATGGTTCGTCCATCTTTAAATCTCACACTGTTTGAACTATACAATCAAAAAAATCTAACGTATCATATTTTAAAGTATTTGGATGTAAATTTTTTATTCTCAATACAAAAGATGCCTTACGAAAGTTTGATGAAAAATGTGATGAAAGAATATTTCTTGGATACTCTTCAACTAGTAAAGCCTATAGAATATTTAACAAAAGAACAAGTAAGGTTGAAGAGTCTATTAATGTAAAATTTGATGAATTTATTCCTTGTGTAGAAAAACTTCCTACAGGTGCAAATGATGAACCTTTGCCATCTTTGGAGCATGACGAAGAAGAACCTTCCAAAGAGGAGGAGGAGGAGGCCAAGGTAGATGAATATGTGTCTCCAAGCACCTTAAACTTCTTAAAGAATCATCCAAATGAGCTAGTTATTGGGGAACAATCTATTGGGGTAAGAACTCGATCTTCTCTTAATGAAATATTTTCTAATACTTGTTTTGTCTCCGAAATTGAACCTAAAAACGTTTCAACCACTTTAAATGACGAATTTTGGTTTTTGGCTATGAATGAAGAGTTAGATCAATTTGAAAGAAATAAAGTTTGGAATCTAGTAGAACGTCCATCTAATCATCTCGTTGTTGGAATAAAATGGATTTAAAAAAATAAATTAGATGGTGAATCTAGAATTATAAGAAATAAAGCTCGCTTAGTCGCTCAAGGCTTTTCTCAAATCAAGGGGGTAAACTTTGAAGAAACTTTTGCACCAGTTGCTCGCTTAGAATCTATACAATTTATTTTTGCATTTGCGAGTTTTAAACGAATAAAATTATTTCAAATGGATGTTAAAATGCCTTTCTAAATGGGTTTATAAAAGAGGAAGTTTATGCAGAACAACCCCCGGTTTTATAAATGAAAAATTTCCAAATCATGTTTATAAATTAGAAAAAACAATTTATGGATTAAAATAAGTGCCTCGTGCATGGTATGAAAGACTTACATCATTTTTATTAAAGCACGGTTATGTCATGGGAAGTGCCGACAACACACTCTTCATTAAGCACAATAATAACGATTTAATTATTTTACAAATATATGTTGATGATATAATTTTTGGAGCCACTAATGAAGAGATGTGTAATGAAGTAGTCCTAGTAATGAAAAATGAATTTGAAATGAGCCTTGTAGGATAACTTTTTTTATTTTCTTTGTTTTCAAATTTCACAACAAAATAATGGTATTTTTATTTGCCAAACAAAATATGTTCATGATATGCTTAAACAATTTGGATTTGAAAATCTTAAACAAGCTTCTACACCTATGAGTGCTTCTTTAAAACTAGGAAAAAATGAATCTGGAATTTCTATCGATCAAACTTTATATAGAGGTATGATAGGATCTCTTCTTTACTTAAGTGCATCTAGACCAGATATAATGTTTGTCGTACGTTTATTTGCTCGCTTTCAAGCCAATCCAAATGAATCTCATTTCAAAATGGTAAAACGTATTTTTAGATATCTATTAGGGTCATCTAAATTAGGATTATGGTACCCATAAAATGATTCATTTACACTGCACGACTATTCTGATTCGGATTATGTCGGTTGTTCACTCGATTGAAAAAGAACTAGCGGTACTTGTCACTTTTAGGACCCTCATTAGTTGCATGGTCTAGTAGGAAATAATCTTCGGTTGCCATCTCCACCACGGAGGCCAAATACATCGCTCTTGGGAGTTGTTGTGGACAAGCTTTATGGATGAGCCAAACTCTAGAGGATTTTGGTTTTCATCTCAAAAACATTGATCTCAAATGTGACAACAAAAGTGCCATAGATCTTACAAATAATCCCGTACACCACTCTAGATCGAAACACATAGATGTTTGTCATCACTATTAGAACCCTAGTTTTGATTTGAGTCAGGATCCATCTTTATGGTCTAAGTTTCTATCATAACACATCTTGTATAAACTAGATCAAATCTCATTAAGATAGAAGACTGAGAAAATAATATAAGTTAAACTGCGATCAACGAAATGTCTCTGAAGTTGCGATCGACGAAAAGCTAGCAGCGCTCGATGAAATATCTCTGAAGCTGCGATCGACAAAAAGCTAGCAGCGCTCGACGAAATATATCTGAAGCTGCGTTCGACGAAAACCAAGCAGCGCTCGAAGAAATTTCACTCAGCAGTTAATCAATGATCAGATCGACAAACGTCGAGCTCAGCCCGACGAACTTCAAGCTGAGATCGACGAAATATTATCAGCTTTATAAAATCTCATTTCTCAGTTCGACTAAAATTCTATTTGTTGTCAGATCAGTTAAAGCAATATTTTGAACAGTTTCTATTTATATATTGCTGCCCTTCTTTTGTATGAATTGTCACTGCCTCACATTAATGTTATAGCCGTTGCAGAACAATTAATGATATAGCCGTTGAAGAACAAATTAATGATATAGCCGTTGCAGAGCAATTAATGATATAGCCATTGCAGAACAGCTTAAATAAAAGATGGCAGTTTATCTTCTCGATGAGCCCAGTTGATAAAAAGAGACTTTATCACTTTCCTTTTACAGAGAGAGCATCAAGAATTGAAGATAAGAGAGAAGCTCCCCAGATTACATATATACAGAGAAAGCACAAAGAATAGAGAGACAGAGAACAACATATTTTTATCTATCCTATTTGCTAACTCTTCTCTGCAGATCATCTTCATCCTGAGACAATTAATCTAGATCATTTGCTCAGGATCTCAACTGGAGAAGAAGAAGAAAGGAGTTACTACATTCTAGAGAAGAAGCTTCCTGACCTGATCATCAAACACTAATCAAATCAGGAGGAGCTCTTCAATATCATCAAGGATCCACTAGAGTCTTCTATGAAAGAGAAGAACAATATATTTTTGTTTTCTTTCAACTGTATAAAGGGTTATAACTCCCTTCAAAAGTTACACCCATTAGTGGCAGGGCACCTGAGCAAAAACCTGTGGTTTGGTTAGAGCACCTGATAAAAAGCTCCTTGGTGTGTGGACACCTGATCAAAACCCCCTTGGTGGCAGGGCACCTGAACAAAAACCTGTAGTGGAATCCTACCAAGTGTGGCAGAAGAGTAGACGTACCCAGGTTTAGTGGGGAACTACTATAAAATTCTTGTGTCGTCTGTGTTGTGCTTATTTTGTTGTGTTGTGTGCTGTGCTTCCTTATTTATTTTATAACTCACTCTGCAATACACATATAAGTAACACTATTTTAATTCCGCTATAAAATTAAGTGAAAAACCTTTTACAACTCTATTCACCCCCCTCTAGAGTAAATCTAAGATCTAACCTCACTTTCAATTGGTATCAGAGGGTGGTTGATTCTTTATAGGCTATCACCTGAATCAAAAGATCAATTAGATCTTAAATTTATTTTAGAGTTTTACTTTTTCATGGCTCGAGAAGAATTTTCAAGCATTACACCACCAATCTGTAATTTGAATAAAATTTCTTTATGGCAAGCTAGAATTAGATTATATATGAATTCAATAGATGAAGAAGTTTATAATTCTATCCTGATAGGACCTCCATCTTCACCAACATCAACAGATGCTCAAAAGAAGCGGAAAAGTGTTGATGCTAAGGCTATGGATATATTAGCTCAAACAATGTCAAATGGCATTTTTCAAATAGTTGCTGATTGCACTTCAGCAAGAGACATCTGGAACTCCCTCACAAGAATGATAGCTGAATCTTCTTCCACCTCAAGTGATTCAGATACAGAATCATCATCTAGCTCAAGTGAAGAAGAAGAAGAACAAAAAGCTATAGAATTCTGCATGATGGCCATAAATGGCTCAAACCACAACTCAGATGCAAAATCTGAATCTGATGAAGATGAGGTAATTTCATGTTTTGATTTTACTTTTGAACAATTCAAATCAGATTTTAAATTGCTATGTACAGATTTAATAAAATCTGAGAAAGAAATCAAATCTCTCAGAAAAGAGTTAACAGAAATAAATAATTTAACTTCTGAAAATACTAAACTTAAAGAAGATTTGAAAACATCATAAGAGCAAATTATTTCTTTGAAAAATAAGTCAATTAAGGCTGAAATGTTTCAACAATCTCTTGATAGGAGAAGTATCACACTAATGAATATCACAAGCACTATAAATGCCAGATTAAATGGCAGGAAACTTGGCTTAGGATTTTCATCTAATCTATCTCATATTCAAAAGAAAAATACTCTAACTACATCTATAAAATTTGTCTCTGCTAAGGAAAAAATAAGTAGCGGAAGACTCAGTAGAAATTTCTGAAATCTTTTTTGTTCAACAAAATTCTTCGAACAGAGATCGACGAAATCAAATGACTTCGTCGAACACGGATCGACGAAAGCCGAACACAGAAATCAAGCATAATTTTCTTGTGATCAGAGCTCAACGAATCAGAGTTCAACGAACTCTGAACACAAAGAATAAATATAACTATTCCTTGATTAGAGATCAACGAAATCACTGCACTTTGTTAACCCGAGATTGATGAAATCAGAGTAGTTTATCAAACATATATTTTAATGATTATCAAAGAAAATTTCAATTGGTAAAACACTTAACAGATACAAAGGCCAATATAACTAATTATAAAGCAATGCTTGACCTATTAACTCTAATTGTAATCAAACAAAAAGTTATAAGATTCACTTGAATCTTCTATCTTAAAAACAAAGTCAGATAACTTCATGTTCCTACAGACTTTCTCAGGTCCATCGAGATTGAGTACTCTACTCTAGTTGCATTGATCAAAAGTGATCATGACACTGAGTTTGAATCTCTTCTGATGAGAGAATTCTGTAAGAAGGAAGGTATTAGGCAATGTTTTTCTGATCCTAAAAATTCCTTAGAATCCATTAACAGTTGTAGCAACTCATCATATTAATGGAATCCTATTAAAACAAAATCTAGGAATCAGAATTGCTTATATTCCCATTTACCCTTCTTCTAGGGGTCTTGATCCAGGGTTCCCTAAATCAAGACATGAGGAGAAATTTAAAAGAAGAAGGAAATTAAAAGAAGAAGAAATTTAAAAAGAAATTAAAAGAAGAAGGAAATCAAAAGAAGAAGAAAATTAAAAAGAAATTAAAAGAAGAAGGAAATTAAAAGAAGAATAAAATAAAAAAAATTAAAAGAAGAAGAAATTTTAGTAATTTATGATTAAATGTTTTCAAAAGAACAAATTAATTTTACTATTTGTTTATTATGTATATCTCCTTAAAAGCTTTATAATGACTGTTACAAATACCTTATGCTTTGAGTTATTCTATTTTGTCTTGCTTGGTATCCTAAACCAAATAGGGGGAGATTGTTGGATCACCAGTCTTGATTTGGATTAGGATCCCTGTATGTTTTAAATTTCAAATCTGTATCCCAACTCAAATAGGGGGAGATTGTTGGAACCCTAGTTTTGATTTGAGCCAGGATCCATCTTTATGGTCTAAGTTTCTATCATAACACATCTTGTATAAACTAGATCAAATCTCATTAAGACAGAAGACTGAGAAAATAATATAAGTTAAACTGCGATCGACGAAATGTCTTTGAAGCTGCGATCGACGAAAAGCTAGCAGCACTCGATGAAATATCTTTGAAGCTGCGATCGACGAAAAGCTAGCAGCGCTCGACGATATAGTCATTGCAAAACAATTAAAGATATAGCCATTGCAGAACAGCTTAAATAAAAGATGGCAGTTTATCTTCTCGATGAGCCCAGTTGATAAAAAGAGACTTTATCTCTTTCCTTTTACAAAGAGAGGATCAAGAATTGAAGATAAGAGTGAAGCTCTCCAGATTACATAGATACAGAGAAAGCACAAAGAAGAGAGAGACAGAGAACAACATATTTTTATCAATCTTGTTTTGCCAACTCTTCTCTGCAGATCATCTTCATCCTGAGACACATAATCTAGATCATTTGCTCGGGATCTCAACTGCAGAAGAAGAAGAAAGGAGTTACTACATTCTAGAGAAGAAGCTTCCTGACCTGACCATCAAACACTAATCAAATCAGGGGGAGCTCTTCAACATCATCAAGGATCCACTATAGTCTTCTCTGAAAGAGAAGAACAATATATTTTTGTTTTCTTTCAACTGTATAAGGGTTATAACTCCCTTCAAAAGTTACACCCATTGGTGGCAGGGCACCTGAGCAAAAACCCATGGTTTGGTTAGAGCACCTGATCAAAAGCTCCTTAGTGTGTGGACACCTGATCAAAACCCCCTTGGTGGCAGGGCACCTGAACAAAAACCTGTAGTGGAATCCTACCAAGTGTGGTAGAAGAGTAGACGTACCCAGGTTTAGTGGGGAACTACTATAAAATCCTTGTGTCGTCTGTGTTGTGCTTATTTTGTCGTGCTATGTGTTATGCTTCCTTATTTTATTTTATAAGTCACTCTACAATACACATATAAGTAACACTATTTTAATTCCGCTATAAAAATAAGTGAAAAACTTTTAATACTCTCTTCACCCCCCCCCCCCCCTCTAGAGTAAATCTAAGATCTAACCTCACTTTCAATCACTTCATTAGGGATCACATTAAGAAAGAGCATGTAAAAGTATGTTTCATAGGTATAGACTCCCAACTTGCTGACATATTCACTAAACCTCTTCCCGATGCAAGATTTCGATTACTATGACTTGAATTAGGTGTCCTAGATCTTTCGGGTTAAGTCACAAACACAATCATTTTATGCAATTTTTACCTATCTAAACATCTTTAAATCTTCTGAAATTTTTGCAAGAAACTAATCTTTGGACACTTAATCAATATCAAAAATTAGATTTTTCAAAATCCTTAAATTTAGTGTACTGTTTGCCGCGCTAGCGCTAGCGCAGGCGATAGCGCACCTGTCTGATTTTCTGTATTTTTAAAATTTCAAAAAAATCACTACAAATATGCTATATTATATGTACTACTTGTTTTTGTATTTCCGCCTTTAATTGATTTTTGAAAAAAAAATACAAAATCACAAAAGCCAAATTACAAAAAAAATATTTGTTCTCTTCCTTTCTTTGTTTATTTGTTTAATTTCTATTTCAATATGCAAAAATCAAATACAAAAATATAAAACATCCAAAATTAATTTTTGAGCTTAACTTTTCTATTTACATGTATCTTACGAAAGGGAGATTTGGGATGTCACCCCATCACATCTCCTAGTACCGGTGTGAACCCCTCACAGGGTAGACCTCGAGAAGTCCAAGATCAATTATAAGAGTTAAAATTTTAAACAAAATTATTTTTCAAAATATCAAAAAAACTGTATGGACTTTATTGATAATATCAAGCATGGTTTAATCTATCATTTAGACCTTCTACAATGTTGCAATTCATCCTTTTCAAACTACTTTGAATATTGTTTTTATCATGCTTTGATATATCTAATCACATGTGCATCAATTGTATTGTAAAAGTTGTGTAGAACCAAGCTCAGTATGCCTCTAAGTATGAGTAAATGTTTTATGATTGATAATGATATTTATTCACTCACTTATTTTGGCAAAGTCTACATGTGCTTCTAATCTAAAAATGCTTGCTTGTGTATTGTAATTGCATAATGAATTAAATTTGCACAAGTATCTTACCTACACTACTTTTATTTGCACTCTTAATATTAAGAAAAGTGGTTGTGTTTTCAAAATTCAATTGGTTTGCAAAACAAGTGTATTCGGAGAACTTTGTACAAAACAAAAAAAAATCATGAAATAAATTGACAAAGATAACTCCACCAAGCACTACTTGAACCTCCTGATAAGTTTTTATGAGCATTGTGAGGTTGAGCACCTTGGAAAGAATAGTAAAGTATCTTGTGAAAACCATAAGTTTTTTCTTTACACCACTTCTTATGTTCTATGTGCATTGAAATGTGTGGAAGTAAAATTATTTGTGTGTTATTGTGCACTTTACTCTACATATGTCTTGTATTCTTGATTAAATCATTTGTTTACTCTCTTCAAAATACACTTAAGTGCACATCATTATCTTCCATAACACTTCTTCTCATGAGTATTGGATCCTAATGCTAATTATATACTACTCCTTCTATAAATGCACTAGATAACCTAGCATGCTTTCTACAATGTTTGGTATGTCTTGAATTTGTGAATTGAAATAACATTGTAGTAGTTTCTTTTTGATATCCTTCTTTCATGCTTGGTTACTTTATTGTCAAACTTAAGGATTTTAAATGAATAATGATTTACAAAAACATCTTGCTTTTTGGAACTTAAACTCATATTTTCTTCTTATGAATCATCATGATTATAAAAGATGTTTCTTGTATTTCTATAAGTCTTTCGCATCATTACCATATATTTTTACTTTGTGATTTCATGCTTATTTAAAGTCTTCTCTTTTGTGTGCATCATCACTTGAATCTTAAAATTTTTTTCCTTCAACAAGTGGTAGACTTACTTGGTAAACTTTATAGTGGTTTGTGCTAAACATGAATATTATTTTTATGCTAAAAACTCTGATTTATTTCAATGAAAATTATTGTGCTAAAAACTCCTCATCATCTCATTTTCTCTAAAAGCTCGATCATGCCTTATCTTTTCTTATCAAATAACCTCTTTCTATGTCTCTTGCTACCTTAACCCACTTTTGCTAATAACAAAAGGGGGAGAACCAACATGATAAATAATAATCACTATCAAAAGGGAAAACTAACATGATTAAAGATTAAGAAGATAGCTTACATATAAGGGGGGCATTCACATAGGGGGAGCAATTCTAAATACTAAAAATGACACTTATCCTAAGTCATCACTCTCACACACACACAAGTAGGTTTCATCATGCTTATATATTAATGCTCTGATTTATCATTAATGGATTTGTTATTATCAAAAGGGGGAGTTTGTTGGAACATGGTCTTCCACATCTCCTAGGTTTAAGAATAACAAATCCTATGTGTATTTGATCGTGTGTGTCTAAGTGTGCAGGAAACAAAGCCATATGACTCAAGGATAACATATGAAGATTGCCCCCAAATTTTAAGCCAGAATTCCAACATGTCCACTAGCGCCGATGGTAGCACCTAGCGCAAGCGCTAGCTCTGATTAGAGCAATTTTAGGAGCTATTTTAGAAGGCACTAGCACCAGGAAATAGCGGATAGCGCAGGTGCTATATCGGAGCACTTGAGGAATGTCGGGTGGCTTTCCTTGGAATGAAATATACGCACACGCAAAATCAAGCTAAATCAAGATAGCGCATGCGCTAGTCCTAGCGCAGGCGCTAGCGATCTCTCCTATAAATGCTCCCCTCTTCTCTCATTTTCAATATAGAAGTGTAAGAGAGGTTGAGTGCTAAAATTCCAGAGCCTTATTCTGCCGAAAAGTGATCTCCCACCAAAGTTCTGCGAATTTTTGAAGGAGGATTTCTTCATGCCGGATCCGAATGACGATCGCTTCAACAATGCTTATTCTACAGCAGTTCTTCGTCTCCAACTTCAGAAGTTATTCAAGAGGGAGTTTTTATTATTGTTGTTGATTATTTGCATCTCTTTTGTAATCATGTAGTAAATTCGCCTCGTGTTGACGACTAGGTCTGGGTAGGACTTAGGGAGGAATTTGCCTCGTGTTGGCGACTAAGTCTAGGGAGTAGATCTAGGGGGTGCTCGAGGCCGTATCCCTAGGGGATTGGCTAGAGTGGCTTGAGGCTGTATCCGGGGGAGGATAGGCTAAAGCCACTGGTTCGTGGGGATACGAGTCGGGATAGAAAACGAAAAAGTCTTTTTAATATTCACTTTCGATTTCTAGCGTTATAAGAAATCATGTTTTGTAATCCTTCATTTCATATTAATAAAATCATGTCTCTACTTGATTTCAATTGTTTTACTTGATCTCTTTCTATTTTAATCTCTTATTATTTCAATTATATCAAAATATATTAAAAGTTTTAAAACCCGTATTCACACCCCCCCCCCCCCCCCTCTAAGGGCGCCTACACATCCAACACCAATCTCCTATTTGGTACTTGGATAGTGGTTGCTCAAAACATATGACTAGAGTAAAGAGCTACTTGAGGGACTACACCCCAGTGGAAAATGGACCAACAGTGATATTTTGAGGTTCAGAAAAAGGGGTGATCGGAGGATATGGTAACTTCTCCAATGGTTAAGTCACCATCACAAAGGTAGCTTATGTGGAGGGATTAAATCACAATCTCATAAGCATAAGTCAACTTTGTTATTTAGGTTTTGATATTATTTTCTACAAGGATAAGGTTTTAGTTAAGAAATCCTTGAACTCTGAGGCTACCTTAACTGACACTTGGAGTGAAAACATTTATTGCCTTAATTTCTTTCATTTTGATTCTTCTAAGACGGTGTGCTTTTTACCTAATAAGAAAGAGGTTCTTTGTGTTTAATGGCACAAGAGACTTGCTCACATTAATTATAAAACCATTAGCAAGCTTTTCTCTCAAGACCTAGTTAGAAATAGACCCAACATTAAATGCATAAAAGAAGGTCCATGTCATGCATGCCAACTTGGCAAACAAAATAGGACTAACTTTAAGGGAATTTCTATTAATGACTATACTAGGTGCCTCTACATATTGCACATGGATCTGGTTGGTCCTATGTCAGTTCATATTTTAGGAGGGAAAGCTTATACTCTTGTAGTAGTTGATGACTATTTAATGTTCTCTTGGGTGTTCTTCCTTAAAAAGAAGTCAGATACCTTAGATAACTTGAAGAACTTTGTCATGCAAATCCAGAATGAAATGAGTTGTACTGTTGTCAAATTCAGAAGTGACCATGGTTTAGAATTTTAGTCAGGAGCCATGACAGAATTCTGCCAAGGGTTGGGTATCTCCCAAGAATTTTCCTCATGTAGAACTCCTCAACAAAATGTAGTAGAAGAGAGGAAAAATAGAACCTTAATATAGGTCAGCAGGACAATGTTGAGTGACTCCTCTCTACCAGAATTCTTCTGGGCAGAGGCTGTCAATACAGCCTGTAATGTGATCAACAGGGCCTCCATCATCAAAGACCACAAGAAAACTCCCTATGAGCTTATGAAGGGCAGAAAACCTACCTTATCCTACTTCAGAATCTTTGGTAGCAAATGTTATGTCCTTAATAATGGGAAAACCAAGCTAACCAGGTTTGTAGAGAAAAGCAGTGAAGGTATTTTGGTTGGTTACAACTCCTATAACAAAGCATATAGGGAGTACAACATTAATACTCAAAATAGTTGAAGAATCTATACATGTTGTATTTGATGAGACTAGCCTTATTCACAAAGGTTGGAATAGTTCTTTAGTGGATGCAGGTACAACTGAGAAAATGGAGAACCAAGCCATTGAAGACAAAGCTGAAACTCCAGTAAAAGTCAAAGAACACTCAATTGTAGTAGACTTGGAGGAAGATGTTGTTGAAGGTTTGGATACAGCAGAAGAAGAACAACTTGTAGAACCAGTCATAGGAGAAACCTTCAGAAGACTGCCAACTGTATCTAGACACATCAGGCATCATCCACAGGAGAAAATTATATGAGATGTCAGTCAAGGAGTTCTGACAAGAAGCAGAGCCTTGAATGAAGCAATATATCTAAGTTTTCTCTCTCAAACTGAACCCAAGAAATATGAGGAAGCAAATTCAGATCCATTCTGGATTGCAGCCATGCAGGAAGAATTAAATCAGTTCAAGAGATGCAGAGTGTGGAACTTAGTTCCTAGACCCCGAGGACACAATATTATAGGAACCAAATGGGTTTACAAGAACAAGTTGGATGAAAATGGAGTAATTATAAAGAACAATGCCAAGTTAGTTGCAAAGGCATATAGACAAGAGGAGGGCATAGACTTTGACCAGGCCTTTGCCCGTGTTGCAAGATTGGAAGCCATCAAATTATTTCTGTCAAGAGGATCTTAAGATTCCTCAAGGGTACACCCAATCTTGGCTTATGGTACCCTAGGAACAATGATTGTGAGCTAACTGGTTATTCAGATGTAGATTATGCAGGGTGCAAGGAAGATAGTAAGAGCACTCCAGGGACTTGCCAATTTCTTGGAGGAAAACTCATTTCATGGAGCAGCAAGAAGCAAGCAAGTGTTGCAATCTATACAACAGAATCAAAATATATATTTGCAAGGAGTTTTTGTGCTCAATTTTTATGGATCCAGCATCAACTCCAAGACTACAATCTGAAGATGACCAAAACACCCATGTTTTGTGAGTGTCATCTCAATTGCTAAGAACCTCATCTCACACACCAGGACTAAGCACATTGAGATCAGGTATCACTTCATTAGGGAGCATGCGGAGAATGAGGATATCATCCTTGAGTTTTTCCCTACAGACAAACAAGTGGCTGATATATTCACAAAGCCCCTAAATGAAGCTAAGTTTAACTTCTTCAAGTTCCAATTGGGGATGTTGAACTTAGAATAAATCCTAACTCAATTTCAATTTGCTAACCCAATTTGCTGTCACTGATAACATGTATGTTGAGTGCTGCAGGTACCTCTCAAGAAATAATGGAAATTAACTAAGTCTGTCAAATATTTGTGGGTTGTCTCAATGACATAGTGGGTTGTCTCAACGACATAGTCGGTTGTCTCAACGATATAGTGGTTGTCTCAACGATATAGTTGGTTTCCTCAACGACATAGTCGGTTGTCTCAACGACATAGTCGGTTGTCTCAACAACATAGTCGGTTGTCTCAACGACATAGTCAAATGTCTCGATGACACTACATGAATCTCAACAACACAAAGATTCATTTGGAAAAACTGAGAAACACCTATAGGGTCTGTGTAAGGATGCTTGGCGGAGAAATATTTTGACGACACAATGTGAATCGTCATAGAACATCCCAGTTATTTAAAAACAATATTGGATCTTTCAATCTGAGCCATTCGATGATTAATTAACCAAATCAAACAATACAAACAGGTACGCGCCCCTTCATCTACCTCTATTATAAATTGGATGAATGCTTAGGACAAAATTACACTGTCGTTTTCCCTAAGTCATCTCTGCGACAATCTCCTGTTCTGTTCTCGACATTCACTCGTTCCCGCCAACCTGCTTCAATGGCTCCAAATAAGGACAATGAAAAGGAAGAGGCTTCAGTGATCTCTGGATGTGAGCTATTGCGAGGAGGCTTCAATTCTTGCTCAGAGGAAATCAATTTAGTAATAGGGTTGTTTGAAGCAGCCAGATTGGAGTACATACTCAGTGAGCTGTGTGTCCTGATGCACAGAGTTGCTGGAATTTTATGAAGGATCTAGAGTTAATCATTCTGAAACCTCTATAAAATCAATGGTGACGGGAAGGAAGGTGAAGGTGTCTTCCAAGAGACTAGGGAAGGCATTGCGACTGTCGCGGCTGGAGGCAGAAAGTCAAGATGAAGACTTGACAGGTGAAGACTATAATGTAGGTTACTCTTAGTGTGGTTATAGTAGAAAGACCTATGGGTCAATCAAGAGGGCTGAATTCAATCATAAAAGAAAGTTATTGGCTAATGTAGTGGGGAAAGTAATGCTTTGTAAGCCAGCTTCACACGATAGGATCTCAAAAGAGATGTTTGAGATAATGTGCAGAATCATCCTCTCCAAGAAAACTGACTGGAGAGATCTTATGTTTCAAAGGATCAAGGGGATTTGAGGACCCCAAGTTTTGGAAGAATTCTGTCTCTCTTTCTCCTAAACTCTTTTGGGGATATCCTGAAGAGGAAGATGGGAGTGCCACTTCACTACTCAAAGAAGCTGGACTCCAATATGCTAGAGAGATGGGAAAGGGTGATTTCTAAATCCCCTAAAGCTAGCCAAGCATCTCTGAAAGGAAAGCAGAAGGATGTGCAAGTTGTTGATTCTGAGGAGGAAAGGTCTTCCAGCACTTCAGAAGAAGAGGTAGCCTCATCTATCCCAACCCCTGCTCTGATAGAGGGGTAGGTCTGTCATGTTCAATTGGCTCTATAGATTAATCTTGAACCTACTCCCACAGGGGTTTTTGAGGAAAGGAGAGCACCTCTGAGTGATTCTCCAGCTGTCTATAAAAGGAAAAGGGGCCAAGAAAGAGGAGTCTCTATTTAGGGGTATTCCTTACCAAGGAGCTCTGGCCAGGTGGAAGATCCAGTTGAGGGGGAGTCCATACTAGGGAACTCAGCCCCACACACTGCAGTTGTTGAGGGGGAGACCCATCTGGGGTTCTGTGACCTGGATGAGCTAGTTGGAAGTGTTGTTGTTGTAGAGGTTGGAGCTTCTACTGAAGGAGGAGATCAGAAAGTGATTGAAAAAGAAGTTGAAAAGAATACAAGAAATGAGTCAGAGAAGGATGATGGTGCAAGATCCAAGACTGGAATTGACCTGGTGTTGTTCACAGGACAGGAAGTTGTGTCAGATGGAGAGAAATTGCTAATAGATTCTCCTGGCTTTCAGTTTGTTGACAGTGATCCTAAAAGTGTCTCCATGAGATTCTCTGTCCTTGAAGATGATGTTGCTAAACCATCCAATGCACAGTCAGGATCCATATTTCACACGTTGTCAGCACGGCTAGATGTGCAGAGGAAATAGTTGGAATCTTTTGTTCTGAAATAGTTAATGGATTGTGGAAGGAGCTAAAGGAGGAGCTGCATGTTGTGAAAGATGTCATGCATCATCTCAATACTCAACAAACTCACTTTCTACACCTGATAGATCCAACTATGGATACTATTGCTGATCAGTTGAATGTAACTCATTAGACATTTCTCCTGGTTATTCAAAATCAGGTAACCATGTCAGGGAATATACAAGAAGCTTTTCAAGAGGTCACAAATTTCATGGGTCAAGATA
This sequence comes from Dactylorhiza incarnata, assembly GCA_033032865.1. NCBI lineage: Eukaryota > Viridiplantae > Streptophyta > Magnoliopsida > Asparagales > Orchidaceae > Dactylorhiza > Dactylorhiza incarnata. Next base: position 7,355,850 of record JAWHQI010000086.1, read on the forward strand.
GACAGTATATAGTTGACAAAGTGGACTTTAATAATCAAATGCTAGATGATCATCACCTCCAACTAAGAAATAATCTAGATGTGGCTGAACATAATCTTCATGAAAGGATGAACATGGTGCAAGTTAGATTATATGATCACATTGCTGAAGAAGTCATAAAGGGGAGAAGGCTGTTATAAATGCAGGCTCCCATCAGGCAATGTGGACAGTAAATCAAGTTAAGAAAGCCATGCAAATGCCCCCTCCATGTTTGATATGGAAGAACCTTTTGAGAGTACTGCTTCAGAAGAAAATGTTGTTGAAATTGGAGAGTTCTCAACATCCAGGAAGAGGAAGAGAACAGAGAACAGTCAGTACAGGAAAAGAAGACTGAGGGGAGTTGAGCTAGATCCTCAGTTCAGCAGATGGAGTCCTACCTATAGAGATCTCATTTCAGAAGCATGGATTGAATTTGGATATCCCAATGCTGGCTCAGAAAGAGTTTATTACTCTGCTGATTGGCAAATTATATGAGACAAGAGGAGAAGAGGAGAAATCACAAATTGGCTTTTCCTCATGGTCCTCCCCCTTCTCCTAAAAGGATTCTAAAGCCAAGAAGTTTTTATGAAAGACATATGAGGAAAGGAAAGGGAAGTTGTAGCAGGAACTAGAAAAATCAAATCTCTAAGGATGATTGTCTTGAGGATGAATAAGGCAAATGACTTTGTTAATTCTATTTAATACATTATCTTTCATTTATACAATGTGTGGGGTTGAATTCTTCTGTGTCTTACTTAATTCTCCTTAATTTTGATATCTGTTATCTGACATTTATCATTGAGGTGAGTTATGACTTCTTCAAATATGGGGGATTGTTGAGAACAATATCTAACAATGTTCCTGATTTTAAGAAGTGCTCAGGTCAATGATAAATGCACTATGTGTTTGGAGTTATATCTTATTTATGAATTCAATGTGTAGACAGTATGTTCAGTACTTCTCAAATCTATCTAAGTCCAAAATCGTTTGAAGGATTGGACATATAATTGAAAGAGTATAGACTTATCGATGAAACAGTACATACATATCGTGGAAAAAGTATAGACTTATCGTTGAAACTGTAACATCCTGCCTTTTAATTGGGTCACTAGACCCTAGTGGACCCAATAAATGTAACTCAATCCCCCACCCTAAACCTTAGAAGGTAGGAGGTAACCCGAAACTGAATATTGAGCTAAAGAACTCTGATTTTAGTTCTGCCAATTCCAATGGACTCGTATAATCAATATGTGTGAGATGGAATTTATTTCGTTTTAATCCGAGGTCATATGGAAAAAATGATTGTTCCTCGCAGAACATCATGATTAGGAGAAAAATGAATATTGAGCTAGAGAACTCCGATTTGAGTTATGTCAGTCCCTATAGTCTCGTATAGTCAATATGAGTGCGATGGAACTTACTTCATTTTAATCTGAGGTCATATGGAAAATATGACCGTTCCTCGTAGAACATCACAATTATGAGAAAATTTAATATTGAGCTAGAGAACTCCAATTTGAGTTCTATCAGTTCCTATGGAGTCGTATAGGCAGTACGAGTGTGATGGGACTCGTTGCATCACAATCTGAAGTCATATGAAGAATATGAACATTGTGAGTCTCAAGGCATGTCGTGACGCACAATTTTCAAATATTGAGCAATTAAACTCTGATTTGACCCCGGTCAATGGAATTGGATTCATACGATCGATACAAAGTCAATGGAGTTCGTCCTGGTCAATTTTGAAAACGGGTGGTCAACTATGGTCAAACAGAACTTTATTATACACCAAAAAATGTGCACACTCCAATCATACAACCTTACCCCAACATTGACCCATTTCCAGTGACTTTGACCCGCTTTGACTTTGACCAACATGGGGGACCACCCTAGGGTTGACTTTGGTCAAACCCTCTAAAAAAACTCTTTATTTTTGGAAAAACTTTAGAAGGGCTTTACCTCCCCATCACCAAGATCACTAAGCCCTCTCCAAGAATTAAAGTGCTTTGAATCTCAGCCACCCTTATGGGGGATGGGCCTTGGGCCAAGAGGAGGCCTAAAAACCCTCTCCTCCTCTTTTCCTCAAGCCATTACCAAAGGTTGTACCCTCCCTCTCATACACACGTCACTTGGCAACCCACCCAGCAGCATTAAACCACTGAACAAAGAAGCTAGTCCCTCCTTAAGGAGGGATGTAAGATCCCTACCCCGCTCCCGGGGCCAAGCGGACCTTTAAGTTCAAAATTATATTTAGAATATTGGTGTGAGATCAATTTGGTCATTGGGTGGCCAATTGGTTACAAGATGGTGGATTTGACCATTTTGCCCCTTGTCACCCTTTGGCCCAATTGAGGAGGATAGGTCACCTCATGATGGGGCCTCTGGGTCTAATAGGTCTCTTTTGGTGCTAGGTGTATAATGGGGAAGTCAATTTGGCCACTTGGGGGTCAATTGCCCCTTAGTTGATTGGTTTGGTCCATGTTCACCTAAGGTGATTTTGGGCTAATCCTATGGAATTGAGTCCCACTAAGGGGTGATGCTCACCCCATCACCCTTCCTTAATGTTTAGGGGACTAAGGGTGGTCTCATTTTGGGGAAATTGGTATTCAATTGGCCTTCCTTAGTAGCTTGGGTCCTATTTGATTAGGACTTTAGGTGTGCACTTAGCAAAATTCCCATCCTAAGGGGTCCTCAAGGCCCCTCATCCCACCCCTTGAGCTCACCATTCTCACACTAGGGGTCTAGTAGGATTGGGGATGTTACAAATCCCAATAAACAATAAAATAATTTCGTCCTCGAAATTCTAGTTTGGGTCTACGGGATGCAAGCAAAGCACATAAAGGGACGTAACTTACAATATTAAACCGTACCTGAAGCGAAGAGTCCCTGGTAGCGCTCCTGCAGGAGTTCCAATGGCTCCCAAGTGTGCTCCTCTCGCCCATGGTTGGACCACAATACTTTCACCAGCGGGACCTTCTTTCGCCGCAAAATGCGGACCTCCGAGTCGTCGATCCGGATAGGCTCTAGCATGACTGAACGGTCGGGTGCCACCGGGACTGAAGTAGACTCCACAAGCTGCTCGGGCCGAAGGAGAGCTCTCCGGAGGGAGGAAACGTGGAAGATGTCGTGCACGTTCGCCAGCTCAGGCGGCAGCTCCAGCCTGTACGCCAAAGGACCGATCCTCTCCAGGACCGGATACGGCCCCATGTACCGAGGACTGAGCTTCTTCTGCCCTTTCATCCGAGTAACTCCGTGCATCGGGCGTATCTTCAAGAAGACACGATCCCCCGCCTGGAACTCTACCATACGGTGTCGGGCATCATAGTACTTTGCCTGCCTGCTCTGCGCCTCCAGCATCCGATCCCGGATCAGTCGAACTATAGCATCCGTCTCCTCTATATAATCTGACCCCAAGGCCCGCGGGTCCTCGTCCTGTACCCAAGAAAGAGGGGTGCGGCACTTTCTGCCGTAAAGAGCCTCATACGGTGCCATCCCAATGCTAGCCTGGTGACTGTTGTTGTATGAGAACTCAATCAGCGGCAACAGTTGCTCCCAAGGCTTGCCCGTATCCAGAATGCACAGTCGCAGTAAATCCTCCATCGTCCGGTTGGTACGCTCCGTCTGTCCATCGGTCTGAGGGTGGAACGCAGTGCTGAAAGTCAACCGGGATCCCAAGTAGGCCTGGACTGCTCTCCACTCCCTGGAGGTGAAGCGTCCATCTCGATCTGAAACTATCGTCTTGGGTACCCCATGATACCTCACTACCTTCTCCACAAACAAACGAACTAGGGCGCTGACCGGGCCCCCTTTCTGAACCGGGATGAATCGTGCCACCTTGGTCAACCTGTCGACTATCACCCAAACGGAGTCGTTCCCCGAGCGAGAACGCGGCAGGCCATGCACAAAATCCATAGATATATCTTCGAATTTCCACTCCGGCACCGGGAGTGGCTGCAATAGACCTCCTGGAGCCTTGCACTCCGCCTTCACCCTCTGACAACTCTCACAATGGGTCATAATCGAATGATATCCTTCTTCATTCCTGGCCAAAACACGACCTTCCACAGGTCCGCCGCCATCTTGGTAATGTCGGGGTGTACCGAATACTGGGAGCAATGGGCCTCCCGAAGAACCTCCTCTCGGATCCCCCTCCCGGCGGGGATGTAAACTCTGCCGCGGTGGTGAACGAGGTCATCCTTCAAGGAGTAATCTCCAGTAGCGTCATCTGCCAATGACCTGAATACCGGCTCCAAAGCCGGATCCTGCTGCTGTCCCTCCCGGATACGGTCCCGAATATCGCAGATCATACTCATCGAAGCTAAGTACTCAGCATATACTCCTGGGCTAGCTCTGCTCACCAGAGTAATCCGCATATCCCGCAGCGTCTGCACCAACTCCATGTCCATCACCCTGCTCTCTGCCTCTGAGGTACTGCCCCTCCTGCTCAGTGCGTCCGCTACTGTATTGGCCTTGCCCGGATGATAATGCATGGTGTAGTCGTAGTCGCACAAGAACTCCAACCATCGTCGTTGTCGTAGGTTGAGGTCCTTCTGAGTGTCGATGTACTTGAGGTTCTTGTGATCCGAGAAGATCTCACAATGAACCCCGTACAAATAATGTCTCCACACCTTCAAAGCAAATACGACCGCTCCAAGCTCTAGGTCGTGCACTGGGTAGTTCATCTCATGCTTCTTCAGCTGACGGGAGGCATAGGCGATCACGTGCCCATGCTGCATAAGCACCGCTCCCATCCCTTGATATGACGCGTCGGTGTAGATCTGGAATCCTTCCTTCCCAGATGGAAGTGCAAGGATAGGGGCTGAGATAAGTCTGTCCTTCAGCTCTGCATAGGCCACCTCACACCGCGGCGTCCAATCAAAGGCAGCATCCTTCTTTGTCAATGAAGTGAGGGGAAGGGCAATCTTGGAGAACCCCGCTACGAACTTGCGGTAATACCCCGCTAACCCCAAGAAACTCTGGATATCTGCTGCGGTCTTCGGCCTAGGCCAATCTCTGACAGCTTGCACCTTAGCTGGATCTACTGCTAGACCGGCTCCGCTGATGGTGTGTCCCAAGAAAGCCACCTCCCTCAACCAGAACTGGCACTTTGAGAACTTGGCAAACATCCGGTGCTCCCTCAACTTCCTCAGCACCGCTGCTAGATGGTTGGCGTGCTCCTCCTCGGTCCTCGAGTAGACCAAAATATCATCGATGAATACTATCACAAATATATCAAGGAAAGGCTCGAAGATCCGGTTCATCATACTCATGAATGCTGATGGGGCGTTGGTGAGCCCAAACGGCATCACCGTAAACTCGTACAAACCATACCTCGAGCTGAATGCGGTCTTCGGAATATCTTCCTCCCGTATCCTCAACTGATAGTAGCCCGACCGCAAATACAGCTTGGAGAACCAGTGGGCACCCTGCAACTGATCAAACAGCTCATCAATCCTCGGTAGCGGATAAGTGTTCCGCACCGTCAATCTATTGAGCTCCCGATAGTCGATACATAGCCGGAGAGTCCCATCCTTCTTCTTTACGAACAAGACCGGAGCTCCCCATGTGGAAGAGCTCGGCCTCACAAACCCGGCATCGACTAGCTCCTTCAACTGCACTCTGAACTCGGCCAACTCCTTAGGTGCCATGCGGTACGGTGCCCGGGACACTGGCCTCGCCCCGGGTACTAGCTGAATCTGGAGGTCTAAGTCTCTATGCGGCGGCAAGCCGGGTGACTTCTCCGGGAATACGTCGGAGAAGTCCCGGACTATCGGCACCTCGTCCGTCGATATCTTCAACTCTGCCATCTCGAAGAAAATGAGGTATACCTCCTCCCACTGCTCATGGGCCTTCACGATCTGTGTAGAAGATAGAGGGGTACGAGGGATAGATCTAATACCTTCGACGGTGACCCAGGTGGTCCCGTAAGCCAGTAGCTCGATCCTCTTCGTCGCACAATCGATCTTGGCATGGTGGTAGTTCAACCATGACATGCCCAAAATCAGATCGTAATCTGGTAGCTTCAGGATCGATGCCCATGATTCAAAGATCTCTCCCTCGATTTCAAGTTCCATGGTGCACTTGGCCATGGTGCGCATCTCTGAACCATCTGGAAGTCGCGCCCTCCTTACTATGCCATCGATCCTCTGGATCCCTTCCAAGCCTACGAGGAAATCTTCCGAGATAAAGGAGTGCGATGCGCCCATGTCAAACAAGGTGTGTGCGGGTTTTCCGTTGATGAGCACAACACCTATGGGTTGTTGGTTGGTTTTATTATATAAGGTTAAGCTACTACTAAAGCTAAGGGAATTTAAGAAACTGCAAGTACATAATTGAAAATATACCTGCGATGACCTCCTCGGGGTTCCTCGGCTGGGCGAGGTCCAATGCAAAAGCCTGCTCCGGCTGCCTGTTCCTCCCATGAAATCCTCGGCCACGACCACGTCCACCTCCCCAGCCCTGGTGTGCTGGAGGTGCTGGAGGGGCTGCTGGAGGGGATGCCGGAGGGGCCGCTGGAGGGGGTGGTGGAGGTGGAGGGAAACGTCGCGGGCAATGGATCTTGATGTGCCCCGGCTGGTTGCACTCAAAACAGATCATCGGGGGTCGTCCACGACCATCTGCTCTCTCTGGCTCTAGAGCTCGTAGTGGCTGAGGGGCCAACACCGTCTGAGGCTGCTGCACTGGTGCCTCCAAAGGACGAGGACGTCCTCCACCCCTCCTGGGCCTCATAACTCTATCCTGCTGTCGGTCACTGCCACCCTCTCCATGATACATCCTGTCCGCTGATCTCTTGCCCTTGACCTGCTCTGACAACTGGTCTGCTTCAAACTTCTTTGCCACCTCTATAATCTGAGTCAGGGTGCCCTCTGATATGAATAGGAGTACCTGCCTGAGAGGGGCCCTCAATCCCTTGTAGAACTTCTTCGCCAAGCCTCGATCATCCACAAACTGTGCCCCCGTGAACCTGGCCAAATGAGAGAACTCCCTCTGGTACTCGATCACTGAACGGGTCCCCTGAGTCAGGTGCAGAAATATCTCTTCCAACGTGTCCCTATCCGTAGCTGATACGAAGTGGTCCAGGAATACCGTGCTGAACTCATCCCAGGTAATCCCCGAGTAATCTCTGTCGCGGAAGGTGGAATCTGCCAGTGACTTCCACCACCTCTTCGCATGGGCATCCAGTGCTGAAACTGCTAAGGATACGGCCTTGCTGACCGGGCAACTAATGCCTGCCAGCATCTCCTGAATGGTATCCAGCCACTCCTCCGTCTTCACCACATCCTCTGTCCCTCTATACATCGGTGGGGACAGACCCTTGAACGTGTTCAACCAATTCGATCCTGGGTTCGGCTGAGGTGCTGGGATCACCTGAGCCCAAAACGCATCCAAGATCATTGTCAATGTCTGCCCTAACTCCGTCTGCTGGAAGGGAGTGGCAGTCGGAGGAGGGGGAATAGTGTTCTGAGGCTCCTCGTCTCTAGCAGCCTGACACGAATATAAGAAGTTTTAGAAGATTGAAGAATCTAAATCATGCTTAAAGGACTTAGGAATGTGGTTTTACACATGGGCACACTACTGCTTCCGCTGCGTAGTTTGTCCCCAAACTACACTCGTGCGGGGGTGGCCCAAGTTGTTGTGGACTAATTGCTCGTACGCATGATCGTTCGTGCCCTCTGATACCATTTGTAAGATCCCTTCCCCGCTCCCGGGGCCAAGCGGACCTTTAAGTTCAAAATTATATTTAGAATATAGGTGTGAGATCAATTTGGTCATTGGGTGGCCAATTGGTTACAAGATGGTGGATTTGACCATTTTGCCCCTTGTCACCCTTTGGCCCAATTGAGGAGGATGGGTCACCTCATGATGGGGCCTCTGGGTCTAATAGGTCTCTTTTGGTGCTAGGTGTATAATGGGGAAGTCAATTTGGCCACTTGGGGGTCAATTGCCCCTTAGTTGATTGGTTTGGTCCATGTTCACCTAATGTGATTTTGGGCTAATCCTATGGAATTGAGTCCCACTAAGGGGTGATGCTCACCCCATCACCCTTCCTTAATGTTTAGGGGACTAAGAGTGGTCTCATTTTGGGGAAATTGGTATTCAATTGGCCTTCCTTAGTAGCTTGGTTCCTATTTGATTAGGACTTTAGGTGTGCGCTTAGCAAAATTCCCATCCTAAGGGGTCCTCAAGGCCCCTCATCCCACCCCTTGAGCTCACCATTCTCACACTAGGGGTCTAGTAGGATTGGGGATGTTACAAGGGATTAGTCTCACATCGGCAAGGAAAGGGAGAGGGCGCCTCCCTGGTCTATATAAAGGCCCTCCCACTCCAGGTCTGTAAAAACCAGCCCAAACGAAGACCCCCACCCCCCTACTAGAGTCTCCTCTCGCCGAAAAACCTCCCGCCACCCTCATTCCTCCGCGTCCACCTCCCATGGCGAACCAGCCCTACACCTCCCGAGCCCTCACACGACAGGTGGAACCTCACTCCTCCTCTTTTCTCATCCCCCCTGATGCATTGACTGCATCGCCCGACTGCCAGAGCTCCGTCGCCTCCACCCGAACCACGCTCCAGTATGGGGTGGAGGTTGTGCACTTTGAAACCTACCCAACGCCAATGGTGGCACTAAGAGGGTGCGACACCTCTGACGATGGTGCCGCCGAAAAATGTACCTCCGACGACACCCATATAGAATATATGGGATAGGGGCTCCCTTATGATTTTTCCAGCGACGGACGGTGGCGTCGGGCCGCCGGGCCACCGCCGGAGGAATCTCCATCCCCCGATGAGCCGGCCAGGGGCAGAGTCTTAGGCGCTAAGGCCGGAGGAGCGGGGGTGGTGCGACCTCGCTGGGAGCAGGGCTGGCCATGCCACCCCACCCTCTGGATAGTAGTTTCTGACGGTGGCGGGCGGAGCCCGGCCGCCATTCCATCGCCGGCCCCCGACAAGTCAACCGGGGGCGGCTCTAACGGTTGGCGGCCACTGACCGGCGGCAGCAGGAGCCCACATGCTCCTGCCACCGCGGGATTACAACAGCCACCTGATCTCCATGCAGAGATCAGATGGCTGCAATAACCTCATTTCCTGCCCCGCCTCTATTTCAGTGCCCCCACAGCGGATCCATCCCAGATCTGTTGTAAGGGAAGGAGGATATTGCGTGCGCCGCGACCCCGTTGCAGACGCAGGATTTGGGGGTTGGAAGCGTCTATCCGCACCCCAACTCTACCCAGTCAACTTCCATTTTTAAGGGCAATCTAGGCTCGTAGGAGAAAATTTTAAATATGAAAGTTGTTACCCATTATGAGGGATGTCGCCACAATTTTTTTTGGAAATTTTATAAATTGATTTGGCATTTTAAATAACTCAATTAAGATTTGTTTGGCCAAGTTAAATGCCCAAATTTTGAAGGAAAATTTTGGAAAAATTGCTAGGTTCATAATAGGCTCTATTTGGTTTACTATTAAAACTTGGGAACTTTTGGAAAAAAATTCATGGTTCCCCAATTTTTCGGAATAAAGGGTCGCGCTATAAATTTCGATCGTTTTGAAATTTTGAAGGATTTGTAGCGCGCGACAGCGATATAATTCATGAATTATTTTTTTCAAATAAATAATGACCCGATGTATAGAAGTGAAGTCTCAAGATCGAAGTGATACAGGGCTTTGGCAAATTATCGAGCTCTTTATTAAGAATAATTCTCAAACATCTCAAATACACTGGGAAAATGAGCGATACGGGCGCTAAGTGTGTCTACTCCCAACCTTGATTTGGATAATTGAAGTTTGCCTCTAGATGGAGAAATTACGAAACTCATAACAAGCTTCTCAAGACCGTTTAAACCACGTTTAAGAGACGCAATCAAACATATTAGCGAACCTTATTAAATGGGTGAAATTCAAAAGAGGCCTCCTATGAACGGAGATGGCACCGAAGCCTCCTAAAAATAGAGTGAAGGAATACTAACCCTTTTTTTGCACCTTCTTGTTAGTACTACTCCAGTCTCGCACTGGTCCAGTCCCTTTCAGTATTTTATTTACAATGCTTTCCATTCTTATTAGTAATACTCCAGTCTCGTACTGGTCCAGTTCATTTCAGTACTTTATTTTAGTCGTCATGCTCAGTACTTTTATAATACAACATTCATTTCTGCAACTCATTTGATCAGCATCTTCTTTTGCCGCACTTTTTAACTGCAACTTACTGTCTCCCTGCATTTTAGTTCGGGTTCGCTCTGACGAGCGGTTGTTTATTGGGTGAGCATTAGTTAGGGCTAACTTGGAGTTGAGGAATTCCTCTTGGTTAGCCCCAAATAATGTGCTCTCACGCTCGTTGCACTCCTTGACTAAAGTTGAGCAGCACGTTGACTTGAAAAGGCCGCTTGCCCGAATTATTTCTGGTCAAGTGGGGCAAGCCGTCGCAGACCCGATACCTACCAGTTATTTATTTGTTTATTGAAATACTTGTGAATTACTTGCGATAACAAGTGGCGGGTCGATCACGCCCGCAGACCGTTCATACCGGTGCAGGAGGGTTGACGACTCACGGCGACAGGGAGATGTGTACCACGGGTAAGCACAACTTTATACCCTAATGGATTGCCTCCACTAGTCGGCCTACATTTTTGGAATCGCCGGATGTCACTCACATCCAATAAGTACACCTGGTTGTATGATAGGGTATGGGTAGTGCAGTATGACCAACCATAGAAGTGGCAGGACTGACCACTATCACCGACGACCATATCGGTGTGGCACACGAGGTTCGCTACCCTGCTGGAAGAGAAGCGGTCCAACTGTGTCGACACAGGGTGTGTTAGCAGGTTATGAACACTTACAATGTAATTACAAGATGTATGTACTAGTTGATATTACAACTGCAAGTTGGTCTATTCGCTTAAATAACTATCGATATTACTATTGATTGCGGTCATTTATATGATGCTAACACTTTTTGCTTCGGCTATTTATTTATTGTTTAGGTGTTTAGGCTCGTCCCCAGGATATAGATCTGGGGAGGAGATATATTTCCACCTAGTTCTGTGACTAACAGTTGCTTATATAACCATTCACAGGAGATGGGATAACTCGAAGCCCCCATACCACATGACAGCGTACCAACTATAGGACTATGCGAGAAATGTATAGTTGTAGTCGCTGCACATAACCCACAGGGACACTTATGTGAACAGTTGTCTACGAACTTTTGCTTGTGTATATATGTATGCCTAGTTGGTTTTCCTTATGATTGCTTCGGCACTGTGATCTGATGTGTTGATTCCTCTCCGCAACAGAATGATCATCCAACGCTTAAGTAAGTGGGTCCTTGCCACCTAAAGAGCGCTAGGTGGTCGTCCTAGGCAGTAAGACCCCCTTCCTCCAACCCAGGTTCAATGTTTTTTTTTTTTGGGGGGGGGGGGGGGGGGGGGGGGGGGGGGAGGGGGGGGGGGGGGGGGGGGGTCTTACAGAAATAGTATAGAATTATCGTGGAAAAAGTAAAAGGTTATCATTGAAAAGACTGCCTTGCAGAGATTCTTCAGGAGTCTTAAGTGGAATTTAGGCTAAAACAACATGTCGATGTGATTACAAATGCAGCTGAGAAGTTCCATGTCGTCAAAAGGATCACGACGATATCAACGAGAAGACCACATTTCATCATAACAGAAAATGTCACTGAGACGGCAACTTCTGTCGTCGAGATACTTACTTTGGTTGAAGATCTCAGAAGACTTGAAGAGTTGTGTAAGTCTAAGTTGGATCACTGAGACGACAAGTTCTATCGTCGAGATGTTGTTCATATCGTCGAAACTGACCGAGATTTTTCGAAATGCGTTGTCTGTATTTAATGTCGCCGTCTAAGGGTCCAATAAGCGGGTGTCATTGAGGAATGGGCTTTTGACATTCAAGAGACCTCGGAATAGACTGTTAGAAAGCCTTATCATGTATAATGAAAATTTGTTTACCCTAAAAGTAGGCGATCTATCGAATCTGAACAGTGTAACGACTTTCAGAAGAAGGAATATTTTTGAGAACAATCCTCATGTGCTCTCAGTTCTCCAAGGATCAATCAGGCATCATCGACTGATAAGCATTGTTACAGGTTGAAGAAGATGATCAAAGATAAGCTTCTGTACATCAATGAATAGCTCTTCAAAGCTTTCTCTTCAGATCCAGAGGTCGTCTGCTTAAGGCCTCAGAAGAATCTTCAGGATATTTTGATTCTTTATTTTGTGAAGTGTTCTTCAATTTTGTAAACACAATACATTCTCTGTATGACTCTTTAGAGTTTGAGCTATATGGTTCTGTGTGAACCTGAGGTAGGATCTGTAGTAGATCTGAGTTGTAGGGCATGTTGTGCCTGAACTGTAGGGTTCCAGGAACCAGAGGTATGATCCTAAGTGGATCTGAGTTATAGGGCCTGTTGTGCCTGAGTTGTAGGATATGTGGAGGAGATTTGAGCTTTTGGTGGAGTTTGTTGAGTCTAGCACATTGCTAGATAGGCGCAGAGGGACAGTGGAGTACTCAAGACACATTGTCATGGGGAACCACTATAAATCTGGTGTCTCTGTATACTATGTTCTATGGCTGTGATCTTTGCTGTGATTTTTTGTTTGTTTGTTTTTAAGCTTAAATTTAAAACCAGTCATATCACTTATTCCCCCTACTAGGTGATAGTTCCATAAACAACAGTATGCATTATAATCTTAAGTTAATGGTTACAATTACAAAACTAGATCTTCTTAGCGTCGGTGATCGGAAGCGACGAATCGAATAACTCTTGGGTTTTCTATACCGACCCTCCCCCGGAGGACCAGTTGGCTCTCTCCCTTCTCCCCGATGGTCTTCGAGCCGGCTTCTCCCTTCCCACCCGGAAGGTCTTCGAGCCACTAGATCTCCCCGATCTAGACGCCCTCCTAGGATCATTTCTCACAGATTCCTCCCTGAATTCCGACGACCTCCTCGGTTGCTTTTTCCACGCTACAAAAAAGGAAGAAAGAAGATAAATACAAAAAGATAGAAGATAAAAGTTTTGCTCCCTCAAAAGTTATCAACAGAGGCGGTGAGCGATCATTGCTTTTGGTTTACGTTCTTCATGCACACGATCATTCTCTGATTCATGTTCATTGTTCGCGCTCTCCGAAGATCTTCTTCATGCTTGAGTGAGGGAAAGAGTTCTTCTCCTTGGTTGGCGACTCCTTGTGCTAGAGACGGCTGGAATCTTGCTATGTTCGTTCTACGGTTCTGTGGCCAGAGTTACCACAAAATAGGAGAAAAGAAATCTCTTTTATACGAGTTTAAATAAGCTACCGCCGGCGTTATCGCTAGCGCCCGGTGGTAGGTCCGTTTACGCGTATTCCTCCCAGCTGTCCTGCTTCATGTAAGGAAGGCGGCAGAGATTTCTTTGAGATATTTACTTAGCGCGATGCGTTAGAGTTAGCGCGACGAGATAACCTTGGTTGTTTTGGCAGCATGCCCAGTTGGTCGAAAGCAGATAAGGAAGGTGGTAGTCCTTTCCTTGAATGTCAATCTTACCGCGGAGCAGTAGAGATAGAGCGGCACGGTAGTATCTTTTCCTACTATGGCCGCCAACAGTTTCTCGCGTTGAGTCCTCGGATCGCTGACATGGACACCCATATAGCGCACGTGGTAGCAGTAGCGCACAACGGTAGTTGAAGAGCATGGTCTCGACGATATGCCCATCTATTCGATATGCAGTCCGTCGAGTCGATTCTTGCTTGTCGCCGACATGGCTAACGCTTGGCGGTAGGGCTAGCGCTAGCGATAGCAACCATATTCAGTCGACATGTGTTGTCTCGATGATATCTTTTGTCACGATGATGTTGGACATCTAGACAACTTGCTAGCGTCGGCGTTAAGGCTAACGCCCAGTGGTAACGTCTAGTCAATATGATTTATCTCGACGATATTTCCTTGAGGTTGAGCACGTCTAGTCGACATGTAGCCTGAGCTAGCGCCTGGCGGTATCACTAGCGTCAGCGGTAGCTCACAGAGATTTGAGTTCTTGTCCGACTTCACACCTATAAATCGGCGCACTATACCCAAAACATGTATGATCAAATACAACTTGGGATTTGTTATTTATCAAACCTGAGAGATGCATAATGCATGTTCCAACATTCTTCTCGTCGACAATCCTTCTCAGCGATTAGCTACCGCTCGCGTTAACTTTACCGTCGGGTGCTACCTTTCCCTTCACGTCGACATTCCTTCTCGTCGGCATTCCTTCTCGACGATAAGTTAATCCCTTCACGATGATAAGTTATTCCCTTCACGCCGTAAGTTATTCCCTTCACGACGATAAGCTACCGCCCGAGTTAACAATACCGTCAGGCGTTAGCTCTTTTTTTAGAATTTTGACTCCATTCCGCATTGCATTTCTAGATCACACTTATATGGGTTTTGTGCATGTTTGACCTACAAACTATAAACACACAATTCTTGATCAAACACATCACGGTATACATCACGGTATTTGTTATTCTCAAACCAAGAGATGCAGAACGCATGTTCCAACAGACTCAACCAGTTGATCGATGTTATATCTCTCAAGACGATTTTTCCTCGTACCACTTTGTTTGCCTTTTTCAAATATCCTCTTTGTTCCTTATAAAAACCCCATCTTTCAAATCTCATAACTATCCCTTCAATCATCATCCACGCTAACCGGCAAATTCAAATCTTCTACCATTTCATCGTCAAGCTCAAACATTGAATTTTCAGGACTAGATGAGTCTGTCCTTGAGTTAGGAGCCCAAGCATGATCACCCATGCAACAACCTCACTAAACAATGCAAACATTTTATCTTTCAACTCTAGTGAAATGCCTGCATCATGAAACTTATTCGCGGCGGGAACAACCTAAAAAATGATATAATATTAGCATCTACTTATAACTAAAAATAGCTAAAGAAAATATATTCGTCAAGAGTCCCTCTCTCCACCAATCATCGGATGCATCAAATGTTCTCTTTGCTGAATCACAACCTAAATCCATCTCCCCGCGCATGAGTTCATTCAATAACTTCCAATCTTTTTTCAATTGGTCCCATTTGTTTATGAATTGTGCGCATACATATATTTTTCCTGTACATTCCTAAAATTTAACGATTACATTGTTCCAACCATCCTTAGACAAATATGTCGTCGGTCTATTACCAAGTTCAATCTATGTTGACTCCCAAGTTGCTGTAATTCTTCTTTCCCTAGTTGTAACCATCATTACACCTACAAACAAATTAAAGTATGAAATATGTATCATATAACTACAAATAGTACATATAAAAGAATATGTATACACAATGCACATACACACACACAACACATACGCAACACACACACACAACACATACATACACACAACACACACACACATTATATACGCACATACACACACACAACATATACACACATACACACAAATAACACAACACACAACTCATACACACACACACACCATATGCACATACACACATACATCATATACACATATACATCATATACACACACACACACACGAGCACACACACACACGCATAACACAACACAACACACAGACACACACACATAACACAACACACACACGCATAGCACAACACAACACACAGACACACACATAACACAACACACACACACAACACACAACACACACACAACACACAACGCAACACAACACACACACAACACACAACGCAACACAACACACACACAACACGCGCGCACACACACACACACACACAACACATACTGCTTGGATCAATGCTAAAAAACTAGAAAACACTCACACACAATGTTTTGCACACATACTACTTGAATGTGGTGGAAATATACAAGAGGGATCTTGAATTCTTTGCATAAGAGTCCGGTCAAGAAATGGAGCTCAACAACTACAAGGGAGAGATCTGCATGGTCTGCGAAATAGGGAAATGTCGAGATCTGCAAACGGAGCTCAGCAACCAGAGACAATCTGCAAGCTGGTCGGCGGTAAAACAATGAAATGTCGAGATCTTCAAGGTCTACGGTGGCCAAAAATGAGAACAAGGATGGAGTTGTCGACGCAGCCCAGCCATTGCTTTCCAAGGTCTGAGACATGGAGATGCATAAAAAAAATATGCAGGTCGACAAAGATAAAAGGATTGCAAGTCGATATGATATTCCCACCCAATCGCCACATGTAAGAGGGAAGTTCGAATCTACAGGCTCGCCGACGGGAGTAGTTTCGATGGTTGCTCTCCGGGAGGGGACTCGACGATGAGAGAAAGCTCCGCGGGAAGAAAGATGAGGGGAATACATTGTGAAAAGTCGGGCTGGAGGTAGGGGCTGGTCCCAAAAGGCACATAGCACCCGTTACGAACCTGGCGGCTCAAAAGGTGCAAACCAAACACTTGCAATTCCTCGTTTTGAACTGAAGCACCCGTTGCAAACCAAACACTTGCAATTCCATCCTTGAACCTGGCGGCTCAAGGATGGAGTGTCAAACGCAGCCTAAATGATAGTTAATATTTTCCCATTGTAATTAGTTTTAGATTTATAGAAGTTTAAATAACTAATTTCTGTTGCAATTAAGTACCTGTCATTCAAATTTTGAGCTTTTAGACGAAAGCACCAAATTGTTATATGAATCAACCCAATGGATGAGAAAGAAGATAATTTGGATGAATCAAGGCAAGACCTATTTGGTTCAAGGGTTTTGGTATTGGTCGGTTTGGACTCAAATCGAAAATGAATCATGCATTCGGTTTCACCTCATTTGATTTTAAGTCAATTTTGTTGGTTCAGTTTGACAGTTTTTACTGCACAAAAACAACTAATTACATGCTTGAGGACAGTATAATTTTTTTAATGTAAGTACGTATATAAATGATTAAATGATTATATATTTAGTTCAAAAAATTTTTAATAACGTGTATTGTGCTTATGATTATTTATTTTAGATATATTTAAACCATTTAGGAAACGTTACCAAATTTCATTGCATATATAAATAACTAGAGATTAAAAAATTTTGACATAAAAGAAAGTCATTGCTGTTCATTTGTCTCCATTTCAAGATATGAAAAATCAAATCGAACCGAGCATGTAAATGTCAGTTCAGATCAGTTTTGTTGGTTTAGATTTTTCATGCACACGCCTTGTATAACTCGTAATTCGTCGAGACCATGGTAGATAGTCAAAGTGGCCGTGACAAGTGGAACGACCGATTGGAGACAATCGAGATCGACCGAAACCAAGAAGCAGCGTCCGAATGGGGGGGGGGGGGGGGGGGGGGGGGGGGCGAGTGGACCTACCAGGCGGCTGGGCGAGGGGCGGTTAGCTGGGACCATGGTAGATAGTCAAAGTGGCCGTGACAAGTGGAACGACCGATTGGAGACAATCGAGATCGACCGAAACCAAGAAGCAGCGTCCGAATGGGGGGGGGGGGGGGGGGGGCGAGTGGACCTACCAGGCGGCTGGGCGAGGGGCGGTTAGCTGGGTGGACCGTGAGGTCCACTCACCCAGTTCAGGTGGATAGCAAAACTTGGCTATCCGCAGCCCAAATTCAGGAAGTCTGTCTATAAATAGATCATCATGGGCACCTTGGGAGGGAGCTCTCTTCTTCTCTCTCTCGCGTGTTACTTGTGAGCAAGCACTCCAGCCCTCTATCAACTAAGGTCGACAGTCAGGTGCTCCTTAGTGCTCTCCAGGGTGCCCAGGCTCAACATTGGCTTGGGAGGGGAAAGTCTCTTTGATCTTCCGAGTTTGTGGTGGGACCTCCTCGCTGCAGCCGGTCGGGCCTCACTCCAGTCGGGTCTCACCCAGCTCTCTCTCTCTCTCTCTCCCTCTCTCTCCCTCTCCCCGCTCTCTCTCTCTCTCTCTCTCTCTCTCTCTCTCTCTCTCTCTCTCTTTCCCCCCGCTCCCCGCTCTCTCCCTTCCCCACTCCCCGCTCTCTCTCCCTCCCTCCTGCTCTCCCCCCCCCCGCTCTCTCTCTCTCTCCCGCTCTCTCCCCCGCTCTCTCTCTCTCTCTCCCGCTCTCTCTCTGTCCCCCCCCTCCCGCTCTCTATCCTTCTGATTTCTAGCGACGCCGGCTTTCTCGACGACCGGCGAGCCCAATATCTGGCGACGTCGGTGACTCTCCCTTCCGATTTCTGGCGGCCTCGACGACTCGCGAGCATGTTCGTCTATCCTTTTTTAGGCGGCGTTCTACCTATTTTTCTAAACCTTGCGATTTCTAGATAGTTAACGATGTTGACAGTCAGCTCATTTTTGTTTCTTCTTTTGATTCCCTCGTTTCTCTGTCCACCATTTTTGTTTTCATTTAGGAGAAAGACAAGGTTCAGCTGGTTGAGGAAACCGGGCTGCATCTGAAGGAGATAAATAACAGATTTATGAATCAAAGGATTAGAAACTGGCACAGCTCTTCGGCCTCGATAGTGCTCAAAAGCAAATGCAATGGGTATGATACTAATAATCCTTTCTCGCATTCAACTGATATCTTAATTAAGGAGGTGAATTTATCCCTTTTTATTTGTTATGTTTTGATTCTGTTGTATGTTTTTAGAAATAGAAATATTGTTTGACTACCTATTTAGGGTATAAATAGGTAAAAATATTGTGTTCTCTTCGACTCTGTTTGGGGCGGTTGTGGCGGTAGGAAATGTAGTGATGAGAAACAAGTGGTGGTTAGAAACAAGTGGTGGGATTAGAGCCGTCGAAAATTCGTCTCTAATTACATTTTTAGCATCGAATTTCTCTCTGTTTACATATTTAACACCTAAATTTAAGCATTAGAGTCCTATGGTACGAGATGTTCTTCGTATCTTTGTTTGTAAAGATTTATGACAATAAGGTGTTCAATAGGTAAATATACATGATTTTAGTCACATGTAAGTTCCCCTAATTTTTTGCATATAATTAAGCGAGTGTTAACCACAACCAAGAAATGAGATTGATATGACTATTGCTCTTTAGGTTTACAAACATAACAGCCTGTCAATTGTCATTTTGCATAGTAACGGTAGTTAGCAGGTTGACTTGGGCTCCGTTTTGCGCCGCATTTTTGCTCCAGTGAGTTTGGATAAAAACTCCACTATCATAGAATGTATGTTTGACATGACAATGGTTATGACCGTCACCAAGAATAGAAAACTAGTTTTAAACATAAAAGTGGATGAATTTACTTAGGTGAGGTCGGGCGTTCACGAATGACGGTTCATAACCACCATGTTCACGACCGCCACCACCGCACCAAACAGAGCCTTGATTGCCATTTGTAATTATTCTTTTACTTACCTGATGAATTAGTTAGTGATAAGCTAAATGCTAAACAAATGTTGTTTACAAATAATTCAAAATTATTGTATAAAAAAATGATGCTTTTGTTTTTTCTTCAGGTATCGAGGCCCTATAAGCTGGCAGAATTTGAGATAATATTTGGTGAGGGAGTCGGGAAACTGATCTTGTGTAATTTGTGGTTCTCCTTCACTTGCTTGATTTTTATAACGCATAAATTTACTGCAGGGACGTGTCTTGGATTGTGCTGAAACAATGGATGTTGTGGCAAAGAAGGGATCATGGTATTGCTACAGAGATCAAAGGTTACATTTTATACTTCTGATATACAACTCATAAATTTATTTTTCATATATTTAATCTACTAAGGCTCTGTTTGGCGTGGCGGCGGCGGTCGTGAACGCGGTTGTTATGAACCATCATTCGTGAACGCCCGAGCTCACCTAAGGAACTTCATCCACTTTCATATTCAAAACTAGTTCTTTTTCTTGGTGGCGGTCATAACTGTTGTCATGCCAAACATGCATTCTATGACGGTGGTGTTTTTGTCTAAACTCACCGGAGCAAAAACGCCGCGCGAAACGAAGCCTAAGTGTGGATCAACATTGCTCTTACTCTTTTTGTGCTCCTTTCTCTTCGATGGGTGTGGTCCGAAAGTTCATTTCAAAAGGCTATCTTTGTATATATGCTTCATCATATCTTGTAGGGTTAATTACATTGACCGGGGTCTTCCCTCCCCCTCTTTTGAAATTACTAAAATCTCCCCTTCGAGCTTATGAATTTAGCAAACCCAAATGCCATATGTGAAAAGACAATATGAACCCTGTTTAAAATAGTGATAAAAACATCTTAAAATTCTGAGTGTCAATATAATCTTTTCACATTCTTCTCCTTATGCAAACAATAATAGACAACAGTTGACTCGTTTATAAACAAAAGATTATTAGTGTTCTTTATGATGCGTATTTTTCCATGAACATTGCTGTAAAGTTACTGCTACATGAACCATTTTTTTTTCTTCTAAACGGTGTCATCATTGTATTTTAAAATGCCTAGAATCATGAATGGAGTAAGCATAAATTTCAGGTTTACTTCTCTTCAATTTCCATAATAACATTTGTTAATTAAATGCAGACAAAGTTAGAAGAAGAACAAGAAGATCCAAACTTGCATAGAAAGTCAATTAGGTGGGAACTTGGTGCGTGTTGGATGCAACATTTGCAGCGAGATCTGGGTAGCCTAAAAAGGGCGGTTGAGAAGCCTTTTTGTGGTTGAAATAATCAGATATTAGCCTCCATTCAATGTATTGTCATTGAGAGTAGATCAAAACATCTATAAAATCTATGAATGTGTGTGCACACATTATTTCTAAATATATTATCAGATTTACTAGATTCATAGCATGGTGACATATGAATTGTATTACTTGGAAAAGGCAAAAATGCCAGCTCTATTTGTTAGAAGATTTAGTCTTAATTAGGTTTTGTGATTTACGGTAGACAAAAATGCCTATGTTTAGTCAAAATTAGTCTTAATTAGGTTTTGTGATTTAGTCAAAATTGCCATCTGGACGAGTTGCGCAGACAGACAGACAAAAATGCATATGTTTAGAGTCCAGATCTGTGCAGAAATCTTTAAGTATTTTGTGGATGATTGATGTAAATTTAGAAATATTATTCTTGTACATTTGAAATGTTTGTCAATAATAGCAATTGTTCCATAGATGAATAACGTTTTCAAATGATTCGAAAAGTGCATAATTATAGGTTTAAATGAACTCTGCGCAGATCCAGAATGTTCTCCGCGCAGATCCAGAATGTTCTCCGCGCAGATCCAGAATGTCCTCCGCGGAGATCCAGAAGGTTCTCCGCGGAGATCCAGAAGGTTCTACGCGGAGATCCAGAGGGTTCTCCGCAGAGACCTAAAAGGTTCTTGAAAGTGCACAATTAACCTCACTAGAATTCTCTAGAGGGGGGGGGGGGGGGGGGGTGAATAGAGATTTAAAAAATATTTTGTGCAAAGTTAATATATATATGTGTATGATCACAGATTAGAGCTTCCCACACACCAACAAGAATTAAGCAAGAAAATAAAGTAAATGCAAGAAAATAAATCACAGCACAACACAAGAAAATATAGTGGTTCCCCAAACTTTGGGTAGTCCACTCTTCTACCCCCTTGGTAGGAATTCACTATCTTGCACTGAGTCTTTTGATAAGGAGACTCTTAGAACCACCCTGAGTCTTTTGACAAGGAGACTCTTAGAACCAACTGAGTCTTTTGACAAGGAGACTCTTAGAACCAGTACACTGAATTTTTTGGAGAGAGATTCTAAAAACTCTTTTACAATGTTTAAGTGAGTAAGAAAGAAAGGAGAAGAAATAAAAATAAGAAAGAAACTTCTTCCTAGCAAGAAGATTGGAAGCACAAGAAGTGAATTGAATCTTTCTTCTATAGAGAGAAGAAGATTTGCAGCCTTTCTCTCTTTGTGAGAGCTATCAGATTTTGCAGCAGTATGACTTCAGAAGCAGAAGAAGAAGAAGTGCTTGAATGTTGCTGCAGAGTATTTTCTCAATTTCTCTCTTTTCTCTTGGGAGCTTTTCCTCTATTTCAAATGTGTGTGGTGGATCACTCTACACTTTTTCTGCCGACCTCCTCTTTATTTATAGCTCTGTTAATTCAAAATAATACTATAGGAGGATAATCAATTAGCAGTTAGAGAGAATAGAAAGAAAAGATGTTTCCATAATGTTCATTTTGTTGGAGCATGCGTTCCGCACTCGTCCGGTTTGAGAATAACAAATCCTGAATGTATTTGATTCTATTTTTATTAATGGTGTGCAGGTAACAGGTATGAGATGTTCACATTTCTGCTGGAGCTAAATTTGAATGTGGGAAAATTGCACTGTCGGAAAATTCCGACAGCCGCTGTCGCCCAGGCGACAGCAGAGAAGTTACAACTACTTCCCTCCACGGCAGCTCGACGAAAGTCAGTTTTGAGCTGTCGGAATTCCGACAACGATGTCGCCCAGGCGACAGCTCGGAGGTTACAACAACTGCCCACGACACCACCCACGATCGGCAGTTTTGCACTGTCGGAAATCCGACATCGATGTCGCCCAGGCGACAGCTCGACGGTTACAGCAACTGCCCGCACGACGCCACTCCAGCGGCAGTTTAACGCTGTCGGAAAATTCCGACAGTCACTGTCGCCCAGGCGACATCGATTTTCTATAAATTGCCTCCTTGTGTTCGTGCATTCAGAGCTTTGAAGATTCTAAGTCCCTTCCTGAGTGCATTCCATCCAGAGAGCTCCAGACCTCATGAACTCCCATTTATGCTGAGAAGGTTTGAAATTGAAGACGAGATCAGACGCGCTTCTACATCAACGATCATCTCGAGGCTTCAACCTTCCTTTCAGAGATCTGAATTTCTAGGGAGTTCTTATTTTATCTTGTATTTTCATTTATATACATTTTACTTTGTATTGGTAGGGAAAATCGCTTCCTTGTGCGGAACGTCTAAGTCCTTGCGTGGCTTAGGGGAAAATCGCTTCCTTGTGCGGAGCGTCCAAGTCCTTGCGTGGCTTGGTGGGAAATCGTGGCCTTGTGTGCTACGTCTAGATCTTGGGAAGATCTAGAGGATAGGCTTGGGCTTGGTCTAGGGAGAGACAAGTGATAGCCTTCCGATCCTTGGGAGAAGGATTGGTAAACAAAAGAAATTTACATTTGTATGCCTCCGATTTCTAGCAATATATAAATCAAATTTATGTAAACACTTTTTCATATAATATAATCATGTCTCTTTTGTGTTTACTTGATTTCTATCATTTGGCGTAATCTCTATTATATTGTGTTCTAAGTTTTCAATTCTAAATCTAAATTGTTTATGTCAATCTCTTTCATTATAAAACAATTTAGTAATTATCTTGAAAATTATAGAAAGAATTTTATTCCCTTATTCACCCCCCCTCTAAGGGCGCCGTAAGATCCAACACATTTCTGTAGAAGGAAAGAATGAATTCTGATTTCAAATAATATCCAAAATAGAGTTAATCAGGTTAGCCAAGAATCAAATAGAAGGAAAGAATGATTCAGAACGGCTATAAAATATTAACATTATTCCATACAAATCAGATTTACTGAAAGAAGGAAAGAGATCTGGCGCATATTTAAATCTGTCATATAAATCGACGTGCGTCGATTCCTATTCGACGTAAGCGTCGAATTCATCCTGGCTGGACGTCGAGAGGAGAATAAGGAAGGTGCGTCGATTAAGGTGCGTCGACTTCTCCATATGCGTCGACTAGAAATCAGAGTAGCGTCGATAACACATACGTCGAAATCTTCCTATAGTTACTTCGACTCAATCTGAAGGAAACGTCGACTATGTTTTGACGTTGTGTCAAATACTATTCGACGCATATTTACTTAACCTTGTTTTTCTTTCTTAGAAATCATATTCAACTTAATTCAAGGGGTTAAGAGAAATCATTTTCCCAACAGTTCTCCGCGGAAAACCATTTGGATCTCCGTGGAGAGCCATTTGGATCTCCGCGGAGAGCCATTTGGATCTCTGCGGAGATCCAAATGACTCTCCGCGGAGATCCAAATTATCGTCGCGGTGATAAGAATTGTCACTGCAAAGAGCATTTCTCTCTCCCTCTATTTTTTTCTTCATTTCCCTCTTTTCTTTTCCTCTCTCCCCCTTTCTTTCTCCTCCCCCTCTTTTTTCTCCTCCCCCTCTTTTTCTTTCTCTTCCCTACCCCTACCCCCTTTCCCCCCTCATACCAGAGTAGAACCCGGCGGAGCCCCCCCCCTTCTGTCTCGGTCACACCCTTTGGTTTGGATACGGAATTGAGATGCGGATAGCAGAACTTGGCTATCCGCAACCCAAATTCAGGAAGTCTGTCTATAAATAGATCCTCATGGGCACCTTGGGAGGGACCTCTCTTCTTCTCTCTCTCATGTGTTACTTGTGAGCAAGCAATCCAGCCCTCTATCAGCTAAGGTCGACAGTCAGGTTCTCCGTAGTGCTCTCCAGGGTGCCCAGGCTCAACATTGGCTTGGGAGGGGAAACTCTCTTTGATCTTTCGAGTTTGTGGTTGGACCTCCTCGCTGCAGCTCAAGGGGTCTGTTTTGGGCTACAAGTCTTCTTCGATGCAAGGTCCTTCGACTCTCAGCGACCGGTCACCAGTTCTAGCTCAGGTGAAGTAAGGGTCAGCTGCATACCCGTTGTGAACGTCGAATCCAGTTCTCTGGTTTCAACATTCTGGTGCAGTGGGCGTGGAAGCAGCTGGTTCGGAAAGCCCTGAGTAGGTCTCATGACTGGAAGCGACGAGCTAGGGAACTCTCCCCCTCCCGGCGAGTACATGAAGAACAGTGCCTTCGAAGAGTTCAAGAAGTCGATCCTGGATCTCTTGCAGGTCGCACTTCCCCCTCGGGGCGAGTGTTCAACAACATCGGCACCCGTGCTCGCCTCACCATCTCTGGAGGAAACAGAGCAAGCACGTCAACCAGGGAAGGAGCCAGCCTCGGAGGAAGGCTTGAGCCTCCAAGCGCGATTGCTCTTCAACAGCTCGCCTGGGATCAGCTACCACGGTGAGGAGGTAGGAAGAATGCCCCTGACTCGCCAGGGAGGATGGGAGAGTCCCTTCTGCGAGCTGATTATCTCAGCTCCCATTCTTGACGGGTTCAATGAACCTACCATGTCTTATAACACTGGAAAGGATGACCCTCTCCAGCATATCCAGTGGTTTGAAGACATCATCTCGATCACGCAGATGATGGACGCCTTCAAGTGCAGACTATTCGCCATCTCTTTCAAGGGAAAGGCAAGGGACTGGTTCCACTAGCTCCCATCATGTACCATCTAAAGCTTCGAGGACCAGCGCCGAAGCTTCTTGTTGAGGTTATCCACCTCGAAGAAGATGAGGAAGGGGGCGGAGGCTCTGTTCTTGATTCAACAGAAGCCGGGGGAGACGATGGGGAGCTACGTGGATCGATTCCAGTAGGAAGACCTCCTCGTCGATGAGGTGCCCGGGAACACCCTGCAGTTGGCCTTTACCATCGGGCTACAGTAGGGACTGTTCAGGATGGTTCTGGCTCCGGACCCTCCTCTATCTTTCGAGAGACTGATGTATTGGGCTGCTCGAGAAATCAAGAGCGAGGCCACCAACCAGGAGTTCAGGGCAAGGTTGGTCAAGTGGACGGAGGAGGAGAGGAAGTGAGAAGTCAGGGGCACCAGGGACCCCCCGTTGGGCAGGAGCAAGGCTGGAGGTTTCAACCACCAGTTGCCCGACCAATTTGGAGGCCGCCAGGAGGACCCCCTCAGGGCCAAGGAAGAGGACATTTCTAAGGGGGAGGAAACTTTCAGGGGGGAAGGGACGGTTAAACCCAGTAGGGTGGCGACCAAATCCAAGTCCATTACAACCTCAACCCCTGCAGGCCATGGCGATTGGACGAAGAAGAGGAGTCTCGCAGGGAAGGGAGCAGGGGGGTTGGCACTGTCGTATTGTGACTTCCATCAGTAGGAAGGTCACGCGACAGCCGCCTGCCCGAATTTTCTGGAGATAAGAGAAGGAAGAAGAGCCACGACAGAGGGGAGACGGCTCTACATGGAAGGATCGGGAGAAAGAGAAGGAGGAAGAAGGAAAGAAGAAGAAGACCTTTGTGAGGAAAGGGCCAACTTGCGGACCCTGGGCGAGATCGGGATGATCCACGGAGGAGTGGGCATAGAGGCCACCCGGAAGGGGAGCCTCCATACCATCTACCGTCGAAACATCGCTTCGACCTCCCGAGCCCTGCCCCCGGGCGATAAGATCACCTTCTCTACCCAAGACATGTCGGCCCATGAAGATTCGTTCTGCGACGCGCTTATCATCCAGGAGGCGATCGAGAACTTCACGGTCTCCCGGATCCTGGTCGACAATGGGAGCTCGGTGAACGTAGTCTTCAAGAAGGCCTTCGACGAGATGAAGGTGGAAGAGAAGCGAGTGCTAGCCTTGGATGGACCGCTCTTCGGATTCTCCGGAGAAAGAAAGGAAGTGGAAGGAGGAGTCGAGCTTGTTGGAACATGGTTTTCCGCATTCCTTTGATTTGAGAATAACAAATCCTACTTGTATTTGATCTTGTTTGCCATTGTGTTTTCAGCATGCAGGTTTGAACAAATACGACACTAGGTTGCCGCTATTGGTCTGGACTTGTTCTCATGCTGAAAAGAAAGGAAGAGAGCTAACACCCAGCGTTAACTCTTAACGTCGGCGTTAACTTTTGTTCCCGCCATGATGCCTCTCGACGAAATTGCGTGCGACGAAATGAAAACGGCGTTCGACGAAATGTGAGGACGTTCGACGAAATTGAGTTCGACGAAATGAAAACGGCGTTTGACGAAATATGAAGCCGTTCGACGAAATGAGATGCGTTCGACGGAATGGGAAGCCGTTCGACGAAATGAGTTCGACGAAAAGAGAAGCCGTTCGACGAAATGGAGATCGATGAAATGAGAGGCCGTTCGACGAAAATAGCATTCGACGAAATAAGTTGTCGTTCGACGAAATGAGCTGTTGTTCGACGAAATGGCGTGCCAGCTGATTAAAGAAAGAATTTGAACGCCAGAAGTTAGGTCTTAACGTTGGGCGCTATCTGGTCGACGAATTTGGCAAGGAGAAAGCAGCCGTGATTGCAGGAGGAACTTTAGGAATGATTTGCCCAATGCTCGCGTTAGCCTTAATGACAGGCGTTTGTATTGCCTAAAATAAAACTTTTCCTAAAGTGCAGAATATCCTTTCTCTTCTGAAGATCCGAGCCATCAATATGTTGCTATACATGGTCAACGCCCGGCGTTAGCACTTAACGCAGGCGTTAGCTCAAAGTCTATAAATTGGATAATTTCGATGTCTCTTACTACTGATTGCCAAGAGCCCTATTCCAGCACTTTTGAAACTTTGTGAGGGTCGTATTTCCAGACCAACACATCTCCCGCTCATATTTCAAAAGGAGGAATCAAAGGAAGCTTGGATCAACACGCTAACTCAACGCGAAGAACGCATGCTTGGACTTCAACGATCTTCAGCGATTCTTCGGCGTCTCCTTCAGATTACCTCATAGGGAGTTTTATATTTGTCTTTTATTTTTATCTTTGTAATCGGTTCTTGAATTCACCTCGTGTTGGCGACTAGGTCTAGGTAGGACTTAGGGAGGAATTCGCCTCGTGTTGGCGACTAGGTCTAGGGAGTAGATCTAGGGGGTGCTCGAGGCCTTTCTGGGGAGAGAAAGGCTAGAGCGGCTTGAGGCCTTATCTGGGGAGAGATAGGCTAAAGCCAACCGGTCCTTGGGAGAAGGGTCGGTTTAGAAAACCAAAAGAGTTTTCATTGGTCGCAACTTTCCAAGCGTCATTGGAAAAAGTTTTTGTAATCATAACTATTTCAATTTAATATTAATGAAAATATGTTTGTTTCTTCATCTCTGATTCGTGCTCTCTGATTTTCATTGGTTTAACCTAAACGTATTTTCTCTGTCACTAACGTCGAGCTGTAACACTACCGCTGGTGGTAACAACAGAGAATTATTTTCTTTAATAATCATAAAAGTTTAAAACCCTTATTCACCCCTCCCTCTAAGGGTGCCTACAGATCCAGCAGAGCTCCTCGTCACTTTGGTGGGCACGTCGAAGAACTGTCGGTTCATCATAGTGGATGTGTCGAGCAGCTACAACGCCATTTTCAGGCGTCCCCTCATCAACGCCTTCAAGTGCGTACCCTCCTCCTACCACCAATGCTTAAAATATCGCACTGAAGGAGTCCATATCCGGGTCTGGGGAGACCCCAAGGTGGAGCGGCAGTGCTATGTCATGACGGTCAACACGATCGCGTGGAAGAAGAAGGCAGAGGAAGTGGAGGACGTGAAGAAAGAGATGGCCGAGATGCATGTAGTTGAGTAGGCGCAAGAAGGCGCGTTGTAATAGACATGTAACCTCTTCATGATGAATGAAAAATATTTAGAGCTAGCACCTTAGGTAAGACCTCGACTAAAGACCTTTGACTAGGCTTGTTGATGTCGGTAGCTGGGAGGCCCATCAGGTTGGTTTACCTTAGGTAAGACCCCGACTAGAGACCGTTGACCGAGCTTGGTGATGATGGTAGCTGGGAGGCTCATCGGGTTAGTTTATTTTGGTAAGGCCCCGACTAGATACCGATGACCGGGCTTGGTAATGCCGGCAGCTGGGAGGCTCATCAGAGGCTGAGGTTGGTTAAGGCCTCGATTAGAGACCGATGACCGGGCTTGGTAATGCCGGCAGTTGGGAGTATCATCGGAGGTTGAAGTTGGTTAAGGCCCCGACTAAAGACCGCTGGTCGGGCTTGGTAATGTCGGCAATTAGGCGGCTCATCAGAGGCTGAGGTTGGGTAAGCCCCCGACTAGAGACGGCTGGCCAAGCTTGGTAATTCCGGCAGCTGGGAGGCTCATCGGAGGCTGAGGTTGGTTAAAACCCTGACTAGAGACCGCTAACCGGGCTTCGTAATGTCGGTAGCTGGGAGGCTCATCGGGTTGGCGGATTCTGGCTAAGGCCCCGAGGAAAGGTCGTTGACCGGGCTTTTTGATGCCGACAGCAAGGAGGCTCACTCGGAGAGGCAGATGTTCGTTAACTCCCCAAGAAGAGAGACCAGTGTACGGGCTCTTGCAAGTCCCTCCACCTCAGGTTGAGTTCAGCTCGACTAGAGGTGTCGAGTTCCCTCCACCTCAGGTTGAGTTCAGCTCGACTAGAGGTGTTGAACTTCCTCCACCTAAAGTTGAGCTCGGCTCGACTAGAGGTGTTGAGTTCCCTACGCCTCAGGTTGAGTTCAACTCGACTAGAGGTGTTGAGTACCTCCACCTCAGGTTGAGTTCGGCTCGATTAGAGGTGTCGAGTTCCCTCCACCTCAGGTTGAGTTCATCTCAACTAGAAGTGTTGAGCTTCTTCAACCTCAGGTTGAGTTCAGCTCGACTAGAGGTGTTGAGCTTCCTCCACCTAAATTTGAGCTCTGCTCGACTAGAGGTGTCGAGTTCCCTCCACCTCAGGTTGAGTTCAGCTCGACTAGAGGTGTTGAGCTTCTTCCACCTCAGGTTGATTTCACATAGACTAGAGGTGTTGAGCTTCCTCCACCTAAAGTTAAGCTCGGCTCGACTAGAGGTGTCGATTTCCCTCCACCTCAGGTTGAGTTCAGCTCGACTAAAGGTGTTGAGCTTCTTCCACCTCAGGTTGAGTTCAGCTCGATTAGAGGTGTTGAGCTTCCTCCACCTAAAGTTGAGCCCGACTCGACTAGAGGTATTGAGTTCCCTCCACCTCCGGTTGAGTTCAGCTCAACCAAAGGTGTTGAGCTTTCTCCACTTCCAGTTGAACTCAATTCACGTGAGGGTTGTTAAGTGGAGAAAGGATCGTCATTCTTGCGCTTAGTTCATATTGAACCGTCTTTAAAGAGTTCAACCACCGCGTTCTCAACGCCCATTTCTCCGAACCACGGGTGACCCATTGTTTTTCCGGGCTCGTGCCGAACCCAAAAAAAGTGGGGACTGTGTACAACCCGTAATTCGTCGAGACCAGGGTGGATAGTGAAAGTGGCTGTGACAAGTGGAACGACCGATTGAAGGCAATCAAGACCGACCGAAACCAAGAAGCAACGTCCGGGAGGAGGGAAGTGGACCGTAGGTCCACTTCCCGACTTGGACGAGTGAACCACTGATCCACTCGCCCGATTGGAGGTGGGAGTGGACCTATGGTCCACTCGCCCCGGGTGACTGGGCGAGTGAACCATAGGTCCACTCGCCCGGTTAGCTGGGTGGACCGTGAGGTCCACACACCCAGTTCAGGTGGGGGACCACTCAATCCGCTCACCCTGCCCCGGCAAGGTGGGAATGGACGTCTTGAGTCCCACTCCCCGCCACCTCCCCCCCCCCCCCCCCCCCCCCCCCCCCCCCCCCCCCACCCTTCTGTCTTGGTCGCGACCTTTGGTTTGGATTCAGAGTTGAGCTGCGAATAGCGGAACTTGGCTATCTGCAACCCAAATTCAGGAAGTCTATAAATAGACCCTCATGGGCACCTTGGGAGGGACCTCTCTTCTTATCTCCCTCGCGTGTTACTTGTGAGCAAGCACTTCATCCCTCTGTCAGCTAAGGTCGGCAGTCAGGTGCTCTTTAGTGCTCTCCAGGGTGCCCAGACTCAGCATTGGCTTGGGAGGGAAAGGTCTCTTTGAACTTCCGGGTTTGTGGTGGGACCTCCTCGCTGCAGCTCAATGGGTCTGTTTTGGGCTTCAAGTCTTCTACGGTGCAAGGTCCTTCGACATTCAGCGATCGGTCACGCATTCTAGATCAGGTGAAGTAAGAGTCAGCTGCATACCCGTTGCGAACGTCAAATCTAATTCTCTGATTTCAACACCCCGACCTACAAAGTGTTGATATATATATATACACACACAACACAAATGTTGTTCGTAATATCTGTAAAACTGTCTCATTAAATAAAATAATAATAAAAATTAAAGGAATGATATATTTTTTAAAATAAAATAAAAAACATGTAAAAAACTTTAACTATAAATATTATAAAAAATATAATAAAGAAAATGTGAGAATAAAAAAAACTAATATTTCAGAACCTCCTCATGACTATTTCTCTCCTCCCCCAATCAGAATAACAAACATATGTTTTTTTGGTTTTTGTCTTGAACTTGCAAAGCAGTAGGATCTGAAAGATAAAACAAAATGTTAGCAAAGACAAGGCTTGTAGACTGTAATATTGTCATCATAACATAACGTTAAATTTTGTTTAGGGGCAGCAAATTAGCTGTCATCTTTAGGACAAAACCCCGGCCCAGCGTCGTGGCCATTTGTCATTCAGCAACCGAACGGCGAAAAATCATTAAAAATTTGCGGTTCATGAGTTTTTCGGGTTTGCGGTTGTGACGACCTCTGCATCAAATGAGCCAGAAATTACAAATTTAGCTAACCAAGTAAGCGCCAAGTCATGAGATAAGAAAGCTAGAGGCGAGAGAAAGCAAATATGCACCTACTGTTAGAAATATTATTATAAAACATTTAGTTTATAATGTTTTGGATCCTTGTTTGGTGTTTGATGTTGGACTCCTCGTACTTGATGAAAAGATACAAAACCAAATAGAGAGAATCCAGATTATGTGGAGGGAAACATTTCACAAGGGAAAGGATGAACTTTTAGACCACTGTCCTTATCTTCTCTCATACTTGTGAGTATATACAGAAAATCATTCCTTCTTATTTGTTCAAAGGAACATAAGGAAAAACTATGCATCACACGCGTTACGCGCGCACACCGCACCGAATCCGGATTTGTGATTTGGGAAATAATTGAATTGAATTGTATTTTTGTACAAAATAGTTTTGATTTCTTGAACCACCAGATTTTAGTCAAGCCAACAGTCCAAGCAGTTGGACTTGCTTCGAATATAAGTCCAAGCAACCTGGACTTACTTCGAATAGAAGTCCAAGCAACATGGGCTTGCTTCGAATAGAAGTCCAAGCAACTGGACTTGCTTCGAGTAGAAGTCCAAGTAACTTGGACTTGCGTCAATATGAAATCAATGCATCTTTTTCTCGACTAAACTTGCGTCGATAATAACTCGGTGTAACGTCGATATGATTTCGACGCGTCGAAATGGACTCGACGCAACATCGAGTAGCCTCGATACGATCTCGATGCAACGTCGATTTGAATTCAACGAAACCACTATCATTTTGCATTTTTTTCGAAGTTATTGCGCTTGATTTACTAACAATTTCTTTTACGTGTATTTTCGTAATAACTCATTTGCGCTAGAAATTCAACGTTCTTCTACTCGATTGAATTTTACCAATTATAACTGCCGAAATTTATTACGGTTTTATTTCATGCTATTTTTCGAGACTCCAAGATTAGGAGACTTTTTGAATCGTTTAGACCATCGATCGAAACTGTTTCTTCTTCATGTTAGTTCTTGCGGCCGTTCTTCAATACTTTGCTTTCCTGACGTTTGCTTCATCAAGTGGGAGTTCGGGTGCTCTGTGCTTCTTCGGTGTCCGCGCACATCAGAGTTTTCGGGATAGCCGGGTATTGTACCTTGGAGGAGTGAGCATCGGTTGAAAATTCTGTCGAAGGGTGGTGCAACTTCTTTAGGGCAGTGACCACATGTCTTACCCAGACTCGATTCTAAACTATTACATATATATATATTATATGCTTACTTTATTTTATTCTTGTTGGTGCAAGTTCATTCCTAAATCTGTTTTATTATTCAAGTTTTCAAAATCTAAATATATATATATATTAATATAAGAATATATGAAAATATTCCAACACCTACATCAATAATCTAAGCTCTAGAAAGTCAATATGCTTGATTTTCAGAATGAGCGCACAAGAGTTGGGGAAACTTTTCTGTACGGACCCTATTGATATCCAAGCGAACATTTACGAGCGAAAATCGTCTTCTCCCTAATTCGACCCGCCAGCCCTAGGGCGACCGAAAACGCATTTTCCACTGGCAAACTTCACGGAGATTGAGGTCTAGAAAACTTTATGTGGCATTTCGTCTTCTCCAACTGATTTGAAGACTCCGCCGACAAACTTCAAGGAGTTTGAGGTCAGGTGAGTGTCTTGAAGCTCGCATATCTTCCTTATAATTCTTCATATGAACCTAAAGTTCAGATAAACTTCAATAGAATTGTCATGTAAGAAAGCATGTTCTCATAAAAAAGAAAGGTCGCCTTGACGAACATTTTTGTGCGCTAGGCAAAGTAACTTGCTCGTTTACCCGCCCAGTGAGCAATTGTGCTCGCCCGACGAACAAATTTGTTTGCCCGATGGCAAAATTTGCTCGCCCGGCGAACACATTCGCCAAATGAGCAAATTTGCTTTTGTATGCCCGACGACCAAATTTGCTCGCTCGACAAACAAAATGTTCGATGTGCGAATAATGTTGTCACCCTGCAAACAATTTTGTTCGTGGGGTGATCAAATGTGCTTGTCGAGTGAACAACTGTGTTCACCATGTGATCAACTTTATTTGCAGAGCAAGCACATTTTTTCGTCGGACGAGCATGAAGCTAAGGCAAGCCTGAGGTCATATATGAACTATAATTTCTCATTGTTTAATTGATAACTTTGACGTTCTTTTTCAGAGCTAGAGAGGAATACTAGGGTGAGCCGACCACACCTATTGAGCTAAAGATGTTTTGTTTCATATTTGTTTGATTTGGTGATGCCGCTAATCTTCAAGTTAGATGATGAGTGCAAACACGTAATTGAAGACTGCGGCATTGCACATCCTTTTGACTTGTCAAGGCTAAGCCATAATGTTCCTATTCTCTATGCTCTTAGGATAAGCTTCAACGCAAATGACTATTCAATTGACATTTGAGAGAAAGTTATTTCGTTTACTATAAAAGAAGTTGTAGGAATTTTGAGCTTGTCAAACAAAAGGTGAAGATTTAATAATCAAAGACTAAACCTATTGCCGAAATAACAAGAACAACCATGAAGAATAAGTTGACCGTCAGTGATATAAGTGTTGGAACATGCTTTCCGCATCTCTTGGTTTGACAATAACAAATCTTATTGTATTTGATCATACTTGCATTGTGTTTGAAAGACGTCGAAGCAACACCAGGATGATTCTCTGTTGATACCGCGGCGCGGTAACACTACCGCTGGCGCAGTAACACTACCGCTGCCGCTAGCGGTTCGACGAAATGTGAGGCCGTTCGACGAAATTGTGTTCGACGAAATGAAAACGGCGTTCGACGAAATGTGAAGCCGCTCGACGAAATGAAACTGCGTTCGACGAAAAGAGATGTGCTCTACCGCAGAGCGTTAACACTACCGCTGGCGCTAGCAAATCAGATGTCGTTCGACAAAATGGTGATCGACGAAAGAAGATGTCGTTCGACGAACTGGCGTTCGACGAAAATGACGTTCGACGAAATGTGTTCGACGAAGATGGCGTTAAACGAACTGGTGTTTGACGAAAATAGATGCCGGTCGACAAAAAATGATGCCAAGCGTTGCTACCGCGGCGCGTTAGCACTACCGCTGGCGCTAGCATAAATGGAAACAATTGCCGGGAAGGAAACAGTGGAGAAAAGGAATGATTGGCGAGATGCATATTTAGCGTGCTCTACCGCGGCGCGGCATGACTACCGCCCGACGGTAGCTTTTGGAATCCTCCCATCTGCATGTGATTGAGGAGCAAATATGGAAGGAGATATTGGGTGAAGGAAAGGTTATCTCGCTATCGCGGAGCGTTAGCGGTATCGCGGTGCGCTAGTCGGAGCTCAAATTTGGCGCTCAAAAGTTGCCTAAGTTGCCACGATCCGTGAGCTTGATCATTGCCTAATATGGCTACTGCGGGGCGGTAGTACTACCGCAGGCGGTAGCGGCTGATTTTATTTAAAGATGCGCGCTTCCTCCGTTGTTGCTTGCTGTCATAGAACGAAATGAAGCCATATATTCAGAGCACTCGGTTGAGCCTTCACCAAGCATCCCGAAGAACTCCGTCAACGTTCGTGAACGAAAGAACCTGAAGACCAATCTGATCGCATCTACATCGATATCAAGTTCTTCTTTTGAGGGAGTTTTTAGTTTGTGTTTTGTTTTAGTTTCTAATTATAACCTTTATATCTTTTGTTCGGTATAGGAATTCGCCACACGGCGACTAGGTCTGGGTAGGACTTGGGGAGTAATTCACCTCGT
Source organism: Dactylorhiza incarnata (assembly GCA_033032865.1). NCBI lineage: Eukaryota > Viridiplantae > Streptophyta > Magnoliopsida > Asparagales > Orchidaceae > Dactylorhiza > Dactylorhiza incarnata. Next base: position 7,390,883 of record JAWHQI010000086.1, read on the forward strand.
GTTGGCGACTAGGTCTAGGGAGTAGATCTAGGGGATGTTCGAGGCCTTTCTGGGGATAGGAAGGCTAGAGCGGCATGAGGCCGTATCTGGGGAGAGATCGGCTAAAGCCAACCGGTTCGTGGGGATACGAGTCGGTATACAAAACGAAAAGAATATTCATTGGTCGCCTCTTTCCAAGCGTCTTTGGGAAAGGTTTCTGTAATCATAACTATTTCAATTTAATATTAATGAAAATATGTTTGTTTCTTCATCTCTGATTCGTGCTCTCTAATTTTCATTGGTTTAACCTAAACATATTTTCTCTGTCACTAACGATGAGCGGTAACAACCATTGGCGGTAGCAACAGAGAATTATTTTCTTTAATAATCAGAAAAAGTTTAAAACCCCTATTCATCCCCCTCTAAGGGCGCCTACAGATCCAACAAGTGGTATCAAAGTAAGATTATTCCAAATCGGCTTAACAACCGGGAATAATGGCGTCTCTTGATCATGATCTCGCTTCTACTAGTGGGGAAAATTTTAATATAAATGAAAAAGTATTATCACCACCTTTATTTATGGGCAAAAATTATAAAAGGTGGAAAATATTAATGAAAAATTTTCTTAAGGCCTTAGATGAAAAAGTTTGGAATATTATTATTGAAAAGCCACCTAGCGTACTAACTAGAAACGAAATTGTTTTAAATGCAAAATCTATGAATAGTATATTTTGTGCGTTAGACCAAAATATTTTCAAACATATTTATACTTTACCTACCGCTTATGAGATTTGGAATTTTCTTGAAAGAACTTATGATTCTCCTTATGTAGGTATGAAACAAACACAAGAAGTGGAGAACATACAAGCTTGCACAAATATTCAAGAAAGCTACTGATGAGTCCTGATCAAATACACTTTTATGGATTCATCTGGGCCTTAATTCAGTCATTTCACCGCACTTTAGCCTTGTTATAGTTTGTATTTGATATTCCATGCTAGGTGCACTTCTCGGCCCATTTTGGTGTGATTTCATGTTTATTGTCTTTAGTAGTCTTCATGCACTGTTAGGTGCCACTTTCAGTGGCTAGATTCGTGGTTGTGCTGGAATAGGAGTCGTGCAGGTGTTCCCGCTGCAATTCTGCACAGGAACACTGCGCACGATCACCGGTTCTATTGCGCACGACCACTGGTCGTGCGCCACTGCTCGTGTGCACTTAACCCTTTTTTCACGAGTTCTGTTTGGTGTAGTGCGCACGATCATCTACACTAGTGCGCACGACCACCGGTCGTGCGCCACTGTTCGTGCGCACTTATCATTAATTTTCTGAGTTCTGTTTCGGCCAATGCGCACGACCACCGACGATAGTGCGCACGACCACCGGTCGTGCGCCACTGGTCATGCGAACATGTTATTTTATAATTTCTGTCTTTGCAGGCTCCGTCCAGGCAGAGCGCACGATCACAGGATTCTAGTGCGCACGACCACTGGTCGTGCGCCAATGACCGTGCGCACTGTTTAATTCCAGCGCCTATAAATTCTGCTGCTCGCGATTTAGGTCAGATCGACCGCCGTTTTCACGCCCAGCTCCGCCGTTCCGCGCCAGTTTTGCCCCTCCATCGTCGCCCACCATCTAGAGGTGCTTCGGGCTTGTTCTTCACGCCAATCTTGAGCCGGAGTTTCCTTTCGGCCTCCTCCTTCATCCAAGAGCTTCAAAGAGAGATCTAGCCGCCATCTCCATCGAGCAAGAGGAAGTTTGCAACCTCTACCGGATCTTGACACGAAGAAGACGGGTCCATTGGAGAGTCGTGACAGCTCTCTCTACCCCGGACGTAGTTGCGGACCGAGCTTGGACGCGGATTGACAACCCAGCGATTCCAACCGTGAATCTACAACGAGACTTCGGATTCGGTCGATTTCTTGCCTTATTCTTCTCTTTTCGATGTATATGTAACTAGATCTAATCATGATGATGAAGCGGCACTTGAATTAGTTATATTTACATATATATTTCATGTCTATGTGATTGTGTAATTTATCTATTTGAGTTGCTTGAGGTGCGCCGCCGTCCATTTCCATTCCGCCGTCACGTTCGTGTGCCGCACTAGCAATTGCTAGTGGCGTGCTTGTCGAAGAGGTGCTTGCGACCCTCACTCCGCTAGCCTACTCGCCCATCCGCCTACCGAAGCGTGGCATCGCGGCCCGTACTCCATCCCGCCTAACGAAGCAGCGCGCTCAAGGCCTGCATAGTTCGATCCGCTTGCCTATTCGTCCATCCGCCCTTGCGACGCAGCGCGCTCAAGGCCTGCCTAGTCTCCATCCCGCCAAGCGAAGCATTGCATAGCGGCATTGCATAGGAGTAGCTGTAGCTTTTTCTCTTTATTTTCCATAAACCAAATCAACCCCCGTGTCCGCAATTCATCCGACCCAAAGGACTTCGATCTCAAGTCCTTCCTCGAACGTTAACTCCACCTTACTGTGTTCCTTGAGAGATTCGATACTTGGGGATTTACTTCCTCATACTATTACTTGACAACGACCGGTTCACTGCCGTTCGGATCGCAGTCTCGCTACCGCCTATAGCGGTGTGCAGGATTTGCGCATCAAGTTTTTGGCGCCGTTGCCGGGGAACACAGTCGTGTGAGTTTTCTTGAGAGGGAGACGAGAGATAGTGGTTCTTTCATTGTGTATAGCCGCCTTTTTATTTTTGTTTGCCTTTTAAATTTATATTGCTTGTTATTATTTCTTCTCTCCTATTTTAAAGTTTTAAGCAAGTTTAATCCAAGGAGTTTTATTAGTTTGTGTAGATTTCCTTGCAAAGAATTTCAGTTTCATTATACCTGCTTTTATTATTAAAAATGTCTTCATGGGATATTTCTCCTGGCACTTACGACATGATGGACTATTATATAGACCAAATGAATGAAGTAAATGCTAGGCAGTGTAGGAACATTGTTTGCTTGTTGTGTCGAGGAGAGGGTCATGAATTGAAAGACTGTCCTAGTCTTTTCAAGCCTGACCGCCGCTCCTCCACTCATGACAACATTGTCCCTATCACTCATTCTTCACCCGTGGAGGCAATCGTGCCCTCTACCCCCGATCTTATTTCATGCATGGACTCCTCACTCCCTGTGTTTGGCTTCACTCCTAGTGATGATGATCACTCATCTGTTGGCCAACAAGGCGAGGAATGGGAGCTCCTAGATGCACCTGATTGTGATGAGGAAAGTATTCTTTCCATCGGGGAGGCGTTAGCAGATCTTTTTGCGGAGGAACCAAATCTTTTTGTTCCTCCAGTTTCTTTGCACAATTTTTCTACACACATTCTTTATGATCCTATCAAAGTAAAGGAGCGGGGTGATGCTTCGGACTCGGAGGATGCTCCAAGGTGGGTTGAGGAGGATACTCCTTCTGATGAGGAGGTTTGCACTTCCTCATGGGACGAGGAGGTCCAACTCACCACCGAGGCCCTTGAGTTCTTGGGTTCCCCTCGCCATGATACTTACGATGATGATAGCGATCTATCCTTGGATCCTGCTGGGAGTGAGACCGGGACCACTCCCCCGATTTCTGATTATTTTTGTCCTTCTTCTCTTTTATTTCTTGACCCCCCTTCCTCACCCGAGCCTGTGCAGGTTGAATCTTTACAGGTACCTCAGGAGGACTTGGAGCATGATGCTCAAGTCAATGATGAGAGCATCCTCTTATGTGAGGAGGTTGATTCCCCCTCCGTAGAGGAAGCTCCACTCATTTCCTTCTCCTCCTGATGCCTCCCTGGAGATGATACCTTGCTGGGCAAGGATAGTTTTGGTGAGTTGAGTGAGGATTCCTCCTCTTCTTATTTTTTATTCCCTCTACCTGTGACGAGCAGGTATTATTTATATTTGGGTAGAGGCGTGACTGTTCTGTCGCCGTATCGGTACCCGTTACCGACACGCATTTTAGAACAGTTACCTGTTCATTTTCTTTTCCATAGGCCCATTAGCTAGAATCTCGTGTTTTTAAATAAGTCGTGCTGGGATGACAATAACCCCAGTAGTTATCTTCTTTTCTGCAATTTTTTTATTTCATCTAATCATGTTTAGTTAGTAGTATTTTCTTTTCAGTTTTCTATTTTCTTTTGTTTTTGCGGAGCTGACCCCTGCAGGTATCTTTCTTCTGGATGGCGGATGTTGTTGATTCATTTTAGCTTACACGTCAATCTTCTGGTATGCTCATTTCTGAGCATTGGGTACTCTCTTCCCCTAGCTCTTTTCTGAATTTCATAGATATATATTGTGTGTATTATCTAGTTTAAGTCTGGGGGAGAGTAGTTCTGTGTGCCCACGCACGTGCACTATTGCATTTGCATACTAGGAGTATTTTAATTTTAATTATTTAGTTATGTTCAATTGCACTGCACACCACTACACCCACTCGAGCATGCACTTAGCTGTTGGCACGTCTTGAGCCGAACTCATTTCTTTTCGTGTGATTTGGAAAATCACTGTGCTGGCTTAGGATTATGAGGCGGAGTAAAATGTTGACTCCGGTAGTGCTCCTAGTCGAGTGCTCATGTCTCGTTTAGAAAATCGTGTAGATTCAATTTCTTTTTATGCTTTTAGTTTATATTTTTTTTTCTATTAGCGTAAATATTGTTTACTCTACTCAATTGGTGAATCCGGTGTGAATCAAACGGTAGCATAGGAATGTGTGTAGATGCTCGTTAGCCTCGTATTGCCCGAGTCGGGAGAAAGGATTATCTTTCTCGGTGGCTAGAACTTGCCCCAAGCGATTCTTGAAGCATGGGTATACGGTTAGTCAATTGCGTGAATGTGATATAGGCCATCATTTTGGCCCGGTTGAGCCTTTGTGCCCACTCCTATCGCTTTATCCTTGTTAGCCCAGTTGTGCCTACCCTTTCTTTGATTCAGCCCCACTGTTGTCTCACCAAAGCCTAAACGCCAATCCTAGTCGCACACCCAAATTTGAGCTCTAGTATATTACTTTCATGATTGGGTTGTTGATGTGGTGATATGTTTGTGAAAATGTGGATGTGCATCATTGATCAATTTGCTGAAAATGTTTTGAAAAGAAAAGAAAAAAAAATGAGAAAAAGAAAAGAAGTAAAAAGAAAAGAAAAAAGAGATGAGCCTTATTGAAAAATCTGTGTATAGATTTATGTTTGGGAGTAGGCGGTGCACGCACCCATGTTGTTAAGTCCAAGTCTGGGGGTGTGGTGTACCCGCGTATTTGTGTGGTGAATGAGGAGAATTTCTGCGCTAGCTCATTTGGGTTTAGTGTTTGAGCCATCATCTTTATCATTGTACACCTCACCTAAACCCAAGCCCCATTTAAAACCTAAAGTCCTATTGATTCACGCATTTGAGTCAAACCAGTGCCGTGGAGAGAGTGCGAACGGGCAAGCTTATGGTCACCGACATTGATGGATTTCAATGGAGTTGTCCCGAGCCCCGATCTTTGGCAATGCGCGCCTCAGCGTTCAGTTTACTTTCTTCCTATGTACGACCTTATGATTCACCGTGATTCACTTTTTGAGTAAATGTAACATATAAATACGCCCCTAGAAAATTATAAACTAATATGCATAATTAGGAATTTTATCTATTGTATTTCTACGCGCGTGAGCATGCGACTTCGCATGGTACTCTGTATTGTAATCTTAAGCCATCTACTTTTCTTTCCTCGTTCGCTTAGAATTTGTTTGCTCGGGACGCGCAAACAGTTAAGTCTGGGGGTGTGATGAGTCCTGATCATATACACTTTTATGGACTCATCTGGGCCTTAATTCAGTCATTTCACCGCACTTTAGCCTTGTTATAGTTTGTATTTGATATTCCATGCTAGGTGCACTTCTCGGCCCATTTTGGTGTGATTTCATGTTTATTGTCTTTAGTAGCCTTCATGCACTGTTAGGTGCCACTTTCAGTGGCTAGATTCGTGGTTGTGCTGGAATAGGAGTCGTGCAGGTGTTCCCGCTGCAATTCTGCACAGGAACACTGCGCACGATCACCGGTTCTATTACGCACGACCACTGGTCGTGCGCCACTGCTCGTGTGCACTTAACCCTTTTTTCACGAGTTCTGTTTGGTGTAGTGCGCACGACCATCTACACTAGTGCGCACGACCATCGGTCGTGCGCCACTGTTCGTGCGCACTTATCATTAATTTTCTGAGTTCTGTTTCGGCCAATGCGCACAACCACCGACGATAGTGCGCACGACCACCGGTCGTGCGCCACTGGTCATGCGAACATGTTATTTTATAATTTCTGTCTTTGCAGGCTCCGTCCAGGCAGAGCGCACGATCACAGGATTCTAGTGCGCACGACCACTGGTCGTGCGCCAATGACCGTGCGCACTGTTTAATTCCAGCGCCTATAAATTCCGCTGCTCGCGATTTAGGTCAGATCGACCGTCGTTTTCACGCCCAGCTCCGCCGTTCCGCGCCAGTTTCGCCCCTCCATCGTCGCCCACCATCTAGAGGTGCTCCGGGCTTGTTCTTCACGCCAATCTTGAGCCGAAGTTTCCTCTCGGCCTCCTCCTTCATCCAAGAGCTTCAAAGAGAGATCTAGCCGCCATCTCCATCGAGCAAGAGGAAGTTTGCAACCTCTACCGGATCGTGACACGAAGAAGACGGGTCCATTGGAGAGTCGTGACAGCTCTCTCTACCCCGGACGTAGTTGCGGACCGAGCTTGGACGCGGATTGACAACCCGGCGATTCCAACCGTGAATCTACAACGAGACTTCGGATTCGGTCGATTTCTTGCCTTATTCTTCTCTTTTCGATGTATATGTAACTAGATCTAATCATGATGATGAAGCGGCACTTGAATTAGTTATATTTACATATATATTTCATGTCTATGTGATTGTGTAATTTATCTATTTGAGTTGCTTGAGGTGCGCCGCCGTCCATTTCCATTCCGCCGTCACATTCGTGTGCCGCACTAGCAATTGCTAGTGGCGTGCTTGTCGAAGAGGTGCTTGCGACCCTCACTCCGCTAGCCTACTCGCCCATCCGCCTACCGAAGCGTGGCATCGCGGCCCGTACTCCATCCCGCCTAACGAAGCAGCGCGCTCAAGGCCTGCATAGTTCGATCCGCTTGCCTACTCGTCCATCCGCCCTTGCGACGCAGCGCGCTCAAGGCCTGCCTAGTCTCCATCCCGCCAAGCGAAGCATTACATAGCGGCATTGCATAGGAGTAGCTGTAGCTTTTTCTCTTTATTTTCCTTAAACCAAATCAACCCCCGTGTCCGCAATTCATCCGACCCAAAGGACTTCGATCTCAAGTCCTTCCTCGAACGTTAACTCCACCTTACTGTGTTCCTTGAGAGATTCGATACTTGGGGATTTACTTCCTCATATTATTACTTGACAACGACCGGTTCACTGCCGTTCGGATCGCAGTCTCGCTACCGCCTATAGCGGTGTGCAGGATTTGCGCATCAGCTACTCAAATGATGGATCCATAGAATGCTCATCAAGCGGAAAGGATGATGGAAACTCTTGTTTGGAAGAGGAAGATGAAGAAGACAAAGGAACAATATGTTCAAATCTTGCCTCATCCACAAGCGTTGTAAGGAGATCAAAATCTCTTATTGTATGTAATTCTATTTCTACATTAAAAATTGATTCAAACTACAAAGCACAAAATTAAGAAATTAAAAAAGGCTAATAAACATTTGCGCTTAGAAAATAAAAATTTAAAGGCAAAAATTAATGAAGAATCAAATTCTAATTTATCTAGTTCTATCCATGACTCCTTAGTTGAAAACATTACACCATGTGTATAATATAATGAATTAAAAGAAAAACACAAGAAACTTGAAAAAGAGTTTATTTTTGTAAACGATCAAAATTAAAGACTATGTTTAGAAAATTCATCTTTGAAAAATGATTGTGCTAATTGCAAAGACTATAAAATTAAAATTAAAGAGATGATTGAAACATTTGAAGAATATAGAAATAACTATCAAAATCATATTGATTCAATTATTTCCACTCTTAAAAATAGCATAATAGTTTATAATAAAGCCAGGCATAATCTAAAGATCAAGAATGATGAATTAAAAACAAAAATCAACTTACTTATGAAATTTATAAATAAAAATTCACAATATCAAGAAATATCTAAAAGCATGTTGAATATGAATATGAATATTTTAACTAAGATAAATAATGGGAGTAAGAAACACAAAGTATTTGTAAATCAAAGTCAAAATCACCATTATTTACAAAATCATGTTTTTGGATCTGATGGCGCCCTTAGAGGGGTGGGGGGGGGGGGGGGTGAATAAGGGGTTTACTGTTTTTACAATAAACTGACAGATTTTAAAGAAACAGAAAACTTTTTTAGCACTATTGCTAACGCCTGGCGTTGACTAGTTAACGCCTGGCGTTATCCCTCCAGAAAGTATTTTGGCAGAAATAAACAAAGTGATTTTACTTGCACAATTTTAAATGAAATATAAATCCAGAAAAAAAGATATACTGAAAAAAGAATTTTATATATCACAAAATGATTACAAGGATAATATTTCAATAACGCTTGAAATTGAGGTGTCATGTTGAAAATCTCTTTTTTGTTCCTTCACCGGTCCTTCTCCCAAGGACCGGTTGGCTATAGGCTATCTATCCCCAGATAAGGCCTCTAGCCACCCCCTAGATCTACCCTTGACCTAGTCGCCATGCACAAGGCGACGAATTACCCCCTAAGCCGCACAAGGACCTAGTCGCCACACGCAAGGCGACGATTTCACTACGGTTATAAGTAAATGAAAAGATAAAGGTACAAATCAGAATAAAAGACTCCCTCTATTGAAGAGTGCTGAAGGAGATGTTGAAGACACGCTTTGATCATCATCGGAGTTGAAGCGAGCGTCCTTCTTCAAATTGACTGTTGCAAATCTCCTTCTCACTCTTGTTCCTCAATGGTGGTGTTGGGAGTTCTCTAAATTCGGGGATGAAATGCTCTCTCAAAAGATTGGAGTGAAGGCTTCCAGAAAAGCTAAATTGAACACCGAAATCAGGTCTTTAAATAGACACGGGAGCTAACGCCTGGCGTTATGGTTAACGCCAGCGTTAAGCATCGTGTCTGGCAGTTGCTGAAGTCGTGCAAAAAGTCGGGAGCGTGAGGGAACAAAATTTCGTCGAACGGGACTGATTTCGTTGAACACCCCTTCGTCGAACGCACCCTACGTCGAACGAAAAAACCGCAACCATCAGGATCGTGCAAACCGCTAAGGATCGTGACAGAACCAACTTTCGTCGAACGGAATCGATTTCGTCGAACGGAGCTTCAAGTTCGTCGAACGCAGTTGTCGGGTGCAATGTCGTCGAGCGCAGGCTCAGTTCGTCGAACGGAGCTCCTCGTTCGTCGAACGCAGGTTGTCGAGCGCAAATTCATCGAGCTCAGGAAATTTCGTCGAACGCAGGTTCCATTCGTCGAATGCAACTTCCTTCTCAGTGGTTTTATTCTCAATGGAAGTTAACGTGGGGGCGTTAACAACTAACGCGGGGCGTTAGCTCTCTTTCTAGAGAATCCTCATCAAACAGCATCCTGTTCATAGAGTTATTTAACAATAGTACCTGCACACTTATAAACACAACCAAGATCAAATACATAGTATGATTTGTTATTCTCAAACTAATAGATGTGGAACACAAGCTCCAACACATGTTTCTCCCAACATAAAATTAAATGTTCACAAATTTCCTATAAACAATGTTTTACAAAATCATCATGGAAATTTGACAAATAAAAACAATATTAAACCAAGGTTTGAATGGAGGCCCAAAGTTAAAGATGAAACACTAACTCCACTCAAAAGGGCCCATTCATCACTATCTCCCCAAAAGCAAACACGATGTATTTGGGTACCCAAAGGAACCGTCACACCCGGTCCTCTTTGGATACCTAAATCTCTCATTCATTAGTATCCAATCATTTGCATGAAGTAGAAATCAACTAAAAATGAAATATCATTATTCTACTTCATGATATGCCTAACCTATTTTTTTGTTTATTTTTCTTTTTATTGAACCATCATGATATGATCACTTTATATAACTTGTGATATGACTTTCATATATTAAACCAAAATTCATAAATAAATCAAATTGAATAAAGTTGAATAAAAAGTCATATCATTTTTCAAGTGATCTACTTATCTTTTTTATTTTTATCCATCTAAATCCATTTCTTAAAAGTCTTATAAAATTTGAAAAACTAAATTTGTCATATGATATTATTAAGACTAAATGAAATAAGTGTCAAAATGGATTTAAAAGGTATTTTAGGGGTGTTAGGCTAAATTTATAAAATGCGCAAGTTTTGCTTATTTACTTAATATATTTGTGTCATTTGTTTGCCCCTATCATGCTTAACCAAAATCTGAAAAATTGGAAGTTAAAATTCATAATAACTATGTGCTTTAAAAACAAATATAATGAGAAATTAATCTTGCATCAAAGCCATAGTTTATAAATTGTTTTTCCATAAGATTAAATGCTTTGTATGCCCATGATCATTCAACCACATTATGTGTCTCAATATAGCGAGGGCGTAGGATTGTGTGCATTAGAAACCTAACCTCTAAGTCATGTCTTGTCCTTAACCGTGGAGGGTTCCAGTGGGGCCTTGAGAGGCACTGGGGGGAAAGAGTGCTAGGGTGAGTGCTGTCTTTTGTATACATGTGGGATTAACACCCCAACCTACGGCATGCGTGCAACTCCTCATGCCCATCCGTCACTTAGTACGGGGCTAGCGTGTAGACATGTTGTTAGGGTATCTTGATCTTAGACATACTTATGTTGTATACATTGCATGAATATTATTTTACTTATTTATGATTATTTCACTCATGAACATTTGTGCTCAAACATGTTATCTTATGTTTTTCATATTATCTATTTCTGAACTCTCATGCATGTGAAAAACACAAGTATTTTGAAAGTGTATTGTGACACCTTAGGCTAGAATTTGGGGTTTTGGACATATTAGCTTAAACTTGCAAAATCCACATTTTTGTGTATGCATATGTCTAATTTCATTGCTGAACTTCATTGTCACTAATCTGCACAAATATATTCAAAAGAAAAATTCTGAAAAATTTCACGTTTTCCCCAAAATTCGAGTTCTGTCACTACCGCCCGGCGATAGCTGGGTACCGCTGGCGGTAGTAGGTATTTCTGAATTTCCAGTTTCTATTTTCTATTTTTTAGTTCCTGTTATTTCCTTTTAAAATTCTAAAAACAAAATAAACTATAAAACAAATCAAAAATATGTTTTTGTTATTTGTTTTGCTTTATCTCTTTACAAAATTTTAGTTTGACTATAATATTTCACAAGTGCATACATCTTAGTCATTTTATTTCAAATGGTCAAAATTGATTAGGCATGCACATTAAGATTCTCTTCAATGTCTAATTTTAATTTCAAATTTTCTAAACATTATTTTTGTCATGCCTTGACCTTAATTTGATTATGTGCAATGAAATAGTCTATAGATAATTGTGTATGACTGCCTAGCATGCCTCTAAGTATGAGTAATGCTTTATGTTAATCAATGAATTATACACTCACTATTTTGGTAATCTACATGTGCTCATAATCTTAGTCTTGCATGATTGTGTAGTGTAATAGTTTTAACATATTAAGTTGTATGTCTAAATTACCTACATCATCTTTCAAAAATAAATTTCATGCACAATATAGAAGTGGTATTTCAATAATATAAATGTTTGCAACAATAAGTGAATTCGGAGACCTTTGGCCCAAAATAAAAATCAGAAATAAAAAGCCAAAGATAACTCCACCAAGCACTACTCACCCTCCTGATAAGTCTTAATGAGCATTGTGAGGTTGAGCACCTTGGAAAGAATTGTAAAGTGTCTTGTGCAAACACATTCATCTTTTATCACTTCTATTTGTACACCAGATCACTAAAAATAAAAATCAATAAAATTACTTATGTGATCCCCCAAGCAATACTACGCTCCTTGATAAGTCTTAATAAGCATTGTGTGGGCGAAGCACCTTGGTTGTACTCATTATTTGTGCCTTGAAACTTTATTCTAGAATGGATGTGTGAAAGTAATTATAAGATTGCATCATTAATATTGTTGTCACTATCTCATTATATATGTCATGTGCTTTGATTATTTCACTTGTATAGTTTTATCAAAAAACCTTATGCACACATCATTGGTTTTCATAAAGCTTCTACTCATGAGAATTGGATCCTAATGCAAAATTACATAATTCTCTAAAACCTTAAGTAAAAGCACTAGATTGCAATGCATGATTTCTACAATGTTTTCATTACTTGAAATATGAATTGGTTACAGTGTAGATATTATCTTTTTGAATATGTTAAATCATGCTTGCCTATTAGTTATGAAAATTTTCAAAAGTTAAAATGCTCAAATGTGAAAAGTCTAGATATATATATTGTTGAAATTGTCAAACTATTACAAAAATATTAATCTTTTTAACCTTGTTTTAACTTTCCGCATTCCTACTTGCCTACATTGTTTTCATGCTTATTCTTTACATGTACTTGTCACACAACATTGCATCTCCCTTAAACAAGTACTACACCTCTTAAAATTAATATAAAAAGGCAATTGATTATTTTTATATATTCATTAATCAATGTTCTTTCACGCTTATCCAATATCTTTTCGCTGTGCTACTCTCTCCTTTCGCTCGATCATGAATATTTCCTTTTCAACAAGTGTATGGTTATGTTGCAACTGAAATCATCTTGTGTACTTAAATTGCTACAACATCTATTCTTTGTCTAAAACTCTTAATCATCTACTATGCTTCACCATTCCTATATAGATGTTCACTTCAAAAATATATTTCTTCATGCTCTCCACCTCTTTACTACTTGTACGCTCGATCATGAATACGTTTTCCCAACAAGTGGTTTCTTTATGACAATTTCTTCACATTCTTTTTTCACTCCTATATATTGTATTTTGTCCTAAGCATTTATCTCTTTATCATGTTCATTCCCTCTCTACACATTTATGGCACACATTAACGTTTGACTTTCTCTCCACCCTCTTTTGATAATACCAAAAGGGGGAGAATAAATTTGAAAAAATTCACATATTTAGGGAAGTCAAGTTCATAGGAAGTTTTGTTGTAGGGGGAGCATTCCCTTAGCGGGAGCATTCATTTAGGGGGAGCATATGCACATGTCTTAAATTTCATGTTTATCCTTTTTAATAAACACAATTCCTATCTTTTGAACTATTTCTTTCTAAAGGGATTTGTTATTATCAAAAGGGGAAGTTTGGTGGAACATGCTTTCCGCATCTCTTGGTTTGACAATAACAAATCCTATTGTATTTGATCATACTTGCATTGTGTTTATAGTGTGCAGGATCTTCAACATTCAATCCCCAAAGGAGTATGAAAAAGAAAGACGTTGAAGCAACACCAGGATGATTCTCTGTTGATACCGCGATGCGGTAACACTACCGCTGGCGCTAGTGGTTTGACGAAATGTGAGGCAGTTCGAAGAAATTATGTTCGACAAAATGAAAACGGTGTTCGAGGAAATGTGAAGCCGCTCGACGAAATGAAACTGCGTTCGACGGAATACCGCGGAGCGTTAGCACTACCGCTGGCGCTAGCAAATCAGATGTCGCTCGACGAAATGGTGATCGACGAAAGAAGATGTCATTCGGAGAACTGGCGTTCGACGAAAATGGCGTTCGACGAAATGTGTTCGACGAAGATGGCGTTCAACAAAATGGTGTTCGACGAAAATAGATGTCGGTCGATGAAAATTGATGCCAAGCATTGCTACCGCGGCGTGTTAGCACTACCACTGGCGCTAGCATAAATGGAAACAATTGCCGGGAAGGAAACAGTGAAGAAAAAGGAATGATTGGCAGGATGCATATTTATCGTGCTCTACCGCGGCACGACAAGACTACCGCCCGGCGGTAGCTTTTGGAATCCTCCCGTCTGCATGTGATTGAGGAGCAAATATGGAAGGAGATATTGATTGAAGGAAGGTTATCTCGCTATCGCGGAGCGTTAGCGGTACCGCGGCGCGCTAGTCGAAGCTCAAAGTTTGGCGCCCAAAAGTTGCCTAAGTTGCCACGATTCGTGTGCTTGATCATTGCCTAATGTGGCTACCGCGGGGCGGTAGTACTACCGCAGGCGGTAGCGGCTGATTCTATTTAAAGACGCGCACTTCTCCGTTGTTGCTTACTGTCACAGAACGAATTGAAGCCATATATTCAGAGCACTCGTGAGAGCCTTCACCAAGCAGCCCGAAGAACTCCGTCAATGTTCGTGAACGGAAAGAAATTGAAGACCAATCCGATCGCATCTACATCGACATCAAGTTCTTCTTTTGAGGGAGCTTTTTGTTTGTGTTTTGTTTTAGTTTCTAATTGTAACCTTTATATCTTTTGTTCGGTAGAGGAATTCGCCACACGGCGACTAGGGCCTTGCGGGGACTAGGGGAAATTCGCCATACGGCGACTAGGTCTGGGTAGGACTTAGGGAGTAATTCGCCTCGTGTTGGCGACTAGGTCTAGGGAGTAGATGTAGGGGGTGCTTGAGGCCTTTCTGGGGATAGGAAGGCTAGAGCGGCTTGAGGCCGTATCTGGGCAGAGATCTGCTAAAGCCAACCAGTTTGTAGGAATACAAGTCGGTATAGAAAACGAAAAAAATATTCATTGGTCACCTCTTTCAAAGCGTCATTGGGAAAAGTTTCTGTAATCATAACTATTTCAATTTTATATTAATGAAAATATGTTTGTTTCTTCATCTCTGATTCGTACTCTATGATTTTCATTGGTTTAACCTAAACGTATTTTCTCTGTCACTAACGCCGAGCAGTAACACTACCGCTAGTGGTAGCAACAGAGAATTATTTTCTTTAATAATCAGAAAAAGTTTAAAACCCTTATTCACCCCCCCCCCCTCTAAGGGCGCCTACAGATCCAACAATAAGCATTATAATTTTGCATCTAATTTATGGATTACTCTCCTTGGTCACATCATCTTAAAATTACCATACATATATTTTCTTAAATTATGCATTCATCCTCAATGTACAATCCAAAAGCATCTTGTTAAAGGTTTCATACAATTTGTCATACATAGTACACCCATAGACAGAAATGGGTCAATTTTTAACATCAACATGTACTCATCTCTGCATTCATTTGTGATCCTCCTCGAGTTTCTTTTCATGACAATTCTTAAACATTTTGTCCAATTACTTAAAACAATCTACAAATGTACATTTCACTTTGATTATGCCATTAAATGCATGATTTATTGACTACCATATTTGGGCAGACATGTCATGGTCTATAAGTTCTATTGAAGATTGTAGATCACTTCTCTCTTATTTTATTCAAATCTTTCAGCTATTTATTCTCCTCTAATTGGTATGTTTGAAGCATTTCACTTCAATATAATTCGAATTCCTCAGCCGAATCACACTTGGTAAGACATACATAAAATAAAGAACGAAGGTGCACATTAAAATTGAAAGTGGGCACTTTAGATAGGGTCTCCTTGACAATATGTCATTGACATAAACAATGTCTACTCTCGTTCATGACATTATGAATTGCAACCACCATTGCCCGACCTTGATCAACGAAAATTATTACTGGTTGTTTCTCACCAACAAATTTCAAAAATGTTTGATACAACCACGTAAAGGTTTCTATTGTTTCCTCCGCAACAAAGACTATTGCAATGATGATTTGCAGCTACAAATGGAGCACATGCAATATTGTACCGATTAATTCTATAAGTATTGTCAAAAAGTATCACATCCCCAAAATATTGGTAGTCTATTTTTATTTTTCCATCAATCCATACAAAGTTAGTTAGGCTTTGTGATCATCAGCCTGAAAATCAAAAGAGAACATATTTTCATCGCATTATCGTTCCTTCAAAATTTGTAGAAGTTTAGATGCATCACCACCATTAATTTTTTTATTTCCTCGACTCAACAATGAAATTGTATGCATCTCTTTTGATTTTACAACACTGGCCCGTCTTCAGTGACATATATGTTCGAGCAGAGTAAATGTTGTTCAGTTGCGTCATACAGGGTATGATTGCGTTCTTCCACAAACTTTCAACAACTAGGTTCTTACCTTCTTCGTCAACATTAAATACTATGACCGCAGGACAATTGGTTCTTGTATCCAAGTGTCGAAATTTAACTTCAGAATCTGAAAGCTTGGAGGTTTTCTTTTTGCCTGACCTGGAGCAAGAAAATTCACTTGCCTTCAGAATCTTTGTACTCAGCTAACATATTATATGCTCTTTTCAAACACTAAAACCCACTTTACGAGCATAGATACAATACATTTCATTTGCTTCCTCTTTCATCTGAACAACTTCGAAAGTAGGAGTATTGCCATATTAGAATATCAAGAATATTATAGAACCCTTAAAAAACACTTGCATGAATCATTAATGTTCTCCAAGAAGAGATTAAACAATCACCCGGAATATTGTAAAATAGCTCACCTGGATAACACATTTGATATCCTAACGAACATAAGTTTTCACTTGAATATTATTTCTGATATCCTTGCGAACAAAAGTATTCGTTTGGATATCAAAAAACTTATAATATCCCAACGAACAAAAGTGTTCGCTTGGATCTCAAAAGACTTTCGATATTCTGGTGAACAAAATTGTTCGCTTGAATCTCAAAAGACTTATGATATCCCGGTGAACAAATGTGTTCGCTTGGATATCACTTATGATATCCCGATGAACAAATTAAAGTGTTCACTTGGATATCACTTCTGCCATATAATTTTGATAACCAGGTGAATAAAGTGCAGGGATTTGAAATTTTCACAGGTTCGCAGATGATCATCTTTTTTCATAAGTTATAGTTCTATAAAGGCATTGCGAATGTTTTTCGCACGAAAAAATAACGAATGATCACACAACATTCTAGCATGGTTGAGATGGCTAACCTCCTTCTTCGGAATAGTATCATCCATTAACGATCTGACGAAACTTCTGTAGTCCAACAATATTGAGAATATGTTGGGAGAGGTCAGAAGCGGGTAAAGCGAACGAAATTTTGACCTATCTGTGCATAAAATGGCGCTTCTCCTCTGCGAGTAAAGTTGAGCGGGAAAGGAAATACACGATATTTAAAGGGCGATGTTATGTGCACCCACTTCTCGCTATATTCACACAAAAATCAGAAATTAAACATTAATCCTTTTATTTCCCAACCCACCCAGCCTAAACCTAAGCGCACACCCCGCTCCTTTATTCTCCTGCAACTCTCCCGAAATCCTCATTCCTCACCATTTTCGTCGCACATCTTTTGGGGGAGGTACGCCGTTCACCGAAGTTCAGTCGCCCGCCGTCGTCCTTTGCTTCTGATCCCTTCCACGACCGATTATTGTAGTTCTGCCACCGTTTTGTGGAGGTCCAGTGCCGATTCCTGAAGATCAGTCGGGCAAACTGTGGGTCGAGTGCCGATTGTCTCCCTTCTCCTCCAAGTTCTGATGGGTTCCATTGTACGGATCCAGTTCTTCCACTGCCCACATTCTCTGATTACCGCAAATCAAAAATCCTTTAGCTCCAAAAAAACTTTTCATGCTAAAATTTCCAGTCAATACTACTCCTGATAACTTTTATGTCCAAGATATCAAATTTCTGTATTTTTTGTTGATTTGTCTTGGTCTAGAGATTGTAGTGGGATGTTTAATTTCTTCTTTTTTGTATGCAGAAATTGTTTAGCTTGGTTAATTGCTTGGTCATTCCTACTAAAAAAAAAACTCAGTTATAATACTGAACAAAACTTTCATGGCAGTGGATTGCATTTGTTGTTGAATTATTAAGTGTTGAAATGTAAGTTTTGTTGGGTTTTTTTGGTGAATTGCATTAGAATGAAATTGTAATGTTTATATATGTTTGATTTTACAAATTCCAGGGGTTATTAGCTTATGTTAAATATGAGTTCAGATATAGGGTTGCTAACATATGAAAATCCCAAAAATGTTTCATCCGTAGATGTGGGATATGAATTCATTAATGACACTATCTTTCCAAGTAAAGAAAATATGGTTGAATGGGCTCGTAATGTTGCAAGAAGAGTGCGATTTGTTCACAATTCAAAGTGCTGATAAGATTATCGTTCGTGTGAGACCTAGAATTATGTTTGGATGTGATAGAGTTGGGTTCCCCTTAGATAATAAAAATAATAAAGGCGTGGTTAAAAGAAATTTAAGAAAACAAGTTCAAAGCATTGTGGATGTTCATTCTTATTAGTTGGTGAAAAAGATGCAGCTTTGGAAGAGTGGAAAGTACAGGTGAAATGTGGTACTCATAATCATAATTTTGTTCATCTTGAGGCACATACCTACGCTAGGAGATTAGATGAAAATGAACATAAGGTAGTCCACAACATGTGCACATATGGTGTTAAACCTAGAAAATTTTTATCAACTTTGAAGAAAAGAAATCCCACCAACTCTACAGTTATGATGACAATTTATAATGAAAAAGTAAGATTGTTCAAGAAGCAATTAGATGGTTCTACCCCAGTGCAATTTCTCTACAAATGCATAACTGAATCAAGGTATATCAGTTATAATCATGTTAATGCCTTTACTAAAAATTTGGATTTCTAATCCAACGTCAATTCAATTGAGCAACATGTTTCCGAATATTTTTATGTTGGACTATACATACACGACTAATCGGTATCAGATGCTGTTGTTTTCAATTGTTGGGTTGACATCGACTAATCTATCATTTTTCTCCTCATTTATTTTCATGTCAAATGAAACAGAATCAAGCTATAAATGGGCACTTGAGGCGTTTAAAAGTACGCTAGATGAAAAGTTGTTGGCAAGTGTATTTGTGATAGATCGAGAAATAGCGTTGTGGAATGCTATTAAGGTTGTCTTCTCTCATTCTAGAATTATTTTATGTCAAGTTCATATTAAATGAAATATCCTTGCCCATTGTAAGAAAAAATTCAAGCAAGGAAAAAAGTTTGATGGCTTTATGAATACTTGGCAAAATGTTGTGAATTCTCCAACAGTAAATAATTTTAATGATCGTCTTACATCTATGACGTCTACTTATAATGAGGAATATCCAGAGGTTATTCGCTACATACTTACTACTTGGATTGAGTAATACAAAGAGTCTTTTATTTCAGCTTGGGTGGACAAATTGTTACACCTAGGAGATGCTTTTTTACATTTCAAAGCATATATGTGATGCAACAGATATGGCATGCAATGGACATTACAACTACATAGTTATTATTCATGCTTTAAAAATGGGTCAAAACTGGTTACAAGTGCGCAAGAACTTGATAATGGAAATTACTAATAATGAGAGTTTGTATACTCGAAAATATGAAGATGGCAGACGACATGAGTTAATCGAGTCTCTAAATTGTTTTGCAACTCCAGCGTCGCTTGAAAATTGGATGCTCATGTCAGATATTGGTCTAATAGTTGCATCTTGCTATAATGCCATCTTCGTTCATCACTCAAAATATTAGTCATTCACATTTCTGCCAATACATTCAGCACCTCCAGAAATCTAGAAGATAATTATTATTTGCTTTGTCAATGGTAATCATTTCATTCATTTGTGAATGAAAGAAGGGTGCCCACTTCCACCTATATACTCTTAGTAGTTAAAGTATCATGAAACAGTTGCAGCAAATTGTCATTTACGCGAATAGATGGATGATGACACAGTAAATTTGGCCGACCCTTGATCAGGTAAGTATGGATTATAATTGGGCTAATTGCATTACTTAATATTCAACTTCTCTATGTAATTGTTATTTCTCATGCATGGATCAAATGAATTTTGAAACTTCTAAGTGGTGAGATTTACATATGGTGTTATCATTCAAGATGTATTGATGCTTCAATTTTTTATTACATGCAAAAATAATCTTTATTTAAAGGATAATACTATTCATATATGTATTTTCATGCAGGTCTACATGAACTAAAAAATGCAATATGAATATTTTGCGTTCTACCGATGGCCTTATATTTTGTTTCGTTTTTGTTGTTTTAAAATGTAGAAGGGCGGAACACTTTTGAAATTGAAGCAAAAAAATCAAATTTCATTTTATGCCTTATAATTTGTTTCTTTTTTGTTGTTTTTAAATGTAGAAGATAAGACTTTTGCAATTGAATGAAAAAAAAACACAGCTTTTCATTTTGGTGTTTCTCTAACAACTTGGTCTGTAAATAAAATTTATGGTGTGCACATATCAATGGTGTGCACAAAATGGGAAGTGTTGTGCACGTAACATCGCCCTATTTATAAGGGAATACCACAGGTCATAATCATGATGGCCCCGTCACCAAACCTGGAGATGGCCCTGTCACCAAATCTCCAATGAACCTGTCTGGGCTGCCCAAATTGTTCAGGCAGCCTGGGGGTATGGTCATCATTTTTCGATGATTGGTGATCCAGGTTGTACAACTCATATTCATCGAGGGTAGAACTCACTCAAAGCCGCGTAGGCAGAAGTCAAAGGTCAAAGCAAAAGTCAAAGTCAAAGATCAAGACAACTCAGCCAGCAGTAGCAATAGAAGGCCTGAGCGAGTTTAGCCAACCACGTGCAAGCATCTCCTCATACTCGCCAGGTGGGTGACCATAGGGGATACTCGCTAAAGATAGGCGAGATCCCCTCAATGTCTCATAGTCGTCGGGCAGGGCTAGGCTATAAATAAGCCCCCTTCTTTGGTTTTCCGATAAATAAGACCCCAGGGGTACCAGGAATTGCACATTTTGCCTGAGCTTTCGGAACCCATTTTTGAAGACTCAAACCTTGAGATCTTGGTCATCCCCCTCGGTTGTCATTCTAGATACTCGCCAAGTTGGTGTCTTCCTAGTACCCTGCTCGGCCATCATTGATTGTGGAGGGGAAGTATTTTCTGTGCTTCCGGGCATGTGGTGGGACCTCCTTACCGCATCACCTGGAGTCATGTTGTTACACCCTTAGTTTCTTTGGCATTGCCCATCAAGTCGTCAAGTTGAACCGCTAGATTAGTAACTTTAGGCTGCATTGATCCGAATATTTGGAGTCAAAATTTTCTTGGCTTCAACACATTAGTGCAGTGAGCGTGGATCGTAGGCAGAGGAGGAAAACCTAGCAAGAAGGCGAGATAGTGGAAGTTGGCGAGCATGAAGGGATAGTCGGAAACTCGGCGGCAGGAGTCGAGTACGTGATGAGGGCGAATTTTGAAGACTTTACACGACGAATGGAGGGAACATTGCAAGCAGTGTTGCTTCCTCATGCGGAGGGCACGATGACCTCACCTCATTGCATGACTCCGTCAGAGGATGGTGGTCCCTCTAGGAGAGCAGGAAAGGAGCACGCGGAGGAAGAGCCAGAGCGATTAAGGAAGTTGTAGTTCTACCGGCGAGTTCGCAGGAATTCAATTTCAGGGTGCTGAAGCTCCGGGAAAATTCCCAGATACTCTCCCATGTGGCGAGAATGGTGGAGATTCTCGCCACGATGAAGATCATAGCCAGCAAGGTGGGAGAAGCCCATTTTGTGATGAGGTCCTTTTTGTCCTCATTCTAGAGGGGTTCAGAGAGCCAGTTATGAGTTATTATTCTGGGAGGGATGATCCTGCCTGCCACCTCCAGTGGTTTGAAGATGTTGTCTCCATCCGAACCATATCGGATGCCTTCAAGTGCAGGCTCTTCACCATCACCTTTCGAGGAAAGGCCAGAGATTGGTTCCACCAGCTAGAAGGGGGTTCCATCTACTGCTTTGAAGATCTTCGTCAGGGAGTATTGATGTTATTCTCCACAGCAAAGAAGAGGAAAATGAGGCAACTATCCTCTTCTATCTAGTGCAAGGGGTGCGAGAGATGTTGGGAAACTACATCGACCACTTCTAGGAGGTGGTTCTAGACATATAGGAGGTGGATGACTTCACCTTGCAGCTAGCTCTAATGTTCGACCTAAGGGAGGGCCTCTTCAAGTTAGAGATTAATAGAGATCCCCCAATGTCTTACAAAGAGCTTAGTGAGAGAGGAAATAAAGTCGTTCAGGGAAAGGCCTCAAATCGTGGGTTCCTAGCATAACTCACCAGGCTGACCAGAGAAGAGGAGGACGAAGAGGATAAGATCTTGGTGAGAAGGAAGAAGGAGGATCCTAAAAGGCAGGAAGGGAAGCAGCATGAAGAAAGAAAATGGGAAGAGTTGAGGAGAAGGGAAGAGCCAGGAGGGAGGAGTCGAGATGGCAGGAAGTGAGGAGGCCCTTTGTTGCCCCAAAGCATTGATAGGAGATACCAGGTCCCTGCCAATAGACCGCTATGGTGGCCGATAGGAAGGCCCTAACATCAAGGTCCGAGAAGAAGATTCTCCTCGAAAAGAAGAAACTTCAACCAGCCAGAGAGGCGTCAGGAAAGAAGCTGTGAGGAAGCAATGGTCGTTGCCCGATAGGTAACATGAAAGTCCAAAGGAACCATCGAATGAGGCCTCATGCGGAGGAGATCCCAATCTACTTTGATCTGCATCAAGTAGAGGGGCATGAAACGATGGCTTGCCCTGACTTCTGGGATGCTATGAGGGGGCTGGCTGTCAGAGGAGGAGGAGAGCAGCCAAAATAGGAAGCCCCTATCTGGCCGATGGTAGTACAAGCCTCTACTCAAAGGAGGAATGAAGATCGAATCGACCATGCAGGTCGAGGAGAAATAATCCAAGGAGTAGCTCCATCAAATCTACCGCAAGAGCGTTGCCTCGACCTCGCAGGCACCACCCCATTGGAAGAGATCACCTTCTTAGAGGAGGACATGTTGGAAAACGAGAATCCCTTTCAAGATGCCCTCGTGATCCAAGCAGTAGTGGAGGACTTCACCGTCGACCGAATCCTGGTGGACAATGGGAGCTCGGTAAATGTCATCTTCAAAAAGACATTCGACGGGCTGGGAGTCGAGGCAGGAAGAGTAGTGGCTTCGGATGGTCCCCTCTTTAGTTTCTCGGGAGAGAAGAAAGAGGTGAAGAGAGGAGAAGATTTGCTGGTAACGCTCGGTGGAACCTCAATCAAGTGTCGGTTCATCATCGTCGATGCCCCGACCTGCTACAATGCGATCTTTGGGAGGCCGCTCATCAACTTCTTCAAGGTCGTCTTATCCTCCTACCATTAATGTTTAAAATACTGCTAAGGGGACGTCCAAGTGAGGATCAGGAGCAATCCAAGAGTTGTCTGTGAGTGCTATCTAAACGCATTCAGCACCATCAGCTGGATGGAGGATGTAGAGGAGATGAAGAAGGTACTAGAAGACATGGCGAGGCTGGAAGCCATGGAAGAAGTGGAAGAGATAAAAGTACTCTCGGAAGCCGAAAAACCTGGGTTGCTAAAGATCGGAGGATCCCTGAAGACCGACGAGAGATAGAGTTGGTGGCGTGCTTTCAAAAGAATGTCGACATGTTCTCCTGGAGTATCACATAGATGTCAGGAATTAAAGTAAGGGTTGTTTGCCACTGCCTCAATCTAGACCCCACGGTCAAGACCATCCGAAAAAAGAAGAGGGCAAGTGCTACTTTGTCGACTGAGCCCGTTAGAGAGGAAGTGAGGAAGATGTTGGAGGCAGGCTTTATGTCAGAAATCCAATATCCAGGTTGGGTCTCTAATGTTGTAATGGTGAAGAAGGTTGGTGGAAGCTGGAGAATGTGTATAGATTTTTCCCTTCTAAATAAAGTTTGCCTGAAGGATTGTTATTCCTTGCCTCGAATCAATTCACTGGTTGATTCGGCCATCGGTTTTTTTTGTGATGAGCTTCCTTGATGCCTTTTTAGGATACCACCAGATCCGGATGCATCCTCCTGATTGTCACGATGTCTCATTCATCACTGCCGATGGCTGATATAACTACAAGATGATGCCCTTTGTCTTGAAGAATGTGGGGGCTACCTACCAGCGAATGATGGATCAAGTCTTCAAAGAGTAGAAGAGGAGGAACCTGGAGGTATATGTGGATGACCACTTGATCAAGAGCTCCCAAGAGCATGTCATCGATCTGGTGGAGAACTTTGCAACACTTCGAAGGTTCAAGATGAAGCTCAATCCTGCGAAGTGTGTATTTGGGGCAGGAAGAGGAAAGTTCTCAGGGCATCTTCTCACCCTGGAAGAAGTGAAGCCCAATCCTGACAATGTTAAGGCAATCCTTGAGATGGCATCATCGAAGAACACAAAGGAAGTCTAGAGGCTGACTGGAAGGTTGGAAGGCCTTAGCCGCTTCCTGTGAAAGGCAGGTGAGAAGTGCTCTACATTCTTCAAAATGCTTTGAAGCAGCTAACAGTTTGAGCGGACCGATAAATGCGAGGAGGCCTTCGAGAAGCTCAAGCAGATAACCTAGACAACTCTCCTCCAAGACCAGAAGGAAGTTGAAGACCTACTCCTCTACCTAAGAGTAGGAACGGAGGTGGTGAGTTCAGTGCTTGTCAGAGAAGAGGGAAAGAGGCAGTTGCTACCCATCTACTATGTGAGTTGGGTGCTAAAGAAGGCGGAGATGTTGTGTCCTATCTTCGAGGAGCTAGATTTCTCCTTGGCAGTGTCAGCGCGGAATTTCCGACCTTATTTTCAAGCTTACTCCAACTAATTAATAACTGATCATCCCCTCTGAAGTATCCTAGATGGGGTGGAGCATCCGGAAAGGCTAGCAAAACGGTCGGTAGAACTCAGTGAGTTCTACATTTCCTTCTTGGCCAGGGTAGCGATTAAAGCACAGGCGGCGGTGGACTTCCTAACTGAATTCTAAGTAGATGCAGATAAAAGAAAAAGGCCCTCAAATCTAGTTTCCGAGAAGATGTACGTGGACGGAGCTTCGGGAAAAAAACTCTGTGGGAATAGGAATCGTGCATGTTAGCCTGCAGGGAACCAGAATCAAGCAAGCAGTTGAGATCCTATTCCCCCATCACAAACAATCAAGCAGAGTATGAGGCCACAGTGGCAGGCTTGCAACACGCCAAGGAGTTGGGGATTCATGACATCCGAGATTTTACAGATTAAATGGTCATCACATTGCAGATCCGAGGAGAGTTCGAAGTGCGCGACGCCATACAACCAAAATACTTGCTAAAAGTAAAAGGGTTGATTGGAGGCTTCCAATCCTTCTTTGTCGAGCACGTGCCGAGAGAGGAGAACTCAGCGGCAGAACATTTGTCCAATTATGGTCCGAGGGCGGGGGGAATGACCATTGAACTATTTCGACCATCTATCGAGGAATGGGAGATGATGGAGATTGAGCAGCATGCTTCTTGGATGGATCCGATCGTGATATTCATGCCTGTTGGTCCACTCCTAACAAAAGGTTGGTGATCAAATAAAGTTCTGGTACAAGACGACTTACTACTTACTGCATAGCGGGGAGCTGTAATGCAAGACCATCTCGGGCCCCTTGGCCAGATGCGTTTCAGAAGCTGTAGTGTCTCGAATACTAGAAAAGATTCATTCCGGAGAATGCATAAGTCATCCGGGGACTCGCACTCTAGAGCAAAGAATACTGAGGCAGGGTTACTTCTGACCAACCATCTGAAAGGATGCTGAAGCTTTCTCGAATAAATGTCAGAAGTGTCAGCTCTTTGCTCCCCTCTAGTTACAGCCAGCCAAGCAGCTTTGTTCGATCACGGCCCCTTGGTCATTCACCATCTAGGAAATGGATCTAATATGTCCTTTTACCCAAGCTAGCGGCCAGAGGAAGATTGTTCTCATCATGATCGATTACTTCTCCAAATGGATCGAGGCCAAAGCTCTGGGCAAGACCACCTCTCAAGTTGTGAAGAACTTCATCTGGGGAAAAATCGCTTTCAAGTTCAGAATACCTCTCGCCATCGTCACCAACAAAGACTGATGAATATTTTTTTCTTTATTGTTTTACTGAAGCGCAATTCCAATAATAAACCGATAAGGCAAGTATACCTATTGTTTTAAAGTATAGGATCAAGTGTCGTATTAGAATTGGGGCTGTCGAGTACTTGTACTCACAAAGTAGAGCTGTTATTTTATCTAACGGAAATTTTTGGTTTGAAAAGTGAAGTAAAAAGACGACTTGGACTAAAGAAAAAATTGATGATTAGAGAGTTAGCACTTGATCTAGAATCCCTTTGGACTAAATTAAACTTCTTAAATGATTAAACTGCAAACTTCTAAATTATATACTTCGACCGTGGAGGTTCCCGAAGTATGATAGAACCTCTCTCGAGAGAACTATCAACTAACCTTAGGTTGATCGATTAAGACCTCTTGGCCAGTCGAAACCCCTAAGCTTGCTTTAGGCGGTGAACCCCTCTACTGGATTTGATTCCAGTCCGGAAGATTTATATCATCCTCTTTCGAGGAGTGCATGAAACTCTTTTTATCTTTGAGTGATCTCCTCGTTCGCATGGATCTCTCGATCACTAGCATACAAATCTTAGATCGAGATACATATTCGCGACATATGAATTCGAAGCAATTAGAATCAAAGATAAATCGAAGTGAAATAATATTGAGAGCTTGCTAATATTTATAAGAACAAAGCAAAGTTTATTTTATTCCAAAGTTCATCATGATCAAGTGCTAATTGGAATTTAGCTACTCATCATGATGGGGAAAATACATATGACAAATGAGAGAGACATGATTGGTAAAAGAAAAGTACTTGAATTGAAAATACTTGAACGAGAATTATAACCTGAAATGAAATTCAAAATCAATAACTAGAAATGAGAATTACAATAAGACAATGCATAATTACAGAAATTGGACTCCAAAATCCTCCTCCCCGGCATCTGGACATGACATCAATTTATAGTTGAAAATGTTGGGGAGACACGCCCCTAGGTCACGCCCGTGACCTAGGGCATGTAATGTGCGGAAACGGTGGCTTGAATACCCGGGAACGTTCGGGAGAAAAACCGCCAAACTTCATAAATATGTTGGTCACGCCCATAGGTCACACCTGTGACCTAGGCGTGTCTTGGCTTGATCTGCAAACGATGGGAAACGGCTTGAGCTGGAGTTAATTTGGCGGTTTAGAAGAGGTCACGCCCCATGGTCACACCCGTGGCAGTGGGGCGTGTAATAATAATCTGACGTGGCATGATTCCAGCATGGCAGGAGAGTCAGGGCCCGTGACATAAGTCACGCCCCCTATTCACGCCCGTAACTAGGTGGCGTGTAATATTAAACTGACGTGGACTTGGTTCTGGCGTTCTCAACGGTCACGGCCCATGGCTAATGGCACGCTCCTAGGTCACGCCGGTGATTAGGGGCGTGTACTTGACAATTTTTCAAAACAGCGAGAAATTTTCTTCTGGTTAAAACAGTGAGCCCAAAAATGCTATCAGCAGCCCAGATTTACCTGAAATGGAAAAATAAATAAATTAAGGAGAATATTTTAATAATTAAGACAAATATTGATTGATTATTAAATTAAAAACTAAATAAAAACTAAGATAAAAAATAGAGTTATCAAATACCCCCATACTTACCCGTTTGCTAGTCCCGAGCAAACAACTTTTCATAGGAGTAGAAAAATTTAAATACTAGAATTGAAATTTGAACCTAAGGAGTAAAAATGCGAAGTCTTACGCCTAAGCGTGTAGAAATCCTAGTAGAAAAAACTATTCAGCATTTAGCTTATAATTTTCAATAATGTGTTATAACATATTGTTTTTACTTTTAAATTGAAAATCCGGTAAATCCTAAAATGTTATTTAGGGAGCGGGTAGCATGCTTACTAAGATTAATATTACGCAAAATCAAATTTCGGGATAGCCTCCAAAGAAATCCATCAATGACGATGGCCATAGGCTTGCCCTTTCACACTCTCGCCACGACACTAGTTTAACTCATAAGCATGAATCAATAGGACTTAATTAGGTTGAAAAGTGAGCTTAGGTTTTATTTGGTGAGGAAAAACAAAGATAAACATGACGACTAGTCACACTCAAATCAAAAGTGAGCTCGCACAAAATAATCTAAGCAGTCATGGCATTGTAAGAGCATAGCCAATTCCTAATCTCTTTTTTTTCATTTTTTTTCATTTGATAATTTTTTTTATCATCATTTTTTCATAGAATACAAGAGAAAGTCCACAAAAATAATAAAAGACAACAAATACTCACAAAATCTTTTCAAATAACTATTTTCGAGCACAGACTTAGGTGTGTGATTAGGTTGCTTTTTGGGCCTTGGTGAAGAGTTTGGTGGAGCTGAAACAAAAGTAATGTAAAAGGCTCAAAGTGGCTCAACAAAGATAAAATGTTAGGTGCGGGTGCAAATGCTCAAACGGGCCAATGAAATGCCTATATCATATTCATACGAATGAATTTAACTTATGCAAATGTTTTGAGAGTCGCTAGAGGGCAAGTTCTAGACATCGAGAAAGAATACCCTTCCGTTCAAATTGCGTAATAATTCTCTAGTAAGCTTCTACATACTCACTTAAATTATTTTTGGATTCTACCGGTTTCAAGGTAAAAGTAAAACAAAAATTATTTTCACGCAGTTAGAAAAACATAAATCTAATTGTATGCTGAATAGTTAATTCGACATGAGATCCTACAAACGCATGCGCTTAACTAGGAACACTACATGAGTCAACAATTTTACTCCAAAATTCAAAATCGAATGAAGTATAAAAATTCCCTACAACACTATGCAAAAGCAATTCTACTAAGGATTTTGCATATGAGTAAATATAGAGATATTGATTCCAAAAATAAAATAAAATAAATTTTTTTAATATTTTCTTTAAAACTATTTTTTCGGGTGTTGCTCAGTAGTAAACTTGGTGTGAAATAACAAAATACCCTCCCCCATACTTAAAAGGCAACAATGTCCCCATTGTTGTAAATTTAAAAAAAACAAGTAAGTAAAGAGAGAAGAAGCTTCCCTGAGTGGAGGCTAAAACCGCACCAAGTAGTCCTGATGAAGCAAAACACACAAGTTTTATATATTTTTTTATAAAAAGATAAAGAAACGCGAAAGCAATAAAAATAAAAAGACACGAAAGTAGAAAAAATATAAAGGTAGATACAGATACAAAAGATAAAACAAAAGAGGCCTAATCCTCATCACTATCGTCCCTGCTCGGTGGGTAGTGAGTCCGCAAAACCCCAAACTCCCTCAAAATGTGATCCATCGAAGAATCCCGACGCTGCTCAAGTGTGGTGAATCGACTATCAAAGTGTGCAAACCGCGCATCAAAATGGGTCTCCATTTGCTCCAGCTGAGTGCGGAGAGGCCCGAACTGACGATCCCAATAAGTCGAAGGACCAGGAGCCGGGGAAAAGTGCGGCGGCAGTGGGGGTGGAGAATGAGTAGCACTAGTGAGATCAGCATCGAGATCAAATGCTCCTCCGCCAACCTCCGGTGGCACAGCCTCAAACTCACTATCGCGTCGTCGTGCTAAGCCTAGGGCTTGGAGATTCTGAAATTGAATGGAAATTGGTGTATGAACGGAGCGTATCCGCAGAAGAGTATCCCAGACCCCAGCTGCTTGGCGAGATGGGTGATGAAGTGCCCACCGTGGACAGCTCCCAACCTCACATTTTCGGCCTGATGTCGAAAGAAGATAGTGAGCAACTGGCCGAGGTTAAGAGGTACCTGATGGTGCATACAATATAGACATAGTAAGTTCCGCATGGTAACCATACCATGGCTGTCATCGCAGCCGGTGAGAGTGAAGGTAAGGAGGTTGTGGAGAATATGAAAGGCAGGAGAGATGAGGTGGCTACCTTTGGATCTTTTGGGGGTGTAAGGAGAAATATCGTTGCTGATTTCCAACCAGAATTGTAGAAGATTGAAATCGATGGGGAAATCAACACAAAGATCGACGTAGACGGGAGAAAGAGAAAATGCCTCGTCGCGAAAACCCATAAGAACATTGAGTTGGCGGATTGAAAGTTGATGCGAAACACCACCCATTCGAAAGGCGATGAAGTCATCATTCCCAACCCACCGGAACTCAAAAGAGGCTAAGAACTCAATAGTGAGTTCGAAGTTAGCGGCCTCGGAGATGGAGAAAAGGGCAGTCCATCCGGGAGTGGATAGAAAGATTATCACCAAAACCGCAGCGCCGAAGGCTGCAAGGATGCCCCAGTCCAGAATATGGAAGACGCCAAAGGGTTTGGCGCCCAAACGGTTGCTTCGTTCTTCTTGGGTGGGGTTATCAAAAATAAGCATAGCCTCCGCCGCGGCAGGATCCGCGGGGTGCTCGGATGAGGAAGCGGTGGAACGAGAGTGATGGCGAGGCATTGTGAGAAATTTTTCTCAAGGGGAGAAAGAAAATAGAGAAGAGAAAGAAGGAGAGATGTGGAGGAAAAGAGAAGAAGAAAGTCTTTAAATTGAAAAAAAAGGAGCCACGCCACCTTGTCACGCCTGTGACAGGGGGCCGTGTAACTTAAAAAGTGGAAATGCGCGTTCTCGGGAATTGGGCTGACGGATGGTTAAAAAAAACGGGACACGCCCCAGAGTCACGCCCGTGACTCTGGGGCGTGTAACTTGAGGGAAACCGATGCCGGGCTGATGCACGAGATGAAACACACTTCCAAGACACGCCCGTGACATTGGGGCGTGTAATTGACAGACACAGGAGTGACTCACAAAAAACGTTGTCAAGCGGCCGAGCCGAGATGGTGGAGTTTCGTCCCAGTCACGCCCGTGACAAAGGCGGGAGATGGACCCGCCTCAGTCACAGAAAAACCCATCAGCCGAAACCGACTTCCAGACTAGCCACGCCACCTAGACACGCCCGTGACCCGTAGGTCATGCCCGTGACCCGTAGGTCACGCCCGTGACATTAGGGCGTGTAAGTGATTTTTTTTATATTATTTTTTTGTTGTAAAACAAAACATAAGAACACGGTAGTAAAAATAAAAACATAAAATACCGACTTGCAGTGCGGAGTTTCATGTACGTGTGAGCATCCGTTATTTCGCAAATCTCCTCCAAATCTCCAAAAACCTCAAAATAGAATAATAAAAATAAGAACATATTTTTTTTGTTTTTGCTTTTCATTTTTATATATTTTTAAAAACAAAAGTAAAAATACTTAAATAAAAGAAATTTTAGAAAAATTTTAAACGAAAGAAAATAAAAACATGGATTGCCTCTCAAAAGCGCTTTGGTTACGGTCGTTGAGCTCGACCAGGGTGGCGCGCCGATTTAGGTGTTTGGATGGAGAATTTCCTCCCGGTGCTCATGAAATTTATCGCCGGTGAAAAATAATTTCAACCGGTGTCCATTCACTTTAAATTCACCTTTTTCAGGATGCATTATTGAAACGGTCCCGTAGGGCCAAACCTCTTTGACGGTAAAGGTGCCGGACAAACGAGACTTAAGTTTTCCCGGAAAAAGACATAAGCGCGAGTTATAGAGGAGAACTTGGTCTCCGGTCGAAAAGTTTTAGGATTCCTAAGTTTCTTATCATGCTAAAATTTTGTGCGCTCCTTGTATAATTTATTACTTTCGTAGGCAAAGGAGCGCCACTCATCGAGCTCATTAAGTTAGAACTTGTGGAGCTCGGTAGAAATATTGTTATCTAGATTATGAAATTTAAGTGCCCAAAAGGCGCGATGCTCAAGCTCGACCGGTAAATGACATGATTTCCCATAGACCAATCGATACAGCGTACAACCGATGGCAGTCTTGTACGCGGTCCGATAGGCCCATAAAGCATCATCGAGTTTAAGTGACCAATCCTTCCTATTGGTGGAAACCGTTTTTTCTAAAATTCTTTTTAATTCAAGGTTAACCACTTCTACTTGGCCACTTGTTTGAGCGTGATAGGTGGTGGCCATCCTATGTGTAACGCCATATTTGGATAAAACTTTAGTGAATTGGGCGTTACAAAAATGAGTTCCCCTATCGCTAATTATCGCCCACAGTGCTCCAAATCGTGAAAGAGTTTTTTGAGAAATTTAGTCACGACGCGCGCATCATTGGTGGGAAGGGCTTGCGCCTCCGCCCACCTAGACACATAATTGACCGCTACCAAAATATATCGATTTCCAAAAGAAACTGGTAGCGGGCCGACAAAATCGATCCCCCATAAATCAAAAACCTCAATTTCTAAAATAGATTTTAAAGGCATTTCATCAAGGCGAGAGATATTACCTGAGCGTTGGCATTGTTCACAACGACTTACATGTGCGTGAGCGTCTTTGAAGATGCTCGTCCAATAGAAGCCCGCATCAAGTACCTTCCGCGCCGTCCGATTTGCTTTATAATGTCCATCTGCGTGTCCCTCGCGGCAATGCTTTAGAATTTGAGCGCCCTCCTCGTGAGATACACACCTCCGCACCACTTGGTCTGCACAAACTCGAAAAAGTAACATATCCTCCCAAAAATAACTTTTCAAATCGGAAAAGAATTTCTTCTTTTCTTGATAAGAAAAATCATTTGGGAGAAATCTCGCAACAAGGTAGTTTGCGAAATCAGCGAACCAAGGGGTGGGGAGATCTATTACCTTATGAATAACGAGGAGGTGTTCCTCGGGAAAAGTATCATTAATTTCCTCCTCTCTGAGCTCCTCCGAATTGGGATTCTCTAACCGAGAAAGATGATCCGCCGCCAAATTTTCCGCTCCCCTTTTGTCCCGGATCTCCAAATCAAATTCTTGTAAGAGTAAGATCCACCTAATCAATCTTGGCTTGGCATCAGTTTTTGTTAGCAAATAACGTAAAGCCGAGTGATCGGTAAAAACAATTACTTTAGATAAAGTAAGATAGGAACGAAATTTATCAAAAGCAAAAATCACAGTTAAGAGTTCTTTCTCGGTTGTTGTGTAATTTTCTTGTGCGTCGGTAAGTGTCTTGCTCGCATAATATATAGGATAAATTTTTTTATTTATGTGTTGTCCCAAGACCGCACCAACGGCAAAACTACTAGCGTCGCACATGATCTCAAAAGGAAGATCCCAATTGGGAGCTATCATAATCGGCGCGTTTATTAATTTTTCTTTAATAATAGAAAAAGAATGCAAACAATTTCCATCAAAAATAAACGGTGCATCTTTTTCTAATAAATGGGTGAGGGGCTTGGTTATTTTAGAGAAATCTTTTATAAACCGGCGATAGAACCCGGCATGCCAAAGAAAAATTCGTAAGGCCTTAACATTTGAAGGGGGAGGTAATTTTTCTATTGTTTTAATTTTAGCTTTATCCACCTCTATACCCTTACTAGATATTTTATGACCTAAAACCAAACCTTCCCGTACCACAAAATGACACTTCTCCTAATTTAGCACTAAATTTGTGTCCTCACATCTTTGGAGAACACGGGAAAGGTTAGTCAAACATAAATCAAATGAATCTCCGAAAACGGAGAAATCATCCATAAAAACTTTCATAATATCCTCCACTAGTTCGTCAAAAATTGCTAGCATACATCTTTAGAATGTAGTCGGCGCATTGCATACCCAAATGGCATCCTACGATAGGCGAAGGTGCCAAATAGACAAGTGAAGGTTGTTTTTTCTTGGTCTTCGGGTGCAATTGGGATTTGGAAATACCCCGAGAGACCGTCAAGAAAACAATAAAACAAGTGTCCGGATAGTCGTTCAAGGATTTGGTCGATGAACGGTAAAGGAAAATGATCCTTACGGGTCGCATCATGTAATTTGTGATAATCAATACAAACCCGCCATCCGGTAACGGTTTGAGTAGGGATTAATTCATTTTTATCGTTTGGCACTACTGTTAATCCTCCTTTCTTTGGCACCACTTGGACCGGACTGACCCAAGAGCTATCCGAAATTGGATAGATGATGCCCACATCTAATAATTTGATTACCTCTGCCTTAACCACCTCCTTCATATTAGGATTTAGGCGGCATTGAGGTTGAATAGATTTACGTGAATTTTCTTCTAATAAAATCTTATGCGTACAAAAGGAGGGATTAATCCCTTTTAAATCCAAAATTTTCCACGCAATTGCGCGGCAATGAAGTTTTAAAATATTTAATAATTTTAATTTTTCTTCATCGGACAGAAATGCCGACACAAATACGGGAATCTTAGAATCCTCCGCTAGAAATAAATATTCTAAATGATCAGGCAATTGTTTTAATTATAGCACGGGAGGTTCTTCATAAGAAGTTTTTAATCGATCACTACCTAATTATAAAATTTCAAAAATAGGTGTGTGAGTGATCGTGCCGTCAATAATTTCATGAGAAATACGATCGAGATTTTCAAAGTCTTCATCATAAAAAGATAACGGTGAAATATATTCAGAAAATAAAATGGAGTCTTCATCAGGTGAAGCCTCCAAGAAAAAACAAGAGTCGTCATTCGAGAGCATATTTTTCATAGAAGAATTGATAGTAAAGGTAACTTCTTCATCTCCGACTCTAAGGAGAAGTTTACCGTTACTAACATCAATTATGGTACGCGAGGTGGCAAGGAAAGGGCGACCGAGAATGAGTCGTATCTCGGTGTCCTCTTCGATGTCAAGGATGACAAAATCTACCGAAAAGATAAATTTATCAACCTTGACAAGCACATCCTCGATAATACCCATTGGGTATTTTATGGAACGATCCGCCAATTGGATGCTCATTCTCGTGGGATTAGGTTCTCCTAAACCCAATTTTTGGAAAAGAGAATAAGACATCAAATTTATAGAGGCGCCTAGATCAGCCAACGCATGTTTTACCAAGAAATCGCCAAATAAACATGGAATTGAGAAACTACCCGGATCGGTTAATTTCTTAGGCATTTTATTAAGTAAAATTGCCGAGCACTCCGCGTTCAATTGAACGGTAGAAATATCCTCAAGTTTCTTTTTATTGGATAAAAGATCCTTGAGGTATTTAGCATACTTCGGCATTTGTGCGATGGCTTCGCAAAACGGTAGATTAATATGAATCTGTTTAAGCATGTCTAAATTTTTTTCTTAATGCTCATCCATTCGATCTTTCTTTAATTTAGATGGATAGGGAAGTGGTGGTTAAAATTCCGTAATTTTATTTTGCGTTAGAATTTGAGGAGGAGGAGATGGAGAAATTGTTACCTCTGGTTCAACCAATTTTGAAGGGGTAGTTACTTCCTTCCCGTTCCATAACGTGATAGCCTTTGCTTGCTCCTTTAGGTTGGGCTCCGTATTGCCCGGTAGTGCTCCCTGTTGTCGATCGGAGAGCATCTTTGCAATTTGCCCAATTTGATTCTCCAAATTGCGAACTGATCCGGTAAGATTCCGGATATTTGCGTCGTTACTTGCTGCATATTTAGTGAACACTTCCTCAATAGAGGAAGCTTTTGGAGCTAGTGGTGGAGGAAAGCCAGGTGGAATTGTGTTGGGTGGTTGTTCCGCATTCCCTGGATTACTCCAAGAGAAATTTGGGTGGTTCCTAAAACCCGGGTGATATGTGTTACCATAATGAGTGTTTCCCGAATTAAAGGTTGGCTGATTCGGATTAGCCATGTAATCCACATGTTCGGCAATGGTGGAGGGGGATACCCAGGTAGGTGTAGAAGAGGAGGCAGTTATCTCTTCTATTTTTCTATTTAAAAGCTCAACCTGGACAGATAAATTTGAAATAGTATCAACTTCATATATCCCGGCTGGTTTATTTGGGCGCGACCGAGGTGTACTCCATTGATACGTATTCATGGCCATACCCTCTAAAAGCTCTTACGCGCCTGCCGGTGTTTTGTGCCCATGTGGTGATAGATCCTCTTGAAAGAGAATTCAGCCACTGCTTAGCCTTTTTACGCAGGGTGAAAGGAAAAAACCTAAGCCTTATTGCGTCATCGGATACCCCGTAAATTTTGAAAGTATCGCATATTTCTAGAAAACTAAAAATATGCGTGTTGGGATCCTCATCTTGAAGCCCATCAAATTGTATATCTTGTTGTACCATTTGAATGATGTGTTGGAACATGGTCTTCTGCATCTCCTAGGTTTGAGAATAACAAATCCTATGTGTATTTGATCTTGTGTGTTTAAGTGTGCAGGAAATCAAAGTCCACATGACTCAAGGATGGTTGCCCCCAATTTTGAGCCAGCAATTCCAAGTCTCCCACTAGCGCCGGCGGTAGCACTTAGCGCCTGGCGCTAGCGATGATAGCGCAATTCTGGGAGCACATATGGAAGGAGATAGCGCCTGGCGGTAGCCGATAGCGCAGGCGGTAGCGACGCACACAGTTGGCAAGGAGGAATTGTTTCCTCGGATTGAAGATTCTGCCGCGCAAAACATGTCCTAATATGGGATAGCGCCGGCGGTAGCGCTAGCGCAGGCGCTAGTGCTGAGGCTATAAAAAGGACTCCTCTCCTCTCGTTTCAGACACACATCAGAGAGATATTAGAGAGAGGTAGAGTGCCAGAATTCCAGAGGCTATCTTGGCCGAAAGTTGATTTCCTACCAAAGTTCTGCAAACTTCTGAAGGAGAATCTCATCACGCCGGATCCAAACGAAGTCCGCCTCTACAACTCTTATTCTATAGCGGATCTTCGCCTCCGACTTCAGAAGGGAGTTTTTATTTATTTTCATTTCATATTTTTCTTGTAAACGATTAGTGAAATCGCCTCGTGTTGGCGACTAGGTCTGGGTAGGACTTAGGGGGAAACTCACCTCGTGTTGGCGACTAGATCTAGGCTAGGTCTAGGGGGTGCTTGAGGCCACATCCGGGGAGGGGTTGGCTAGAGCGGCTTGAGGCCGAATCCGGGGAGGATAGGCTAGGGCCACCGGTTCGTGGGGAAGCGAGTCGGGTTAGAAATCAAAAAGGAGTCTATTTTTATTAGCTTTGATTTCTAGCTTCGATAAGAGATCAAGTTTTGTAATCATGCTTCTCAAGTTAATAAAATCATGTCTTTACTTTTACTTCACTTGATATGTCTTGATCTTCTTTAGTTTAATAATCAAAGCTTTTTCAAAGTTATTCAAAATATATCTAAAGTCTTTAAAACCCTTATTCACCCCCCCCCCCCCCCCCTCTAAGGGCGCCTACCAATCCAACAAGTGGTATCAGAGCGGTTTTATTCCAACCGGCTTAACAACCGGGAATAATGGCGTCTCATGATCTCGCTTTTCCTGAGGGTCAAGGGGTTAGTCGACCACCTCTCTTTACTGGGTCAGATTTTAACTATTGGAAAAATCGAATGATGTGTTTTCTTATGACCATGGATGTAGAAGTATGGAACATGGTAGAAGTTCGGTACTCTCCTCCTACAACTGTCGTGGGAGAGGCGAGATTAGCAAAACCTAAGGATAAATGGGATGATAACGATAAACTAAGGTGTAAAAATAATGCTAAAGCAATGAACGCTTTATATTGCGCTTTAAATAGGACTGAGTTTATAGAATTTCTGCATGCACAACTGCCTATGATATTTGGAATCAATTGGAAGTTACTCATGAAGGTACATCGCAGGTGAAAGATGCAAAGCTATTCCAATTGGAATCTGAATATGAAAAATTCAGGATGGATACCGAAGAGGACATTAACTCGATGTACACCCGCTTCACCAAGATCGTCAACGCTTCAAAGGCACTTGGAAAGACCTACTCAGACGGGGACTTGGTGAGGAAAATTCTTCATTCCTTACCTCCAAGGTTCAATCCAAAGGTGACAGCCATCTCGGAGTCGCACAACTTAAGAACGCTCCAGATTGAGAACCTTATTGGGAATCTCAAAACCCATGAGGTAGAACTCCAGATTCAACACAATGAATACAACAAATAGCCAAAGAAAAAGGCGCTAGCACTAAAGTCAAAGAAGGAGAGCATCGAAGATGATGATGAAGAAGGTCTCCTGGTGAAGAACTTCAGGAAGTTCATCAGGAATCCGGAAAGAAGGAACACATTCCGCAAATACTTCCAAAAGGATACTCGACGAAAGGGATCTTCCTCTTCATCAAGGAAAGAAAAAGGAAGCGAAGATGAAGAAGAAAGACCACCACCAGAGTGCTACCACTGCAGAAAGACCAGGCACATTCGGAGCCAGTGCCCAAAATATCAAAAGGAGCAAAAAGAATAACACAAAGCAAAAGAGAAGAAGAAGGTACTGAAAGTCGCAACTTGGGATGATTCTTCCTCTGAAGAGTCAAACGAGTCTGAGTCAAGTAGCGAGGAGGAAGAAAACTTATGCTTAATGGCAAAGAGCAACGATGACGACGCCAGTGTTCTTAGCGACACTTAGGTAATTCCTCCTACTTTCGAAGAACTCTATGATGAATTCATTTTAACTTGCTAATCTTATGATCAAAGTATAAAAGATAACATTATATTAAATCGTGAAAATGAAGCTATTATCAAAGAAAATCATAAGCTCACAAAAAAATTGATTTCCCTTGAAAAGAGAAAGGTTTCATGTCAAGAGTGTGAGCACTCTTTATCTTTGGCAAATGAACTTGAAGTTTCTCTTTCTAAAGCCCTCTCATAAAACAAAACTATTGCAAAAGAAAAGGGGGACTTAGAGAGAAAACTAAAAACCTCTCTTTACAAATTCAAAATAACAAAAAGGGATTTGAAAATAAATGTGTTATGATTATACAAGAAAATACTTTTCTTAAAAAACAAAATCATGACCTCAATATAGCCATTAAAAAATTCGGGATTGGTCAAAAATCCCTGGATATGATTTTGGGAAACCAATGTCATGGTTCTGCAAAATTTGGGGTCGGATATAAAAGTGAACCCTACCGCCCAGCGCTAGCCACTAACGCCGGCGGTAGCTCAAGTGTTAAAAAATCTTCTGCTTTTTCTAATATTCAAACATCATCCAACAAGAGCAACGTAGAAACTCAGAAAAGGGTCTCAACTCCCTTTATTTCGTGTGCTAATTGTCTTAAGTTTGGACACAAGTCTAGCTATTGCCGGAATATAAAACAACGTTCTTTAAAATAAATCTGGGTACCTAAGAAATCCACTTACTCTATGGGCGGTACCTCTTGGGTATCTGGATCTTTACTCTCATCTTCTCTCTAGATTTGCAGGAAGGCTAAGGAAACAGAGGACGTATGGTACTTGGACTCAGGCTGCTCCAAGCACATGACGGGCAACAAAGCAAAATTCCTTAGCCTAGAAAAGAAGAAAGGAGGGATCATAACGTTTGGTGATAACGGTAAAGGAAGGATCATGGGAATTGGTACAGTGGGTAACGAATCTTTTCTTACCTCAAATGTTCTTTATGTTAAAGGTTTGAAACATAACTTAATATCTATAAGTCAACTATGTGATAAAGGATTAGACGTATTATTTGAATCATCCACTAATCTTTGCAAAATAGTTAATCCTAAAACAAAAGATGTGTTACTAACTGCACCTAGAATTCACAATGTTTACATAGTTTCGTTTCGTGATCTTTCCAAATCATCTATAAAATGTTTTATAACCAAAAATGATGAATTAGAACTATGGCATATACGTTTAGGTCACGCTAGTACAAAGCTCATTTTAAAACTAGCAAAAAGGGAATTGATTAGAGGATTGCCTAAGTTGAATGGAAATTTATCTTCACTATGTTCACCATGCCAAAAAGGAAAATTTACAAAATCATCTTTTAAAAGCTAAAACGAAATTTCTACTTCAAAACCATTACAACTAATTCATATGGATCTCTTTGGTCCCGTTAACACCGCAAGTCTTGGTGGTAAAATTTACACCTTCGTTCTAATAGATGATTTCTCAAGATATTGCTATACCTTATTTCTCTCTTCCAAATCTGATGCGTTTTGCGAATTCTCAAAATTATGTACTCGTATTCAAAATGAACTAGATTTAAAAATAAAGTGCATTCGCTCAGATCATGGAGGTGAATTTGAAAATGAAAATTTTAAATCTTTTTGTGAAATGTTAGGTATTAAGCATGAGTTCTCTGCTCCACGCACACCTCAACAAAACGGTGTTGTAGAACGGAAAAATAGGACAATCCAAGAACTAGCACGCACCATGTTATCTGAATATAAATTACCTAAGTCGTTTTGGGCCGAAGCCGTAAGCACATCATGCTATGTAATGAATAGAGTTATGCTTCGCCCATCACTAAATCTCACACCTTATGAACTATATTTTCAAAAGAAACCTAACGTATCATATTTTAAAGTATTTGGATGTAAATGTTTTATTCTTAATACGAAAGATTCTTTAGGAAAATTTGATGATAAATGTGATGAAGGAATATTCCTTGGATATTCTTCAACCACTAAAGCCTATAAAATATTTAATAAAAGATCGAGTAAGGTTGAAGAGTCTATTAATGTTAAATTTGATGAGTTTATTCCATGTGCAGAGAAGCCTTCTACAGGTACAAATGATGAACCTTTGCCATCTTTGGAGCACGAGGAAGAAGAACCGTCCAAAGAAGAGGAGGAGAAGTCAAATGAAGTTGAATATGTACCTCCAATTGTGTTGAACTTATCAAAAAATCATCCAAAAGAGCTAGTCATTGGGGAACCTTCTACTGGGGTAAGAACTCGATCCTCTCTTCATGAAACGTTTTCAAATATTTGTTTTGTTTCCGAAATCGAACCTAAAAACGTTTCCACCGCTTTAAATGACGAATTTTGGTTTTTGGCTATGAATGAAGAGTTAGGACAATTTGAAAGAAATAAAGTTTGGAATCTAGTAGAAAGACCATCTAATCATCCAATTATTGGCGTAAAATGGATCTTTAAAAATAAATTAGATGGTGAATCTAGGATTATAAGAAATAAAGCACGCTTAGTTGCTCAAGGTTATTCTCAAATTGAGGGGGTAGCTTTTGAAGAAACTTTTGCACCCATTGCTCGCTTAGAATCTATACGAATATTTTTGGGATTTGCAAGTTTTAAACGAATAAAATTATTTCAAATGGATGTTAAAAGTGCCTTTTTAAACGGGTTTATAAAAGAATAAGTTTATGTAGAACAACCCCCCGGTTTCATAAATGAAAAATTCCCTAATCATGTTTACAAATTAGAAAATGCACTTTATGGTTTAAAACAAGCGCCCCGTGCATGGTATGATCGACTTACATCATTTTTGTTAAAGCACGGTTATGTTATGGGAAGTGCCAACAACACACTCTTCATTAAGCTTAATAATAATGATCTAATTACTTTACAAATATATGTTGATGATATCATTTTGGAGCCACTAATGAAGAGTTGTGTAATGAAGTAGTATTAGTAATGAAAAATGAATTTGAAATGAGTCTTGTAGGAGAACTATCATATTTTCTTGGTTTTCAAATCTCACAACAAACTGATGGTATCTTTATTTGTCAAACAAAATATGTTCACGATATGCTTAAACGATTTGGATTTGAAAATCTCAAACAAGCTTCTACTCCCATGAGTGCTTCTTTAAAACTAGGAAAAGATGAATCCAAAATTTCAATTGATCAAACGCTATATAGAGGAATGATAGGATCTCTTCTTTACTTAAGTGCATCTAGACCAGATATAATGTTTGCCGTATATTTATGTGCTCGCTTTCAAGCCAATCCAAAAGAATCTCATTTAAAAGCGGTAAAACGTATTTTTCATTATCTATTAGGGTCATCTAAATTAGGATTATGGTACCCACACAATGATTCATTCACACTCCACGACTATTTCGATTTGGACTACGCCGGGTGTTCACTAGATCGAAAAAGCACTAGCGGTACTTGTCACTTTCTAGGACCCTCTTTAGTAGCTTGGTCTAGTCGAAAACAATCTTCGGTTGCACTCTCCACCACGGAGGCCGAATATATCGCACTTGGTAGCTGTTGTGGACAAGCTTAATGGATGAGTCAAACACTAGAGGATTTTGGATTTCATCTTAAAAACATTGATCTTAAATGTGACAACAAAAGTGCAATAGACCTCACATATAATCCCGTACACCACTCTAGATCCAAACACATCGATGTTCATCATCATTTAATTAGGGATCACATTAAGAAAGAGCATGTAAAAGTAAGCTTCATTGGCACGGACTCTCAACTCGCTGACATATTTACTAAACCTCTTCCCGATGCAAGATTTCGATTATTACGACTTGAGTTAGGTGTCCTAGATCTTTCGTGTTAAAACACATTCACAAAACACAATTTTTGAAAGTTTTAACCATCGAAAACATCTCCTAAAAATTTGAGATTTCAGCATGAAACTACTATTGGGACACTTAATCAAGATCAACCATTAAAAATTTCAAAATCATAAAAAATCGTGTACTGTTTCCCTCGCTAGCGCTAACGCCAGCGCTAGCGTGCATATTTGTTTTCTGTATTTTTAAAATTTTGAAAAATTCCTAAAAATATATTATTCTATATGTACTATCTATTTTTGCACTTCTGATTCTATTTAATTTTTGAAAAATCAAATACAAAATTCAAAAGACAAATTACAAAAAATATGTTTTTCTTTGGTTTATGCAAAAATCAAATACAAAAATATAAAAGCTAAAATTACAAAAAAAAATTATGTTTTTGTAAGTCTCTTGTGTCTTATGCAAAAATCAAATACAAAATTACAAAAACCAAATTACAAAAAATATGTTTTAAGGTTATGTCTTTTTTGCAAAATAAAATCAAATACAAAAATATAAAACACTAAAACTATCAAAAAAAAACTATACGGATTTTCCTATGAAAATCAAGCATGATTTAATCTATTATTTAGAACTTCTATAATGTTGCAATTTATCTTTTCAAACCACTTTGAACATTGCTTTCATCATGCTTTGATATATCTATTAATATGGTCATCAATTATATTGAAAGTGGTGTAGAACTAAGCTTAGCATGCCTCTAAGTATGAGTAAATGTTTTATGTTTGATAATGATCTTTATTCACTCACTTATTTTGGCATTGTCTACATTTGTGTTTAATCTAAGAATGCTTATGTATGTTTTGTATTAGTACAATGAATTAAAATTGCACAAGTATCTTACCTACACTCCTTTATTTGCACTTTTAAAAATTAAGAAAAGTGGTTATCTTTCTCATAAATTATATTGGTTTGCAAAAAAAGTGTATTCAGAGAACTTTGTACAAAACAAAAATCATAAAATAAAGTGACAAAGATAACTCCACCAAGCACTACTTGAACCTCCTGATAAGTCTTAATAAGTGTTGTGAGGTTGAGCACCTTGGAAAGAATAATAAAGTATCTTGTGCAAACCATAACTTTCTTTCAAAACAAAAACCACTTATTCTTAAGTACACCGGATCACAATGAAAATCAATCTTGAAGAATAAAACAATGTGATCCCCAAGCACTTCTTTGCACCCTGATAAGTCTTAATGAGCATTGTGTGTGCAAAGCACCTTGGTTGTTGTACAGTTTTTTGCGTGCATTGAAGTTTGTGGAAATAAAATTATTTGTGTTTTATTGTGCTCTTACTTTACATATTACTTGTATTTTTGATTAAAACATGTGTTTACTCTACTCAAAAATACACTTATGTGCACATCATTATCTTCCATAACACTTCTTCTCATGAGTATTGGATCCTAATGTTAATTCTATACTATTCTTTACTTATGAAATGCACTAGATAACCTAGCATGCCTTCTACAATGTTTAGTATGTTTTGAAACTATGAATTAACATAACATTATAGTACTATTTTTCTGATATCATTATTTCATGCTTGGTTAATTTCTTACTGATTTTAAAATGTTTACAAAACATCTTTTTTATAAAATTAAACTCCTATATTTTTTTAATTATCATGTCTTACAAAAGATGTTTTTCTAAGTCTTCCGCAACTTTACATTTACCTTCTATTTGGTTATGCTACAAACTCTGATTTATGACAATATTGTGATGAAAATAACTCTAAAACTCTTTCTCATTTCATTCTCTACAAGCTCGATCATGCTTTTATCTTATTATCAACTTTTTAGTGGTGTCTCCTTACCCGCTTTTGCTAATAACAAAAGGGGGAGAACTAACATGATAAATATTAGTCAACTATCAAACTATAATGCTTCATTAAGATGATAGCTTACATATTAGGAGAGCATTCACTTAGGGGGAGCATGTATTTAGGGGGAGCAATTCTAAATGCTAAAATCAATAATTATCCTAAGTCATCACTCTCTCTCACACACACAAATATAGTTTTATCATGCTTATTTATTAATGCTCTGATTTATCATTAATGGATTTGTTATTATCAAAAGGGGGAGTTTGTTGGAACATGGTCTTCCGCATCTCCTAGGTTTGAGAATAACAAATCTTATGTGTATTTGATCTTGTGTGTTTAAGTGTGCAGGAAATCAAAGTCCA
The DNA here is from genome assembly GCA_033032865.1 of Dactylorhiza incarnata. Classification (NCBI taxonomy): domain Eukaryota; kingdom Viridiplantae; phylum Streptophyta; class Magnoliopsida; order Asparagales; family Orchidaceae; genus Dactylorhiza; species Dactylorhiza incarnata. Next base: position 7,435,091 of record JAWHQI010000086.1, read on the forward strand.
CATGACTCAATGATGGTTGCCCCCAATTTTGAGCCAGCAATTCCAAGTCTCCCACTAGCGCCGGCGGTAGCACTTAGCGCCTGGCGCTAGCGATGATAGCGCAATTCTGGGAGCACATATGGAAGGAGATAGCGCCTGGCGGTAGCCGATAACGCAGGCGGTAGTGACGCACACAGTTGGCAAGGAGGAATTGTTTCCTCGGATTGAAGATTTTGCCGCGCAAAACATGTCCTAATATGGGATAGCGCCGGCGGTAGTGCTAGCGCAGGCGCTAGCACTGAGGCTATTAAAAGGACTCCACTCCTCTCGTTTCAGACACACATCAGAGAGATATTAGAGAGAGGTAGAGTGCCAGAATTCCAGAGGCTATCTTGGCCGAAAGTTGATGTCCTACCAAAGTTCTGCAAACTTCTGAAGGAGAATTTCATCACGCCGGATCCAAACGAAGTCCGCCTCTACAACGCTTATTCTACAGCGGATCTTCACCTCCGACTTCAGAAGGGAGTTTTTATTTATTTTCATTTCATATTTTTCTTGTCAACGATTAGTGAAATCGCCTCGTGTTGGCGACTAGGTCTGGGTAGGACTTAAAGGGAAACTCGTCTCGTATTGGCGACTAGATCTAGGCTAGGTCTAGGGGGTGCTCGAGGCCACATCCGGGGAGGGGTTGGCTAGAGCGGCTTGAGGCCGAATCCGGGGAGGATAGGCTAGGGCCACCGGTTCGTGGGGAAGCGATTCGGGATAGAAAACAAAAAAGAGTCTATTTCTATTAGCTTTGATTTCTAGCTTCGATAAGAGATCAAGTTTTGTAAGCATGCTTCTCAAGTTAATAAAATCATGTCTTTACTTTTACTTCACTTGATATGTCTTGATCTTCTTTAGTTTAATAATCAAAGCTTTTTCAAAGTTATTCCAAATATATCTAAAGTCTTTAAAACCCTTATTCACCCCCCTCTAAGGGCGCCTATCGATCCAACATGATTCTCGACTTCAATTCAAAATTATTGTTCGCAATAGCAGGTCGAACAATACTAGAAGTGGTATCCTCCAGATTAGGCCGGGCATAATAGGACATAGTCCGTTGCGCGACCGCATCCGGATTTGGATCACCCATATTAGAAGAAGTAGAAGAGGAGGGAGAAGAAGAAGAAGAAAAAGTATTCAGAAAGGAAGTGTCGCCTATGGATTCCTCAATCGGATCTTGAGAATTTGGTCATTGGAATCTTAAGCGTCGCCGAATGGTTTGCTCGATTTCTGGATCCAATTCAAGAAGATCTGACGGATTCCTTCGGGTCATACACCATAAAGGAAAAGTGAAAGCATACAAATTTTATAATTAAAAATTTATAAAATAAAATTTCCGGGATTTACCAAGGACTACCCAATGACGGGCTCGCAAGGTACTAGGCGGTCTTGTGGGATAAGAACACAGCACGGCCCTTTCGCAAGAAATTTTAATTATAAAAATTTAAAGTCAAATTTTAAGCAATAAAATAAAAATAAAAATGATAAAATTAACAGAACTTTGCTTTCAAAATATCGACATAAAATAGTCCCCGGCAACGACGCCAAAAACTTGATGAATGTTTTTTCTTTATTGTTTTGCTGAAGCACAATTCCAACAATAAACCGATAAGGCAAGTATACCTATCGTTTTAAAGTATAGGATCAAGTGGCGTATTAAACTAGGGGATGCCGAGTACTTGTACTCACAAAGTAGAGCTGTTATTTTATCTAACAGAAATTTTTGGTTTGAAAAGTGAAGTAAAAAAGACGACTTGGACTAAAGAGAAAATTGATGATTAGAGAGCTAGCACTTGATCTAGAATCCCTTTGGACTAAAATAAACTTCTAAAATGATTTAACTGCAAACTTCTAAATTATAAACTTCGACCGTGGAGGTTCCCGAAGTATGATAGAACCTCTCTCGAGAGAACTATCAACTAACCTTAGGTTGATCGATTAAGACCTCTCAGCCAGTCGAAACCTCTAAGCTTTCTTTAGGCGGTGAACCCCTCTACTAGATTTGATTCCAGTTCGGAAGATTTATATCACCCTCTCTCGAGGAGTGCATGAAACTCTTTTGATCTTTGAGTGATCTCCTCGTTCGCATGGATCTCTCGATCACTAGCATACAGATCTTAGATCGAGAAACATATTCGCGACATATGAATTCGAAGCAATTAGAATCAAAGATAAATCGAAGCGAAATAATATTGAGAGCTTGCTAATTTTTATAAGAACATAGCAAAGTTTATTTTATTCCAAAGTTCATCATGATCAAGTGCTAATTGGAATTTAGCTACAAATCATGATGGGGAAAATACATATGACAAATGAGAGAGACATGATTGGTAAAAGAAAAGTAACTTGAATTGAAAATACTTGAACGAGAATTATAACCTGAAACGAAATTCAAAAGCAACAACTAGAAATGAGAATTACAATAAGACACTGCAGAATTGCAGAAATTGGACTCCAAAATCCTCCTCCCCGGCATCTGGACATGACAGCAATTTATAGTATAAAATGTTGGGGAGACACGCCCCTAGGTCACGCCCGTGACCTAGGGCGTGTAATGTGCGGAAACGGTGGCTTGAATACTCGGGAACGATCGGGTGAAAAACCGCCAAACTTCATAAATATGTTGGTCACCCCCGTGACCTAGGCATGTCTTGGCTTGATCTGCAAACGGCGGGAAACGGCTTGAGCTGGAGTTAATTTGGTGGTTTAGAGGAGGTCACGCCCCATGGTCACGCCCGTGGCAGTAGGGCGTGTAATTATAATCCGACGTGGCATGATTCCAGCATGGCAGGAGAGTCACGGCCCGTGACATAAGTCACGCCCCCTGTTCATGCCTGTGACTAGGGGCGTGTAATATTAAACTGACGTGGACTTGGTTCTGGCCTTCTCAACGGTCACAGCCCGTGGATGAGGTCACGCCTGTGACTAGGGTGTGTACTTGACAATTTTCCAAAACAGCCACAAATTTTCTTCTGGTTAAAATAGTGAGCCCAAAAATGCTATCAGCAGTCCAGATTTACCTGAAAAGGAAAAATAAACAAATTAAGGAGAATATTTTAATAATTAACACAAATATTGATTGATTATTAAATTAAAAACTAACTAAAAACTAAGATAAAAATAGAGTTATCAATGACCCTCAGTTCGTCAGCTTAGAGCTGGAGGATTTCTACAAACAGCTAGGGACATATCTTCAGTTTGCATCAGTGCACCACCCTCGGAGTAGTGGGCAAGTAGAAGTAACCAACAAGCTAGTCATCAACCTCTTGAAGAAGAAAGTCGAGAACTTAAAGGGGAATTGGGCGGAGCAGCTCCCTTCGGTCCTATGGGCTCTGAGGACCACTTCTAATTCGGCCATGGGGGAAACTCCTTTCAAGTTATTTCAGGGGTCCAAATGTAACACCCCCGTCCGTTCGGGAGCATATGACAGAAGGTCCGGCCGGGGCCCCACGCCATATACTACAAAACAAACGAGAACGTCACTTAATTGAAATATCGAACGACACTATACCACGATGCCTAACTCAGAGCATTCTATGCAGAAGCTGAAAAGAGACAAGATAAACCCCAAAACCCGTACCCGGGTATGTCCACTTTTACTAAAAGGAATAAATGTTTTACAACACAAAATTTAGGCACGACGACCTTACAATTTACCAACATCGGCGCGCAGGCCGGCCATACATGAAAAGCAAAAGGAACATCAAAAAGGCCTTCAAGGGCCGCAGCAGCACAAGGGCTTCAGCCCGCTATGAGCCCGCTATGTTCCCACTCGGTTCAGCACCTGTACAACAAGCCCACCAAAAACGGTGGCAAAACAGGGCAACGGTCAGCTAAAGCTGACCAAATTATAACGACCCCACCCCTTCGAGGGGGTGGCAGTTCTAATCATCCCTGTAAAACAACTTCAGCAGCATATATATATATAAGAGTGCGACTAGCAAAGCCCACAACAGTTCATACATATGCAACAATCAGAAACGTGGGAATGGCCTCCACGTCTCGTGCTCTCAGGCACTCTTTGGTGTACTCCGCCTTCCACCACCATCCACTCTTGATGGCTTCTGCCCTTCGAGGCTAAAGTCGATGGCCCGAATACCACGGCTCCCCCGTACTTTAATTGTGAACATCCCGTAGTCCGAAGACTCTTTCCCATTCCTTCCCGACATGCTGTACGAGACTCACTAATCAGGTGTTGCAATGGTGCGGTTTCAGGTTCGCCAAATGCCCGTTGTTCACAGCTCTCGTTGTACAACACGAAGAGCGGGTATGGCGTCCCCTCAGCCCAGGTATTCTCAATTAGCCGGCTCTACGGGCCGCTAAGTCATCCACCAGGACACCCTCACAGGTCGGGCACACAGGCCTCAGGTCCTCTCAACAGGTGGGCACGACAACATCACCAGAACCAAGTTTGGGAGCTGTCGCCTGGCGATATCCAATATCGCCAGCGACAGTGAACAGAACTCCAAATTGGCTTCTAGCTGTGGGTGCTTCCCGGGGCACACCCCCAGGCATTGCTGCACATGCAGTAGCACTCCCACTGCCTCAGAACGCACAAGATCACCAGAACCAAGTCTGGGAGCTATCGCCTGGCGATAGTCAATATCGCCAGCGACAGTGAACATAACTCATTTTCTGCTTCTAACTCCGGGTGCTTCTCGGGGCACACCCCCAGGCGTTGTTGTGCATGTAGTAGCACTCTCTAGTCCTACGAAGCAGGATAACAACACGGAGTTTTCCCCCAGTACGCACAATATCAAAAAGCATCACCAATCTGGGCGAACCGTCTCGGATGGGCTTCATGTAACACCCCAAAAATCGTAGTCCAGCGAGGTAGGCGGAGTGGTAGCGTCGCGCTCGGAATAGGCTGAAAATTCCATAGCAGGTTCTTCGCGCACGCTCACTGGCCTCCTTCGCGCACGACCAGTGGTCGTGCGCCTGATCGTGCGTTAATTCACAAGGGTTGAAGGTCAGCTGATTGTGTAGTGCGAATGATCAGGGGTTGTTGGCCGCGCACGATCACTAACCATGCGCCGCTGCTCGCGCGCACTGTTTATTCTGCTCCACGAAAAGTGACGGGGAAGATGATCCGGCCGTCCAAAAATGTTGGGATTTGATCCAACGGTTGCGATGGATGGCTAGGGGGTTTTAGGGCTTGGTAGAGGAGTTAAACCATCATTATTTCCAAGACTTTCTCTCTCTAAGGTTGGAGAAAGGAGGAGGAGGCAAGGAGGAAGAAGAAGGGGAATCCGCCATTGTCGGAGCTTCGGAGCTCCGTTCGCCGATCCGAGACCGGCAACGCGTAGAGGGCGCGGGGCGCTTCTTCTCCACCGTTTGTTTGCAAGCTTCTCATGGCTAGGAGGAGATCTCAAAAGGTAACGACATTTCTCCTCCCGGTCTTTAGGATGCGTGCATGGCATCCCTTTAATTTCTGTATTTTGGCACCGGATCCGTCGAGTGAGAGGGGTCCGGGTCGCCTTGGTTCAAAAGGAGCCATCGGGTTGATTGAGTCTGTCCCCGACATGATTTGCACTAGAGATCCGCTCCATTAGCGGATTAGGCATTGTAGGTGAAGCCAGATTTGTGGCCGTTGGTCCGATTCGGTGATGTTGATTTACGCGCATTTTAGGGGTTTTGTTAGAAATCCGAATACGGCGAACTCGTCATTGTGATGCCCTTGTAGCTTCGCGTGGTAACGAACGTTGGGTTTAGGGCGGAGAAATAATGTGCGGAATATGGGGCTTGTGATGCCTAGTGTTGTGCGAAGGCGCGATTGGTCATTGTGGTCGGCTGGCTATCCCGTGAAGACTGAGATTCACTTGTGGAGAGTGTCCCGGCAAGATTAGTCCCTTCGATTGTTGACTGACGAGAATGTCTGTGCTACGGATGCGTCCGTTGACGGTCGCCAGGCGAGGCAATCGGTGGACGTTGTCCCGAGAGTAAGTCCAGGGCCTTGGGACGTTTTTGTTAGCCAGATTTCTTAGTATCGGTCTTGTGTGTTGTTGGCGGCCCGAGCGTGTGAGCTATTAGACAAGCCCGATGGCATGGAGAGCCAGGCGAGGTGGGTCTCAGCAAGAGCTCTTGGCCTTGGGCTACGATGCCCTTGCGGGGAAATGACGAGTACCCCTGTGTTTGTGATGTGATGATGATGTATGATGATGTGATAGATTCATACGCTTTAGGGTGCCTTGGGTGTAACCCGGGTTTGCATTCATTCTGCATTGGTAGGCCCCTTTTTATTATCTGCTCAACATAGAAAGGTGGATGATGTATGTGACACTCACACCTGTGTTTATGCTATTTTCTTATATGTACATTTGCATACGGAATGCTGACTTGCAGGGTGAAGTAGTTCCCCGGGGTCCACTATGACGGCCGGGAGGAGGGATGTTGTTACACCGTTTGTGGTCAGCCATAGCTGACCCTCGTTTACCGCTCTTTGTGATTTGGTTGCAGGGCAAGAATCGCAGGCTGGACCTAGCGCGCCGACCAAAAAGTCCTGGAGCCTCATGGAGTGCTTGTCTTTATTTCCATGCACTTCTATTATTGCATTATGTTTTAACCGGCTTGCATGCCGAGGTAGTTTAGGTAAAACTACTGTTTTCCCCTTTTGTTGGGATGTCCTGTCGTGTTGAATGTTTGGTGATTTGGACTGCTATTTTGTAAGGCCTTAAGGCCAATTGGACTCCTATGTATTATGGACAATCTCTATTTTTTGTTGTTGTTATGTTGTGGGGTCCCGGCCGGACCCATATTATATGGTCACTACAGGGGAGGTGTTACAATTTGGTATCAGAGGGAGGTTTGAGTATTCTTGCGAGGTCTAGTGTATTTGGATCGCGTAAGAGATTGTCCACATAGGAGTACTGTCGGGATCATGAGTATCCCTGCGTTTGAGTCTTGCGAATAGAGCTTGATAAGTCTTTTTTCTGGCTTATGCTAGGATGTTGGCGACGATGCGGGGACGTCGAGGAGGCAAGAGGAGACTTCGGGAAGCAGTGCGACTGCTCCGGGCCTCGTGAATGTGGGCATGTCCCCGGCTGATTTCTGTCGCATGCTAGCGGAAGCAATGGTAGCGGCCCAAGCTGGAGCGATGCCACGGGTTCCGACACCGGTGGTGCAAGTTGCGACTCCTGTTACTCCGGTGGCTACGCCGGCTACACCGGATGTCGAAGTGAGGCAAGCAGAGCCAATAGCGGAGAGAGCTATTCCGATGGGTGATCGATTCATGAAATACTTCTTGAGTTTCCACCCTCCGACATTCAAGGGAGTGGGCACTCCAACGGATGCCGAAGATTGGCTTTCGAGGATCCAGGAGCTCTTGAAGGCAGCCGAGACCCCAGTTGAGAGGCAGTCTCACTTTGCGAGTTTCATGTTAGAGGGCGATGCGAAGTTGTGGTGGGTGAACCATAACGGTCGCTATTTTGTTGGGCGTGTTCCGTCCATGGAGGAGTTCGGGAATGCTTTCCTAAAGCGTTATATTCCGGCTTCGACAAGGTTAGCACTGCAGCGGCAGTTTCTGCATTTGGTGCAGCAGGAGAAGACAGTGGATGAATATCTGCAAGAGTTCACTCGTTTGGGTCGTTATGCGGGAACGACCATGGCAGATGATGAAGAGAGGGATAATCTCTTCTATCAAGGGTTGAGAGAAAATTTAAGGCAACCACTCATAGCCTTGAAGAATGCGGGATTCAATGAATTGGTCGAAGCCGCTCGCACACTGGAGAGTGACTTGGAGCGAACCCAACGGCGAAAGGGTGTTGCGGCAAAGAAGGGAGAAGGAAAGCCTCCTCAGTCCCAATCTCAGTGGAAGTCTGAGGGAAACCGATACAAGAAGAAACCCCGTCCTAATAGGACTGGGGAGAGAAGTGGCGCACCCTCGGGAGATTTTCGATTCAAAGGTTCGTTGACTTGTTACCAGTGTGGCAAGGTGGGTCACATTAGTCGGTTTTGTACCGAGGGCGGAGCTGAGCCAGAGCCGAGACAGGAACAATCGGTGCGTTCGGGTCCCGGTGTTGCAGAGAAGGGGAAAGCGGCGGAGTCGAGTGCTTCGCGGTTCCCTCCAGTGCAGCCTAGAGCCTATAATCTTGGGCAACAAGAAGCGATACGTCAACCCGACGTGGTGACAGGTACGAAAAGTTTAAGTTTTCGTTTGTTACTATAATGTAGGTGCGGCCTTTATGTTTATTTTTGCACGTGGTTAGGTTTCGTGCTAGTTTCGGGCTACCCCTCTCGAGTGTTGTTCGACACGGGGGCGTCACACTCTTTTCTTGCTGAAAGTTTTATCCGGGAGATTGGTGCTGAGTCCGTAGAGGCAGAAGTGGAGCTGAGTGTGCGTATGCCGAATGGGTCTTTCATGACTACCATGAGGAAGGGACGCATTGTGGTGCAAATTGGCGATTATGATTTCGTGTTGGTAGCAGCAATTCTGCCACTAGCCGAATTCGACGTTATCTTAGGGATGGATTGGCTTGCCGCGCAGCGAGCTAGTATCGATTGTCAGTTGAAGGTGGTAACCCTGAGAGGAGAAGGTAGAGCAGAGGTCAAGTTCGAAGGCCTAAGCGGAGTTGCTTGCTCCCTGATTTCCGCCGTGCAAATGAGGCGTGCGGTAAACCAAGGAGGCGAGGCGTTTTTGGCTTTGTTGGAGACTCACTCCACAAAGTTGGCCATTGGAGAAGTTCCGGTGGTGGAAGAATTTGAGGACGTATTCCCCGAGGAGCTTCCGGGAGCACCCCCTCAGCGTGAGATCAATTTTTCGATTGAGTTGGTACCGGGTGCGAGGCCGGTGTCGCGTCCTCCGTTTAGGATGGCACCGAAGGAACTGGCCGAGTTAAAGGTTCAGTTGCAGGAGTTGTTAGAGCAAGGGTACATTAGGCCCAGCTCTTCGCCGTGGAGCGCGCCGGTATTGTTTGTGAAGAAGAAAGACGGAAGTATGCGGTTGTGTATCGACTACCGTGAACTGAATAAATTGACCGTTAGGAATAAATATCCGATTCCGTGAATTGATGATTTATTCGACCAGTTAGTAGGGTCGGTGGTGTACTCCAAGTTAGACTTGAAGTCGGGGTACTACCAGTTGAAGATTCGAGAAGAGGATATCGCTAAGACAGCGTTTGGGACTCGCTATGGCCATTACGAGTTTTCGGTGATGCCGTTCGGACTGACGAACGCGCCATCTATTTTCATGGATTTGATGAACCGGGTTTTTCGACCGTTTCTAGATTCGTTCGTGGTGGTGTTTATTGATGACATTTTGGTGTACTCAAAAACAGAGGCAGAGCATGAGTCTCACTTGAGGCTGGTATTGCAGACTCTAAGGGAGAATCAGCTTTATGCTAAGTTCTCAAAATGCGAGTTTTGGATCGAGAAGATGGCTTTCTTGGGTCACGTAATTAGTGGAGATGGGGTGGCAGTAGATCCAGCGAAGATTGAAGCCATTAGGGATTGGCCTGTATTGAGAACCGTGGCGGAAGTCCGGATCTTCCTTGGACTAGCCGGTTATTACAGAAGGTTCGTGGAGAACTTTTCGCGGATGGCGTTGCCCCTCACCACTCTCACTCGCAAGGACCAAAGGTTCGTATGGACACCGGAGTGTGCCCGTGCATTTGAGAATTTGAAGGAAAGGTTGATGTCTGCTCCAATTCTTAGTCTTCCTAGTGGGACGGAAGGATTTCAGATCTTTAGCGACACGTCAGGTTGCAGGTTGGGTTGCGTGCTAGTGCAGCACGGCAAGGTGATAGCGTATGGGTCAAGGTAGTTAAAGACTCATGAGAGGAATTATCCCGTCCACGATCTGGAGTTGGCGGCGGTAATTTTTGCGCTAAAATTGTGGCGGCACTACGTTTATGGTGCGAAGGTGGAGATCTTCACGGATCACAAAAGCCTGAGGTATCTCCTGGACCAGAAGGATTTGAATATGCGCCAGCGTAGGTGGGTCGAGTTCCTTGGGGACTACGACGTGGAGATTCAGTATACGCCGGGTAAAGCCAACGTGGTGGCAGATGCCTTGAGTAGGAAGTACTCCGGGCAAGGAAATTGGATGGAGGCGCATGATGAGCGTTAGATACGAGACCTGGAGTCCCTGGATAATTCTTGTGTGGCAAGAGGCGAGTCTGGCATGGCTCGTTTGAACTAGATGGAAATGCAGTGTGACATAACGGATCGAATCCGAGAGGCGACGAGCGCAGATGAAGAGTGCCAACAGTGGGCGTTGGAGGCTCAACAAAGCGAAGGCACGACTTTGGAGATGGTTGGTGGGATTCTGAAGAGAGACGGAAGGATCTATATTCCGCGCTTTGGCAAGCTTCGCGAGGAGTTGATGTTTGAAGCTCACTTTACGAAGTACTCCGTTCATCCAGGAAGTACAAAGATGTACGCGGATATGAAGAAATCTTTTTGGTGGCCTGGGATGAAGGGGGATGTAGCCGAGTACGTGAGCCGATGTCAGACTTGTGCCTTGGTGAAGGCTGAGTGCCAAAGGCCCGGTGGGTTCTTGAAGCCTCTCCCTATTCCCGAATGGAAGTTCAATGACATCTCCATGGATTTTGTACATGGTTTGCCTCGATCGCAGCAGGGTAACGATGCGATTTGGGTGATAGTGGATCGCCTGACCAAGGTGGCTCACTTCATTCCGAATCAGAAGGGCGATAGCGTGGAGAAGCTCGTGGAGCTCTATGTTCGAAACATTGTGCGGTTGCACGAGATTCCGAAGAGCATCGTTAGTGATCGCGATGGGCGTTTCACTTCGAAGGACTGGAGGCTAGTACAGAAGAGCTTAGGCACAAAGCTCAAGTTTAGTTCCGCATTCCATCCGCAGACCGATGGTCAGACAGAGCGAACGAACCGTACGATGGAGGACATGTTGAGAATGTGTGCTCTCGACTTTGGTAAAGGTTGGGAAGACCACCTCTTCATGGTGGAGTTTGCCTATAACAATAGCTTCCAGGCGAGTATCAAAATGGCGCCCTATGAAGCTTTGTATGGAAGGAAGTGTCGAACGCCGATGTCTTGGGCAGAGGTGGGAGACACTAAGCTGTTGGGGAAGCAAGTGGTGGAAGATGCTTGCGAGATTGTGTGGACGGTTCAGGAGCGCATGAAGGTTGCTCAGGATCGACAAGCGAAGTATTTCAGCGCGCGCCACATAAGGGTGGAGTTTGCAGTGGGCGACATGGTCTACCTGAAGATCAAGCCGTTCAAGGGTGTTTCGCGGGTGCGGCGACTCAAGAAGTTGAGTCTGCGGTATCTGGGTCCGTTCGAGGTTACGGAACGTATAGGCGAAGCAGCCTATCGTTTGGCGTTATCCGCAGAGCTGAGTGGATTACATGATGTCTTCCACGTCTTTGTGTTGAGGAAATCTCTGGTGGAGCTGAGCGTCGTAGTCGAAGCGGCGACGGTGCCGGTGATGGAGGATTTGGGGACGAGGGTTCATCCGGTTGGCGTGGAGGATTCGGAAGTCCGGCAGTTGCGCAACAAGGATGTCAAACTTGTAAAGGTGCGATGGGACAACTGCGGGCGAGACGAATTCTCTTGGGAGCGTGAGCAAGCGATGCAGGAGGATTTCCCGGAACTTTTTGCTCCAGGTATGCTTTATGAATTTCCTGTTTAAATTCTGAAATTTCGAGGACGAAATTCTTTTAAGGGGGGGTGGAGTTGTAACAACCCAAAAATTGTAGTCCAGCGAGGTAGGCGGAGTGGTAGCGTCGCGCTCGGAATAGGTTGAAAATTCCATAGCAGGTTCTTCGCGCACGCTCACTGGCCTCCTTCGCGCATGACCAGTGGTCGTGCGCCTGATCGTGCGCCTGATCGTGCGTTAATTCACAAGGGTTAAAGGTCGGCTGATTGTGTAGTGCGCACGATCAGGGGTTGTTGGCCGCACACGATCACTGACCGTGCACCGCAGCTCGTGCGCACTGTTTATTCTGCTCCGCGAAAAGTAATGGGGAAGATGATCCGGCCGTCCAAAAATGTTGGGATTTGATCCAATGGCTGCGATGGATGGCTGGGGGGTTTTAGGGCTTGGTAGAGGAGTTAAACCCTCATTATTTCCAAGACTTTCTCTCTCTTAGGTTGGAGAAAGGAGGAGGAGGCAAGGAGGAAGAAGAAGGGGAATCCGCCATTGCCGGAGCTTCGGAGCTCCGTTCACCGATCCGAGACCGGCAACGCGTAGAGGGCGTCGAGGCGCTTCTTCTCCACCGTTTGTTTGCAAGCTTCTCATGGCTAGGAGGAGATCTTAAAAGGTAACGACATTTCTGCTCCCGGTCTTTAGGATGCGTGCATGACATCCCTTTAATTTCTGCATTTTGGCACCGGATCCGTCGAGTGAGAGGGGTCCGGGTCGCCTTGGTTCAAAAGGAGCCATCAGGTTGATTGAGTCCGTCCCCGACATGATTTGCACTAGAGATCCGCTCCGTTAGAGGATTAGGCATTGTGGGTGAAGCCAGATTTGTGGCCGTTGGTCCGATTCAGTGATGTTGATTTACGCGCATTTTAGAGGTTTTATTAGAAATCCGAATACGGCGAACTCGTCGTTGTGAGGCCCTTGTAGCTTCGTGTGGTAACGATCATTGGGTTTAGGGCGGAGAAATAATGTGCGGAATATGGGGCTTGTGAAGCCTAGTGTTGTGCGAAGGCGCGATTGGTCTTTGTGGTCAGCTGGCTATCCCGTGAAGACTGAGATTCACGTGTGGAGAGTGTCCCGGCAAGATTAGTCCCTTCGATTGTTGACTGACGAGAATGTCTGTGCTACGGATGAGTCCGTTGACGGTCGCCAGGCGAGGCAATCGGTGGACGTTGTCCCAAGAGTAAGTCCAAGGCCTTGGGATGTTTTTGTTAGCCAGAATTCTTAGTATTGGTCTTGTGTGTTGTTGGCGGCCTGAGCGTGTGAGCTGTTAGACAAGCCCGATGGCATGGCGAGCAAGGCGAGGTGGGTCTCAGCAAGAGCTCTTGGCCTTGGGCTATGATGCCCTTGCGGGGAAATGACGAGTACCCCTGTGTTTGTGATGTGATGATGATGTATGATGACGTGATAGATTCATACGCTTTAGGGTGCCTTGGGTGAAACCCGGGTTTGCATTCATTCTGCATTGGTAGGCCCCTTTTTATTATCTGCTCAACATAGAGATGTGGATGATGTATGTGACACTCACACCTGTGTTTATGCTGTTTTCTTATATGTACATTTGCATACGAAGTGCTGACTTGCAGGGTGAAGTAGTTCCCCGGGGTCCGCTAGGACGGCCGGGAGGAGGGATGTTGTTACACCGTTTGTGGTCAGCCATAGCTGACCCTCGTTTACCGCTCTTTGTGATTTGGTTGCAGGGCAAGAACCGCAGGCTGGACCTAGCGCGCCGGCCAGAAAGGCCTAGAGCCTCATGAAGTGCTTGTCTTTATTTCCATGCACTTCTATTATTGCATTATGTTTTAACCGGCTTGCATGCCGAGGTAGTTTAGGTAAAACTACTGTTTTCCCCTTTTGTTGGGATGTCCTGTCGTGTTGAATGTTTCATTATTTGGACTGCTATTTTGTAAGGCCTTAAGGCCAATTGGACTCCTATGTATTGTGGACAATCTCTGTGTTTTTTTTGGTTGTTTCCGCTGTGTGTTATCTGAGTTTTGAGTTGGGTAGTTAATATTATCTTTTAATACCAAAGCTGTGGCGGTTATATGTTGTGGGGTCCCGGCCGGACCCATATTATATGGTCCCTACAGGGGAGGTGTTACACTTCACACAGCGCGCCTACGTCCATTTCACGCATGGACTCTACATGTATGCAAGATTTGACGGGGATTATACAAATCGACCCGTCGGAGGCCAGGACCTCACCCTTTTGGGTAGTGGCCTCAACGATGCACGAAACGGACTAGAACATGTCCAAAAGAGGTTAAAGAGAATCGTTACCCTTAGACGCCGCTTCGAAGCCATGGCTTGGCTTTTGGCACGGTTGGAAAGGAGCGTCTTGCCCTCCTCTACACGTAGCCACCAACGTCGAGGGAATCGGAGTAGTGTAGCTCCACCAAATCCAAGCTCTAGGCTAGGGTTTACTATTGGATCTCCTTCTCCAAGCTCTCCCTCTCTCTCTTAAATAAAACCCTTAGTGAATAAGGAAGGGAAGAGGGGTTTCGGCCTCCCTATGCCAATTCCCGAGCCATTTAACCCAAAACCAGCCCCAAAAGTCCAAGTTCCATCAAAGCCCACGATTTCGGGTGCAAAGTACAATTTGGAGCTGTCACCCGGCGATAGCCGCTGTCGCCTGGCGACAGCGGTAAAGAACCGACTCCGACCTGTCAACGCCACCGCTGTGAACCGTGCATGACACGTGTCACGGTGTCGCCTGCGTTAGCCTTGCCGCCGCGCGATAGCCTCTCGACAGAGGCCTTCACGCCAGACCGTTGTCGCCGGGCAATAGCCGATATCGCCAGTGACAGCGCTGGATTCCAGAAATCCAACTTTCTGAAATGGGGTCTTACACCAAAGCTCTCATCCTAGTGGAGTTTGAGGTCAGGAGTCCCAGAGTGGTTGTGGCAGAAAATGAAGATGAAGAATGATGGCTAGAGAATGAAGAGGCCCAAAGGCTCTCTCTCAACTACATTGAAGAACTTTGAGACCTATCCTCGGTTCGGCAAGAAGAGATTAAGTGACGAATGAAAAAATATTTTGACAAGCACGTCTGCATCAACCAGTTCCAAGCAGGCGACCTCATCCCAAAGAAAGTGGATGCAGCGGGAAGAGCGTCCGTTATCAGGAAACTTAACACGAATTGGGAAGTGTCGTTCATCATCCATGAGTCGATGACAACTGGAGGGTATCGTCTACAAAACCATGAATGGGAGCTGCTTGGGAATACCTGGAGCGGTGATGACCTGAAAAGGTTCTATCCCTAGAGAGAATGTGCATGTCCATTTGTTGTTTATTTATTTGTATAAACAAATCTCTCACCCCTTGAAACAAGGGGTTGTTTGAGTCTCTTTTTCTCTTTTGAGCAAGCATTGTCTCAAAAAATGCAAAGTAGGTAAAATTGATCTCCACGAACAAATTGGGAAACATATTGCCTCCAACTCGACTCTTGTAAAACTCAGAATTGGTGATGGGACGGTGCATCGGGTTATCGAGTTTTCCTATGACCAAGCCTCTGCTTTGACGGCCGAGATCAACTCCCCCCTGCATGTTGGTCGAGTGACCACCCGATCACATTTCTCATCTGACTGGAGAGATTATAAAAAAAGAGTCTGGATGCCAACCTCCCAACTTGATGAAGAGATGGTTGATTTAACTGATAGATGGACCCTTGTATAAATGAATCATCGGCTTCAAAGAGCTAAAAGCTCGTTGCAAAGTAGAGCTTAGTGTCATTTCTTCGCGATTAACCCTCTATGATTGTTGAGTGACGGGATGAAGACCTCTCAAGAAGTGAAAACCCGAAGTCGGATGGAGGCCTCGAGATTGTGTGTCCTATAGTACCCCCCCCCCCTCCCCCCCTCGACTGTAATTCCCTAATTGCCGATACTCTTAGCATCTCACAGCGAAGTAGGATGGAGGCATCGGAATGTGTGTCCTCTAGGATCTCCCGACTGTCATTCCCTACTTGTCGGTCTTTGTATTCTTTCAAGATTCTCATCAGGTGGAGCAGAAGCCTCAAAAGTGTGCGTACTACGGGACCTTCCGAGTGTCACCCGCAGTCCAAGTATCAACAACCTTTGAAGAAGGTGAGTACTCATGTCTGCGAGTATATACAAGTGCGAGCATGCATGTGCAAGCATATCTAAGAGAACATGCGAGTATGGTAAGTATGGAGATTAGGGCGAGTGCCATTCCAAGTCGCAGCAACCATAATGGAGATCACTTAAACTCACTTCGAGCCTATGAGCCTAGCGGACAATCAACACGCTCGAATCTAAGAGCCTACCGAATTTCACAAAGTAGGAGAGTACGAGAAAAGCAGGCGAGCAAAAATGCCTTTCCTTTCATATATGCGAGCAATACATTGTCAAAAATATATACAAGGCCTGCAGGTTGGTCAAAAAAGGGTCATGTCGACTAGGCATCATCATCACCTTCATCAATCCCGCCAATGCATTCTTCATCATCGGCTTCTTTGCCTTCACATTCATCGTTGTCGATGTCGACGACCCCTTCCCCATCGGCCTCCTCATTCTCGCCCTTTCCATCCTCAGAATCTTCATCATCATCATTGTTCGTAATAGTGCCCACAATGTTCCTGATTTGAAGAAGCCCTCACAATATAGATGAACACATCTGTATTTGATGTATGTGCTTTCTTGTCAAAATGATTTCAGGTACTTGACATAGTTTTGCCAATGTAATCCCTCATTATGCAAACCACCATGTCGACATATGATCTAGACTATATTAGACTTGACACTAACTCTAAATCATCAAGTATATAAGTCTATCAAGTGAGCTAAATCAAAGGATTATTTTGGAGAAGATCAGAATTTGCATAAGGCAAATATCATCTTGGTAAGGTTCAATATCGTCGAGTGAAGGTCTCGATATCGTGTTGAAGACTCTAAGCTCCAAGACGATGTCGTTTTGTAAACTCACAGCATAGCTCTTATCGTCTTGTCTAAGAAGACGAAGAAGAATATCCAAATATCGTCTTCATAAAATACTTTCCAAGATGATATCATCTTGACAATGTTCATATACCTTCATATCATCTGAGAAGTATACAACATATAGCTTGAAGGGTTTATGTGAAGAAAGAAATTGACTAAGTAAATTATTATCTTGGTCACTCTAAATATCGTGGAGGAACCAAGATGACATTTTATGAATATCAAGATGATTTGTTTGCAAGAACTCAAATATCACATTGAAGATCATGAAGCTATATCAAGTCAATTCACGGAGAAGAATCGACTAAAAGGATGAAGAAACAAAATATCGTCTTGAAGACTAAAGAAATATTAAGTCGATTCATGGAGAAGAATTGACTAGAAAGCTGAAGAAATAAAATATCGTCTTGAATACTATGAAGAAAGATCAAGTCGATTCATGTAGAAGAATCGACTAGAAGGCTGGAGGAATGAAATATCGTCTTGTGGTAGAGCCAATAAGATGATTCATGCAGACATTTCGTCTAGAAGAATAAAGCGTGAAATGTTGTCTTGTAGACCACCAGTCACCAAGACGATTCGTGTAGACGATTTGACTAGAAGAATTGAAGTAAAGCTTTACAATGTTGAATCGTCTAGAAGAAGTAAAGTCGACTAGAAATCTGGTCGATTGGTTGAACGGCATGAATTCAAACTAAAGCATGATTTTGACATCACGTCATTTATTGTCATCACAGATTGAGCCAATGAATCACGTCTGCTAAGGAAAGAGATCTCTGACTTAATGTCAGTACTAGAATCGATCGTAAGACATTCTTGTCTTATAAAAGGGAATGTGACGCTGATGCAAACCATAATCTAAAATTTCAAAATCAATAGAGAAAAGCTTTTTCTCCCCAAAAAGCTCTGCTCCATTGAAAATCTTAAGGAAGGAGAAGACCATCAGAAAGCAAATCTATAATCTTCTCCAAGAAGAAATGTCGATCAAAGTTGTTGATTCAGATCAAGGATCGTTCAGCTAGAAGAAGGGTCTTCATCTATGCAGAAGAAATTTCACTGTTTCATTCACGATATCTGCAGGAAGATTCTAGTCGAAGCCAATCTTCATCAAGGCTTTAAAAAGACTCCAAAGCCTTCAAGCATACTTATTTTGAGTCTATAGAAAGTTTGTAATTAAACTTATTAAACCTGTAAGATCACTCTAAGATCTGAGTTGTAGGATTCACGATTGGAATCTGAGTTGTAGTGCTATGTATAGCCTGAGAGTGGGAGACGTTGTCTCTGAGGTAGGAAGCTAGGAGTGCTTCTGAGTTGTAGGATCTTGCAGGATCTAAGGTAGGAGGAGACTTGGTCTCTAAGGTAGGGAGACGGACATGGCTTCTGAGTTATAGGGGGTCCTTGGGACCTGAGGTAGGAGACACTGTCTATGATTTATAGGACCTGCGGATCTGAGTTTGGTGGAGATTATCGAATCTAGTACACTGCTAGATAGGCGAAGGGGGGCAGTGGAGTACTCAGTGACATATTGTCTTGGGTAACCACTATAAATAGCATGTGTCTGTGTTGTGATTGTTGTGTGATTGTTGCATCTACCTTTATTATTCAGTAAAGATTTAAAAAGCTGACATCACATATTCACCCCCATCTTGGTGAAGACACTCATAGACTTTGAAGTGGTATCAGAGGGAGGTTGTTCAAAGAAAGCTTAACAGCTTGAACAGATCTTCCATAAGGAGTGTCAAGTACTCATCATGAATTTTGGGGAGAACTCCAAGGAGCTCAGATCCATGAAGCTGCCAATCTGCAGAAAGGAGAGCTTTGCAATCTGGAAGGAGAGGGTAAAGCTTTTCATGGAAGCCTCTGATCCAAGGATCTTCATTACTGTTGAAGAAGGGTCTTTGTGCCAACCAAAGCCTTAACTATTGATCCAACCAAGCAAGTTCCAAAGAAGTATAATGAGATGGACAAGGATGAGATCATCTTGACCACTATGGACAAGAGAGCCAAAAGCATCTTGGTAAGTGTCATAGATGATTCAACCTTTTAGAATCTGGTGCGCTACATGTAACATCCCGACTTTTTTTGGGTCACTAGACCCTAGTGAGCCCAATAAAAGTAGGCTTGAGCAGTAGGAAATAACCATATATAGGATTATGTACTAGGGGACTACGATATGACTTTCTTCAGTTCCGTTAGACTCATATAATCGATAAGAGTGTAATGGAACTCGTCCCATTCCAATCCGAGGTCGTTTGGAGAAAACGACTGTTTTGGGTATTATTGTGCGCCGCAACTAAGTCATTGGGGTACAGTGGCCAAATGTACTCCGATCTGACTTCCGTCAGCTCCGTTATACTCGTATGATCGATACGAGTGTAATGGAGCTTGTTTCATTCCAATCTGAGGCTGTTTGGAGAAAACGACCGTTTTGAGTATTATTGTGCACCGCAACTAAGTCGTTGGGGTACAGCACTCCGATCTGACTTCTGTCAGCTCTGTTAGACTCGTATGATCGATACGAGTGTAATGGAGCTCGTTTTATTCCAATCTGAGGTTGTTTGGAGAAAACGACCGTTTTGAGTTGTGCGCCGCAACTAAGTCGTTGGGGTACAGTGGCTAAATGTACTCAGAACTGACTTCCGTCAGCTCTGTTAGACTCGTATAATTGATATGAGTGTAATTGAGCTCGTTTCATTCCAATCCGAGGTCGTTTGGAGAAAACGACAGTTTTGAGTATTATTGTGCGCCGCAACTAAGTCGTTGTGGTACAGTGACCAAACAAACTCCAATCCGACTTCCGTCAGTTCTGTTAGACTCGTATGACCAATACGAGTGCAACGGATTTCGTTACACCTCGATCCAAGGTCGTTTAGAGAAAATGAATATTTTGGGTATCGTTACGCGGCTCTACCACACAATTGTGGAGTAGTAGTCAAATGAACTTCGATTTGACTTCCGTCAGTTCCGTTAGGCTCGTGTAATCTATATGGGTGTAATGGAACTCGTTCCATTTCAATCCAAAGTCTTGCGGAGAATATGCCCATTTTGGATTATGCAAACCGCCTTGGCACAATGCATGAAATACGGAACGCACAAACTCAGAATCGGACCCGGTAAATCTTGGTGGACCCTCGGGACCCTGGAGGACCCCGCCCTAAGTTGACCTTGGTAAACCCCCCCCCCCCCCCCATGCATGAAAATCTTTGGGAAAAGAATAGAAAAAAGGGGAGGAGGAGAGAGAATCTCCTCCCTCAAGGAGCGAGGGGTCTGCCCATTAATAGGCAGCCCCATGTTAGGGCAAGGGGGGGGGGGGGGGGGGGGCAGAAAATTTCTCCCCCCACCCATCCCTCCCTTTAACCCACGTGGGATAAAGGGAGGGAGAGGGGAGGCCTCCCTCTTCCCTTATAAAAGTAGGGGCCCAACCTTCTTTCCTGGATGCACAACCCCCCCCCCCCCCCCCCTCAGCCCCCTCCTCCCCTGCCAGCATCCCCTCCCCCTTCCGAAACCCTTCCAAGCCAAGCCGCGCCACCACCTCCTCACCATGGAGAGCCACCCCTCCACCTCCCGAGCACCTCCCCTATAGGTAGAGACCCTCTCCCTCCTACTCCCCTAAGGCAGCCGACCGCCTCCCCGTCGCCGGAGCGCCGCCAGCCCCACCCCAAACCTTGCCCAGGTCCGGGCGGGGGAAGGGCTTGTCGTGAACCTGCACCCCCAGCACCGGTGGTGGCGCTGGGGAAGCATGTAACATCCCCCAAACAACTAGACCCCTAGAGTGGTTTTGTCATGACTAGGTCATGACAAAACCCTAGGAAGCTTGAAGAGATCACTTGGCCTTAGGCTTGAAGGAGAAGAGCACCTTGGTCTGCAAATAGCAATTTCCAGTTACCAATCTTAGGGTTGGACTTTAGGGCCTCACCTTGACCCTTTGATCCCACCATGGCACACCTAACCCTTTGGAGGGTCCCTTAGAGCATCTAGGACCCATTGGGGTCAACCAAAGAGGCCAAATTGACCAAAGTCAACCTAACCTCAAATTGGTCAAAGTAGCCGAATTAGGGTCAATTGACCTCCACCATGCCCAATTAACCTTTCCCCTACCCTTATAAGGTTATTAGAGACACAATGGACCAAAAATCTCCATCATGGGGCCACCAATTTGGCCATTTTGACCAAAGTCAACCCTAGCCCCATTTTGGTCAAAGTGGCCTATTAAGGGTCAATTAACCCTCACCTTGTCAAATTGACCCTACCTATACCTTCCTAACCCTTAGGGGAGGCCAATGGGTCACTAACCACCCATTGAGGCCAACCCAAATGGTCAAATTGACCAAAGTCAACTCCACCCTAAATTTAGGTCAAAATGACCTATTTTGACCTAATCAAGCCCAATTCACTTGGGATAGACTCAATTGAGGTGGTCCACCACCTAATGGGGTTTGGAATTACTGAAATTGCAATTCAATTTCAAGAAATTCGGCCAGCAGAGAGAAAATCTCATTTTCCCCAAAAATGGTGGAGAGAGAAAGAGAGGAGTAATGGCATTCATGGCCAAGGGAGGTCAATTGATCTCCCAATTGATGGGGATTCATCTCCTCTGGCTGTTACAAGAAGTTTAGGTGGTTTTCCAGCCCACATGGGGGCTGATTTGGGAGGTTTTTACCATGGCCGAAATTCCCCTTTTTGATGGCCATCAATGGCATTCAAGGTATAAACCTCCCTCTCCCTCGATTAATCTCTCTATCACCTCCAAACGATTGAGAGGAGTGAAACCACCAACTTTTCAGAAGGAATCGTGCAGTGGAGGCTCGAATCAGCATGGCTTCCAAGCTCCAAGGTTGGCCATGGTGGTGGGCCAAACGACAAGGCTTCAAGGCTCCAAGAAGGTCTGGTTCTTCTCCTCTTCTCTAGTGGGTAGATCTACTTCATAAATCGGCAAGGATTGGGTCCAATTGGACCTCCATATTCATGGCCGAAATCTCCTTTTATTGGATATTTTCTTCTTTCCAAAACCACCAGTTCCGGCCACCACCGGCCGGCCAACACCTCCTATCGTCGGCCACCACCTCAAGGAAGGTGGTGGTGGCATTGGCCGGCCGGGGAGGGGCGTGGGTGGCCGGGAAAACCATGGTATATAGGCTACAGGTCGGGTAAATCTCCACCCTTGGCTGGAGGAGGAAGATGACCAGCTGCCCCCACGAATTTGCTTTAAGATCTGTGCACAGATCTGGTAATTAGTTTAATTGATATTTGTATTTTCTGTCACAAATATTGTTGTACATAGATTTAATTATAGAAAATACTTAGGCCCCTCTACAGAAAAAGTGGTCAACACCAAAGTTGTAGCCCTTGGAGTCTACTTTATTTTAAAATTAATTTAACCCCAAAAGGAGTTCTGTAGCTCCCTGTAGGTCCATTTTGGTGGGGCTGGTCCCTAGTGTAGGACAGCCACCATTCCTTGAATAACTTTTGATTGGGAAATGATATGGACTTGAGATTTGAAACATAGTCTACTTATACCTACACACACCTCATATCCAAAGATGGGAATTTTAGGAGAACATTTTTCTAAGGTTTTTGTATTAATTTCATAAATCTTATAATAATTAATTATTGGGTCAAATGACCTCCAATGCCCTCCAAATTTTAATGGGTACATCTTCGGGTCATCACATGACCCTGGTGAAAATTTCAGCTCTATTGGGACTGATTTAGTTTGGAAATTGGTTAACCAAAGTTGGGTCTAATTAGGTCAAAATTAGGGCATGATGTTTATCTTGGGGTATTGTGGTCAAATCTCCTCACCATGAGATCAAACCTTGTCCACTGGTTTAGGATCACCTAAAGTATCCCCATGAGTGGTTTGGGGTGGTGTAGAGGTGATTAAGCCCTAGAACACTAGTTTTATTCCTAGGTGTGCATTTAGAACCTTGTGAAGGCCATGTGGTCAAAAGTCCCTTGATGGTTATGAAACTTGGTGGATAAGTTCATAGGGTGTAAATAGGCCTTAGTCAATTTTATAAGAATTTTAGGAGCAATTATTCCCTTTGAATTAGGTCATAATCCCTTTAGGGAAATTCCTTATAAGAGAAATTTGCATGCTTTAATGGTCTTGGATGATGATGAAACTTTGGTAGTGTCCTTAAAATCATGATATACACCTTTGGTATTTTTTGTGTAATTATTGAAATGATTTAACAAGTACTTCATTCACAAGGCATTTATTTTGTCTTAGGCTTAAGAAAAATAATTGAGAGGCCAATACTCTTTGATAAATTTTGCAAATCGGTGATAGGACATTTCAGAACATCAGAAACCTCTGTGAATGTTTATAGAATTTTTGGAGACATAAATCAGTAGGCTACTTCACAGTTTATTTAATTTGAGGTTTTCTTAAAGTATTTATTTTGGTGAGAAAATGATTTCCTTAAAATCTGAAACTTAGTCAGTAGCCTTTTCTGGTGAATATAAGAGCTTGGTAATTTTCTCATAATTTTAGTGTTGATCGTTTTGGTGGTTTCTTCATAAAACTATGATTTTGGATAGATGATAAATAATTAAATTAGAGGACAATTTCTTACTGTAAAAATATGATATACTGTTTTTTATGTTATTAAGTCATCCTGGATTTATCATAATTTTTGGAGAGCCATATCTTAAGATTTACTTACACTTCATGTTCATTTTCCTACTTGGCAATTGTTTGGAGAAATTAAAATAAATACTAAATAATTAAGGAAAATTATGATTCTCTGGATTTAGTCTTATAACATCTTGATAGACCCCCAGTAAATAGTTTGGGTCAGTTGGATGAATATTTAGAGTGCCTCTAGTTGTGAGCTTCATATAGTTAGTTTGGTCTGCGTATAGTAAAACTGTGGATCTTGGGTAACTAGTGGCCTACTAAGTGAGAATGGCATGTAGTTGGTGTACATGGTCAGGATGCAGAGATTGAGGCCACCAAAGAGGATTTAGGTATTAAGAGTGCTTGGTGAGTTAAGGGTAAGGTAGTGCTTGGGATTGACGAAGGATCGTCTTTTCCCTAGCGTGTCATAAAGCTCTTAGGTTTAACTCAAGTGTAATAACAAGGAGGGGGTAATCTTATTGGTAGATACCAACAACACTAAGTGTCTTGAGAAAGGGAACTTTGGGGTGTTATCTCATTATAGTTCCTAGTACCGTAGCGAGCCCCTTACAGGGTAATCCTCGGGAAGTCCAAGATTAACCATAAATTGTAGGGATAAGTTGATGTACATGATGAACTTAATAATGCACACACACGCACCCCGTAGTTACGGGAGGTTAGTTGGTTTGATTGTACGAGCGGTAGGCTCGGTGGTTGTAGCAGCAGACTAGTTAGTCTGGTGAGCTTGTGGCTCAGTAATGTTGTTGGTGCAGACGGGTTGGTCCGGCGAGCCGGTGGCTCGGAAGGTTATGATGACGGGCAGGTTAGCCCAGGGATTTATGGCTCGGGATATAGTAGAACATGTTGCATGTGCATGAAGGTGGTGGGTCTTCGGTATTGGACGATCGTTCACACTGACGTCAATACGTTGACTCAGCAAGTGTGGAATTTGCACTTAGCCTTAAAAGTCAGGTGGTCCAGCCAGTAAGAGTACACAGATGCTCCGCGGTTTTGCATTGAGGCGTACGATAGGTCTAGGTTAGGTAGTGTGAATACCAACCTAGAGGTGGGCGAGGCCCAACCCACCGCTTCCGTTTGCCACTATGGGAGTATCCTGGGAGTCTAGCTAGCTCCAAAAAGGGGGAACTAAAGGTCTATGCGCATAGAGTCGAAGTGGGTGAGTTGCACTTGTATGAACATAGCATAACTGCATACCTTGCCTGTCATAGCATAAACATTGCATTTCAACCCCTACCCCTATCGTATAAGTCGGTTATGGGACTTCTTATATGATAGGCCTTGCTAAACGACCCCTTGGTCTATAGGTTTGTATGGGCATTCCTATAAATCAATGGTTACTTTTCTATTACTATTGTCTTTACTTACTGCCCTTTACTTATTCTTTACCTGCTCTTACTATGCCCCTTTACTGCTTCAGTTATATATATACACATGTGTAGTGTAGAAACATTTCCTGTACCGCTGTCACCTGCTCTTTGTTATACCCCTTGCCGTCCTCCGCTTCATCCTCCCGCACGGTGCCTAGGAGCCATTGGGGGTGGGGTGGGGAACATAAGGCTTAGTCTTTTTGACTAACGGTCGGTGGACCATATCATTTTAGGGGATCGAGGAGACGCAGCAACACCAGAGGCCGATGCAGACGGAGGCAGACCGGTGCAGTACAGGAGCACAGGATTCAAGATCAGTGAATGATTAGGAGTTAGCTTCCGCGAGTGATCTTGTAGTGAGGATATGATGTACAGGGCGTGAGCCCTTTATTATTGTAATATTTGTTATCTTTTTATTCAGTTATATCTGTGGACATTTACCTTTATGGTTTTATTTTTCATGTTGATTCTGTGGACTTGTCTTCTTTTATGCACTTTTATTTGTGATCGATTTGGCCGGCAGGATCAGTGTTTTGTAGTGGTGACCTTCCCGAGTGAAGGGGTCACTGCAAAGCGGCGGTTCTGGGCCTAAGACCCCGGGTTTGAAAAAAAAGGGGTCTTACAAGTGGTATCAGAGCGAACCTCGATCCGAAGAAAAGAAGTCCACAAACTCTGGGCCACCCCGCGCGAGTTTAGTTTGAGGACAAACTAAGCAGCGGAAGCAATGGTGTGCCCATATGGGAACTCACATGGAAAAGTCCACTTTTAACTGAATCGTTTTAGCCAAAATCTCCTTATGAGTGCCAAGTTTTCTTTGTAGCCTGCGACAAACCCTGCCCCCAGCAGGGAATACCTCCGGCTGCAAAGATCTCTTTAGATAGTCCTTTAGTCAACGAGTTATATTTAAACTCCACTAGGATACGTGACTTACCATGACAATTTATACCATGACCTAGTCTGAAATAGACCGTTGGTATAACTTTTGGTGAAGGTACGAGGATACCCCAAAGAGGCTAGAGAAAGAGAGTTGACACATAAGCAGAATGGTATGAGACTCGTAGATTCAACCCTCGTACCGGTGACAGGATTACATTAAGACAACCACTATGACAAACACCGAGGGTCGGATGAGAATTGAAGTTCAAGAGGGACCCGTTTGGGATTGGGTGACATATTGACCTTGATAAGGTTGTCGTAGAAGGTACCCTGAAGAGTCTGAAGAATGGAGCGAATTAACAAGTTTCAAGATAGAACCCAAGTCTAAGGTTGTGTGCCCTAAGAATTTCTTGCATACTTGGGACGAGTATAACATGGTGATATTGAAGATACTTAGCCCAAAAATAGATAGAGGCTTATCTTTTGTTTATTGGGGCTTACCGTTTGTTTATTGGGCGAATTGGTTACTGACTTGGGTGCCCCTTAGATTTAATTTAGCAATTCCTATGTCGGGAGTAATGTCTTTGAAGTTGATCTTATTCAATGTTACTTGGACAAAGATGAGATGGTGTAACAGTATGTTCGGAATAATGATCTATAGTATTACTAGAGCAATGGATAGACATCATTGCTCGAACAACAACTTGACCTTAGTTGAATCATTGGAAATGTAAAGTTGCTAGGTTTAGTCACTTAGGGATGTATATGCCTTTCTGGAAGTTGGGAACTGAAATTAGGTCGTGCAAGCTTTAGTTATATTTGAAAGTTCTGGTAGTTTGGGGCATTCAGAAGTGATCAATTTATGATTTGTTAAAAATCACGCCCTGTCATGGTTGAAAATTTTAACTACAATAATAGCCCTATACCTTGGGAGCTATGATGATGAATAACCAAAGATCTTAGACGATGACTATTTTGAATTAGAATATAGTGTTTGAGTTTACTATGATAAGAACGATCTATGTTTATCTTACTTTGGATCATCTGAAAGTGATCAAGACTAGCATATGTGGAAGTGATAGGATTTTGGTGAAATAAACGTGATGATATTTCCGTGATGAAATTGACTTGTGAAAAATCTTAAGGTTTCAAAAGATTTTACCCGTATACCTTATGAATCAAACTCCACATAGAAAGTGATCGGGAGTCATCTTATAAACATTGATACTAGTGTTGTTTGTTTAACATATGTTCATAAGATTCACAAGTGCACCCCGTAAATTTTGAGGATAATTGGGACGCTTGACGATCTGATCAGTTCCATCAATGGTAAGAACTGGATAAGTTGTAGAGTTGAGTTGTTTGAGTACTCGGACGCACGTGAAGAAATAAGAATCAGAACGTGTAGAGAAAACTTTTTAGAGGCGTTGTCTACCCTTACAAACAATAACTTTAGTCACCGAAGAAATAGTGTTTTCCAGTCCATGTAGTTTCCCGAAATAAATAAAGACGTCATAAGTTTCGTGATGCACGGTGAGGATAAGTGCAAAAGTCTTTGGAGAACTACCACAGTCACGGCCTGGGTTAGAGTTGAAGTTTGAGGACATAATTATGAATTTCATACATAAGTTACCACATCCCCACTCCGGGCACAAGTTTATTTGGAACATCGAGGATAAACTGACCAAGGTAGCTTGGGTCACCCCAGGCTGGAAGGACGCTCCCGTTGTTGTTTGGTGGGATTTGTTGAGCAGTTTGTCTGTTATCGTAATGTGACCAGGACGATCGTGTCGAATCAGGCTGGACGGTGTACGTCCAAAGAGTGAAGATCAGTCCAGGCTTATCTGGGCTCTTGGTTGACGTCAACACAACTTTCCACCCTCAGAGGGACGAAGGTGCACGATTCCACCATCTTGGACCCAGGATGAGGATTTAAGGAGACTCGGCTCTGAATTTGTGAAGGACATAGATACCCAGGAGCGGCTGATTCAAGTTAGGATGCTGGGGCCCAGAGCAGCCAGGTCAGGTATTACGATGTGTGGTATCGTCAAGTAGAGTTCCTGGTTGGAGACCGGGTGTTCCGGAAGATACGTCTGATGCATGTAGTCTCACAGGTTCGCAGGCGGAAGAAGCTCAGTCTGAGATAGATGGGGCTCTACATGATCCTGGAGTGGATTAGCCTGTTGGCTTATAGACTGGAGTTGCCGCCGGAGTTAGCAGGATTGACAACGCCTTCCATGCCTCCTCCTTTAGGAAATCTCTACTACGACCGGAGTAGCGAATTTCTACTATAGATGGCCCGGTAGCCTCCGATTGATCGATTCACCTGGAGCCGGTCCGGTTAGATTTTTTTTTTGAAAGATGCAAATAGCATGTAATTAAAAACCAAAAAGAAAAGAAAAAAACTACAACATGCCATCTAAGTCCACCCGAACAAGCTCGGCAAACTCAGTCTGGGTGCTATCAACGTCCAGCCAAACAAAATTTCCCCGAAGGGCAAAACGCGCACAAAAATCAGCAACTCTATTGCCCTCACAGCCAATATGCTGGAACCGAAGCTGGGGAAAGCCACTCAGAAATGAGAAGTCCTCGTCTCCATCCACTGTCACGCTCCAGTCACCCCGTCTCATCCCAGCAACACATCTATCCAAAAGGGTACGACAGTCGCCCTCTATAATAGCTCCGCGAGTCCCATATAAAGAAGGGGCAATCTGATCCTTCAGCACCAAAATCACCGCCAGCTCCACTCCCCCTGGATCCCAATGCAGCATCGAGATCCCAGCAGCAAAGACAAGAGCACCTCGACAGTCACGAGCCACCATCCCAAGCCTAGCAAGACCAGACGAGGAAAGCGAACCATCCACATTGAACTTTGTCCATCCAGGGGGCGGGGGGCACCAAGAGAGTGGTGTCGACAGCCGGTGAGGCTGGGTGGTACCCCAGTGCCCCTGTGCTGGTAAAGTATGCAAAATGGAGAGGTTCTCAACGATGGTTGCTGCCATAACCGTAAAGGTCGCCACCTCCCCATGGTGAACCTTGGCATTGCGGCCACGCCATGCTTGGTAAACCGCACAGCAAAAAACTCGCGTCGTACCTAGTGCACCGACAGAGGCGGAGGAGAGAAAGTCACACACAGTCTCCCAACTGGAGAATGAGGGAATACTGTAGCCCCATCGCCGAAGAGCGACCCGGATGGCCACAAGACAACAGCAGTCCGAGACCAGATGGTCTCGGGTCTCCTCTAAAGTGTAGCCCCAAGGACATCCACGCTCAGCAGAAAGACCCCAACGGGCAAGCCACGCACGGGTGGGGATAGCATCCCAGAGAAGTCGCCACCAAAACATCCGCTCCCGCGGGTGAAGCTTCAGCTTCCGAAGCCAACTGAAATCCATACGAGTCCCATCGAACTGGGCCATGAAAGCAAGGGAGGCAACTGATCGGCCGCTGAGGCGGGTGCAGAGCTCCGGCCTGTCCTGGGGTTGCGAGCTGTGAAGAGGGATCTGGAGGATAAGCTCAACAAGGTCCGGCCCAAAAAACTGAGATAGAGCGGAAGCATCCCACCCGTCACCAGGCATCACAAAAGCTGACACCGGGATCGACTCCAGCGCGCCGCAGTCAGCAAAAGTGGGCCACCGAGACAAAGGCCGGTCGAGAATCCAAGCGTGAGCGAGCACATCCACAGACTCCCCATCCGCAATCTTCCAGTGAAGCAGAGGACGAAGGCACTCGGCACCATCCCTGATGAGCCGCCACACCGGAGAGTCGCGTCGAGTGACCCCCTCCCTCCAAAGACGGCCAGTGTACCGAGCAGAAATCACCCTGTGGAAAAGGGAAGAACCCGACTGCATCAGCTCCCAGGCGAACTTTGCCCGTAAAGAGCCCTTCCATCTACTTACCCTATGGAACCCAAGCCCTCCCCCGGCCACCGGAGAGCAACAGTGCTCCCAGCTAACATAATGCATCCCACGCTGGGAGGGGCCTTTCTGCCACAGAAAAAACCGCGCCAACCGCTCTATAGACTCCTGGACCGAGCGAGGCAAGTGACAGTGCGTATAAAGGAACATCGGCGTGGCCAACAACGCTGAGTTGATGAGGGTGGCCCGGCCAGCCAAGGATAGGTGTCGGTTCCCCCAAGCACGAACCTTCTCCGCCACCTTCAGAAGCAGGTGTGAAAAGTCGGAGCGCTTCAACTTACGCATAGCCAGTGTAATGCCCAAGTAAGTGAACTCGCAGACCCTCTGAAAGCCCAAACGGTGAGTCAACCTGCTACACTGCCACCTATGGGTGGACTTGCCAAACATGACCATGGACTTCGACCTGTTGATCCGCTGCCCAGTCCAGGAGCAGTACTCTTGCAACACAGCAAGACACTGATCCACACACGACGTGGTGGCATCCGAGGTGGTGAAGATGTCGTCAGCGTACAACAAATGAGAGATCCGTGGGCCAGAGGCCGCCACCATAACGCCCAGTGAGTTCCCCCGCTGACTGAAGGCAAGCGAGAGCAGCTCATAGCACAAACAAACAGAAAAGGTGATAAGGGGCAGCCCTGCCGAAAGCCGCAACTCGCCTTGATCCACCTCGTACATCGCCCGTTGAGAAGCAGCTCAAACTGCGGCCCCTCTACACGCTGCATAATCCATCTAGCAAACCTCTCCGGGAACACAAACATGTCCAGAACCCGCCGCAGCGTCTCCCACGACATCTTGTCGTACGCCTGCTCCAGGTCGACCTTCAATGCGAGGAATCCTGTCATTGAGGTCGAGGTCGCCAGCATTTGCACCACCTCCTAAGCGATAAAACACTGGTGGAAAATAGAGCGCCCAGGAACAAAGGCTCCCTGCTCCTCAGAGATAAGCGAAGGAAGGAGCCCCTTCATGCGATCCACAAGGATCTTCGCCACCACCTTATAGATGGTCTGGCAAAGACTAATAGGCTGAAACCGGTCCGGTCGAGATGCATTGGGGCACTTCGGAATGAGTACCACCAATGTCTCCTTCCACTCGCTGGGCATGCGACCAAGAGCAAAGAAATCGCAAATGGCCCTGCAAACAGTGGAACGCACAATTCGCCAGAAATGGACAAAAAAGGAAGCAGTAATACCGTCCATGCCTGGAGCACGGTTGGCCTTCATGGCCTTGATGACGCCCCAAATCTCTTCCACAGAAACCTCCTTCAGCAACAGGGAGGCCGCCTCACCATCAAGCCGCCGCGAGGATGGCAAGAGAGGCCAGCCATCAAGGACAGGAGGTGCACACTCCCACTTCCGATCAAAGAAGTCCAAGAAAGCCGCCTCAATATCCTCCGGATCCTCAACAAGGACGCCATGCTCAAGCTCAACCTGAGAGATCTGATTCCCGCGCCGATGCGTAGAAGCAATGGAGTGAAAATAGTGGGTGTTCGCATCACCATCATTGATCCACTGCACCTTGGCCCTTTGCCTCCACCAAGTGGCCAACCTAGCATGAGTGCTCAAGAGCTCCTTAACCGCC
Organism: Dactylorhiza incarnata; assembly: GCA_033032865.1. NCBI lineage: Eukaryota > Viridiplantae > Streptophyta > Magnoliopsida > Asparagales > Orchidaceae > Dactylorhiza > Dactylorhiza incarnata. The sequence continues at coordinate 7,466,068 of JAWHQI010000086.1, forward strand.
GCAATAAGAGCTCGGGTCTGGTCCTCCGAGATGCCACCATCCAAGCTCTCCAACCGCTAGAGCTCCACAATCTCCGCCTCCAGCGTTTCCTTCCGGGCCCCCAGATCCTTGAGCTTGTTCTTGCTCCAAAAGAAAAGGGTTCGAAGAGTATGGCGACACTTCCATTGTAGAACCTCCGCACTGCCACCAACATTCGCCTTAAGCCAAGAGCGAGATACCACCTTCCGCACCATCGGGTACGAAAGCCAAGTATCCTCAAACCTGATCCACCTGGTTGGTCGTGCAGCCTGCATCGCCCCCAAAGCCACGAGGAGAGGACAGTGGTCAGAGCCAACACGAGGTAGGTTCCGCACAGTGCCTAATGGAATAACATCCATACCCACCGAGTTGACAAAAACCCGATCCAAGTGCCCCAACACACGCCCAAGCCCGGGCTGATTGTTACACCAAGTAAAGGCCGGGCCCGTGAACCCCAACTCCTGCAGGTCCAGATCCGCCAGAGCCGCATCCATCTCCAGAGGCCCCTGAGAATACAAAAAGGGCCGAATACCGCGTCGCTCCTCCGGCCGCAGCAGGCAGTTAAAGTCACCCCCACCAGCATCGGGAGATCCGGGGTTGCAAACTGCTCCAGCAGAGACCACAACTGTCTCCGAATACTAGCATCCTTATTCACATAAACGAACACCACCCGCCAACAGCGCTTATCAGGGAAAGTAACATCTCCAATAACTCATTGCCGAGATAAAGAAACTGGCACAAACTGAACCACATCACTCCGCCACAGCACCGCAATACCCCCCGACCTACCAGCTGACGGTTGATGGACAAAATCCCAATTCCTACCCGCCAACCGATCCATATCACGCCTTGAAAGATCCTCCACCATCGTCTCAGACAAACCAACCAAGGGAACCCCCCACCGCACAATGAGATCGCGGAGAAGATGCCCAGTAGCTGGATTCCGAGCCCCCCTACAATTCCACATAAGGAGGCTCGTCATGGGCCCCTTGGAGAGGACGTGTCCCCGCTGTCGGTAAAACAGTCATCCCTTGGACGCTTGTGAGAACCAAAATCAGATTGCGCAATCACCCGCAGTGGCTCAAGTGGGTAGATAGCCTCCCGGGAAGCATTCGCGCGGTGCACCCGAGGTGCATTTGGTGCCGACGTAGCATCCATGGAGAAGGGGACCAACTCTGTCCCAATCACCGCAGCTGCATCGGGAAGCTTCTCCAAATCCGGCTCGGTGCTGTCCAAGGGATCACCGGGCAACAGGGATAAATCCTGCGGGTTCGGCACCCCTGGCGGGCAGGCCTCACGAGGAATGAGCCCACGTAGTTCCGGAGGCTGGGCAGGAGCAGGGGGCCGCACAACAGCAGCTGGGGGGGCGGCGACCCGGGACGGGCTGGATGGGAGGGGCGGGATGCTGAAGCGGGGTCTTCCCGACCCCGCGGCGGTGGCGGCGCTGCTTGACCACACTCCAAGGACCGGATCCGAGCACACCGTCCGGCATTGTGCCATCAATAGGAGGCTGTCCCCGCGGCATAGGAGGGGCGGGAGCAGGCGGAGGAGCAGCTTGATGGGAGGGGCGGGCTGGGGGGAGCAGGGCGCTGTACCTACGGCTGAGGGAGACACGCCCCATCACCATGGCCAACACAGCCACAAAAAGAGCACAAGGTTGGGAGCCCCTCATACTCTACGGCCTGCACAAAATTCATAAAGGTGCTCGTAACTTCAACCCCGCCGGGAAGAGGCTTGGACAGATTCAGACGAATGCAGACGCGAGCATACTCCATTCTACCCCAATCGTTTGTCGTCGAGTCAATCCAAAGCGGTTTACCCACCCGGGCCGCAATGCGGGCAATGTTAGAGCGGTCCCAAAACAGCAGCGGGAGGTGCGGAAGCCGCACCCAAACAGGCGACGACAGGCCTTTGAATGAATAGAGGTCAAAGCCCGGCGTCCACTCATCCATACCAATAATACATCCATTGAGAAACCAAGGGCCGCCTTGAAGAACACAGTCACGGGCCTCCGCGGTCAAGAAGATACATAAAAAACAGTCCGCTCTTAGCAAAAAGAAACGGAAGACGCCAAATCTCTCCCAGCATTTTCGAAGCTCCGCTTCAATAACATGCGTGGGCAACCACCGGCCCAAGAACTTGCCAACCACAGAGAACGAAATATCCATCAAAGTGCGCGCCGCCACCTCATCAATCATCGCAATGGGCGACCCATCCGGAGCAATGTCGTCCAGCCCTGGAATGTAACCGAGCGGCACAACACCCTTGCGGTCCCAAGCCGAGGGGGGGGGGGGCGAAAATGCGCCTCGGCATTTTGTCGAACATCTTCAGTGCGGGTGCCAAGCCGCGGGCTGCTACACGAGGGCACATCCAAGGAGGGGTCGTGGCAGGAAGCAGGGTCCTTATGCTGCCAAGACGGGGCAGCAGGTGCCCCAAAACGGACTGAATTCGCCGCAGAACTGGAGGCAGCATTTCGTCGAGCAGCTGGCATGCGGTTTGCATGTTCAAAAACTGCAGCACTACCTTGCACCGCAGCAAGTTCCCCTTCCTCCTCGCCCTCACCAGGCTCCATCTCGTCATTAATCAACACATCATCAAAGTTTCCCGACATACCTGATTGGGATCCACCATCATCTTCCAAAGAAGGCACAACAGATTTGCCCCGAATCTGGGCTTCAACACAACCCTCCAAAGAGCCGCCCGCCTCCGCCAATGGCAAGAACTGCCCAGGTCCACCAGTGGGCTGCTGGATGGGCGCCGCCTCATCCGCCCAGGAGAGGCGTTGGCCTCCACGAATCGAGCCCGGAGACCGATCACGAAGCCTGCCTCCATACGCAAGGCTGCTGCCCGCCGCATCCAGCCCAAGCCGCCTACGCCCACGCTGGACAGAACCATCCCGCCAATGGTTGCCGCCGCCCGTATTATTGCCAAGCACCAATGCCGCCCGGTGCGCTGGAGACGCGCCACCATTATCATAAACCAGATCCTCCTTGCCGCCCCCACCACCACCGCCAAACCCCCCTGGCCGCATTTTGGGCTCCATCCGAACCCAATATGACTTGGGAAGGTTAGATGGCACGAAGATGCGGGTCTTGCATCGCAAGAAGGTCCCGCTGATCAAGGTCCTATGGATAAATCATGGACATGAGAAGCTTATCAGGGAGCCTCTAGAACTGATGTAGCAGAGATAATCGGTGCTCTTCGAGTCAGGAATAACTTCAATTCTTAGGGGATGTTACGTTCAGTCACTCTTGGTGAAAAACCCCACAAGCCTAACCTGAATTTCGAGGACGAAATTGAATTTTTTTTATTGGGATTTGTAACATCCCCCAAATAGCTAGACCCCTAGAGTGGTTTTGTCATGACTAGGTCATGACAAAACCCTAGGAAGCTTGAAGAGATCACTTGGCCTTAGGCTTGAAGGAGAAGAGCACCTAGGTCTGCAAATAGCAATTTCCAGTTACCAAGCTTAGGGTTGGACTTTAGGGCCTCACCTTGACCCTTTGACCACACCATGGCACACCTAACCCATTGGAGGGTCCCTTAGAGCATCTTGGACCCATTGGGTCAACCAAAGAGGCCAAATTGACCAAAGTCAACCTAACCTCAAATTGGTCAAAGTAGCCGAATTAGGGTCAATTGACCTCCACCATGCCCAATTGACATTTCCCCTACCCTTATAAGGTTATTAGGGACACAATGGACCAAAAAGCTCCATCATGGGGCCACCAATTTGACCATTTTGACTAAAGTCAACCCTAGCCCTATTTTGGTTAAAGTGGCCTATTAAGGGTCAATTAACCCTCACCTTGTCAAATTGACCCTACCTATACCTTGCTAACCCTTAGGGGAGGCCAATGGGTCACTAACCACCCATTGAGGCCAACCCAAATGGTCAAATTGACCAAAGTCAACTACACCCTAAATTTAGGTCAAAATGACCTATTTTGACCTAATCAAGCCCAATCCACTTGGGCTAGACTCAATTGAGGTAGTACACCACCTAATTGGGTTGGGAATTACTGAAATTGCCATACAATTTCAAGAAATTCGGCTAGGAGAGAGAAAATCTCATTTTCCCCCAAAATGGTGGAGAAAGAAAGAGAGTAGTAATGGCATTCATGGCCAAGGGAGGTCAATTGATCTCCCAATTGATGGGGATTCATCTCCTCTGGCTGTTACAAGAAGTTTAGGGGGTTTTCCAGCCCACATGGGGGATGATTTGGGAGGTTTTTACCATGGCCGAAATTCCCCTTTGATGGGCATTAATGGCATTCAAGGTATAACCCTCCCTCTCCGTCGATTAATCTCTCTATCACCTTCAAAAGATTAAGAGGAGTGAAACCCCCAACTTTTCAGAAGGAATCGTGCAGTGGAGGCTCGGATCGGCATGGCTTCCAAGCTCCAAGGTTGGCCATGGTGGTGGGCCAAACGACAAGGCTTCAAGGCTCCAAGAAGGTCTGGTTCTTCTCCTCTTCTCTAGTGGGTAGATCTACTTCATAAATCGGCAAGGATTGGGTCCAATTGGACCTCCATCTTCATGGCCGAAATCTCCTTTTATTGGAGATTTTCTTCTTGCCAAAACCACCGGTTCCGGCCACCACCGGCCGACCAACCCCTCCTATCGCCGGCCACCACCTCAAGGAAGGTGGTGGTGGCATTGGCCGGCCGGGGAGGGGCATGGGTGGCCGGGAAAACCATGGTAGATAGGCTACAGGTCGGGTAAATCTCCACCCTTGGCTGGAGGAGGAAGATGACCTTCTGCCCCATGATTTTGCTTTAAGATCTGTGCACAGATCTGGTAATTAGTTTAATTGATATTTGTATTTTTTGTCACAAGTATTGTTGTACCTAGATTTAATTATAGAAAATACTTAGGCCCCTCGACAGAAAAAGTGGTCAACACCAAAGTTGTAGCCCTTGGAGTCTACTTTATGCTAAAATTAATTTCACCCCAAAAGAAGTTCTGTAGCTCCCTGTAGGTCCATTTTGGTGGGGCTGGTCCCTAGTGTAGGACAGCCACCATTTCTTGAATAACTTTTGATTGGGAAATGATATGGACTTGAGATTTGAAACATAGTCTACTTATACCTACACACACCTCATATCCAAAGATGGGAATTTTAGGAGAACATTTTTCTAAGGTTTTTTAATAATTTCATAAATCTTATAATAATTAATTATTGGGTCAAATGACCTCCAATGCCCTCCAAATTTTGGTGGGTACTTCTTAGGGTCATCACATGATCCTGGTAAACATTTCAGCCCAATTGGGACTGATTTAGTTTGGAAATTGGTTAACCTAAGTTGGGTCTAATTAGGTCAAAATTAGGGCATGATGTTTATCTTGGGGTATTGTGGTCAAATCTCCTCACCATGAGATGGAACCTTGTCCACTGGTTTAGGATCACCTAAAGTATCCCCATGAGTTGTTTGGGGTGGTGTAGAGGTGATTAAGCCCTAGAACACTAGTTTTATTCCTAGGTGTGCATTTAGAACCTTGTAAAGGCCATGTGGTCAAAATTCCCTTGATGGTTATGAAACTTGGTGGATAAGTTTATAGGGTGTAAATAGGCTTTAGTCAATTTTATAAGAATTTTAGGAGCAATTATTCCCTTTGAGTTAGGTCATAATCCCTTTAGGGAAATTCCTTATAAGAGAAATTTGCATGCTTAAATGGTCTTGGATGATGATGAAACTTTGGTAGTGTCCTTAATATCATGATATACACCTCTGGTAATTTTTGTGTAATTATTAAAATGATTTAACAAGTACTTCATTCACAAGGCATTTATTTTGTCTTAGGCTTAAGAAAAATAATTGAGGGGCAATACTCTTTGATAAATTGTGCAAATTGGTGACAGGACATTTTAGAACATTGGGAACCTTTGTGAATTTTTATAGAATTTTTGAAGACTTAAATCAGTAGGCTACTTCATAGTTTATTTAATTTGAGGTTTTCTTAAAGTATTTATTTTGGTGAAAAAATGATTTCCTTAAAATCTGAAACTTAGTCAGTAGCCTTTTCTGGTGAATATAAGAGCTTGGTAATTTTCCCATAATTTTAGTGTTGATCCTTTTGGTGGTTTTTTCATAAAACTATGATTTTGGATAGATGATAAATAATTAAATTAGAGGACATTTCTTACTGTAAAAATATGATATACTGTTTTTGATGTTATTAAGTCATCCTGGATTTATCATAATTTTTGGAGAGCCATATCTTAAGATTACTTACACTTCATGTTCATTTTCCTACTTGGCAAATGTTTGGAGAAATTAAAATAAATACTAAATAATTAAGGAAAATTATGATTCTCTGGATTTAGTCTTATAACATCATGATATACCCCCAGTAAATAGCTTGGGTCAGTTGGATGAATATTTAGAGTGTCTCTAGTTGTGAGCTTCATATAGTTAGTTTGGTCTGCGTATAGTAAAACTGTGGATCTTGGGTAACTAGTGGCCTACTAAGTGAGAATGGCATGTAGTTGGTGTACATGGTAAGGATGCAGAGATTGAGGCCACCAAAGAGGAGTTAGGTATTAAGAGTGCTTGGTGAGTTAAGGGTAAGGTAGTGCTTGGGATTGATGAAGGATCGTCTTTTCCCTAGCGTGTCATAAAGCACTTAGGTTTAACTCAAGTGTAATAACAAGGAGGGGGTAATCTTATGGGTAGATACCAACAACACTAAGTGTCTTGAGAAAGGGAACTTTGGGGTGTCATCTCAGTATAGTTCCTAGTACCGTAGCGAGCCCCTTACAGGGTAATCATCGGGAAGTCCAAGATTAACCATAAATTGTAGGGATAAGTTGATATACAAGATGAACTTAATAACGCACACACGCACACCCCGTAGTTACGGGAGGTTAGTTAGTTTGGTTGTACGAGTGGTAGGCTCGGTGGTTGTAGCAGCAGACTTGTTAGTCTGGTGAGCTTGTGGCTCAGTAATGTTGTTGGTGCGGACGGGTTGGTCCGGCGAGCCGGTGGCTCAGAAGGTTATGATGACGGGTAGGTTAGCCCGGGGATTTTATGGCTCGGGATATAGTAGAAAATGTTGCATGTGCATGAAGGTGGTGGGTCTTCGGTATTGGACGATCGTTCACACCGATGTCAATACGTTGACTCGGCAAGTGTGGAATTTGCACTTAACCTTAAAAGTCTGGTGGTCCAGCCAGTAAGAGTACGCAGATGCTCTGCGGTTTTGCGTTGAGGCGTGCGATAGGTCTAGGTTAGGAAGTGTGAATACAAACCTAGAGGTGGGCGAGGCCCAACCCACCGCTTCCGTTTGCCACTACGGGAGTATCCTGGGAGTCTAGCTTGCTCCAAAATGGGGGAACTAAAGGTCTATGCGCATAGAGTCGAAGTGGGTGAGTTGCACTTGTATGAACATATCATAATTGCATACCATGCCTGTCATAGCATAAACATTGCATTTCAACCCCTACCCCTATCGTATAAGTCGGTTATGGGACTTCTTATACGATAGGCCTTGCTAAACGACCCCTTGGTCTATAGGTTTGTATGGGCATTCCTATAAATCAATGGTTACTTTTCTATTACAATTGTCTTTACTTACTGCCCTTTACTTATTCTTTACCTGCTCTTACTATGCCCCTTTACTGCTTCAGTTATATATATACACATGTGTAGTGTAGAAACATTTCCTGTACCACTGTCACCTGCTCTTTGTTATACCCCTTACCATCCTCCGCTTCATCCTCCCGCACGGTGCCTAGGAGCCAGTGGGGGTGGGGTGGGGAACATAAGGCTTAGTCTTTTTGACTAACGGTCGGTGGACCATATCATTTTAGGGGATCAAGGAGACGCAGCAACACCAGAGGCCGATGCAGACGGAGGCAGACCGGTGCAGTACAGGAGCACAGGATTCAAGATCAGTGAGTGATTAGGAGTTAGCTTCTGCGAGTGATCTTGTAGTGAGGATATGATGTACAGGGCGTGAGCCCTTTATTTTTGTAATATTTGTTATCTTTTTATTCAGTTATATTTGTGGACATTTACTTTTATGATTTTATTTTTCATGTTGATTCTGTGGACTTGTCTTCTTTTATGCACTCTTCTTTGTGATCTATTTGGCCGCCAGGATCGGTGTTTTGTAGTGGTGACCTTCCCGAGTGAAGGGGTCACTGCAAAGCGGCGATTCTAGGCCTAAGACCCCGGGTTTGAAAAAAAAAGGGGTCTTACAAAGCAGGTCCCCACCCAGGGACCCGAGCTCCGACGGGAGGAGGCGGAAGGGCCGCCGGAGGACGCGCCTCTGGAGGCACCCGCGCCCTTCACCCTCCCTCTCCGCTTCCTATACAGGGACCCCCCCCCCCCCCCCCGGCGGCCGGAGGCGCCAGGCCGCCGAACCCCCATCGGAGGACTCTCCCCTCGCAAGTGCCCCAGCCAGGGGCGGCAGGGGAGGCTTTCCCAGCGGGCGAGGTGATGCAGCAAGCCTGCATGGCGCATGCAGGCTACGCCAGCTCCCCCGACCCCTTTCTGCCTATATTTCGGCGGTGGCCGGTGGCGCCAGACTGCCGGACCACCGCCGGAGTGGTCGTCGGCCCCCGGCATACAGACTGGGGGTGGCGCAGGCCCCATCCGGCCGCTGAACGGCGGCGGCAGCGGCTGCCTCCCACTGGGATAGTAGGAACAGTCCGATCTTCTCCAGGAGATCGGGCGGATCTCCTAACCTATTCCCCCCCCCCCCCCCACCTCCACATATGTGCCCCCACATCATATCTACCACAGATCCGATGTGGGGACCCCGGGAGGGCGCACGATGCAGCGCCCCCTGCTCTCCCCCTTTCTGCTAACCGCACCCCACTTGCCCCTTTCACTTTCTGATTTTTCTGAGGGTAAACTGGGCATCTGTGACAAAAACTTCCAACATGGAAAATGTTCCACACTCAGAGGGGCACCTTCTGTAATGTTTTGAGATTTTTAGGAGGAGTTTTACTATTTTTATATCCCTCTACAAGGTCTATTTTAAGGAATTAAAAGCCCAAAGAAGTTTGGAAAAATCCCCAAAAAATATAGGCTCTAATTTAGGGTATTTTGCAATTACTATCAAAGTTTGAAGGTGTGACATTTTCTTTTGGTACTTTAAAAGTTTTTTATGAGCAAAATAAACGCCCGAAAACGAGCGAAATTAATTGGGATAAATTGACAAACTCACGATGCGTATTTTGTTACGTAGCGAAATGATGTGTATCGATCTAAGGAATCGACTAAGTAAAAAGTTATCGACGCACAATTCGGGTCGCAATCACGAGGCGACACCGCCAATTCATTAAATGTCCAAATATTTAAAATGTGAACCCAAGGCACATGGAAATAAGGAATTTCATGAAATATAAGTAAGCTCCTATGAACGGAGAAAAGACCCCTATGAACGGGGATCGAACGGATCTTCCTCCTAAGAACAGAGTCAACATTGAAGCCTCCTGTTATGGAGTGATTGGACTACTAACCCTTTATTTATTATGCTCTCCAGTCTTGTACTGGTCCTGCTTTTACTTTCTGCATTTATTCTTTAAATCCAGTCTCGCACTGGTCCCCCTGCTTTTACTGCTTTCTGTACTTTCAATTCTCCAGTCTCGTACTGGTCCTTTATTTACTGCTTTCTGTACTTTCAATTCTCCAGTCTCGTACTGGTCCTAATATTTCGGCCCCTGCTTCCGGCCTTTCTTTCTGCTTATGTTGCACTTTATTTATATTTTAGTGCTAACAGCAGTCCTACGCTGGCAAGCGGTGCTTCTCCTCCTTTCTGTGAGGCCTTAGTGGGGGAAAACCTGGAGTTGAGTCCCTCCTCCTAAGTTAGCCCCAAATAAGGAGCCCTCCTACTGCCGAGCCTCCCGGTCAAGAGTCGAGTGACCGGTCGAGTAAGAATGTCGCGTCAAGTATTAAAGCGCTTGCTCTGTGATTAAGCTTTTGAAGATTTTTTTTGGAAGTGGCGGGTCGGTCACGCCCGCAGACCGTTCGTACCAGTGCGGGTGGGTTGACGACTCATAGCGACAGGAAGATGTGCACAACGGATTATCACCACTCTGGACCTACAGTTTTGCCTCTGCTGGTCAGCCTAAATCTCGGAATCGCCGGATGTCGCTCACATCCAATTAGTACACCAAGTTGTATAGGAGGGCCTGAGTGATACGATACGACTATATTCAAAAGTGGCAGGACTGACCACTGTCACCGACGGCCACATCGGTTAGGCCCGCGGAGTTCGCAACCCCGCTTGAAGCAAAGCGGTTCAAGCTGTGTTGACACAGGATTTTGTGTGTACAGGTTTGAATACTGGGTGTGAATGTGCGCAAGATAGTATAGCTTTTATTACGTACTGCGCGTCTATGTCACCTTGTGGATATTATGGTTGGTAGGCCCTATAGATATATACACATATGTGTTTGCCTGCAGCTATCCATTTACCTTGCTTCGGCTATTTATTCCTTTACTTTAGCCCACCCCCAGGATATGGATCCGGGGAGGGAATGTGTTTTCTACTTTGCTCTGTGACTAATTGTTATTCTTGTAACCAATCACAGGAGATGGGACAACGCGAAGCCCCCGCGCCGCAGGATGAGTTACCGACCTTAGAGATGGCCTGATCAGATACTCCGGCCTCGCCCCCTGTCTTCCGCGACGTGAGTTCTAGAGTATAGAACTAGCTTAAGAGCATTTCGTTATAGTTATATGTAGCCTCTGAGGCAGATGTTTTAAACAATTGGCTTCGGCCTTTTTCCTTTATGTAAATATAAGTTGTGTGCTTAGTTTTCTAATTTTAATACTTTCGCTATGTGAATCAGATGTGTTGTTGTGATTCTTGTGCCTGACAAGGCAACCACTCAGTGCTTAAGAGTGTGGGCCGTTGCCATCCGGGAAGCACTAGTGGCCGTCCTTGGGCAGTAAGATCCCCCCTCCCTGATCTGGGTTCAGTTTTGGGGAGGGGGGGTCTTACAAATAGATCAGAGCTACCACGATCCAACCACATGGGGAAGTCTTTAGATCCTCCCTTCCCAGTTTCCGTTACTTGGTTCGGGACAAACCACGCAGCGGAATCCTGGTGGACCTTTAGGTTTAAGGTTTATGGATCCTAGACTGCACAGTAGTACACCCACACATTTTTCCGCTTCCTTTCAGTCAGTTCTGCAAAATTCCCTAATTTTTGCAATTACTAATGTTCGTCTGTTACTTCTCCAGATACCGGAGTCCATTAACGGAAGGTCCTATTCTAGGGATCAGTACCATCCTACCACTCCACCACCATCCCCGGCCGCCCCAGCTACAACCCTTTTGTTGATACATATCTAGTACGGACACTGACAGCCATGCTAGCCACCTTTCAGACGGCCATCCTACGACCACCCCAGTAGACCGCCATGCCTACCGACCATCTGACGACGTTCCGGGGGCTAAGGCCCCCTACCTTCCGAGGCACCGAGTCTGCCATACAGGCAGAAGAGTGGGTGGAGAGAGTAAGGAGCTCTTGGTTGGGATGATGTGCCCCGTCGTGGCTGCAGTGTCTTTAGTAGTGACCTTGCTAGAGGGCTATGCCCGAGATTGGTGGAGGGAAGCCAGCCGCTCCACATTTATAGGGCGACCACTCAGCACAATCCTCTGGGGAGAGTTCTCAGAGGCCTTCCTAGAGCATTTCATCTCTGACGCTGATAGGATTGCACTCCAGGAGCGGTTCCTGCAGATCTGGCAAGGAGAGAGGACGGTACCAGAGTAACAGCGAGAGTTCATCCACCTGGCCCATTTTGCCGGTACCTTGGCAGTTACAGATAGAGATTGAGCGACTAGATTCTATCGAGGACTATGAGACGATCTTAGAAAGGCTTTGATCATGATCTCCCAGTCGACCTTTCATACGATAGCCTCTCACGCCGCAGCTTTAGAGATGGATCAGAGGATGGTGACCCGGCAGCGAAGGGGACCCATGGATGTTCCCCGGGCTCAGGGCTGAGGAAGAGGAGTAGGACCTCGCAGATAGGACAGGGATAGGAGACATTTCAGCGCCACCATCCATATAGGCAGGCACCCAAGCCCCGACCGGCACCTCCAGCCCCAGCACCTCAGCCCGCCCCAGCCGCACGACGAGATGCCCCCTTTGCAGGGAACTGCTACCTTTGCCAGCAGCCCGGGAACATATGAGATTTCTGCCCTCAGGCTATATGTAGGACCGGCCTACGAGCAGGCAGGGAGCCGCGGAGAGAGGACAAGGACGAGGTGGACGCAGAGGACGACCTGTAGGCTGGAGGGGCCAGGCCAGACAGGGCAGAGCAGCACCGCTCGAGGTATACTCTTTAGATCTCCAGCATGGCACTGCACCAGATGTAGTGATAGGTATCTATTTTCATTAGCCATGATATCCTAGGAGGATGATATAGTAGAAATATATGATGTAGTCTTTTGTTTAGCTTGTGTGATTACTACTCATGTATATCTGTAAAGAGCATATGATCATAGTATATATATATTATCAGGTTTACTTCTGGTAGAAGGTCACCCCGCTAAAACGTTGTTTGATACCGGTGCCACGCATTTCTTCGTCGCACAGAACTTCATCGCAGACAAAGGAAACACCGTACGATCATCTGGAATGTCGATACGAATATGACTCCCGAATGGATCAGACATGACGTCCACAGAGAAGTGCTCCTTCCAAGCAATACTTGGAGGCATAGAATTAGAAGTAAATGCAACCATTCTAGCGATAACCGGATTCGACATAATTTTAGGAATGGATTGGTTGGCCGAGCACAGCGCCCAAATCAATTGTTCGACTCGAGAGATCCACCTTCAGAACCCAAATGGGCAGTCTATCACCCTAACAAGTATACACTTTGTCACCCGCATTATCTTAACATCCGCTCAAACAGTCAAAGCAGTCAGACGAAAGGACAAGGTGTACCTAATCTACTTCGAGATGGAAGACTAGACGCAAGTGCTCTCTAGAGTACCCATAATTGGAGACTTCCTAAACGTCTTTCCAGAATCCCTTCTCGGGTTGCCCCCGCAATGGGAAGTGGGCTTCCAGATTGAACTTGCTCATGGAGCTCGACCAGTGTCCTGATCACCGTACCGAATGGCCCCAAAGGGAACTAGCCGAGCTCAAGATACAATTACAAGAGCTAATTGACGCAGGTTTCGTTCGTCCGAGTACCTTGCTCTGGGGAGCTCCAGTACTATTTGTCAAAAAGAAGGATGGATCCCTGCATCTCTGTATCGACTACAGGGAACTAAATAAGCTCACTGTCTGAAATACCTATACCCTACCCATGATAGATGAATTATTCGATCAATTACCAGGCGTGTCCGTCTTCTCCAAAATGTATTTAAGGTCCGGCTATTATCAACTCCGAGTACGAGAAGAAGACATCCCCAAGACCGCTTTCAGCTCCCGCTATGGACTTTACAAATTTATGATAATGCCATTTGGGGTGACCAATGCCCTGTTCGCCTTCATGGATCTAATGAATAAACTGTTTGAACCCCTCCTAGACCACTTTGTGATCGTCTTTATAGACGATATACTCATCTATTCGAAGAGTAAGACCGATCATTCCAGGCATCTCCAAATGTTTTTGCGCAAGTTAAGGGAACATTCGCTCTTCGCGAAGTTTAGCAAGTGTGAATTCTGGATGGAGGAAGTTGGTTTCCTTGGGCATACGATCAACAAGAATGGGGTAGCAGTAGACCAAGCCAATGTGCAAGCAGAGCGAGACTGGCCGCCACTTAAGTCAGCAGCAGACATCAGAAGCTTCCTTGGCCTCGCCGGCTACTACCGCTAGTTTGTAGAAGGTTTCTCTAAAATTTCCTTGCCCCTCACCTCCCTCACCAAAAAGGATACAACATTCCATTGGACTCCCGAATGCGAAGCAGCGTTCGTAGAACTAAAGAACCGACTAATATCGGCTCACATTCTGACACTCCCCTCAGGCACAGAGGGCTTCCAAATCTACGCCGACGCATCACTGAAAGGGTTGGGAGCCGTACTAATGCAACATGATAGGGTAGTCGCCTATGCCTCACGACAGCTGAAGCCTCATGAACTAAACTACGCAACCCATGACTTGGAACTGGGTGCAGTAGTATTCGCACTAAAAGTCTGGAGGCATTACCTCTACGGAGTAAGATGCAAGATCTTCTCCGACCACAAGAGCCTCAAATATATCTTCACCCAGAAAGAGCTAAATCTCCGACTGTGCCGGTGGCTGGAATTCCTGTGCGATTACGACTTCGCCCTCCAATACCACCCAGGCAAAGCCAATAAGGTTGCAGATGCCCTAAGTCGGCAACCTCCGATAGCCAAAAATTGGCTATAGATGATACCGGAAGAGTTAGTCAAGTCCTTGGCAGACTTGGATATCATCCTCATCACCCGTAGGAACCCGATGGATTACCAGGCCCAACTCTAATGGATGGAGATACAGTGTGACATCAGAGACAGAATACGAGAGGCCCAGAAGATCAATGTAGAAGTGGCCCCAATCATTCAGACTCTACAACACGGCGCTCAGGAAGACTGTAATCTATATGATGGCATCCTACAGTACAAACACCGCATATTCATTCCCTCTGTCGAAGGAATCCGGGAAGAGATACTACGCGAAGCACACCAATCAAGGTATTCGATACATCCGGGAGTAGTGAAAATGTATACAGATCTACGAAGAACGTTATACTGGCCAGGTATGAAGAAGGACGTCACCAATTATGTAGCACACTGCCAGACCTGTCAAATGGTCAAGGCAGAATGTCATAGCCCAGGAGGTTTACTACAACCCCTGCACATACCAGAATGGAAGTTTGAAGATATTTCCATGGACTTCGTCCGTGGCTTACCCCTATCTCATACAGAGAACGACTCAATATGGGTCGTAGTAGACCGCCTCACTAAAGTGGCCCGTTTTATCCCAAACAGACAAGGCGATGACGTCGACATATTAGCCCGATTATTTATAGAACAAGTGGTCCGATTTCATGGGGTACCCAAGTCAATCGTGTCTGACTGCGATGGGCACTTTACATCAAAAGAATGGAGGAGAGTGCAAGCTTATCTGGGAACCAGATTGGCTTTTAGCACCGCCTTCCACCCCCAGACCGACGGGCAAACAGAAAGGATGAACCGGACGATGGAAGACCTCCTCCGATTATGCATAGTAGAACACAATGAACCTTGGGAACAGTTACTGCCTTTGGTAGAATTCTCATACAATAACAGCTTCCAGGGAAGCATCAAGATGGCACCGTACGAGGCCCTCTACGGAAGATGTTGTCGAACACCACTATCATGGGCACATGATGAGGACCCCGAAGCTTTATGAGTCACCTACATAGATGATACCACGGCAGCTATAAGGTTAATTCGAGAATGAATGCTGGAGGCACAGAGCCGTCAGGCCAAATATTATGATGCACGTCATCGACTAGTGGAATTCAAGGTAGGAGACATGGTATTCTTGAAGATTAAGCCAATGCATGGGATATCCTGAATAAAGAAGCAGAAAAAGCTGGATCCCCACTACCTAGGCCCATATCAAGTCATAGAAAGGATTGGCCCTGTTGCATATAGGCTAGCTCTGCCAGTTGAACTGGGAAATCTTCACGACGTATTCCACGTCTCCTCGCTAAGACGTGTCCTTCGCCAACCAGAGCAGCATCTTCCCGTGCCACCAACGACAGTGCAATCTGACCGATCCATCCAACTCGAATAGGTGAAGATAGTAGACTCCAAGATCAAGGAGCTGCGAAACAAAACCATCACGATGGTCAAGATTTTATGGTCAAACTGTGGATGCGAGGAGTTTACCTGGGAACCAGAGATGCTTGTTTGGGAGAAATACCCGCCACTCTTTCCCCAGGTATGTCTCTCAAGCCCCTACTTTAGGCAATTTTCGAGGACGAAAATCCCTTTATTTTTATTGGATTGTAACATTCCGACTTTTATTGGGTCACTAGACCCTAGTGAGACCAATAAAAGTAGGCTCGAGCAGTAGGAAATAACCCGATATAGTACTATGTACTAGGGGACTACGATCTGACTTCCGTCAGTTCCGTTAGACTCATATAATCGATACGAGTGTAATGGAACTCGTCTCATTCCAATCCGAGGTCGTTTAGAGAAAACGACCGTTTTCGGTATTATTGTGCGCAACTAATTCACTGGGTTACAGTGGCCAAATGTACTCTGATCTGACTTTCGTCAGCTCCGTTAGACTCGTATGATCAATACGAGTGTAATGGAGCTCGTTTCATTCCAATCCGAGGTCGTTTGGAGAAAATAGCCATTTTGAGTATTACTGTGCGCCGCAACTAAGTCGTTGGGGTACAATGACCAAATGTACTCCGATCTGACTTCCGTCAGCTCTGTTAGACTCGTATGATCGATTCGAGTGTAATGGAGCTTGTTTCAATCCAATCCGAGGTCGTTTGGAGAAAATGACCGTTTTGAGTATTATTGTCCGCCGCAACTAAGTCGTTGGGGTACAGTGGCCAAATGTACTTTGATCTGACTTCCATCAGCTTTGTTATACTCGTATAATCGATACGAGTGTAATGGAGCTCGTTTCATTCCAATCCGAGGTCGTTTGGAGAAAACGATCGTTTTGAGTATTATTGTGCGTTGCAACTAAGTCGTTGGGGTACATTGACCAAACGAACTCCAATCTGACTTCCATCAATTCCGTTAGACTCGTATGACCAATACGAGTGCAACGGTGTTCGTTGCACCTCGATCCAAGGTCGTTTAGAGAAAACGACTATTTTGGGTATCATTGCGCGCCTCTACCACACTATTGTGGAGTAGTAGTCAAATGAACTTTGATTTGACTTCCGTTAGTTCCGTTAGGCTCATGTAATCTATATGGGTGTAATGGAACTCATTCCATTTCAATCCAAAGTCATAAGGAGAATATGCCCATTTTGGATTATGCAGACCGCCTCGGCACAACGCACGAAATACGGAACGCACAAACTCAGAATTGGCCCCGGTAAATCTTGGTGGACCCTCGGGACCATGGAGGACCCCGCCCTAAGTTGACCTTGGTCAACCCCCCCTCCCTCCCCCTCCCCCCAAGCATGAAAAGATTTGTGAAAAGAAAAGAAAAAGGGGGGAGGAGAGAGAATCTCCTCCATCAAGGAGGGAGGGGGCTGCCCATGAATTGGCAGCCCCCTGTTAGGGCAAGGGAAGGGGGGAGAAAATATCTTCCCCCACAGATCCCTCCCTTTTACCCACATGGGATAAAGGGAGGGAGAGAGGAGGCCTCCCTCTTCCCTTATAAAAGGAGGGGCCCAGCCTCCTTTCCTGGATGCACAACCCCCCCCCCCCCCCCCCCCCTCAGCCCCATCCTCCCCTGCCAGCACCCCCTCCCCCTACTGAAACCCTTCCCAGCCAAGCCGCCGCCACCACCTCCTCACCATGGTGAGCCACCCCTCCACCTGCCGAGCCCCTCCCCTACAGGTAGATACCCTCTCCCTCCTCCCTCCTCCCTCCTCCCTCCTACTCCCCTAAGGCAGCCGGCCGCCTCCCCATCGTTTGAGCGCCGATAGCCCCACCCCAAACCTTGCCCAGGTTCAGGCGGGGGAAGGGTTGGCCGTGAACCTGCACCCCCAGCACCGGTGGTGGCGCTGGGGAAACAGGTCCCCACCCGGGGACCCGAGCTCCGACGGGAGGAGGCGGCAGGGCCGCCGGAGGACGCGCCTTTGGCGACACCTGCGCCCTTCCCCCTCCCTCTCCGCTTCCTGTATGGGGAACCCCCAGGCAGTGGACGGCAGTGCCAGTCTGCCGGACCCCCACCGGAGGACTGTCCCCTCCCCGGCGCCCCAGCCAGGTGCGGCAGGGGAGGCTTTCCCAGCGAGGGAGGTGACGCAGCAAGCCTGCATGGCGCATGCAGGCGACGCCACCGCCACCGCCCCTCTTTCTGCCTATATTCCGGCGGTGGCCGGCTGCGTCAGACCGCCGGACCACCATCAGAGTGGTTGCCGTCCCCCGGCACACCGACTGGGGGCAGCACCGGCCGCTGCCCGGCAGCGGACGCCTCCCGCTGCCCGGCAGCGGCCGCCTCCCGCTGGGATAGCGGGAGCCGTCCGATCTTCTCCAGGAGATCGTGCGGCTCCCCTAACCCATTCCCCCCCCCCCCCCCCGCCTCCACATATGTGCCCCCCCCCCCCCCCACAGCGGATCCGCCGAAGATCCGTTGTGGGGACCCCAGGAGGGCGCACGGTGCAGCGCCCCCTGCTCTCCCCTTTCTGCTATCCGCACCCCACTTGCCCCTTTCACTTTCTGATTTTTCTGAGGGTAAACTGGGCATCTGTGGCAAAAACTCCAACATGGAAAATGTTCCCCACTCAGAGGGGCACCTTCTGCAATGTTTTGAGATTTTAGGAGGACTTTTACTATTTTAAATCCCTCTGCAAGGTCTATTTTAAGGAATTAAAAGCCCAAAGGAGTTTGGAAAAATCCCCAAAAATTATAGGCTCTAATTTATTGTATTTTGCAATTACTATCAAAGTTTGAAGGTGTGACCTTTTCTTTTGGTCCTTTAAAAGTTTTTTACGAGCAAAATAAACGCCCGAAAGCGAGCGAAATTAATTGGGATAAATTGGCAAACTCGCGACGCGTATTTTGTTACGTAGCAAAATGATGTGTATCGATCTAAGGAATCGACTAAGTTAAAAGTTATCGACGCGCAATTCGGGTCGCAATCGCGAGACGACACCGTTAATTCAAATATCCAAATATTTAAAATGTGAACCCAAGGCACACGGAAATAAGGAATTTCATGAAATATTAGTAAGCTCCTATGAATGGAGAAAAGACCCATATGAACGGGGATCGAACGAATCTTCCTCCTAAGAATGGAGTCGACATTGAAGCCTCTTGTTATGGAGTGATTGGACTACAAACCCTTTATTTATTATGCTCTCTAGTCTCGTATTGGTCCTGCTTTTACTTTCTGCATTTATTCTTTAAATCCAGTCTCGCACTGGTCCCCCTGCTTTTACTTTTGGCATTTATTCTTTAAATCCAGTCTCGCACTGGTCCCCCTGCTTTTGCTTTCCGTTTATGCTTTTAGTAATCTAGTCACGCACTAGTCCCCTTACTTATATTTATGTTCGTTCATTTCCAGTAATCCAGTCTCGCACTGGTCCTTTATTTACTGCTTTTTGTACTTTCAATTCTCCAGTCTCGTACTGGTCCTGATATTTCGGCCCCTGCTTCCGGCCTTTCTTTTTGCTTATGTTGCACTTTATTTATATTTTAGTGCTAACCGTAGTCCTACGCTGGCAAGCTGTGCTTCTCCTCCTTTCTGTGAGGCCTTAGATGGGGAAAACCTGGAGTTGAGTCCCTCCTCCTAAGTTAGGCCCAAATAAGGAGCCCTCTTACCGCCGAGCCTCTCGGTCAAGAGTCGAGTGACCGGTCGAGTAAGAATGTCGCGTCAAGTATTAAAGCGCTTGCTCTGTGTTTAAGCTTTTGAAGATTGTTTTGGAAGTGGCGGGTCGGTCACGCCCGCAGACCATTCATACCGGTATGGGTGGGTTGATGACTCATGGTGACAGGGAGACGTGCACAGCGGATTATCACCACTCTGAACCCGCAATTTTTCCTCCGCTGGTTGGCCTAAATCTCGGAATCGCCGGATGTTGCTCACATCCAGTTATTTCACCAAGTTGTACGGGAGGGCCTGAGTGATACGGTACAGCTACATTCAGAAGTGGCAGGACTGGCCACTGTCACCGACGACCACATCGGTGAGGCCCGCGGGGTTCGCAACCCTGCTTGAAGCAAAGCAGTCCAAGCTGTGTTGACACAGGGTTTTGTGTGTGTTGGTTTGAATACCTGGCTGCGAATGTGCGCAAGATAGTATATCTTTTATTACGTACTGCGCGTCTATGTCACCTTGTGGATATTATGGTTGGTAGGCCCTATAGATATATGCACGTATATGTGTTTGCCTGCTGCTAACTATTTACCTTGCTTTGGCTATTTATTCTAGTACTATTTATTCTACTTAGCTCTGTGACTAATGGTTATTCTTGTAACCAATCACAGGATATGGGACGGCGTGACGCCCCTGCGCCGCAGGATCAGTTACCGGCCTTAGAGATGGCCCGATCAGATACTCTGGCCTCGCCCCCTGTCTTCCGCGACGTGAGTCCTAGAGTATAGGACTAGCTTAAGAGCATTTCGTTATAGTTATATGTTTCCTCCAAGGCAGATGTTGTAAACAATAGGCTTCGGCCTTTTTCCTTTATGTAAATATAAGTTGTGTGCTTAGTTTCCTAATTCTAATGCTTCCACTATATGAATCTGATGTGTTGTTGTGATTTTTGTGCCTGACAAGGCGACCACTCAGTGCTTGAGAGGGTGGGTCGTTGCCATCCGGGAAGCGCTAGTGGCCGTCCTTGGGCAGTAAGATCCCCCTCCCTGATCCGGGTTCAGTTTTGGGGAGGGGGGGTCTTACACTACAAGACTGCCAAGGAGATATGGGACTCCCTGATAGTCTACATGGAGGGAACTGAATAAGTTAGAGATGACAGAAAATCTCTGCTAAATCAGGAATATGAAGCCTTCAGGAAGGATAAGAAGGACTCCATCTCTGAATGCTATGAGAAGTTTTTCTAAATTGTAAATGGTTTGAGAACATATGGGTGGGATTTCTCCAACTATGACTTAAACGACAAGTTTATCTGATCACTAAACAAAGAATGGGACATCTAGATTTGTGTCATAAGAGAAATGGGCAACTTGACCAATCTGCAGCCCCAAAACCAATTTGGAAAGTTGTTATCTCATGTGCTTCTACTGAACACCAGAAAAGCTGAAGAGGAGAACAACAGGTTTCTTAGCATGAATAAATCTACTGCTCTCAAGGCTGAGAGCTCAAGAAGAAGCAGAGAGGAATCTACTGTTCCTCATAGAAGACCTGCTGAATCAGATTCTGAACCCAGCACTACTGGGTCAGAATGGTCTGATGGAAATATGGCCTTAATCTCCAAGCAGTTCAAGAAGATGTTCAACAAAAGGAGGGAATGGAAGAACAGACATTCCTCCTCCACCAGCTCAAGAAGTTCAAAGTACCGCAATGACCAACCAAAGAAAAGCTCCAAGGAGAAAAGGTATAATTCTAAACATAACAGACAGTTTACTATTAATGTTGTGTGTTATGGTTGTAGTAAGGCAGGACACATCATAGCTGAATGTCCCTCAAGCAGAAAAGAGCATGAGAAGGGGGAGCTGAGGAAGTCACTCAGAGGCAAGAAGAAGGAGAGAAGCTTCATTGCCGAAAAATCCAAGACTCTGAGTGACAACATCAGCAACTCATCAAACTCTAAAGAGGAATCCTATATTGGGCTAATCACTATGAATAATGACTGGGAGAAGGATGAATATCTTGTTGCCAATGTGGTGATAAGGGCACCCCTTACTCTCTCAGACAGCGAGTCTGAAGAGGAAGATTATTATAGGCTTGTGTCCCTATCTAATGATGAGGATTAAGATGACTCACATCCTGCTCAAGTATGCCTCCCTTCTGCATTTTCATTACCCGAGTCAAGTAAGAAGGCCAAGAGTGCATCAAATGCCAACTCATCATCTGATGAGGAGATTTCTAATGGAGAATCAGATGATTGCTCATCATGTAATAATGAGAATCATTCTGATCTATTGGATCAGTTTGGTACTCTCTTGGCTGCTCGCAAGAAGAGAAAAAAGTTGGTCAAATCTCAGGCTGAGGAGATAGGGATCCTCGAGCCATTCAGATCTCAAGTAGATGAGAAGACCAAGGAGATCACTAGGATGTCCTATGAGCTTATCGTACTTCAAAAGAAGTATGAAGCTCAGAGTAGAGTATTCAAGTCTTTGGAGGCCAAGCTCCTTGCTGAAAAGAAGTTTGTGGCAAGCTTCTCAAAGCCAAAGACTGTGCTCCCAATTATAGACAGCTTGTCTTCTCCCTATAGAGGAGGAATTGGATATAATAAGGAGAAGATGGAAAACTCCAAAGATAAAACCATATTTCAGACATATTGCCTTCCAGTGCATATGGCAATGACTTAATCAGTGGATGCCTCTCCAATGTATGCTCCACTAGTGGAACAAAGCCACAAATCTCAGGAAGTAGAGTAGACATTGGACAAGCCTTTAGGGAACCTCATAAGGAGATCCAGAGAAAAGATGATAGTTCATGTGCATTTGGTTTGACAGCACCAACAACCAAAGGAAAGGAAAATGCACTTCCTCAAAAGCCTATTCCTAAGATGAAACATGTGACTGTGTTGCCCATATTCTACCATGCACACAGTCACAAGATCCATCCAAAAAATGCTAAGAATATAGCAGCCTGCTCCTCTGATCACCAACACCCTCACTTCATTCAGAAGGTGACCCGGAGGAGGAGGTTTAATAAATTTGAGTGCTGGTGTTGTGGCAAAATTGGCCACTTTGCCTTAGACTGTTGGTTCAACCCAACACTTCCAAGGGCATAGAATGTGAGGCTTGTCAGTAGTCGTGTTATGGAGCAGCCAGTATTTATGACTAACAATGATCTAGGGCCCAGAAAAATCTGGATTCCTAAGAAAAGGTAATCTTGTTTTGCAGGTACGTCCAAATACCACCCAAACGCCAAAATGGTATTTGGATAGTAGGTAGTCTAGAGAGAGGTTTGAGTCGAAGCCAGGTTGATCGTGTAGAAGCCTTGCCGATTGTGAAACTGCGCAGGAGACTTAAAGATTATTGGAACAGAGAAGACTTCTTACTAAAAAGGAGTAATCCTGGTCATCCATAAACATCATAAAATCAGACCGTACAAATCTAAATGAAAAGGTACACGCTCGTTGGCTTCCCCAAATCTTTATGTATAAATAGAGCCGAATGATAGATTATGTCAATCTTTCATCATTCCAAATTTCTCCCACCGAAAAACTTCACAAAGCCTCCCCCGCTCTCTAAAGAATTTGTCATAAATGGTGCCGAAGAAGTCAGCAGAAGCATTAAATGTTGGATGTGAACTTGTAAAGAGAGGATTTAAGAATGCTATAAAAGAGGTAATAAATCTATGCACATATGCATGATTAGAGTTTGTCCTCTCAAAACCTTCCAAAAATTTTGATCGAAAAGTCAAGGAGTTTCTCCAAAACGTGGAAATCTCCTCGACAGGAAATGTTGTTTGATCACATGTTGCTTGACATAAAATTAACATCACCACATGTGGTCTAGAAAATACACTTACACTTTTGGGAGTTTCGGAAGGACAAGAAGAAGAGTAAGTAAGTCTCAGTGATTATGGAAAGGCTTTGAAGTGGTGTAGGTACTCTGAGTCACTCATTGGATCCCTATACAAAAACTAAATGTCAATCTCAGGTAGACTGATGGCAGGCATTGTTGGAAAAGTGCTTATTTATAAACCAGGATCTCACGACAAAATTGCCAAGGAAATGTTTGAACTACTGTTAATGATTATTTTGAAGAAAAGGACTGCATGGGGGTAATGTTGTTTGAAAAAGTGAAGAATGCTCTGAGAAGCACAAACTTTGGGAGAATTTTTTTCTCTATTCCTATGCAACTCGACAGAGGAATTAGATTTAAATCAATCTTTGGGATCATCATTCCATTATAGCAAAAAAATTTACACGAAGGCTCTGGCTAAGTGGGGTCAGGCCTTCCCAAAGGTTGGAGAAAAATTGAAGGCCAACAGCTCCAAAGTGAACAAGGGAACCCAGGAAGAAGTAGAATCATCTAGAGAAAGAGAAGAATCTAGGGAAGTAAGAAACTTAGAAATCCCTAATACAACTGAGGGGGAGAGCATTCAAGATCAATATTATGGAAGTGCTCCAGTTGAGTGGGAGAGTCACATTGACCTCTCAGCCCAAGGATTGTTCAGAAGTCAGGAAGGAATGGCTTCAGATGAGGGGAGCATTCTACTGAACTGGATGTCCTAGAGGTTGAGAAAGTCACCACTAACGGGTTGTCTATTCAAGGGGACCTGAATCTCTCTAGAGTAGTATAAACAATCACTTAGATGATTGTGAAAGAAATTACCGAAGAATTCCTGCAGAGAATTGTATATGCACTCAGCAGCACAAGAAGAAGAAAGGATAAACAATCCTGCCCAAACAGAAAATCATGCTGAGATGGTAATAAAAGATAGCAGTGCAGTTAAAAAGACAGCAGAAAACCACCAAGTTGACATTCCAAACTCATCTGTTGATGTTGGTTAATAAATTCCTTTAAGCTCAATTATTGACCAAATAAAAATTTTGCTAGATGATCAAAGAAGGAACCTTGAAAACTGTTGGAACATGGTCTTCCGCATCTCCTAGGTTTGAGAATAACAAATCATATGTGTATTTGATCTTGTGTGTTTAAGTGTGCAGGAAAACAAGTCCACATGACTCAAGGATAACATAAGAAGGTTGCGCCCAAATTAGAAGCCAAAATTCCAACATGCCCGCTAGAGTCGGCGCTAGCTCTGATTAGAGAAAATCTCAGAAGCAGTTATAGAAGGTGCTAGCACTAGGCGATAGCAGCTAACGTAGGCGGTAACAGCTAGCGCGGGCGGTATCGGCTAGCGCAGGCAGTAGTGCAAAGCACAAGAGGAAGGCGGTCGACTTGCTTAAAATGAAGGATTCTCACGCGAAGAATATTGCCTAATCTGGGATAGCGCCGGCAGTAGCGATAGCGCAGGCGCTAGCTTCAATGCAATAAAAAGGACCCCTTGGATCTGTCTTCTTCATCCTCGCCCACTCCCAAATTCCAGAGCTTCGTGCCACTTCATATAGAGGAAGGTTTAGAGAGATACTCCACAAATCCATGAAGGCTAAGGAGATCCGTGGCGAAGATTTCAACACGCGTCATCATCGTGACGAAAGACCGCATCGATTACGATCATACTCTTTGGGTCTTTGTCTAATTATACACGAGATCCACATAGAGGGAGTTTTTAATATTATTGTTCTTTTCACTCTTGTAATCGCAAATAAATTTGCCTCGTGTTGGCGACTAGGTCTGGGTAGGACTTAGGGCAGAAATTCACCTCGTGTCGGCGACTAGGTCTAAGGTGTAGATCTAGGGGGTGCTCGAGCCCATATCCGGGGAAGGATTGGCTATAGCAGCTTGAGGCCGTATCCGGGAAGGATCGGCTAAAGCTAACCGGTTCGTGGGGATACGAGTCGGTATAGAAAACAAAAAGAGTCTTTCATATTTCGCCTTGATTTCAAGCGTCATTGAAATCGAATTTTGCAATCAATTTTATTAATAATAATCATATCTCTCTTTGTGTAATAAAATTGATCTGATCTTCATTTCTCTAAATTGTTTATTATCCTCTCTTTCATTATAAAACAATTTAGATCTTTATTCAAAATCAATATTTTGATCTCTTATTATTTCAAGTATTCCAAAATATAATATAAGTTTTTAAAACCCTTATTCATCCCCCCCTCTAAGGGCGCCTACCTATCCAACAAGTGGTATCAGAGCGGTTTTATTCCAATCGGCTTAACAACCAGGAATAATAGTGTCTCATGATCTCGCTTCTATTAGTGGGGTAAATTTGTATGAAGAAGAAAAATCTCTTAAACCACCTTTATTCGAAGGGAGAAATTATAAAGGGTGGAAATTTTTAATGGAAAAGTTTATTAAAAATTTGGATATCAATACATGGGATATAGCAATAGTTAGACCAGCGGATGAATCAAATAAACAGGAACATCATCTAAATGCAAAAGCATTAAATAGTATTTTCTGTACTTTATCTCAAGAAATTTCAAAATTAATATATTGTTTTTCTAGTGCTTACAAAGTATGGAAATTTTTGAAGAAATGTATGATTCTCCATCTACAGGTATGGAACAAATGCAAGAAGTGGATAACATACAAGATTGCACAAATGGTCAAGAAAGCTCATCTCATGATGGATCAATAAAGTGCGCATCAAGTGGAAAAGATGAAATACCATCTTTGGAAGAGGAATGCCAAATAGATTAAGATAACAAAGAAAATCCATGCTCAAATCTCATAGCATCCAAAAGCACTGTAAGGAAATCAAATCCTCTTTATTGTTTGTAATTCTATTTCTACTTTACAATTGCTGCAAATTACAAAGCGCAAAATTAAGAAATTGCAAATTGTGCTTAGAAAATAAAAGTTTAAAAACAAAAGTTAAAGTAGAATCAAATGGTAATTCATCTAGTTTTACCCATGTCTCTTTGAATGAAACTATTACACCTTGTTTAGAATTTAATAATTTAAAAGAAAAATACAAGGGACTTGAGGAACTTCTTATTGTAAAAGAACACAATAAAAAATTGTCTTTAGAAAATTCAGCTTTGAAAAATGATTGTGCTATGCGTACAAGCTATAAAATTGAAATTAAAGAGATGGATGAAACATTTGAAGAATTTAGAAATAACTATCAAAATCATATTGACTCTATTGTTTCCACTCTTAAGAATAGCACAATTGCTTATAATAAAGCTAGACACAATCTCAAAGTTAAAAACTATGAATTAGAAAATAAAATTAACTTGCTTAAGGAAATTATAAGTAAAAATTCTCAACACATAAATTCAAATTATCAAGCAAAATCCAAAGGCAAGTTAAATATGATTTTTCATTATTTATCAAAGCAAAACATAGGAAATGAAAAGCAACAAAACCTTCTAAATGAAATTCCAAAACATTATCATCATTATCATTTACAACATAATTATTCTCCCAACCTAAAATTAAATGCAAACAAATTTTCTTCAAATTATAAATTCAAAAATCATTTTTATCCAAATATTCAAGTAAATGAATATGGAAATTTGAAAACTAAAAATAATGTTTGTCCAAGGTATGAATGGAGACCCATACTTAAGAATGATGCACTAATGTCAAAAGAAAGGGTTCATCCATCCTTGTCTCCCCAAAAGTCATCTCGTTATATTTGGGTACACAAAGGAACCACCACACTTAGTCCCTTTTGGATACCTAAATCACTTCTTCATTAGGTATCACCAAATGAATGAAGTAGAATATTTTTAAAAATGAAATATACAATTTTTCTACTTCATAATATGCTTTAATGTCTTTCTATTTTTCTTTTTATTTTTTTTATTTTTTAAGCTATCATGTTATGGTCATCTTATATATTATAGGAAATATGACCTTATCTCTTAAAACCTAATGAGTTTATAAATCAAATTGATCAAAATTCAAAATCATATTTTATTTAGATGACCTATCTATTATTCTTATATTCATTGCTTATAAATATCTTATATTATCCGTATGAATCAAACTCTAAATTTATTATGAGATATTTATCTAAATCATACAAGATATATTGAAAGATTAATTGTCTTAAATACTGATGCCACACGCACCACCATGATCTATTGATGTCCTTTGATAAAATTCTGTAAAAAACATATATCATAATTCATATCAAACATCATCTAAAAACAACTATCTCTATCACATGTATATAAATTTTATGATGACAATTGGTATTATAATTGTTTACCATGGTTGGTGTATTATGTGTTTATTGTGATTTATTTCAAGTTTAGACCTTAGAATCATCTTGATATCAATAAGATCAAATCAAATAGAATCTTCACTTCATTCTAGCTCTATAAATTAAAAAACTATCAAACTTTGGCATAACATTAATCTCAAACTTATCATACTAACATTGTCACCTAAAGAATACTCGTGTCTATGTTAGGCTTTATATATTTACTAAGATATACAGGCTGGGTATTATTATCTAGGGCTTATCCATGATATTCTTTGCATAAACATCATACTAATCATTTAAATTATGCTTATTTGGCTTATTCGAACATGATATCGTGTGCTTACATCTCCTATCATTTTCAACTTACACCATAATTGACAAATATAAGCCTTAGAAAAAATTAAAATGAAGATATAATAAAATATATCTCATGCAATGTTTATTTGGTAAAGTCATATACAAAATCGCTAATGTTTCATGCAATTTGCAATATCTAGACATCTCCAAAAATTCTGATATTTCTGCATGAAACTACTCTTGGGTCACTTAATCAAGATCCATAATCAGAATTTCCAAAATCTTGAAAATCAGTGTACTGTTTGTCGCGCTAGCGCTGGCGCCGGCGCTAGCTCGAGTGTCAAATTTTTGGTGTTTTTTAAATTCTGAAAAGCTACTAAAAATATGTTATTTTATATGTACTACCTATTTTTATCTTTATACCATTGTGTGATTTTTGAAAAATCAAATACAAAAATCCAAAATACAAAAAAATATGTCTTTGCTTATTTCTTTAAGGTTTTATTAAAATAATAAAGATTTCTATGTTTCATTCCTTTGGCAAAAATGACAAGCATGTTCTTTTAGAGTTGGCTAAAAATGTGTAATTTAAAATCTCAAGTTTTCTAAACATTGTTTTGGCTTGTCATGCTTCGAATTTAATCTTGTTATGAGCAATGAAAAAGTCTATAGTGAATTATGTAGGATTGCATTTGTATGCCTCTAAGTATGAGTAATGTGTTATGTTTGATAATGATCTCTTTACACTCACACTTTTTGGTAGACTACATGTGCCCATAATTCTTAACCTTACATGATTATGTAGTGTAGTAGCTTACAATATTAAGATGTCTATCTCTATTACCTACACATTATTCAAAACTTTGTTGCACATTTAGAAGTGAAATTACAAAATTATAAGTCTTTGCAAAAAACAAGTGAATTCGGAGAACTTTGTCTTGCTAAAAAATTCAATAATAAAATGACAAAGATAACTCCACCAAGCACTACTTGAATCTCCTGATAAGACTTCATAAGCATTATGAGGTTAAGCACCTTGGAAAGAATTGTAAAGTGTCTTGTGCAAACTACTTTAATACACTTCTATTATGTACACCTGATCACAAAAAAGGAACTCTTGTTGAAAATAAAATATGTGATCCCCCAAGCACTACTTCGCTCCTTGATAAGTCATAATGAGCATTGTGTGGGCAAAGCACCTTGGTAGTTGTATTTTTTGTGATTCGTATCAAATCTAGAATTGATGTGTAGAAGTAGTTAAAAAGATTACATGCTTAATAATGTTTCTGCTTCACTATATAAGTCATGTGTTTTGGATTATATCACTTGTATACTTTTATCAAAACACTTTTTATACACATCATTATCTCTCATAAATCTTCTACTCATGAGAATTGGACTCTAATGCTTCTTTACATAAATTCTCTAGAAAGCTTTAGTAAAAGCACTAGATTGCAATGCATGATCTCTACAATGTTTTTCCTAACTTGAAATGCAAATTAATAACATTATAGTCACTATCTTCTGGAATATGTGCAATCATGCTTGCCTTAGTAGTTTTTTTTAAATTGAACTTCTTGACTATTGTCATGAAAACCTTATTGAAAATCTTACTTGCTTACAAAAATATTCCTTCAAAATATCATCTTTAACTTGGAGATCCAAATAACATCATTTTTATGGCATAACATCTCTTATTATTATTATGATATTTGAACTTCCAAATAGATTTGTTGCATCGGTAGGCGCCCTTAGAGGGGGGTGAATAAGGGTTTTAAAAACTTTAGATATATCTTGAATAACTTTGAAAAAGCTTTGATTATTAAACTAAAGAAGATCAAGACATATCAAGTGAAGTAAAAGTAAAGACATGATTTTATTAACTTGAGAAGCATGATTGCAAAACTTGATCTCTTATCGAAGCTAGAAATCAAAGCTAATAGATATAGACTCCTTTTTGTTTTCTATCCCGACTCGCTTCCCCACGAACCGGTGGACCTAGCCTATCCTCCCCGGATTCGGCCTCAAGCCGCTCTAGCCAACCCTTCCCCGGATATGGCCTCGAGCACCCCCTAGAACTAGACTAGATCTAGTCGCCAACACGAGGTGAGTTTCCCCCTAAGTCCTACCCAGACCTAGTCGCCAACACTAGGCGATTTCACTAATCGTTTACAAGAAAAATATGAAATGAAAATAAATAAAAACTCCCTTCTGAAGTCAGAGGCAAAGATCCACTGTATAATAAGCGTTGTAGAGGCGGACTTAGTTTGGATCCGGCGTGATGAGATTCTCCTTCAGAAGTTTGAAGAACTTTGGTAGGACTTCAACTTTCGGCCAAGATAGCCTCTGGAATTCTGGCACTCTTCCTCTCTCTAATATCTCTCTAATGTGTGTCTGAAATGAGAGGAGAGGAGTCCTTTTTATAGCCTCAGTGCTAGCACCTGCGCTAGCGCTATCGCCGGCGCTATCCCATATTAGGACATGTTTTGCGCGGCAGAATCTTCAATCCGAGGAAACAATTCCTCCTTGCCAACTGTGTGCGTCGCTACCGCCTGCGCTATCGGCTACCGACAGGCACTATCTCCTTCCATATGTGCTCCTGGAATTGCGCTATCATCGCTAGCGCCAGGCGCTAAGTGCTACCGCCGGCGAGAGTGGGAGACTTGGAATTGTTGGCTCAAAATTGGGGGCAATCATCCTTGAGTCATGTGGACTTTGATTTCCTGCACACTTAAACACACAAGATCAAATACATATAGGATTTGTTATTCTCAAACCTAGGAGATACGGAAGACCATGTTCCAACAAACTCCCCCTTTTGATAATAACAAATCCATTAATGATAAATCAGAGCATTAATAAATAAGCATGATGAAACTATATTTGTGTGTGTGTGAGAGTGATGACTTAGGATAATTATTGATTTTAGCATTTAGAATTGCTCCCCCTAAATACATGCTCCCCCTAAGTGAATGCTCCCCTAATATGTAAGCTATCATCTTAATTAATCATGTTTGTTTTCTATATTTTGATAGCGGATTATATTTATCATGTTAGTTCTCCCCCTTTTGTTATTAACAAAAGCGGGTAAGGAGACACCACTTAAAAGTTGATAATAAGATAAAAGCATGATCGAGCTTGTAGAGAAGGAAGTGATAAGGAGTTTTAGAATATTTTTCATTGAAATAGATCAGAGTTTGAGTTATTACATCATTTTCATAAATCAGAGTTTATAGCATAAACAAATACAAGGTAAATGAATTCCGAGTAACTAAACTACCCAGACAATATGTCTACGCCCTAGCCCCGTACTAAGTGACAGATGGGCATGAGGAGCTGCATACATGCCGTAGGTTGGGGTGTTAGTCTCATATGCAAACACTAGACACAACTCAACCTAGCACTCTTTCCCCCCAGTGCCTCGCAAGGCCCCACTGCAACCCTCCCAGGTTAAGGACAAGACATGACTAGAGATAAGGTTATCTAATGTCTACAACCCTACGCCCCCGCTATGGTGAGATATGAAGTCATGGATAATAATTATTGGAAACATTTAAGCGTTTTAAATATAATGACATATCCTATGGATTTATATTTTTATTTGAGTTTATGAAAGCACTCACATAGCTATTTTGAAGTTCATTAATAAATCAGAGTTTTTAATATAACAATATTTTCATAGAAATAAATTAGAGTTTTTTTAAAAAAAAAATCATGTAAAAAGCAACCAATATAGAGTTTACCAAGCAAGTCTACCACTTGTTGCAAGAAAGGAATATGAAGATTCAAGTGATGATGCACACAAAATAAGAGACATTAAATAAGCATGAAAGCGCAAGGTAAAACAATTATATGGTTATGATGAGGAAGACTTATAGAACTACAAGAAACATCTTATTGTAATCAATGATGATCCATAAAAAAGATATGTGAGTTAAATTTCAAAAAGAAGATGTTTTTGTAAATCATTTTTCAATTAAAATCTTTAAGTTTGACAATAAAGTAACCAAGCATGAAATAATGTTATCAAAAAGAGATTACTACAATGTTATTTTAATTCACAAATTCAAAACATACCAAATATTGTAGAAAGCATGCTAGGTTATCTAGTGCATTTCATAAATAAAGAGTAGTATAGAATTAGCATTAGGATCCAATACTCATGAGTAGAAGTGTTATCGAAGATAATGATGTGCACATAAGTGTATTTTTGAGTAGAGTAAGCAAATGTTTTAACCAAAAATACAAGTAATATGTAAAGTAAGAGCACAATAAAACACAAATAATTTCACTTCCACACACTTTAATGCACAAACAAAATGTACAACTACCAAGGTGCTTTGCACACACAATGCTCATTAAGACTTATCAGGGTGCAAAGTAGTGCTTGGCGGATCACATATTTTATTTTTAATGTTGAGACTAGTGATCCGGTGTACTTAAGAGTAAGTGGTTTTTATTTTGAAAAAAGATATGGTTTGCACAAGATACTTTACTATTCTTTCCAAGTTGCTCAACCTCACAACGCTTATTAAGACTTATCAAGAGGTTCAAGTAGTGCTTGGTGGAGTTATCTTTGTCACTTTATTTTATGATTTTTGTTTTGTACAAAGTTCTCTGAATACACTTGTTTTGCAAACCAATATAATTTATGAAAACATAACCACTTTTCTTAACGTTTAAAAGTGCAAATAAAGGTAGTGTAGGTAAGATACTTGTGCAATTTTAATTCATTGTACTAATACAAAAACATACACAAGCATTCTTAGATTAAGCACATATGTAGACAATGCCAAAACAAGTGAGTGAATAAAGATCATTATCAAACATAAAACATTTACTCATACTTAGAGGCATGCTAAGCGTAGTTCTACACAACTTTTACAATATAATTGATGCACATATTAATAGATATATCTAAGCATGATGAAATTAATGTTCAAAGTAGTTTGAAAAGATAAATTGCAACATCATAGAAGTTCTAAATAGTAGATTAAATCATGCTTGATTTTCAATGAAGTCCATACAGTATTTTTGATATTTTTGAGAAATGATTTTTTATTTAAAGTTTAAACTCATAAGATTGATCTTGGACTTCCCGAGGACTACCTTGTGAGAGGTTCTCCCGGTACTAGGTGATGTGATGGGATGATAGCCCAAATCACCCTTTCGCAAGATACATGAAAATAGAAAAGTTAAGTCCAAAATAGTAATTTTTTTATACTTGTTTTTGTTTTATATTTTTGTATATGATTTTTGCTTTTAGAAATAGAATTTAAACAAATGACGAAACAAACCAAAAAGGCAAAACATATTTTTTGTAATTTGGCTTTTGTATTTTTGTATTTAATTTTTCAAAAATGAAATAAAAGTAGAAGTGCAAAAATGAGTAGTACACATAGATTAATATATTTTTAGATATTTTTCAAAAATTTAAAAATACATAAAAACGCATAGGTGTGCTAGCGCCGACGTTAGCGCTGGCGCGAGAAACAGTACACGATTTTTGATGATTTTGAAATTTTTGTTTGTTGATCTTGATTAAGTGTCCAAATAGTAGTTTCATGCTGAAATTTCAGATTTTTAGGAGATGTCTAGATAGTGCAAATTTTATGAAACATTAGCGAATTTGTATATGACTTTTCCAAATAGACTTTGCAAGTAATTTATTTTAAGGCTTGTATTTACCAATGTATTTTGAAAATGATAGGAAATGTAAGCATGAGAGGACATGAATGAACAATTCAAATATGCATGATTTTAGTGATTAACAATAATGTTCATGCACAATAATACCATGGATAAGCCCTAGATAAGAATACCCAGCCTGTATATCTTGGTAAACATATAAATCCTAACATAGACACAAATATTCTTTAGGCGACAATGTTAGTATGATAAGTTTTGAGATTACTGTTATATCAATGTTTGTTGATACAATGTTGCATGTATGTAACAATAGAGATTCAAATTTTAGACATATAATAAAGTGATGATTCTAATTTATTTATTCATATAGATATAGAGTTGGTTCTATGGTATATGCAAAACATAATAGATTCATTTAGTAATCATGATCACAGACTATATGTTTGGAAGGAATAAAATCTTTTGTAGTTATATTTGATGTTTGACTTAGAAGATCATATGATTTTGCATGATTATTATATATGATCATTAATATTAATTCATAGTGATTAAGTACTCGTAATTAATTATTCATGATAATGTACATGAGGAATTTTTATGTAAAATTCATATTCAACCTTTTCAATTTATTAAGTAGAAACGTTGTAAGGTGAATAGTGAATATGAGAAAATATTTTATTTTGAAGAGTTCTGTAAATTTTCTCTTTGGTTTTTGAATATTAAACAAATACATATATTTTTATTGATTTTTCAGAATTTTAAAATTATAGAAAATCAAAGACTCGAGCTAGTGCCAGCGTTAGGTCCTAGCGCATGCGTTAGCTCACAGAGAATGCTTATTTTAATCATATGGCCTAGATTTTCTTTGATTTTGATTCCGATTTTTCTTAATTATGTTATTGCAATGTAAGGCCTGTCTAATGAAGTGATGAGACGAGAAGAAATCGCAAAAAGTTGCGGAAGTTAAAATTTTAGTACATGAGTTTCATCTTCATTAGAGTTTCATATTTATTAATCCTTAATTCTTGAGTTTTGCATAACATATGCATGAGTGAAATGATCATAAATAAGTGAAATAATATTCATGCAATTTTTCAATTTCGATTTAAACATGATTATGATTAAACATACTTGGGGTAATTGAAAATGACGCAAATATATTAACTACCTAAGCAAAACTTGCGCATTTTATAAATTTAGTCTAATACCCCTAAAATACACCTTTTAAATCCATTTTGACACTTATTTCATTTAGTTTTAATAATATCATATAACAAATTTAGTTTTTCAAATTTTATATGGATTTAGAAGGATAGAAATAAAAGGATAAGTAGATCACTGGTAAAATAGTATGACTTTTTATTCAACTTTATTCAATTTCATTTATTTATAAATTTTGATTTTAAAATGTGAAAGTCATATCACAAGTTATATAAAGTGATCATATCATGATAGTTCAATAAGAAGTAAAAACAAAAAACAAAAAAAGGAAATTAAGCATATCATGAAGTAGATAAATGATATTTTATTTTTTGATTGATTTCTACTTCATGCAAATAATTGGATACTAATGAATGAGAGATTTAGGTATCCAAAGAGGACCGGGTGTGACTGTTCCTTTGGGTACCCAAATACATCGTGTTTGCTTTTGAGGAGATGGAAGTGAATGAGCCCTTTTGAGTGGAGTTTGTGTTTCATCTTTAACTTTGGGTCTCCATTCAAATCTTGGTTTAACATTATTTTTAGGTTTCAAATTTCCATAATCATTTACTTGAACATTTGGATCAAAAAGATTTTTGAATTTATAATTTGAAGGAAATTTGTTTGCATTTAATTTTAGGTTGGGAGAAACATGATTTTGTAAATTATGGTGATTTTGATTTTGATTTAAAAATTCTTTATGTTCCTTACTCCCATTTTTAAACTTAGGTAAGATGTTCATATTCATATTCAACTTGTTTTTAGATATAGTTTGATATTGTGAATTTGTATTTACAATTTTCATAAGCAAGTTGATTTTTGATTTTAATTCATCATTTTTAATCTTTAAATTATGTCTAGCTTTATTATAAGCGATTGTGCTATTTTTAAGAGTTGAAACAATTGAATCTATATGATCTTGATAGTTATTTCTATATTCATCAAATGTTTCATCCATCTCTTTAATTTCAATTTTATAGTCTTTGCACTTAGCACAATCATTTATCAAAGATGAATTTTCTAAACATAATTTTTCATTTTGTTCTTTTACTAAAATAAAATTCTTTTCAAGTTTCTTGTGCTTTTCTTTTAATTCATTATATTGTACACAAGTTGTGGTTTTTCAACTAAGGAGCCATGTGTAGAACTAGATACATTTGATTCTTCAGTAATTTTTGCCTTTAAATTTTTATTTTCTAAGCGCAAATGTTTATTAGCATTTTTTTATTTCTTAATTTTGCGCTTTGTAGTTTGAAGCAATTGTAATGAAGAGATAGAAGTACAAAAGATGGAATTTGATTTCCTTACATTGCTTTCGGGAGAGGCACGATTTGAACATATCGTTTCTTTGACATCTTTTTGGCACTCCTCTTCCGAAGATAGTATTTCTTCTTCTCTTTCACTTGATGTGAGCTCCATTGATCTGTCATGAGAGGAGCATTCTTGAAGACTTGTGCAAGCTTATATATTCTCCAGTTCTTGTGATTGTTCCATACCTATAGAAGGAGAATCATACATTCTTCAAGAAATTTCCATACTTTGTATGCACTAGAAAAATAATATATTAGTTTGAAAATATCTTGGGATAAAGCGCAGAAAAAACTATTTAAAGCTTTTGCATTTAGATGACGTTCCTGTTTATTTGATTCTTTCGCTGGTCTAACTATTGCTATATCCCATGCATTGATATCTAAGTTTTTAATAAATTTTTCCATTAAGAATTTCCACCCTTTATAATTTCTTCCTTCGAATAAAGGTGGTTTAAGAGATTTTTCTTCTTCATAAAAATTTACCCCACTAATAGAAGCGAGATCATGAGACGCCATTATTCCATGTTGTTAAGCCGATTGGAATAAAACCGCTCTGATACCACTTGTTGGATCGGTAGGCGCCCTTAGAGGGGGGGGGGGGTGAATAAGGGTTTTAAAAACTTTAGATATATCTTGAATAACTTTGAAAAAGCTTTGATTATTAAACTAAAGAAGATCAAGACATATCAGTGAAGTTAAAGTAAAGACATGATTTTATTAACTTGAGAAGCATGATTACAAAACTTGATCTCTTATCGAAGCTAGAAATCAAAGCTAATAGATATAGACTCCTTTTTGTTTTCTATCCCGACTCGCTTTCCCACAAACCGGTGGCCCTAGCCTATCCTCCCCGGATTCGGCCTCAAGCCGCTCTAGCCAACCTTTCCCCGGATGTGGCCTCAAGCACCCCCTAAACCGAGCCTAGATCTAGTCGCCAACACGAGGCGAGTTTCCCCCTAAGTCCTACCCAGACCTAGTCGCCAACACGAGGCAATTTCACTAATCGTTTACAAGAAAAATATGAAATAAAAATAAATAAAAACTCCCTTCTGAAGTCGGAGGCGAAGATCCGCTGTAGAATAAGCGTTGTAGAGGCGGACATCGTTTGGATCCGGCGTGATGAGATTCTCCTTCAGAATTTTGCAGAACTTTGGTAGGACTTCAACTTTCGGCCAAGATAGCCTCTGGAATTCAGGCACTCTACCTCTCTCTAATATCTCTCTAATGTGTGTCTGAAATGAAAGGAGAGGAGTCCTTTTTATATCCTCAGCGCTAGCGCTACCGCCGGCGCTATCCCATATTAGGACATGTTTTGCGCGGCAGAATCTTCAATCCGAGGAAACAATTCCTCCTTGCCAACTGTGTGCGTCGCTACCGCTTGCGCTATCGGCTACCACCAGGCGCTATCTCCTTCCATATGTGCTCCCGGAGTTGTGCTATCATCGCTAGCGCCAGGCGCTAAGTGCTACTGCCGGCGCTAGTGGGAGACTTGGAATTGCTGGCTCAAAATTGGGGGCAACCATCCTTGAGTCATGTGGACTTTGATTTCCTGCACACTTAAACACACAAGATCAAATACACATAGGATTTGTTATTCTCAAACCTAGGAGATGCGGAAGACCATGTTTCAACAAGATGTTGTCTTTGGATAAACAATTTTATAGCCTTCTCGCTTCAAATCTCTCAAAAATTATGCTATAAACCTTAAAATTTTTAAAAGAAAAATGATTTATAAAAACATCTTCTTTTTTGAATTTAACTCCTATTTTCTTCTTATGAGTCATCATGATTACAAAAAGATGTTTCTTGTATTTCTATAAGTCTTCAGCATCATCACCATATATTTTTTACCTTGCACTTTCAAGCTTATATCAAAGTATTAAATCTCAAAATTCATTTTTCAACAAGTAGTAGACTTGCTTGGTAGAATTTATATTGGTTATTCTAAACACGCATATCATTTTTATGCTAAAAACTCTGATTTAAAATGGATTTCAAAATAGCTATGTCTTTTTTTAATATTCAAATAAAAATATAAACTCATAGGCTATGAACTTGTCATTAGATTTAAATGCTTAATGTTTCCAATGATTATTATCCCATGATTACATATCTCACCATAACGAGGGCGTAAGGTTGTAGACATTAGATAACCTAACCTCTAAGTCATGTCTTATCCTTAATAGGGGAGTGTTCTAGTGGGGCCTTGCGAGGCACTGGGGGGAAAGAGTGCTAGGTTGAGTATTTTCTAGTGTTTGCATATGGGACTAACACCCCAACCTACGACATATATGCAGCTCATCATGACCATCTGTCACTTAGTACGGGGCTAGGGTGTAGACATATTGTCTGGGTAGATTGGTTACTTGGAAATCATTACCTTTTTATGCTTAAAACTCTTATATAAAGGGGAAAACTAACATGATAATATTGATTACTTAGCAAATATTATATTGTTCATCTTTAAGCTAAAAACTCTGATCTACTTCTATAAAAAATATTTTAAAACTCCTTAACATTTCCTTCTCTCTAAAAGCTCGATCATACCTTTATCTTATTATCAAAAAAAATTGTGTTTTGCTTCCTTACCCACTTTTGCTAATAACAAAAGCGGGAGAACTAACATGATAAATATAATCCGCTATAAAAATGGAAAACTAACATGATTAATTAAGATGATAACTTACATATTAGAGGAGCATTCACTTAGGGGGAGCAATTCTAAATACTAATATCGATAATTATCCTAAGTGAGTCATCACTCACACACACACACACAAGTATGTTTCATCATGCTTA
This sequence comes from Dactylorhiza incarnata, assembly GCA_033032865.1. Taxonomy (NCBI): domain Eukaryota; kingdom Viridiplantae; phylum Streptophyta; class Magnoliopsida; order Asparagales; family Orchidaceae; genus Dactylorhiza; species Dactylorhiza incarnata. The sequence continues at coordinate 7,504,850 of JAWHQI010000086.1, forward strand.
TATATTAATGCTCTGATTTATCATTAATGGATTTGTTATTATCAAAAGGGGGAGTTTGTTGGAACATGGTCTTCCGCATCTCCTAGGTTTGAGAATAACAAATCCTATGTGTATTTGATCTTGTGTGTTTAAGTGTGCAGGAAAACAAGTCCACATGACTCAAGGATAACATAAGAAGGTTGCGCCCAAATTTGAAGCCAAAATTCCAACATGCCCTCTAGAGACGGCGCTAGCGCTAGCTCTGATTAGAGAAAATCTCAGAAGCAGTTATAGAAGGTGATAGCGATAGGCGATAGCACCTAACGCATGCGGTAGAAGCTAGCACATGCAGTATCGGCTAGCGCAGGCGGTAGCGCAAAGCACAAGAGGAAGGCGTCGGCTTGCTTAAAATGAAGGATTCTCACGAGGAGAATATTTCCTAATGTGGGATAGTGCCGGCGGTAGCGATTGCGCGGGCGCTAGCTCCAGGGCTATAAAAAGGACCCCTTGGATCCGTCTTCTTCATCCTCTCCCACTCCCAAATTCCAGAGCTTCGAGCCACTTCATATAGAGGAAGGTTTAGAGAGATACTCCCACAAATCCATGAAGGCTTAAAGAGATCCGTGGAGAAGATTTCTAGACGCGTCATCATCGTGGCGAAAGACCGCATTGACTACGATTATAATCTACGGGTCTCTGTCTACTTCTCTAAGAGATACACATAGAGGGAGTTTTTAATAGTATTGTTCTTTTCATTCTTGGAATCGCTTAGTAAATTTGCCTCGTGTTGGCGACTAGGTCTGGGTAGGACTTAGGGCAGAAATTCGCCTCGTGTCGGTGACTAGGTATAGGGTGTTGATCTAGGGGGTGCTCGAGGCCATATCCGGGGAAGGATTGGCTAGAGCGGCTTGAGGCTGTGTCCGGGAAGAATCGGCTAAAGTCAACCGGTTCGTGGGGATACGAGTCGGTATAGAAAACAAAAAGAGTCTTTCATATTTCGCCTTGATTTCTAGCGTCATTGAAACTGAATTTTGCAATCAATTTTATTAATAATAATCATGTCTCTCTTTGTGTAATAAAATTGATCTGATCTTCATTTCTCTAAATTGTTTATTATCCTCTCTTTCATTATAAAACAATTTAGATCTTTATTCAAAATCATTATTTTGATCTCATATTATTTCAAGTATTCCAAAATATAATATAAGTTCTTAAAACCCTTATTCACCCCCCCCCCCCCTCTAAGGGCGCCTACCGATCCAACAAAAACCATGTGTTAAATGCCATCAAGAAAGTAAGAGTTGATCTAATGACAGAAATCAACTTATTAAAAGAGATCATGGATCATGTTAACTCACAAATTAGTAGGTGGTTTGTGAAGGCAGCTGGAGTGGTGGACAATAATGTTAAAGTAATGAAATCACTTAATGAAAAGCTAGACAGCTCCACTCATGACATCTCTAACATTGCTCAATATCTGAGCAAAAATGATGAAGTACTGGAAAGTGGAATCAATCACTTGTAGCAATATGTCCTCAACTACCAAACTGAAGTATTACAGAACCAGGAAAGAATTAAGAATGACATTTTACAAGATCAAAAGCACATAAATCAAAATTTAATAGGAAGAATAAAAGCTTTCAAAGCTGAAATCCAACAAAGTGTATTCGAAGAAGCAGGGGGAGAATTTGGGGCACAATAAGATGCGTGGCTAATGAATGAAATTCACATAGCCCCATGTCATCCTCCTTGTGTTACATCTGAAGAATAAGATCAACAACATCATTTCCCTCTAGTACAGCATTATCAACTCAGCTCAAGTCAACAAGAACCTGAAGGCCTCTATATGCCTCCAGATTCTTATGACACTGTGTATGATACTATCATTCACTCTGACAGTGGAAAAGGGATTACTACTGATGAAGATGAAGCTTTGAATGGAAAAAGGAGGTATATAAAAGACAAGGAAAAAACCCCAATTTTGAACAATAGATCCCTCAATCAAGAAACATCATTTTGTCCACATAAGAAGTTTACAATAAAGGAGGTGTGGACAGGGGCAGATTTTACAATTCTGTGGAATGGAGAAAATATGAAGACTCAGAAACGTAGAGAAGGATTCACTTTAAGAACAAGAAGCCTCCTCCAACTCCTCAAAGATACATTCCCAAACCAATCAGCTACTTTGAGAGACAAAGACAGAAAAAAGAAGAAGCTAAAGCAAAAGCTGCTAAAAGAGCAAGAGGGTCAAGGGGTGTAATCATTAGGGAGAGAGAATGATGTAGCCTGGACCTAGTCAAGAACATTGTTAATATATTCATATATATAATTTGAAGTATGTTCTTATAACTGTGTCAATATCATTTTTAATGTCTATGTGAATTCATCTATATTTGAGGTTATGACTTCTTCAAATATGGAGAGATTGCTAGGAAAAGTGCCCACAATGTTCCCAATTTGAAGAAGCTCTCACAATATAGATGAACACATCTGTATTTAATGCATGTGATTTCTTGTCAAAATGATTTCAGGTGCTTGATAGTGCAAGTCTAACATAGGGTTAGACTTAGTGTCATCAGACATAGTTTTGCCAATGTATTCCCTCATTGTGCAAAACAACATGTCGACCTATGATCTAGACTATATTATACTTGACACTAACTCTAAATCATCAAGTATATAAGTCTATCAAGTGAGCTGAAGCAAAGGATTAGATTGGAGAAGATCAGAATTTGCGTAAGGCAAATATCATCTTGGTAAGGTTCAATATCGCCGAGTGAAGGTCTCGATATCGTCTTGAAGACTCTAAGCTCCAAGACGATATCGTCTTCTAAACTCATAGTATAGCTCTTATCGTCTTGTCTAAGAAGAAGTAGAATATCCAAATATCATCTTTATAAATTAATTTCCAAGACGATATCGTCTTAACAAGGTTCATATACCCGCATATCATCTTAGAAGTATACAACATATAGCTTGAAGGGTTTATGTGAAGAAAGAAATTGAGTAAGTCATTTATCACCTTGGTCACTAAAAATGTCATCGAGGAACCAAGACGACATTTCATGAATATCAAGACGATTTGCTTACAAGAACTCAAATATCACGTTCAAGATCATGAAGTTATATCAAGTCGATTCATGGAGAAGAATCGACAAGAAGGCTGAAGAAACAAAATATCGCCTTGAAGACTATAAAGAAATATCAAGTTGATTCATGGAGAAGAATCGAGTAGAAGGCTGAAGAAACAAAATATCATCTTGAAAACTATGAAGAACGATTAAGTCGATTCATATAGAAGAATCAACTAGAAGGCTGAAGGAATGATATATCATCTTGTGGTAGAGACAACAAGACGATTCATGAAGACATTTCGTCTATAAAAACAAAGCGTGAAATATCATCTTGTAGACCACTAGTCACCAAGACGATTCGTGTAGACTATTCGACCAGAAGAATTGAAGTGCAACTTTACAGTGCAGAATCGTCTAGAAGAAGTATAGTCGACTAGACATCTAGTCGATTGGATAAAAGGAGAGAATTCAAATTAACGCATGATTTTGGCGTCACGTCATTTTTTGCCGCCGAAGATTGAGTCAATGAATCAGGTATGCTAAGGAAAGAGATCTCTGACTTAATGTCAGTACTAGAATCGACAGTTAGACATTCTTGTCCAATAAAAGGGAATGTGACGCTCATGCAAACCCTAATCTAAAATTTCAAAATCAAAAGAGAAAATCTTTTCCACCGCAAAATGCTCTACTCCATTGAAAAGCTTAAGGAAGGAGAAGACAATCCGAAAGTAAATATATAATTTTCTCTAAGAAGAAAGGTCGATCAAAGTTGATGATTCAGATCAATCATTCAGCTAGAAGAAGGGTCTTCATCTATGCAGAATAAATTTCATTGTTTCATCAATGACTTCTGCAGGAAGATTCTAGTCGAAGCCAATCTTCATCAATGCTTCAAGAAGACTCCAAAGCCTTCAAGCTTACTTATTTTGAGTCTATAAAAAGTTTGTAATAAAACTTATTAAACCTATAGGATCTGTCTGAGATTCGAGTTATAGTATTCCCGTATGGAATCTGAGTTGTAGGGCTCTGTCTATCCTGAGCGTATGAGACATTTTTTATGAGGTAGGAATCCAGGAGTGCTTCTAAATTGTAGGATCTTGCGAGATCTGAGGTGGGAAACTTAGTCTCTGAGATAGGAAGTCAGACATGGCTTCTGAGTTATAGGGTCCTTGGGACCTAAGGTAGGAGACACTTTCTCTGAGTTGTAGGATGTGTGGATCTGAGTTTGGTGGAGATTGCCGAGTCTAGCACACTGCTAGATAGGCAAAGGGGGACAATGGAGTACCCAGTGCACATTGTCTTGGGGAACCACTATAAATAACCCATGTCTGTGTTGTGATCATTGTGTGATTGCTGCATCTACCTTTATTATTATGAAAAGCTTTACAAAGTTGACATCACTTATTCACCCCCCCCCCCCTCTAGGTGAAGACACCCCTGGACTTTTAATCATCGCCTGATCGAGGAGGTGAAGCACGAATTAGAGAAGCAGACTCTTCAGTGAGCAGTGTCAGGATGATATGCATCACAGTCAAGTTCATCTCCTCTGGCACCAAGTGGACGTCGACCCTAAACCTACTTAAGATAATATTCCTAGTTGCTCGCGCAATTTGGCGATGAATGCCCAACTTCTCATCGCTGTGAATCTGAATCCGCTTTCCTACCATGGAGGTGCCCGACACTGAAGTTTGTTGCTCGGCAGGGCGAGTTTACAGATCGGTTATCTTCACTTGTGCATCCTCCAGAGCTTCTCGGGTCTCCTCCAGCTCCTGTTCTAGCTGTGACATCTTCTTTGCCATTTTGATATCGACATCCTGTGAGTAAGAGAGATAGTCGTCAATCTGATAGTTGGTGAATAGCGAGAAGCGACAAGATGATAGTACATCAAGCAAGTCATGATTACCTCATAAGCCTTGCACTTGGCGGCTTTTGGCCCAAGAGAGAGGATGGGATGGCTCAGCTCTTTGACCCTCGCTTCAGACATGAGAAAGTTTCTCACCATCTGATGGCTGAGCTCCGCATCCCACAAGATACTAGGACGTGTCATCCTGAAGTGACTCAGCATTTGTGCAACCATAGAGGGCGAATGTTACGTCATATGCCCCACCTCTATCTTCCAAATCCTCCGACCAGGCAGGCAAGTTGGTACTAAGATCCACCTCATGCTCGCGCTCAGCTCAGGTCACCAGTGGGCGGCCATAGGCATCCTCGTTGTGCCCCCTTCCCCAAAGTTGGGGTGAAGATGAGGCTCGCCAAGGTCCCTACTCGCGATTTGTTTCTTCTTTCTCGCAAGCTCCTGGACCTTGGACTTGCCCTTTCCTTTATCTTTCCTCTTCCTTGAGGAACTGCACTTCTTGCCGGTCTCCAACAGGTCATCTGGGAGCAACGACAAGTCGATCGGGGATGTTGGCGACTCCTCATCATCGCACGATGGAATCCTCGCACCCTCCCGAGAAGGGGCTGTCTCTTTCGCCACTGGGAAAGGCTCGCATGGAAGGATGCGAGTAGCTGAAGAAGGCGAGAAGACAATGATTAGTCACCAAATGAGAAGAATGCCACAAAGTGCGAGTAAAAGATATGCTCGCACAACAAGTTACCTTCACCCGGGAAGATCCACGGAAGCCCATTGACACGTTGACGCCAGAAAATGACATCAAACCTCCAACCTCGGAAGGCATTGAAAAGATGCTCCCTTGATCCCTCCAGCAAAGGCAGGATGAAGACGATGTCGAGCAGCTACTAGGATTGGCGAGGAATTTCTGCATAATTGCCACCAACAATGATTATCCACTCACCCCAGCGATGAATCTTGTTCCCCGTGCCGACTAGAGTGCATACATGGCTGCACAGATAGATGACTCCTTTGCTAGTTGCCCCAAAAGAGAAGATTCTTTTGAAGACCGAAAGATTGAAGGCGATCTTCTCTTATCGCAGGAAGTAAAGGAAGTCGATAATCATCGTCATTCCGTTCGGATTGATTTGGGTGGGTACTATCCCATTATAGCGGAGTATCTGACAAAACTCCGGCCACAAGGGAAGTCGCATGCCAACTTTGAAGTGGCGGATCGGAAAGACGATCTCGCCCTCCAGGAAGGTGTTTTGTCTGTCTCCTTGGCAAGGAATCCTTGTCGAGTATCCTTCGGGCAAAAACCTATCTTTGAAGTCGTCCAGATCCTTCTGCACGGTGATTGACTTCTTGAATATTGTGTTGGAGCATGCGTTCCGCACTCGTCCGGTTTGAGAATAACAAATCCCGAATGTATTTGATCCTATTTTTGATTAATGGTGTGCAGATAACAGGTGCAAGGATAACATGTTTGCAATTGGAGCAAAATACCGATTTTCCAGAAATTGGAGCTATCGGATTTCCGACAGCAAGCTAACGGATTTCCGATAGCGCACGATTTCTTCCCAGCGGTTGAGAGCTAATGGATTTCTGACGGCGCACGATTTCTTCACGGCGGTTTAGAGCTAATGGATTTCCGATAGTGATATCGGATATCCGACAGTGCACGATCTTCCCGCAACAATACGACGTGCAGCAGTTACGCAAGCTAACAGATTTCCGATTGTGATATCGGATATCCGACAGCCCACATCTCAACCACGACCTCAACTCCACGCAGAAACGTCGAATTAGTGGGACACGTGGCAGCCTCTGGAGATATCGGATTCTGGCGATACCTAGCTAACGGACGGCGACAGCTCTTTTTTATTAAAAGGGTTCAGAACTTCATGGATTTCATTTCTTCAGACATTCAAGCCTTCTTCCTGAGTGTTATCGTCCAGAGAGCTCCAGAGAACGAAAATCCCCATCCTTGAAGAAGAAAAGAGAGAGCGAAGCCGAAGATTGTACACGCGTTCCAAGGAGACTTTCTCAAGGGTTATTCGCTGCTTTGGTCCAGAAATTCTAAAGGGGGTTTTTAATTTGTATTTCATTTATATTTACATTCATCTTGTAATCGTTGTAGAAATCATCGTCTTGCGTGCGGCATCTAAGTCTGTGTGAGGCTTAGGGGAAATCATCACCTTGTGTGTGGTGTTAGATCCTTGTGTGGTCTAGGGTAAATCATCGTCTTGTGTGTGGTGTCAAGTCCTTGTGTGGCTTGGGAGAAAATCGTCGCCATGTGTGCTGCGTCTAGATCAAGATTTGATTTAGGGGGAGGCTAGTGTCTATATCTGGGAGATGTAGGCTATAGCCAACCGGTCCTTAGGAGAAGGACCGGTGAAAAGAGACAATAGATTTTATTAATTATAAGCCTTTGATTCCAAGCTTTATTGGAATTATTTCTACTCATTATCTTTGATGAAATAAAATCTTGTTTTTAAATTCAATTATTTGTCTCTATATACATATATTGTTTCGTTTGTTACAAAAATTATCAAAGTTTTAAATTGCCCTTATTCACCCCCCCCCCCCCCCTCTAAGGGCGCCACAAGATCCAACAAGTGGTTTCAGAGGAGGTTAATTCCTTATAAGGTTTAACCACCTGGAATTATGGCGCACCATGATCATGCATTTTCCGAGGGGCAAGGAATAACTATACCACCATTATTTACGGGTTCCGATTATAATTATTGGAAAACTAGGATGAGGTGTTTTTTAATATCATTAGATATTGAAGTATGGAATATGATAGAAACAAATTATACCCATCCTACTTTTACAATTGGTGATATTGTCATGGAGAAACCCAAAGATAAATGGGATGACCAGGACAAATTAAAATGCAAAAATAATGCAAAAGCAATGAACGCATTATTTTGTGCTCTTGATAAAACTGAATTTAATAGAACCTGTGCATGTCAAACTGCATATGAAATTTGGAATTTATTGGAAATTACTCATGAAGGTACCTCGCAGGTGAAGGATTCAAAGCTTTTCCAATTGGAGTCAGAATTCGAAAAGTTCAGGATGGAGGTAGATGAGGATGTGGATACCATGTACACAAGATTCACTAAGTTGGTAAATGACTCAAAAGTTTTAGGAATTTTTTTTTCAAATGGTGATTTGGTGAGAAAACTTCTTAGATCTCTCCCCCCTAAATTCAATCCCAAAGTGACGGCTATTTCTAAATCTCATGATCTTAAAGCTCTTAATATTGAAAGCCTGATTGGGAACTTGAAAACTCATGAAGTTGAATTGAAAATTCAACAACAAGAGTATATGGAGCCAAAGAAGAAGGGATTGGCTCTAAGATCTAAGAAGGAGGAAAGTAGTGTTTCTGAGGAGGAAGAAGAAGATGAGGAAAGTTTATTTGTTAGAAAGCTTAGAAAATTTATGAAAAATCCAGAGAGGAGGAATTCATTTAAGAAGTATTTTAAGAAGGAGACGTTTAGAAAGAAAAAAGGAAAGGAAGACGATGAGGAGGAAGAGAGACCGCCACCGGAGTGCTATCACTGCAAGAAGTTAGGACACATCTGAAGCAAGTGTACAAAATACTTAAAAGAACTTAAAGAAAAGAAGCACAAAGGGACGAAGAAGGTGCTGAAGGCGGAAACATGGGATGATACTACTTCTGAGGATGCAAGCAGTTCAAGCTCAAGTAAAGAAGAGGAGGCCAACATGTGCTTAATGGGAAAGAGCATCATATCTGATGACGAATGCAGTGTCCAAAGTGACACTGAGGTAACTCCTCCAACCTACGATGACTTATTTTCTGAATTTTTAAAGACTTACAAATTTTTGAAAAGAGTTTAAAAGATAATGATCTTCTTAAATCTATAAATGAAATTTTGCTTAAAGAAAACAAAAAATTGTTTAATGAAATTAAGACTATTGGAAAAAGAGAAATTTCTTGCAAAGAGTGTGATCACTTTTTGGGAAGAATTAAAGAACTTGAAGAATCTCTTTCCAAATCTCTTTCCAAATCTCATTCTACAATAAAAATCCTTACCAAAAAGAATGAGATTTTAGAGAGAGATCTGAAATCTTCAATTTCCAAAGTCCATGAGGGAAAGAAATCTTTTGAACGTAGATGTGTAAATCTAGTATCCGAAAATACAGAAATGAGAAACCAAATTCATGACTTAACGCTAGCCATGAAAAAATTTGGAATGGGACGAAGATCACTGGATATGATCTTAGGATACCAATGCCATGGATCTGGAAGGTTTGGACTCGGATACACGTCAGGAAGCTATCGCCCGGCGACAGCCACTGTCGCCGGCGATAGCAAAAAGTCCAGAAATTCTGTTTTTAAAAATTCTGAAGTTAGTAAATTGTCTAATACAACATCCTCATCCAGCAAAAGTCCAGAAAAGTTATACTCTTCTCAATACATTACATGTGCCAAATGCAATAGATTTGGTCACACTACAGACTCTTGCTAGAGGAAAGGTAAAAGTAAAATTAAACAAATCTGGGTGCCTAAGGCTTCTACCTATACTATGGGTGGAACCACTTGGGTAACCAGATCTTTACTCACCTCTTCTTTCTAGGTGTGTTGGCAGGCTAAGGACAAAGAAGACGTGTGGTACTTGGACTCGGGTTGTTCAAAGCACATGATGGGCAATAAAGAGAAGTTCCTTAGCCTGGAGATGAAGAAAGGAGGAGTTGTTACATTCGGAGATAATGGAAAAGGAAAAATCATCGGCATCAGAGTTGTGGGTAACAAAAATTTTTCAATTTCAAATGTCTTATTTGTAGAAGGATTAAAGCATAATTTGATTTCTATTAGTCAATTATGTGATAAGGGTTTAGATGTTTTATTTGAATCTTCTACAAATTTGTGTAAAATTATTAATTCTAAAACAAAAGAAATTCTTTTTACCGCACCTAGATGTCATAATGTATATATGATTAAATTTCTTGATTTTTCAAATTCTACTTTAAAATGTTTTTTATCAAAAAATGATGAATTAGAATTATGGCATAAGCGACTTGGACATACTAGTGCCAAGTTAATTACAAAACTTTCAAAAGATAAATTAATTAAAGGTTTACCATTGTTAAATGGAAATTTTTCTTCTTCATTATGTGTGCCTTGCCAAAAAGGAAAATTTTCAAAATCATCTTTCAAAAGTAAAAATATTATTTCTACCACTAGGCCACTTCAATTAATACATATGGATTTATTTGGGCCAATTGGAATTTCTAGCTTAGGAGGTAGAAAATATACATTTGTATTGATTGATGATTATTCTCGTTTTTGTTGGACTTTATTTCTAACCACCAAATCCGATGCATTTTCAGAATTTTCAAAATTATGTTTGCATATTCAAAATGAATTAGAGTTAAAAATTAAACGCATACGATCGGATCATGGAGGAGAATTTGAAAATGAAAAGTTTATTTCTTTTTGTACGGAGTTAGGAATTAAACATGATTTTTCCGCTCCACGCACACCACAGCAAAATGGTGTAGTGGAGAGGAAAAATAGAACTCTTCAAGAGTTAGCCCGTACGATGCTATCTGAATTTAAATTACCAAAATCTTTTTGGGCTAAAGCGGTTAGTACGGCATGTTATGTAATTAATAGAGTAATGCTTCGCCCTATTTTAAAATTAACTCCTTATGAATTAATTTTTAGTAAGAAACCAAATGTTTCTTATTTCAAAGTTTTTGGTTGTAAATGTTTTATTTTGAATTCTAAAGATTCCTTAGGAAAATTTGATGAAAAATGTGATGAAGGTATTTTTATTGGCTATTCTTCAACTAGTAAAGCTTATAGGATTTTTAATAAAAGAACAAAAATAGTTGAAGAATCTATTCATGTTAGGTTTGATGAGTTTGTTTTATGTGTAGAAAAGAAGATGAACCCCTTCCTTCGGTGGAGAGTGATGATGAAAAACTTGGAGAAAATGAAGAAGAAAAAAAAAGAGAAGGAGAAAGAGAAGAAGAAGATAGAGAAGAAGAAGAAAGAGAAGAATATGTGCCTCCAAGTGAATTGAGATTTTCAAAGGATCATCCAAAGGAGCTTATCATTGGAGATCCGCAAAAAGGGGTTAGTACTCGTTCATCGTTACATGTTTTATTTTCAGACCTTTGCTTTGTCTCTGAAATAGAACCAAAAGATGTTTCCACCGCTTTAAATGATGAATTTTGATTTTTAGCTATGAATGAAGAACTTAATCAATTTGAACGTAATGAGGTTTGGAATCTTGTAGAACGACCCAAAAATCATCCTGTCGTTGGAGTTAAGTGGATTTTTAAAAATAAATTGGATAATGAATCTAGAATTGTTAAAAATAAAGCCAGATTAGTTGCAAAAGGTTATGCACAAATTGAAGAGGTAGATTTTGATGAAAGTTTTGCACCCGTAGCAAGATTAGAAGCGGTTAGGATATTTCTTGCATTTGCTTGTTTTAAAAGATTTAAATTATATCAAATGGATGTCAAAACTGCATTTTTAAACGGGTATATAAAAGAAGAGGTTTATGTAGAACAACCCCCTGGCTTTATAAATGAGAAATATCCAAATTATGTTTATAAATTAGATAAAGCGCTTTATGGATTAAAACAAGTGCCTCGTGCTTGGTATGATCGATTAACTCAATATTTATTAAAGCACGATTATAAAATAGGAAGTGCGGATTCTACACTCATCATTAAGCAAATTGATCATGATTTAGTTATTTTGCAAATTTATGTTGATGATATTATTTTTGGAGCCACTAATGAAGAGTTGTGTAATGAAGTAGTTCAAATTATGAAAAATGAATTTGAAATGAGCATGGTAGGAGAACTTTCATATTTTCTAGGTTTTCAAATTACACAAAAACATGATGGTATTTTTATATGTCAATCCAAATATATTCATGATATGTTAAAAAGATTTGGATTTGAAAATCTTAAGCATGCTAACACTCCTATGAGTGCTTCACTAAAATTAGGATGAAAGTGGAGTTTCAATTGACCAAACCCTTTATAGAAGCATGATAGGATCTTTATTATATTTAACCGCATCTAGACCTGACATTATGTTTGTCGTTTGTTTATGTGCTAGATTTCAGGCTAATCCTAAAGAGTCACATTTAAAAGCGGTGAAACGCATCTTTCGATATCTTATAGGAACATCTAAATTAGGATTATGGTATCCTCATAATGATTCCTTTATTTTACATGGCTTTTCGGATTCAGATTATGCGGGATGTTCTTTAGATAGGAAAAGCACTAGTGGCACTTGTCATTTTATCGGCCCTTCACTTATTTCTTGGTCGAGTAGGAAACAGAAATCTGTTGCCCACTCTACTCCATTGTGCCCAAGCTCTTTGGATGTCACAAACATTAGAAGACTTTGGCATGCAACAAAGTAGTGTAGAATTAAAGTGTGATAATAAAAGTGTTATAGACTTAACTAATAATCCCGTATTACACTCTAGATCTAAGCATATAGATGTCTGACATCATTTTATAAGGGATCATATTAAGAAGGGTAATGTAAAAATCAACTTCATAGGAACGGATTCACAACTAGCGGATATATTCACTAAACCGTTACCGGATTCCCGTTTCTCTATGCTTAGGCTAGAATTGGGAATCCTAGACATTTCACACAGATTATATCACTACTTATTATCTATAAAATTAAAAAAAACATCAAAATAGCCTTACATTTAAAAAAAAAACTAAATCTTAACATGTCCAAATCTTAAAAATTATTACATCACTTTAACAAAAGGGTACTTAAAATGTCTCATAAAAGAAATTCACAAAAATTGAAGAAAGATCTGGGCTGGGCAGCTGTCGGATGGCGACAGTAAGATGTCGGATGGCGACAGTAAGATGTCGGATGGCGACAGTAAGATGTCGGATGGCGATAGCTCCCAGGAGTCTTTTTCACTCAGAATCCTCATCATTTCTACTGCCTGCTCCACTACTTTCTGGAATATCATAATCTGATCTCCTTATCACTGTCTTCCTCCGCCGAGCCTGACTAACCAATTGGCGACGCGGCTCCTCCTCCGCCGGCACTTCCCATTCCGTGGCTTCAGAAGGCGTAGGCTTTAATTTAAGTCCTTTTACAAGGAATTTCATAAACTTCTGCATCCGTGTACGATCCTTCTTCACCTCCACCTTGTGTTCTTCAAAAGACCTTCTATGATCTTGAAAATCATCTATATGTCTATCCAACTTTGTTTGGAACGAGTCGAGTGCCTCCCGCATAGACCGTCCACGTGCAATAGGAGGCTCTCTCATTTCCGTAGTAGGCGGCTTCCTTTGATTTTTCTTACCTATAGCCGTTGTTTGATATATCTCCGGGAAACAATCTCCAAGATAAAAATTTTGATCGATCCATGCGTATTTCTTGAATAGGATATGCTGGATAATCGCACCCAAAGGGAGGGTGTGTGCCTTTTTCCACTCCGGATTTTTGAGGCGATATGTATAACGAATCATAGATAAAAGAAGATCGGCCACATCAAATAACTCCTTCTCCACTATAAAATAAGTCACAAGACTAAGTTGAGCCGTAATACTATGAGTATCACCGGACTTCAACATAATCGTGTGCCTTAGTATATCTTGAACAAGACGAGCATCGTCTGTCAATGTCGTCAGAGTGGTTATAAGGTTTTTTGTGGAATTTCCATGCAAAGACATATTCATTAGGGTCCAATCTCTCTCAAGTCTATAATTTTCCACTATGTCCAACACATTCTCACTCTCCATTATTCCAAATTCACTTCTTAAATCAAATGGAGTGATCTCCACATATTGGCCTTGAATTTTGGATTTAACTCCTCCATTCAAATCGGTATATGACGGATCCTCAAGATGATTATAAAATTCTCGGACTAAAAAGGAGGAGAAAATGCCTTGGATAATGACCGAGAGTATTCCTGCCTCAACAAGCATATAATAGACTCGTTCATGCCGGGGGAGATCAAATTCCTCGACTTTTGAAATTCCGATTTGGGCCTTTTCTATGCCCGGGAAACTTTGATAAGAAGAATGAGCGTCTCCTGACTCACCCCTTCTCGATCTCCAACTGGAAGACATATCTGCATGAGACATAAAAAATTTTTTTTAAAAAAAAATAAACAACAACAAAATGGACCTGTCGGATATCTGATACCACTCTGTCGGATATCCGATAGCTAAAAGTTTATGGTTCCGAAAAAAAAATTTTCACAAAAAACTTCCTATCACAAATCCACACAGTTTTCACACAGAAAATATTCTTCAACATTTATATAATTTTTGAAAAATCAAAATTTTGGTGAAAATCACTATTCATCATCTTCTTCCTATAACACTTCAAAAAAAAAATTTTGTCATCATCTTTTTCCTATAAAGCTGATACCTATAAACTTCTAGATCTCCACACAAACAACAAGAAAGAAAGGAAAATCATGTTTCAACACAAAAATACCACAAAAATTTCTAATTTTACTACAATATCACATGATCTAAATTTCTTATAAACACCAAGATCTAAAATGTCTAGATCTCCTAAACATTCTACAAATTATCTTCACAAAACTCCATGAAAACCAAGAGGATTATCAAAATCACAAAACTATTGGAGAAATTTTAAACAAAACTTGCAAAATCCACATATCTCACCTTAGATCTGAAGTTTTCCGTCACCTGGAGCTCTAGATCTCAGAATTTTGCCTAAAACTGAAGTGAGGTGTCGGTCAAATGACGAAATGCATCCTTTTATCTTTTCCGAGCTGTCGGATGGCGACATCTAGCTATCGGAAATCCGACAGTTCCCAAAAAAATTAAATACCTATTTTTCCCTAGCTTCTTCATTACCTGTTTCTATAAATGTTCATAAGGGAATTTTTTTAATCTGGCATAAATGCTTCTTCATGTGTTATTTTCCCTAACAATAGCTTAACACATGCTTATGATGTTCAATGTCCAGTTTTCAAAAATGACACTTTCATACAGTACTAAAGAATTGTTTTCGCATGCCTCTAAGTATAAGAAATCTTTTATCTATGACAATGAGCAATCACAAACACTTACTTTAGTAATACATGTTCATAAAATTTACTTTATACATATATCATGATTGATCAAACATAACAAAATACATTTCATAAATGCCACTTTAACCTTTGCTACTTTAGACTTATTCACATTATACCATTTTTGCATGCAAGTGAATTTGGAGATCCTTTCCATATACAAATATTCAAAAAAAGGGGGCAAATCAAAAAGCAAAACATATATTTTGCCAACACAAAAATTTAAAAGCACTAAATAAAGAATTGAAAAGGATCCTCCACCAAGCACTACTTAGCCTCCTGATAAGTCTTAATGAGCATTATGAGGTTAATCGCCTTGGAAAGAATTGTAAAGTGTCTTGTTATGCAAGACAAAATGGTCCTTTTATGTATACTTGCAAAGTTTCTATAAGTTCATAAGTTTGGCTTTATGTATATTTATGTTATGTTTAACAATTCCATGATCATGTATATTTTAAATATATTCATATGTATTCTTTCTCAAAGTATCACTACTACACTTCATTGTTATTTATAAAATTTCTTCTTATGAGAATTGGACCGAAATGATTCAACATTCTATATTCTCATGTGTCATTCTCTGATAATTGAAATTGAATCTCATCATGGTTAAGTATATTTGCTTCTATACATTATAACACATTACTAGAATGCGTAGCCTAATCTCTACGGTTTCCTATCTCATATCATATAACTTTCAAGGCTTCCGCTAGTGTACTCCAATTTCCCTATACTCTTTCTTATTTTTCTTCCATATCTCTATGATACTATTTCCTCGTCTCTATTCATTACTTTTGATAATATCAAAGGGGGAGAAGATAATAAGAAATCATAAGTAATCACTTAAAATACTTAATTAATTAAGTGAGCATTCATGTAGGGGGAGTTTATATGTAGGGGGAGTTTATATGTCGGGGGAGAATATTTTGGGGAAATCATATCATATTAAGGGGGAGATCATGAAGATCAAACGTTCACATTTGTACACACATGATATACTTTTCAATATCTCTATAGGATTTATTCGATTTCTTTTTATAAGGATTTGTTATTATCAAAAAGGGGAGATTGTTGGAGCATGCGTTCCGCACAAGTCCGGTTTGAGAATAACAAATCCCGAATGTATTTGATCCAATTTTTGATTAATGGTGTGCAGATAACAGGTGCAAGGATAACATGTTTGCAATTGGAGCAAAATACCGATTTTCCAGAAATTGGAGCTATCGGATTTCTGATAGCTAGCTAACGGATTTCCGATAGCGCACGATTTCTTCCCAGCGGTTGAGAGCTAACGGATCTCTGACGGCGCACGATTTCTTCCCAGCAGTTTAGAGCTAACGGATTTCCGATAGTGATATCGGATATCCAACAGTGCACGATCTTCCCGCAACAATACGACGTGCAGCAGTTACGCAAGCTAACGGATTTCCGATAGTGATATCGGATATCCGACAGCCCACGTTTCAACCACGACCTCAACTCCGCGTAGAAACGTCGAATTAGTGGGACACGTGGCAGCCTCTGGAGATATCGGATTCTGGCGATACCTAGCTAACGGACGGCGACAGCTCTTTTTTATTAAAACGGTTCAGAACTTCGTGGATTTCATTCCTTCAGACATTCAAGCCTTCTTCCTGAGTGTTATCGTCCAGAGAGCTCTAGAGAATGAAAATCCCCATCCTTGAAGAAGAAAAGAGAGAGCGAAGCCGAAGATTATACACGCGTTCCAAGGAGACTTTCTCATGGGTTCTTCGCTGCTTTGGTCCAGAAATTCTAAAGGGGGTTTTTAATTTGTATTTCATTTATATTTACATTCATCTTGTAATCGTTGTAGAAATCGTCATCTTGCGTGCGACGTCTAAGTCCGTGTGAGGCTTAGGGGAAATCATCACCTTGTGTGTGGTGTTAGATCCTTGTGTGGTCCAGGGTAAATCATCATCTTGTGTGCGGTGTCAAGTCCTTGTGTGGCTTGGGAGAAAATCGCCGCCGTGTGTGTTGCGTCTAGATCAAGATTTGATTTAGGGGGAGGCTAGTGTCTATATCTGGGAGATATAGGCTATAGCCAACCGGTCCTTAGGAGAAGGACCGGTGAAAAGAGACAAGAGATTTTATTAATTGTAAGCCTTTGATTCCAAGCTTTATTGGAATTATTTCTACTCATTATCTTTGATGAAATAAAATCTTGTTTCTAAATTCAATTATTTGTCTCTATATACATATATTGTTTCGTTTGTTACAAAAATTATCAAAGTTTTAAATTGCCCTTATTCACCCCCCCCCCCCCCTCTAAGGGCGCCACAAGTTTTAAATTGTTTCGTTTGTTACCTTTGCCGTTTTGATGGAAGGTGGAGGCGGAGAGCGCCGCGGAGAAGCCCAGGAGGCGATGGCGGCAGCTTTCCCCTTCTGGGCCGCTTGCGAGGCCTTCAGGTGAGCCAACATTTCATCTTTTTTAGACATCGCGTTGGGGCTCACGGCGAGTGAGAAGAGGGAGAGAAGAATAAAAAAGTTTGAATGCCGGCCGGGAAGGGTGGTATTTATAGTGGTAGGCATGGGGCTCACCGAAAGATTATCGCCACGTCACCAAGGGATCGGCGAATACCAGGGGTTGGACGGTTCTTCGCGAGCCTAAAAAGCCTCGCGAAGAGCGGGGATTGTGTACAACCCCGATATTCGCCTAGAGGTGAACGAAGACTAAGGAATAACCAACAAACAAAAGTAATGTGGAAGGCAAGCCAGAATCTCAATGGTCGCTCACAGGAAGGCGAGCTAGCCACCCGCCGACCGCTGGCGAGGGAGAGGGGCGAGCCAGGTTCCCGCGGTTCGCTTACAGTGATGTTCTAGGCAAATTAGATCCTTTCCAAGTTCTGATGTTCGACGAACTTGCTTCTCAGTTCAACGAATGTCGCGCTTCAGATTGGCGAGCCCACATGAAGGCGGGCGAGCCGAGCACTCGCCGACCGATCGTGAGGAAGGTGGGCGAGCCAGATCCTCACGGTCTGCTCCTGAGTTCGACGAAAGCCGCTCTGAGTTCGACGAAAGCCGCTCTGAGTTCGACGAATTTCGTTCTCCGTTCGACGAATTTGCTTCTCAGTTCGACGAACGTCATGCGTCGGCCCCGACAAGCGTCTCTCAGCGGCTATCTCTGTCCCGTCCCAGCGGACCCGCCGGGACAAGCATTTGTCTCAGCGGTCCTCGGCCCTTTCTCAGTTGGAGAACTCGCAGGAGGAAGCGCAAGACCCGGCATTGGTGGATATCACCGGTAGGAGTGCGAGCGGGGTCTTCACATACCGCTCGCCCAAAAGGGGTCTCAGATCCGACAGGCGGAGGAGATAGCAAAGATGGCGAACCAAAGCTTCAAGGGTCACTCGCCGGAAGGCGCGCGAGTCCTGTCCCTGCGAGCCCGAGCCTAAAGGTCAACTCGAAAGAAGGCGAGCGAGCCGGGTACTCGCCGGCTGCTCGCAAGAAGGCAAACGAGTCGGATTTCTTCCAAGTTCTAGGATTCGACGAGATCCGTCTTGCGTTCAACGAACGCCGAGCATCTGTTGAGATCAACGAACTCAGTTCAGCATTCGACGAACTCAGTTCAGCGTTCGACGAAATCTGTTGAGATTGACGAACTCAGTTCAGCGTTCGACGAACTCAGTTCTCCGTTCGACGAAATCAGTTCTCCGTTCGACGAACTGGCTCTTCAGCTCGGCGAACTACGTCGACCAGCCAGTTCAGCAGGTTTACACAGGGTCGATGAAAGCTTGCCAGAAGGTGTGCCAGACCTGACCACGGTGGCCGTCGCCAGAAGAGGCGCGAGCAAGGCCTTCACAGAATGCTCGCCTATAAGGAATTACGCGAACCCTGCTCGCGAGTAGACTCGCGGGAGTTCTCGCGAGTGAGGCTCTCATAAACCACTCGTCCATAGACTAAAGAGGTGGATTTACTCCTCTGCCCCTGGTGGTCTGCAGGTAGCCCCTCCAAACAGCGGAGTTTGGCTGTTAGTAGGCCAAATTGGGGTGCGTTTAGTAGAAACCAAAAAGCAGAATTCCGCTATTGACAGACCATAAATGAAAAACTATAAATAGACCTCAAAGGGCACCTTGGGAGAGGGTCCAATCTCAGTTCTCTGAGCTTCTTCTTCTTCCTTTGTTACTTTTGTTCAGCTCTCTAGCTCTCTAAGGTGCCCAAGTCTCAGCATTGGCTTGGGAGGGGAAGCGCTCAACGACCTTCCGGGTTTGTGGTGGGACCTCCTTGCTGCAACTAAGGTCTTAGTCTGTTTCCAAGTCTTCGGTCTGCTCCTTTCAAGGGACTAGTAAGGGTTAGCTGCCCCTCAACTTGTTGAGGGCCCGAGCTTCACAAGAGACTGAGAAATCGGTTTCAACAGTTCGAATAGGCTTGGGCTTCCATTTCTCCTCTTTGGGCTTAGGTTTGACCATGGATGTCTTTGGGGTTGACCTAGTAAAAATGATGGGTTGACTGCTCCCATATGTTGGTATTGAGTCCCTTGACACCACCCAATGTTGATTGGGTCATGGTGATGCCCCAATTGGGCTAATTTTGCCAATATGTGTGATTTTGACCAAAATTGGGGGAAATTGACTTTGGTCAAATTGGACCAATTGATGACCACTTGATGAGGATTTTGGGTCCATTGGGTCTCCTATAATGTTATAAGACTAGGGGTGAAGTTAATTTCATGATTTGGGGGTCAATTGGACTTATTGGTGAAGGATTGACATATGTTGATCTAAAGGGTACTTTGGTCAATTTGGGCTAACTGGTGACTCCATGATAGGGCTTTTGGGTCACTTGTAACCCAATTAGGGTTTATAACAAACTGGTGTGGTCAATTTGATCATATGAAGTCTAATTGACCCAATTTGAGATGAATTGGCCTATGTTGACCCATTTTGACTTAGAGTTGACCTGGTCGAATTAGCAAAAAGTGGTAACCCCGTGATGGGGATTTTGAGTCACTTGGGTCTCTCTTAGGGTTAGGGACCTATTGGTAAGCTCAATTTGAGTTGGTGAGTCCAATTTGAAGTAAATTGGCCAAGGTTGACCACTACACTATTGGGGTGCTTATAGCAATTTTCTTAAGTCCAAGTTGACATAGGGTCATTCCTTGACCTCTACTCACAACTTCAACCCTAACCCAAGGGGTCTAGAAGGAATATGGATGTTACACTCAAAGCCGCGTAGGCAGAAGTCAAAGGTCAAAGCAGAAGCCAAAGATCAAGACAACTCAGCTAGCAATAACAGTAGAAGGCCTGGGCGAGTATGGTCAAGCACGTGCAAGCATCTCCTCATACTCATCAGGTGGGCAGCCATAGTGGATACTTGTCGAAGATAGGCTAGATCCCTTCAATGTTGCATAGTCTCCGAGCAGGGTTGGGCCATAAATAAGCCCCCCTCTTTAGTTTTCTTATAAATTGACCTCAGGGGTACCAAGAATTGCACCTTTTGGCTGAGCTTTCAGAACCCATTTTCGAAGAATCAAACCTTGAGATCTTGATCATCCCCCTTGATTGTCATTCTAAATACTCATCAAGTTGGTGCCTTCCTCGTACCATGCTCGACCATCATTGGTTGTGGAGGGGAAGTCTCTTCTGAGCTTCCGGGTACATGGTGGAACCTCCCTGCCGCAGCACCTGGGGTCTTATTGTTGTTCCAATAATTTCTTTTTCCTTTTTCGTCAAGCCTGTTGGATCTTGTGGCGCCCTTAGAGGGGGGTGAATAAGGGCCTTTTTGAATTATTTTACTTAAGAATTTTAAAACAAATTTTACTTTTCTAAAAATTACTTATAAAAATTTCAAGCCAATGTAATTTTTAAATTAATTCAAACACAAATTTCTAAGTTGAAGATTAAGCAACCATATTTGCAATTAAAGAAAAAGTCATAATTTTATAATCATGAAATTCTCATACAAATAATATGATCTTAACAATGCTTAAGATCAATGCACAAATATGATAATAAATCTTTTACAATTTGTGTTTACCAATCCTTCTCCCAAGGATTGGAAGGCTATCACTTGTCTCTCTCTAGACCAAGCCCAAGCCTATACTCTAGATCTTCCCAAGATCTAGACGTAGCACACAAGGCCATGATTTCCCACCAAGCCACGCAAGGACTTGGACGCTCCGCACAAGGAAGCGATTTTCCCCTAAGCCACGCAAGGACTTAGACGCTCCGCACAAGGAAGCGATTTTCCCTACCAATACAAAGTAAAATGTATATAAATGAAAATACAAGATAAAATAAGAACTCCCTAGAAATTCAGATCTCTGAAAGGAAGGTTGAAGCCTCGAGAAGATCGTTGATGTAGAAGCGCGTTCGATCTCGTCTTCAATTTCAAACCTTCTCAGCACAAATGGGAGTTCTTGAGGTTCTGGAGTTCTCTGGTTCGTATACACTCAGGAAGGAACTTAGAATCTTTAAAGCTCTGAATGCATGAACAAAACGAACCCATTTATAGATTTTCATTGTCGCCTGGGCGACATCGCTGTCGGAATTCCGACAGCCCCAAACTGCTGTTCGTCGTGCTGTCGTGCGGGCAGTTGCTATAACTTCTGCGTTGTCGCCTGGGCGACATCGAGTGTCGGAATTCTGATAGCGCCAAACTGCTGTTCGTCGTACTGTCGTGCGGGCAGTTGCTGTAACTTATGCGTTGTCGCCTGGGCGACATTGAGTGTCGGAATTCCGACAGCTCCTCTTCATTTTTGCCGCCCAAAACTTCTCTGGACTGTAGATTGAGTCGTTCTTATCTCTGAAATGGGGTGGCATGTTCTGTAACTCTTCCTGGATTGAAAGTTATGGCCATTTTAAGATCAGCACACAAAACTCATCCTTTTGCTTTTTCTAATGTGTACACACTCTTGGATCATGCCCATTGAGAGGCTGTCTTCTGTTTTCATTCGTCGGAATTCGTCGGGAGTTCTCAAGAACATTCGACAAATTTACTTAGCCATTGAAAAAGCTTGAAAACTGTCTTTTGTTTTCATTCGTCGGAATTCGTCGGGAGTTCTCGAGAACATTCGACGAATTGACTTAGCCGCACATTTTCCTTCACAAGTCTGTCTTCTTGACTTCTGTCTGTGTTCGTCGATATTCGTCGGGAGTTCATGAGAACATTCGACGAATAGACTTAGCCGCAGAAATTTCTTCTTTAAACTAGAAATTTGGCTTCTGTCTGGATTCGTCGAGATTCATCGGAACTTCACGAGACATCTCGACGAATTGTCTTAGCAAAAAATTTCTTTTCTTCTGAAAACCTGCTCCACTCCTCAAACTTGAAAACCTTCAGTTATGAGTATATGAAGTACACCCCAATAGAGAGATTACATATGTACCAACACTTTGTTCTACACAATGAGGGATTACATTGTCTAGAACTGTGTTTGGTGATCCATTGCAACCTGACTTTGGTGTGCACTTAGCATTAAGACCTGTCATAACATATCCAACACCCATGAACGAGGCCTTGTCTCCTCATTGAACCTGTACAACCTGGACACTATAAACACACAAAAGACTAGATCAAATACAACACGGTATTTGTTATTCTCAAACCAAGAGATGCGGAACATCAGCTCCAACAATCTCCCCCTTTTGATAATAACAAATACCCGTATGAGAAATTAGTGAGATTAAGACAATTTGTGTTTATAGATAAGTGCGGTAAAAGATATGCATGAATAACATATTAAGAGTGTGATAGAATTGAAAGCGATAATGCCTACTCTTTCTATATCATGTCCTCCCCCTATATTAGTGTCTCTTATAAACTACTCCCCCAAAATATCTATTTTACTAGATTTCTCAATTTCTTCTCCCCCTTTGTTATTAACAAAAGTGGGTAGGGATGAGTGTATATCTTTTAAGATAGGTAAGGAACCATTTATTGAAGGATTTTCATGATCGAGCATATGATAGTGTATGCACCTCCTATATGATTACTCCCCCTACAAATATACCCATTTTTTGAGTTTAATATCATTATAATGCACTCCCCCTAAATATTAGATTTATGCAATTTAATCTCCCCTTTTGGTAGAATCAAAAGAGGGTTTAGGTGAGGGTATGCAATAAAAATTTAATAGATTTATGTTGAGAAGAAAAATAGGATGCAATATAAAGCTTGGTAAATACTCCTTGTTGAGAAAAATACAGCATGATGGAACAAAAAGTAGTAAGCAACATAGTTGAAATGATAAGGTAAGCATTCTTAGTTTAAGATACCACTTGTTAAAAAAAATCATGAAAGAGCATAAGTAGTAAAGATGTGGAAAGCATGACGAAATTTTTTTTTTTTATTAAGTGAACATCTATGTAGGAATTGTGAAGCATAGTAAATGATTAAGAATTTTAGGTATAACAAAATAGATGTTGTAGCTTTTTAAGTACACAAAGGATTTTGCTTTATAAATGTTTGCAGCATAAAAAGTAATGATTTTCCAAATAACCAATCTACCCAGACAATATGTTTACACCTAGCCCCGTACTAAGTGACGGATGGGCATGAGGAGCTGCATACATGTCGTAGGTTGGGGTGTTAGTCCCATATGCAAACACTAGACAAAACTCACCCTAGCACTCTTTCCCCCCAGTGCCACGCAAGGTCCCACTGGAACCCTCCCCGGTTAAGGACAAGACATGACTAGAGATAATGTTATCTAATGTCTACAACCCTACGCCCCCGCTATGGTGAGATATGAAGTCATGGATAATAATTATTGGAAACATTTAAGCGTTTTAAATCTAATGATGAGTTCATAGCTTATGGATTTATATTTTTATTTGAATTTAGTAAACAAACAACTCACATAGCTATTTAGAAATCCCTTAATGAATCAGAGTTTTAGCATAACAATATTTTCATGTTGAGAGCAACCAATATAAATTTTACCAAGCAAGTCTACCATTTGTTAAAAAAAAGAATTTTGATATTTAAGACTTTGATATAAGCATGAAAGCGCAAGGTAAAAATATATTGTGATGATGCGGAAGACTTATAGAAATACAAGAAAACATCTTTTTTTTGTAATCATGATTATGCATAAGAAGAAATATGAGTTAAATTCCAAAAAGGAAGATGTTTTTTTGTAACATCCACATCCGTTCGGGAGCATATAACAAAAGGTCCGCCCGGGGCCCCACGCCATATACTACAAAATAAACGGGAATGTCACTTAATTGAAATATCGAACAACTCTAAACAACGAACCTAACTCAGAGCATTCTATGTGGAAGCAAAAGAGAGAGACAAGATATAAAAACAACAAAATCCGAACCCGGGCATGTCCACTTCTATTACTTGGAATGAAATGTTTTACACAACAAAATTTAGGCACAACGGCCTTACAAATTACCAACATCGGCGCGCAGACCGGCCATACATGAAAACAAGAGAACATCAAAAAGGCCTTCAAGGGCCGCAGCAGCGCAGGGGCTTCAGCCCGCTATGAGCCCGCTATGTTCCCGCTCGGTCCAGCACCTGTACAACAAGCCCACCAAAAACGGTGGCAAAACAGGGCAACGGTCAGCAACGGCTGACCAAATTATAACGACCCCACCCCTTCGAGGGGGTGGCAGTTTCCCGTCCCTGCAAGAGCATCACAGCATATATATATAACAGAATGAAGCGGCTGACACGGACCACAACAATTCATACATATGCATCAACCACAAACGTGGGAATGGCCTCCACGTCTCGTGCTCTCAGGCACTCTTTGGTGTACTCTGCCTTCCACCACCATCCACTCTTGATGGCTTTGCCCTTCGA
Source organism: Dactylorhiza incarnata (assembly GCA_033032865.1). Lineage (NCBI taxonomy): Eukaryota > Viridiplantae > Streptophyta > Magnoliopsida > Asparagales > Orchidaceae > Dactylorhiza > Dactylorhiza incarnata. The sequence goes on from JAWHQI010000086.1 coordinate 7,529,602, forward strand.
GGCTAAAGTCGGTGGCCCGAATACCAGGGCTCCCCCGTGCTTTAACTGTGAACATCCCGTAGTCTGAAGACTCTTTCCCATCGCTTCCCGACATGCTGTACGAGACTTACTAATCAGGTGCTGCAATGGTGCGGTTTCAGGTTCGCCAAATGCCCGTTGTTCACAGCTCTCATTGTACAACACGAAAAGCGGGTATGGCGTCCCCTCAGCCCAGGTATTCTCAATTAGCCGGCTCTACGGGCCGCTAAGTCATCCACCAGGACACCCTCACAGGTCGGGCACACAGGCCTCAGGTCCTTTTAACAGGTGGGCACAACAACATCACCAGAACTCAGTCTGGGAGCTATCGCCGGCGTTAACGCTAACGCCTGGCGTTAACGCCTGGCGATAGCACACAGAAACCCCATTTTGGCTTCTAGTTGTGGGTGCTTCCCGGGGCACACCCCCAGGCATTGCTGCACATGCAGTAGCACTACCACTGCCTCAGAACGCACAAAATCACCAGAACCAAGTCTGGGAGCTACCGCCCGGCGATAACGCTAACGCCGGCGGTAGTGAACAGAAACTCCATTTCTGTTTCTAACTTCGGGTGCTTCCCGGGGCACACCCCCAGGCGTTGTTGCGCATGCAGTAGCACCCTCTCATCCTACGAAGCAGGATATCAACACGGAGTTTTCCCCGGCACGCATAATATCAAAAAGCATCACCAATCCGGACGAACCATCTCGGATGGGCTTCACACAGCGCGCATAAGTCCATTTCACGCATGGACTCTACATGTATGCAAGATCTGACGGGGATAACACGAATCCACCCGTCGGAGATCACGACCTCACCCTTTTTGGTAGGGACCCCAAAGATCCATGGAAATGGACTAACACATGTCCAAAAGAGGATAGAAAGGATCGTTACCCTTAGACGTCGCTTCGAGGCCATAGCTTGATTTTTGGCACGGATGGAAAGGGGCATATAGCCCTCCTCTACGCGTAGCCACCAACGCCTTTGACTTCGGAGTAGTAGAGCTCCTCCAAAGATGAGGTCTAGGCTAGGGTTTACTATTGAGCTTCTTCTCCAAAGCTCTCTCTCTCACTTAGGAATAAAACCCTTAGTGGAATAATGAAATCAAGAGGGTTTCGGACACCCTAAGGCCACATCCCGGGCACCTCTGTCCAAAACAAGGCCCCAAAGTCAATGTCCCATTAATGCCCACGATTTCAAATCACGGATCTGAATCGCGCGCTAGCGCCTGCGCTAGCTTCCGTCTCGACGCTAGCGGCTGTCGGCGCTTAAGGTTCCCGTCTCGACGCTTGCAACCGTCGAGATGGCTAGCGCCAGGCGGTAGCACTACTGCCCGCGCTAGCTCCCAGCAGCCCAAATCTGCTTCGAAGTTTTGGGGTGTTACAACTCTCCCCTCCTTATAAAAATTTTGTCCCGAAATTTGTAAAAACAAGCATAAGTATATACAAAAAGGTCTTTACAAAAAGGGGAAAAAAGAGAGAGATAAACGTCACCGAAACAGCTTGGGGAACTCCTCCATCATGGTCTGCTCACGCTCCCATGAGAGTTCCTCGCGACCGCAGTTGTCCCAACGGACCTTTACCATACGGATCGCCCTGTTCCGCAACTGACGCACCTCAGCATCCTCGATGCTAACGGGCCTGACCGCCGTCTTAAGCCCACTATCCATGGGCACCTGATCCGCCACGACCACATGCGTAGGCTCTTGCACTGCCTTCCGCAACACAGAGATGTGGAATACATCGTGTAGCCCGCTCAGTTCCGTTGATAGTGCAAGCCTATAAGTCGCCTCGCCGACGCGCTCGATGATCTCAAAAGGTCCAAGGTATCTCGGACTCAGCTTTTTCAAGCGCCGAATCCTGGATACACCCTTGAACGGCCTGATCTTCAAGTAAACCCAATCGCCAACGGCGAACTGGACGTCGCGGTGCTTCGCATTATAGTACTTCGCCTGCCTATCCTGCGCAACCTAAAGCCTCTCCCGGATCATACGTACCGTCGAAGTCGCCTCTTCGACGTCTTTCCTCTTGAAGGGTTTCGTCTCACCCGTTTCCGCCCAAGCTAAGGGAGTGCGGCACTTCCTGCCATAGAGGGCCTCGAAAGGCGCCATCTGAATACTCGCCTGGTAGTTGTTGTTGTACGCGAACTCAACAAGAAAGAGGTGATCCTCCCACCCCTTGCCGAAAACCAGGACGCACATCCGGAGCATGTCCTCCATCGTCCTATTGGTACGCTCAGTTTGGCCATCCGTCTGAGGATGAAAGGTCGTGCTAAACTGCAGCTTCATACCCAATAGACGGTGGACTAGCCTCCAGTCGCTCGAAATAAAGCGTCCATCTCGATCACTGACGATGCTACGGGGCACACCGTGCAGTCGTACTACTGTATCAACATACAGCTTCGCCAACTTCTCCACCGAGTCATCCCTCCGGTTGGGGATAAAGTGTGCCACCTTCGCCAGCCGGTCTACGACTACCCAGATGGCATCATTCCGGCGCTGCGATCTCGGCAGCCCATGCACGAAATCCATGGAAACGTCATCAAATTTCCACTCTGGAACCGGTAATGACTTCAAAAAGCCACCGGGCTTCTGACATTCCGCCTTCACTAGCGCATAAGTTTGGCACTTGGCCACGTACTGAGCGATGTCCCTCTTCATACCCGGCCACCAGAAAAGGACCTTCATGTCCTTGTACATCTTCGTGCTCCTCGGATGAACTGAATACCTGGTACGATGCGCCTCATACATCAACTCATCGCGCAGCTCACCCACCTTGGGGACGCACAAATGGTTGCCTCTCCACAGCAACCCGTCACGCACCTGAAACTGGGCATCTGGCCCACCACCAGCCTCCTCCGCGTAGCACTTTAAACTCGGATCGAGTTCTAAAGCCTGGCGGACTCTATCTGCGAGGTCGTACTGCACCTCAGTCCAACTCAAACAGGCACCGGCACTGCTCCTCTTCTCCACGCAAGAAATATCCAAGGCCTCCAGGTCACGTATCAGGTGCTCATCAAGCATCTGAATCCAGTTGGCCTGCGCTGGAGCCCTGCGACTGAGTGCATCTGCAACAACATTCCCCCTTCCCGGGAGTGTAATGAATCTCGAAGGTGTAGTCCCCAAGGAACTCCATCCACCTCTACTGTCGCATATTCAGCCCCTTCTGCATCAGAAGGTACGTCAGGCTCTTATGGTCCGTGAAGATGTCGATCTTCACGCCATACACATAATGCCGCCAAAGCTTCAGGGAAAATATCACGGCCGCCAACTCTAAGTCGTGGACCGGATAGTTCCGCTCATGCACCTTCAGCTGGCGAGATCCGTACGGTACTACCTTGTCATGCTGCTGCAGAACACAGCCAAGGCCGCTCCCAGAAGCGTCGTTGTAGATCTCAAAGCCCTCTGTGCCGCAAGGCAAACATAAGATCGGAGCCGTGGTAAGCCGCCACTTCAACTCCTCGAAAGCCTGCGCACACGCGGGCGTCCAAATAAACTCCTGCATCTTCCGTGTCAGCGTCGTAAGAGGCAGCGCGATCCGTGAGAAGTTCTCCACAAAGCGCCTGTAATAGCCGGCCAGCCCGAGAAAGCTACAGACCTCTGCTACAGTAGAAAGAACAGGCCACTCCCTGATGGCCGCGACCTTCACCGGATCTACCGCCACGCCCGCTCCACTAACCACATGGCCTAAGAACGCCACGGAAGGTAGCCAGAACTCGCACTTCGAGAACTTGGCATACAGCTGGTTCCTCCTCAGAACCTCCAAGACTACTGGCAGGTGATCACCGTGCTCCTCGTCGGACTGAGAGTAGACCAGTATGTCGCCAAGGAAGACGATCACAAACCGGTTGAGGTACTCTCGGAAAGTCCAGTGCATCAAGTCCATAAACACCGAAGGCGCATTAGACAGCCCAAACGGCATCACGGTGAACTCATACTGCCCGTACCTTGTACTAAAGGCAGTCTTCGGGATGTCGCACTCCCTGATCCGCACCTGATAATAGCCGGACTTCAAGTCCAGCTTCGAGTATACTGTCGAACCAACGAGCGGGTCGAACAAGTCGTCTATCCTCGGAAGAGGATACTTGTTCTTCTCGGTCAGCTTGTTCAGCTCCCGATAATCGATGCAAAGCCGCAGGCTACCGTCCTTCTTTTTGACAAAGAGTACCGGTGCACTCCAAGGTGAGGAACTCGGACGCACGTAGCCCTGCTCAAGCATCTCCTGCAACTGCAGCTTCAACTCCGCCAACTCCTTCGGAGCCATACGATACGGCGAGCGGGCCACAGGCTTAGCGCCTGGCACCAACTCAATTGTGAAATCTATCTCCCACTGCGGTGGAGCACCGGGGAGATCGCTCGGTAACACATCGGGGAACTCTGAAACTACCGGAACATCCACTAGGCTGGGCCTCAGCGTTGAGGCCTCCACTAGAGCAAAGAATAACTCTGCTCCCTGTCGCACTGCCTTGGACACCTGGAGAGCAGACATCAGCATCTTGCTCGATCCACGCATGCCCACAAAGACCGTCTCAAGATCGGCACACTGCCCAAACCTCACCTCCTTGGTGGTGCAATCAATGCACACACGCTGTTCCGACAGCCAGTCCATGCCGAAGATTACATCGAACTCAACCAAGGGGAGTAACGATGCCTTCCGGTCATACTCCTGACTTCCAACTAGAACCTTCACGCAGCAACTCCTCTCCACACGCATCGAATATCCATTCGGCAGTAGGACCTCCAATCCATCTGCAGAAGCAATCGACGGTGCACCAATACGTTGGATGAAGTTCGACGATAATAAGGAGTGCAAAGCTCCAGTATCGAAAAGCGATCTCGCAGGAACGCCTAAAACATTTACAAAACCTGTCACGACGTCCTTGGCTTTGATAGCCTCCTACTGACCAAGACTGAAGACTCTGGGCTGCAGGGGAGCCATACGGGAGGCAGTGGACTCAGCCGCCTTCCCCTTCTCAGAAAAAGATGGCCCAGTATTCTTCTCTGACCTTGGAAGCCCACTGCGGCAATCCTGAGAGAAATGGCCAGGCTTGCCGCAAGTAAAACAGATAAGAGGGCCACGTCCAGACGACGCGCCCGAAGCAGAGGGAGCTGGCCCAGATAAACGAGCCTTCTTCCAGCGATTCAACCTCCGCAACTTCGCCGCACTCGGCTCCATGCCCTCCGGCACTGCCTCGACCACAGACACCTTGCCCTTCTCCCTGAGCATATGCTGCTCAAGCGCCCGGGCTGAACTAACAAGGGTCGTGAAACCCTGCGTCAACGGCCCTGTCAGAAGGTACCGCAACTCACTACGCAAGCCTCCGTAGAACCTGTTCACCCTTCTCCCCTCGTCATCGAAAGAAGTTCCAGCGTAACGCCCGAGGCGGGTGAACTCATACAGGTAGTCATCAACCAGTCTATCACCCTGCGTCAGAGCAAGGAACTGGTTCTCCATCGCGATCTTCTGCGATGGAGGCACATACCTTGCCAGGAAGATTCTCGAGAACTCTTCCATAAGCACATCAACCAGTCGCCTTCCCGCAAACTGGCGCCTCTCTACCTCATCCCACCACTGCCTGGCTTCCTTTTCCAACAAGAAAGTAGCGAAGGTCACTTTCTGCGCTTCATCCGACTATGTCGCTGTCAGAATTCGCTCCATATGCGACAGCCAGTCCTCGGCCTCATCTGGGGATTCAACCCCAGTAAGTGCTTCAGCTGTTGCTCAGCAGCACGCCTCACGGGGACTTACTCCACTCTTAGTGGCTCTGGGGCCACTTCCTGCACCGGCGGTTGACCTTGCCCTCCAGGCTGGCCATTCAACGCAGCTAGAACGGCTTCTGTAACTCGCCGAACCATCTCAGCAGAAGAAGGTGTAGGAGCCTCAGCAGACCCGCTACTCTCAACCACGTCACGGGGACGCGACGGTCCCGCTGCACTTCGAGTGCCCTACATGAGTGCATCACACAGTTAGGCGACAGCACAGTCGCAACTAACAACAAAAGGGACACTCAGGTTCCAAAATCATGCAATAATTGTTGGTTTGTTGTTACATTTTATTCCTAAGTGGACATTTTTGGGTTTATTTTACGTCTCGACGGTAGCGCACACACGTGCTCACCACCCCTTAAAAGAATTCGTCCATGAATTCCTTAGAAGGACACAGAACCCTAGAAGCTGATACCAATTTGTAACATCCCCATCCGTTCGGGAGCATATAAAAGAAGGTCTGGTCGGGGCCCCACGCCATATACTACAAAACAAACGGGAACGTCACTTAATTAAAATATCGAACGACTCTAAACAACGAACCTAACTCAGAGCATTCTATGCGGAAGCAAAAGAGAGAGAGATAAGATATAAAAACCACAAAACCCAAACATTGCTGCACATGCAGTAGCACTCCCACTACCTCAGAATGCACAAAATCACCAGAACCAAGTCTGGGAGCTACCGCCCGGCGATAACGCTAACGCCGGCGGTAGTGAACAGAAACTCCATTTCTGTTTCTAACTTCGGGTGCTTTCCGGGGCACACCCCCAGGCGTTGTTGCGCATGCAGTAGCACCCTCTCGTCCTATGAAGCAGGATATCAACATGGAGTTTTCCCCGGCATGCATAATATCAAAAATCATCACCAATCCGGACGAATCGTCTCGGATGGGCTTCACACAGCGCGCCTACGTCCATTTCACGCATGGACTCTACATGTATGCAAGATCTGACGGGGATAACACGAATCCACCTGTCGGAGGTCACGACCTCACCCTTTTGGGTAGGGACCTCAAAGATGCACGGAAATGGACTAACACATGTCCAAAAGAGGATAGAAAGGATCGTTACCCTTAGACGTCGCTTCGAGGCCATAGCTTGATTTTTGGCACGGATGGAAAGGGGCGTATAGCCCTCCTCTACGCGTAGCCACCAACGCTTTTGACTTCGGAGTAGTAGAGCTCCTCCAAAGATGAGGTCTAGGCTAGGGTTTACTATTGAGCTTCTTCTCCAAAGCTCTCTCTCTCACTTAGGAATAAAACCCTTAGTGGAATAATGAAATCAAGAGGGTTTCGGCCACCCTACGGCCACATCCCGGGCACCTCTGTCCAAAACAAGGCCCCAAAGTCAATGTCTCATTAATGCCCATGATTTCAAATCACAGATCTGAATCGCGCGCTAGCGCCGGCGCTAGCGCTAGCGCCTGCGCTAGCTTCCGTCTTGACGCTAGCGGCTGTCGACGCTTAAGGTTCCCGTCTCGACGCTTGCAACCATCGAGATGGCTAGCGCCGGGCGGTAGCACTACCGCCCGCGCTAGCTCCCAGCAGCCCAAATCTGCTTCGAAGTTTTGGGGTGTTACATTTTTGCAAATCAAGTTATTGTTAAATTTTTGACAATAAAGTAACCAAGCATGAAAGAAATATATCAATAAGAGACTACTACAATGTTGTTGTAATTCACAAATTCAAGACATACCAAACATTGTAGAGAGCATGCTAGATTATCTAGTGCATTTCATAAATAAAGAGTAGTATTGAATTTGCATTAGGATCCAATACTCATGAGAAGAAGTGTTATGGAAGATAATGATGTGCACATAAGTGTATTTTGAGTAGAGTAAACAAATGTTTTAATCAAAAATACAAGAAATATGTAAAGTAAAGAGCACAATAAAACACAAATAGTTTTACTTCCACAAACTTTAATGCACAAAAAAATGTACAACTACCAAGGTGCTTTGCACACACAATGCTCATTAAGACTTATCAGGGTGCAAAGTAGTGCTTGGGGGATCACATATTTTATTTTATTTTAATGTTGAGACTAGTGATCCGGTGTACTTAAGAGTAAGTGGTTTTTATTTTGAAAGAAAGATATGGTTTACACAAGATACTTTACTATTCTTTCCAAGGTGCTCAACCTCACAACACTTATTAAGACTTATCAGGAGGTTCAAGTAGTGCTTGGTGGAGTTATCTTTGTCACTTTATTTTATGATTTTTGTTTTGTACAAAGATCTCCGAATACACTTGTTTTGCAAACCAATATAATTTATGAAAACATAACCACTTTTCTTAACCTTTTAAAGTGCAAAAAAAGTAGTGTAGGTAAGATACTTGTGCAATTTTAATTCATTGTACTAATACAAAATATACACAAGCATTCTTAGATTAAACACATAAGTAGACAATGCCAAAATAAGTGAGTGAATAAATATCATTATCAAACATAAAACATTTACTCATACTTAGAGGCATGATAAGCTTAGTTCTACATAACTTTTACCATATAATTTTATGCACAAATGAGTAGATATATCAAAGCATGATGAAAACAATGTTCAAAGTAGTTTGAAAAAGTAAATTGCAACATTTTAGAAGTTCTAAATGATGGGTTAAATCATGCTTGATTTTTAATGAAGTCCATATAGTATTTTTTTATAGTTTTAACGTTTTGTATTTTGTATTGGAGTTTTGCATATATAAATCAAACAAATAACCAAAGAAAGGAAGTAAGAAATTTTTTTTTTTTTTTTGAAATTTTGTATTTTAATTTTTCAAAAAAAATCAATTATAGGCATAGATGCAAAACTGAGTAGTACATATAAAATAATATATTTTTAGTGATTTTTCAGAATTTTAAAATGACAGAAAATCTGAGACTTGAGCTAGCGTCGGCGTTAGGTACTAGCGCCTGTGTTAGCTCACAGAGAGTGCTTATTTTGATCATATAGCCTAGATTTTTTTCGATCTTGCTTCCAATTTTTCTTAAGTATGTTTGTGCAATGTAATGTCTGTCTAATGAAGTGAAGTGACGAGAAGAAATCGTAAGAAGTTGCGGAAGTTAAAATTTTAGTACATGGGTTTCACATTCATTAAAGCTTAGTTCTTGAGTTTTGCACAACATATGCATGAGTGAAATGATCATAAAAAAAGTGAAATAATATTCATGCAATTTCTGAATTTCGGTTAGACATGATTATGATTTAACATACTAACGGTAATCAAAAATGACGCAAATATATTAAATACCTAGGCAAAACTTGCGCATTTTATAAATTTAGTCTAATACCCCTAAAATACACTTTTTCAATCTATTTTGGCACTTATTTCATTTAATCTTAATAATATCATATGACAAATTTAGTTTTTCAAATTTTATAAGACTTTTAAGGAAATGGATTTAGAAGGATAAAAATAATAAGGATAAGTAGATCACTTGAAAAATGACATGACTTATTATTCAACTTTACTCAATTTGATTTATTTATGAATTTTGGTTTAATATGTGAAAGGCATATTACAAGTTATATAAAGTGATCATATCATGATGGTTCAACAAAAAGAAAATAAACAAACAAAAAGAAAAAGGTTAGGCATATCATGAAGTAGAATAATGATATTTCATTTTTGGTTGATTTCTACTTCATGCAAATGATTTGATACTAATGAATGAGAGATTTAGGTATCCAAAGAGGACCGGGTGTGATGGTTCTTTTGGGTACCCAAATACATCGTGTTTGCTTTTGGGGAGATAGTGATGAATGGGCCCTTTTGAGTGGAGTTTGTGTTTCTTCTTTAGCTTTGGGTCTCCATTCAAACCTTAGAAAAATGTTATTTTTATTTTTCAAATTTCCATAATCATTTACTTGAATATTTGGATCAAAATGATTTTTGAATTTATAATTTGGAGGAAATTTGTTTGCATTTAATTTTAGGTTGGGAGAAACATGATTTTGTACATAATGGTGATTTTGATTTTGATTTACAAATCCTTTATGTTTCTTACTCCCATTATTAAACTTAGTTAAGATGTTCATATTCATATTCAACTTGTTTTAAGATATAGTTTGATATTGTGAATTTGTATTTACCATTTTCTTAAGCAAGTTGATTTTTGATTTTAGTTCATCATTCTTAATCTTTAAATTATGTCTAGCTTTATTATAAGCGATTGTGCTATTTTTAAGAGTGGAAACAATTGAATCAATATGATCTTGATAGTTATTTCTATATTCATCAAATGTTTCATCCATCTCTTTAATTTCAATTTTATATTCTTAGCACAATCATTTTTTAGAGAAGAGTTTTCTAAACATAATTTTTCATTTTGTTCTTTTATGAAAGTAAGCTCTTTTTCAAGTTCCTTGAATTTTTCTTTAATATTATTACAATCAAAACAAGATATAGAGTTTTCAAATGAAGAGCATGCAGGAGATACAAACATTTCATTTTTGGATTCTACATTCACATTTGCTTTCAAAGTTTTATTTTCTAAACGTAGTTTTGCATTAGCCATTTTTAGTTTCTTAATCTTACGTTTAGTATTTTGTAGCAATTGTAGTGTAGAAATAGATGTACAAAAAATAGGAGATTTTGATTTCCTTACAGCGCTCGTGGATAAGGCAAGATTTGAACATAGTGTTCCTTTGTCTTCTTCATCTTCCTCTTCCAAACAAGAGTTTCCATCATCCTTTCCGCTTGATGAGTGTACAACCCTATATTCGCCGAGTAGGTCCTCGAAGCATAAGAAGCATTTGGGAGCGTTGTTGTTCACTATGATCCAGGGTAAGGAAAGAGGAGGGCGAGCGGTGGAGGTGGAGACCTCCCGCTCGCCCAGCTCAGTAAGGGGGGCGATCTCCCCTCGTCCCGTGCCCCCCAAGGTAGGGGGGCGAGAACCCCAGTAAGGGGCGAGACCAGCCAGGGGGGCGACCCTGGCTGGGTCTCGCCCAGCCCCAGTAGGGGGGCGAGACCGGACAGGGGGGCCGCCCCTGGCTGGGTCTCGCCCAGCCCCAGTAGGGGGCGAGACCAGCCAGGGGGGCCACCCCTGGCTGGGTCTCGCCCAGCCCCAGTAGGGGGGCGAGACCAGCCAGGGAGGCCGCCCATGGCTGGGTCTCGCCCAGCCCCAGTAAGGGGCGAGACCAGCAGGGTGGCCGCCCCTAGCTGGGTCTCGCCCAGCCCTAGCAGGAAGGGGCGAGATCAGCAGGGGGGCCGCCCCTGGCTGGGTCTCGCCCAGCCCTAATTAGAGGGTTCGTCGAGCCCCGCGAAGTACCCCCCCCCCCCCCCCCCACCTCGCCCGGTTTCGGGGGAGGGGTTGGTCTACGTTTAGCGCTCCAAAACAGCGGGATTCGGCTATCCGCATGCCATTTCCGAGGGTATTTTGGTAATTTCGCGGACCAGTTCGTGGCTATTTGCAGCCCAAATCCTGAAATCCTATAAATAGGACCAAGGGGGCACCATTTGGAGGCAAGCTTATCCTAGGCTAGCTCTCTCTCCCTCTCCCTCCCCAGGTCTCTCTCTAGTGGGGTGAGGAGAGCCTTCAGTGGTGCCCAGGCCTGGCATTGGCTTGGGAGGGGAAGCGCTCTAAAGATCTTCCGGGTATGTGGTGGGACCTCCTCGCCGAGCCCTCGGTCCAGTTCATAGTGCCTCAACTTTCAACCTAGAGCTCTCCCTTGAGGGGAGTAAGTGTTGGTCGCCCCTCAGCTTGCTGAGGGCCCTGAACTCCACAGAGACCGAGGCTTGTTCATCAAGTTGCCGGTTTCAACATTTTTGGTGCGGTGAGCGTGGAGTGTGACCGATTCAAGAAACTCTTAAGATGAGCTCCATGGACGGAGGTGGAGGAGGTTCCGACCCAAGTCACTTGCACCCCCCGGTGGCTGGGGTGACGTTGGAGATGTTTGAAAATCTCAGGCGGGAGGTCATGCAGACCTTGCAGGTGGCTTTCGCCTCGATAACCGAAAGCAGGAGAGAAAGTGGACAGGAGGTCTCGCCTCAGCAGGTTGGCGAGAGCACCCTCGGGCAGCCATCCAGGAAGGAGGTGTCGGGAGGGGGCGAGTGGGGAGGCGCTAGGCCCCCACTCGCCCAGCCCCAAGGGGGCGAGTGGGGAGGCGACAGGCCCCCACTCTCCCATACCCAAGGGGGCGAGTGGGGAGGCGCCAGGCCCCCACTCGCCCAGCCCCAAGGGGTCGAGTGGGGAGGCGCTAGGCCCCCACTCGCCCAGCCCCAAAGGGGGGCAAGTACGGGAGGTCCCTTTTGTGAGTTGATCCTCTCGGCCCCGATTCCGGAGGGGTTCAGGGGGTGAAGATGTCTCACTACTTCGGCAAGGATGACCCCGTCTTACACCTGCAGTGGTTTGAAGACATGGTCTCCATCATGCCCATGTCGGACGCTTTCAAATGTCGACTCTTCGCGACAACTCTGAAGGAGAAGGCTAGAGATTGGTTCCACCAGCTCCCTGCGGGATCCATCTATGCCTTTGAAGACTTGCGTCGAGGCTTCCTGCTACGCTTCTCGACGTCAAGGAAGAGGAAGAAAGATGCCGAAGCACTTTTCAAGATCAAGCAAGAGCCAGAAGTGTCGCTGGCTCACTATCTGGAACGGTTCAGGGAGGAGGTTCTCCTCGTCCAAGAAGTGCCCGGGTACACCCTCAAGCTCGCCTTCACGGTGGGGCTGCGGGAGGGCTTCTTCAAGATGGACCTCAAGAGAAGAGCTCCTTTGTCCTTTGAGGAGTTGATGGAAAGGGTGGCAGAAGAAGTTGAAAGTGAGGAGGCCAACCCGGAGTTCACAAGAAGGCTGGCCAAGCTGAGTGAGCCAGAGGCAAGGCAGCATGGGAGGAAGGTAGAGGCTCCCAAGAGGAAGTTCGACCAAGAGGAGGACAGCTTTTAGGAAGAGGGGGCCGACCTCCCGAGGTGGAGGCAGGGGCAGAAAACACCCCCTCCACCGCCCCAGCAAACCATGTCAATCGACCAAAGAAGAAGAAGGAACCGCGCGGGAGGAAGAGGGGGCATCCGAGTGGAGTTACCTTACTGTGACTTCCACGAGGAGGAGGGTCACGCGACATCCACCTGCCCTGAGTTCTTGGAGTTAAGGGAGGCGAGGAGTCCGAAGCCGCAGCGCCAATAACCAGAAGAGGTCGAGGAGGACCATGCCTGGGAGTAGAAGCCCGAGTCCCGGTCACCGTGCTTAGTTTTTTCTTTGAGTCCATGTAGTAGGATGGAGTGTTTTCATACTTAGCTTTTCCTGCATAAAACCGGATGACTAATGTAATGAAAGTTCTTTCCAAAATATTTTTCCCCTCGGATGGTTCCGCTGACCGGGCTCCCACTAGACGGCAGGCCAGGTTGACCTCCTAGGGAGGGTAAGTGATGTTCCCTTTGGATGGTTTCGCTGACCGGGCTCTCACTAGACGGCAGGCCAGGTTGACCTCCTAGGGAGGGTAAGTGATGTTCCCCTTGGATGGTTCCGCTGACCGGGCTCCCACTAGACGGCAGGCCAGGTAGACCTCCTAGGGAGGGTAAGTGATGTTCCCCTTGGATGGTTCCGCTGACCGGGCTCCCACTAGACGGCAGGCCAGGTTGACCTCCTAGGGAGGGTAAGTGATGTTCCCCTTGGATGGTTCCGCTGACCGGGCTCCCACTAGACGACTGGCCAGGTTGACCTCCTAGGGAGGGTAAGTGATGTTCCCCTTGGATGGTTCCGCTGACCGGGCTCCCACTAGACGGCAGGCCAGGTTGACCTCCTAGGGAGGGTAAGTGATGTTCCCCTTGGATGGTTCCGCTGACCGGGCTCCCACTAGATGGCAGGCCAGGTTGAACTCCTAGGGAGGGTAAGTGATGTTCCCCTTCGATGGTTTCGCTGACTGGGCTCCCACTAGACGGCAGGCCAGGTTGACCTCCTAGGGAGGGTAAGTGATGTTCCCCTTGGATGGTTCCGCTGACCGGGCTCCCACTAGACGGCAGGCCAGGTTGACCTCCTAGGGAGGGTAAGTGATGTTCCCCTTGGATGGTTCCGCTGACCGGGCTCCCACTAGACGGCAGGCCAGGTTGACCTCCTAGGGAGGGTAAGTGATGTTCCCCTTGGATGGTTCCGCTGACCGGGATCCCACTAGACGGCAGGCCAGGTTGACCTCCTAGGGAGGGTAAGTGATGTTCCCCTTGGATTGTTCCGCTGACCGGGCTCTCACTAGACGGCAGGCCAGGTTGACCTCCTAGGGAGGGTAAGTGATTTTCCCCCCGAGGTGACTTCGGTAACCGGACTCTCGCTAGCCGGCAAGGTTGGAGGTCCTTTCGGGGAGACTGTGTTTTTTCCAAGGTAGCACCGTTAGCCGGATTTCCAGCGACACTCGTCGAATATACAGGGTTGGACATTTCTTTCTGAGCGTGTACCCCGCTCGAAAAGAGCGGGGATTGTGTACAACCCTGTATTCGCCGAGTAGGTCCTCGAAGCGTAAGAAGCATTTGGGAGCATTATTGTCACTATGATCCAGGGTAAGGAAAGAGGAGGGCGAGCGGTGGAGGTGGAGACCTCCCGCTTGCCCAACTCAGTAAGGGGGGCGATCTCCCCTCGTCCCGTGCCCCCCAAGGTATGGGGCGAGAACCCCAGTAAGGGGCGAGACCAGCCAGGGGGGCGACCCTGGCTGGGTCTCGCCCAGCCCCAATAGGGGGGCGAGATCGGCCAGGGGGGCCGCCCCTGGCTGGGTCTCGCCCAGCCCCAGTAGGGGGAGAGACCAGCCAGGGGGGCCGCCCCTGGCTGGGTCTCGCCCAGCCCCAGTAGTGGGGCGAGACCAGCCAGGGGGGCCGCCCCTGGCTGGGTCTCGCCCAGCCCCAGTAAGGGGCGAGACCAGCAGGGTGGCCGCCCCTGGCTGGGTCTCGCCCAGCCCCAGCAGGAAGGGGCGAGATCAGCAGGGGGGTCGCCCCTAGCTGGGTCTCGCCCAGCCCTAGTTAAGGGGTTCGCCGAGCCCCGCGAAATACCCCCCCTCGCCCGGTTCCGGGGGGAGGGGTTGGTCTGCGTTTAGCGCTCCAGAACAGCAGGATTCGGCTATCCGCAGGCCATTTCTGAGGGTATTTTGGTAATTTCGCGGACCAGTTAGTGGCTATTTGCAGCCCAAATCCTGATATCCTATAAATAGGACCAAGGGGCACCATTTGGAGGCGAGCTTATCCTAGGCTGGCTCTCTCTCCCTCTCCCTCCCCAGGTCTCTCTCTAGTGGGGTGAGGAGAGCCTCCAGTGGTGCCCAAGCCCGGCATTGGCTTGGGAGGGGAAGCGCTCTAAAGATCTTCCGGGTATGTGGTGGGACCTCCTCGCCGAGCCCTCGGTCCAGTTCATAGTGCCTCAACCTTTAACCTAGAGCTCTCCCTTGAGGGGAGTAAGTGTTGGTCGCCCCTCAGCTTGCTGAGGGCCCCGAACTCCACAGAGACCGAGGCTTGTTCATCAAGTTGCCGGTTTCAACAATGTGCATTCTATGGATCCATCCTTTGTGTAGCTTTCTTGAATATTTGCATAGGCTTGCATATTCTCCGGTTCTTGTGAATGTTTCGTACCTGTAGAAGGAGAATCATAAGTTCTTTCAAGAAAACTCCAAATTTCATATGCGGTAGGTAAAGTATAAATATGTTTGAAAATATTTTGGTCTAACGCACAAAATATACTATTCATAGATTTTGCATTTAAAATAATTTTGTTTCTAGTTAGTACGCTTGATGGCTTTTTAATAATAATATTCCAAACTTTTTCATCTAAGGCCTTAAGAAAATTTTTCATTAATATTTTCCACCCTTTAAATTTTTGCCCATAAATAAAGGTGGTGATAATACTTTTTCATTTATATTAAAATTTTCCCCACTAGTAGAAGCGAGATCATGATCAAGAGACGCCATTATTCCCGGTTGTTAAGCCGATTTGGAATAACCTGCCTCTGATACCACGTGTTGGATCTTGTGGCGCCCTTAGAGGGGGGGGGGTGAATAAGGGCCTTTTTGAATTATGAATTTTTACTTAGGAATTTTAAAACAAATTTTACTTTTCTAAAAATTACTTATAAAAATTTCAAACCAATGTAATTTTTAATTAATTCAAACACAAATTTCTAAGTTGAAGATTAAGCAACCATATTTGCAATTAAAGAAAAAGTCATAATTTTATAATCATGAAATTCTCATACAAATAATATGATCTTAACAATGCTTAAGATCAAGGCACAAATATGATAATAAATCTTTTACAATTTGTGTTTACCATTGGAAGGCTATCACTTGTCTCTCTCTAGACCAAGCCCAAGCCTATCCTCTAGATCTACCCAAGATCTAGACGTAGTACACAAGGCCACGATTTCCCACCAAGCCACGCAAGGACTTGGACGCTCCGCACAAGGAAGCGATTTTCCCCTAAGCCACGCAAGGACTTAGACACTCCGCACAAGGAAGCGATTTTCCCTACCAATACAAAGTAAAATGTATATAAATGAAAATACAAGATAAAATAAGAACTCCCTAGAAATTCAGATCTCTGAAAGGAAGGTTGAAGCCTCGAGATGATCGTTGATGTAGAAGCGCGTCCGATCTCGTCTTCAATTTCAAACCTTCTCAGCACAAATGGGAGTTCTTGAGGTTCTGGAGCTCTCTGGTTCGTATGCACTCAGGAAGGAACTTAGAATCTTTAAAGCTCTGAATGTACGAACAAAACGAACCCATTTATAAATTTTCACTGTCGTCTGGGCGACATCGTTGTCGGAATTCCGACAGCCCCAAACTGTTGTTCGTCGTGCTGTCGTGCGGGCAGTTGCTGTAACTTCTGCGCTGTCGCCTGGGCGACATCGAGTGTCAGAATTCCGACAGCGCCAAACTGCCGTTCGTCGTGCTGTCGTGCGGGCAGTTGCTGTAACTTCTGCGTTGTCGCTTGAGCGACATTGCGTGTCGGAATTCCGACAGTTCCTCTTCATTTTTGCCGTCCAAAATTTCTCTGAACTGTAGATTGAGTCATTCTCATCTCCGAAATGGGGTGGCACGTTCTGTAACTCTTCCTGGATTGAAAGTTATGTCCATTTTAAGATCAGCACACAAAACTCATCCTTTTGCTTTATCTAATGTGTACACACTCTTGGATCATGCCCATTGAGAGGTTGTCTTCTGTTTTCATTCGTCGGAATTCGTCGGGAGTTCTCGAGAATATTCGATGAATTGACTTAGCCATTGAAAAAGCTTGAAAACTGTCTTCTGTTTTCATTCGTCGGAATTCGTCGGGAGTTCTCGAGAACATTCGACGAATTGACTTAGTCGCACATTTTCCTTCACAAGTCTGTCTTTTTGACTTCTGTCTGCGTTCGTCGATATTCGTCGGGAGTTCTTAAGAACATTCGACGAATAGACTTAGCCGCAGAAATTTCTTCTTTAAACTAGAAATTTGGCTTCTGTCTGGATTCGTCGAGATTCATCGGAACTTCACGAGACATTTCGACGAATTGTCTTAGCAAAAAAATTATTTTCTTCTGAAAACCTGCTCCACTCCTCAAACTTGAAAACCTTCAGTTATGAGTATATGAAGTACACCCCAATAGAGAGATTGCACATGGACCAACACTTTGTTCTACACAATGAGGGATTACATTGTCTAGAACTGTGTTTGGTGATCCATTGCAACCTGACTTTGGTGTGCACTTAGCATTAAGACTTGTCAAAACATATCCAACACCCATGAACGAGGACTTGTCTCCTCATTGAACCTGTACAACCTTGACACTATAAACACACAAAAGACTAGATCAAATACAACACGGTATTTGTTATTCTCAAACCAAGAGATGCGGAACATAGGCTCCAACAAAGCCGTCAAGTTGAACCGCTAGATTAGTAATCTTAGGTTGCATTGATCCCAATATTTGAAGTTAGGATTTTCATGGCTTCAATACGTGTGACCAGAATCACGTGCTCTCATTCGCCCGTTCAATTTCCAAGAAGGTGCAATTACCAAGATATCCCCAGAAAAATTATGAAAAGGTGCACAGACCTTCATTTTTAAGGACAGAGAAAAAAGGAGAAGACCGGCCTCTGAGGTTTTCCCGTGAAGACTTGGCTCTCTGTCTTCTATCCTGATCAACATGTGCTCCACCTACAACAGCTTTGCTCTAGAGACTGCTCTCATGGGCGTAGCTCAAGACTTAGTGTTGGGAACACTGCCACAATATTCCAGATTTGGAGAAGTCTCCAATTCAATGGTAATTACAATTTGTATTTGATGTTCATTTGATGTGACATGAACAGGTTAGAACATCATACATACTAAGTATAATGTATTGAGATCAAGTAAAAATGACTAAGGAAAATATCGTCATGTCAACAAGATAAACACGACGATATCGTTGAGATTACTCGCAGAAGATAGCAGAAGAAATCAGTCAAGAATCGTAGTGACAATAAGAATAACACGACGATATCATTGTGTCAACAAAGTACACATGATGATCTCATTGTGAGAACAAGAAGAAATAACTTAGTCAATGTATCATCATGACAACAAATATAACACAACGATATCATTTTAACAACAAGTATCACTCGACGGTATCGTTGAGTTGACTCAGGAAGGGTCTAGACTTATCGCTGAGAAAGTAAGGGTATTGTTGAAAAGACTGTCGTGCTGAAATTTTTCAGAATTCATAAGTAAAGTATCTAGCTAAGAAGACATATCATCATAATGGAGCTATATCGTCGTGAAGACTCAGTCAGTGATCGTGGAGATAGTTTGCAGCTGAAGTAGTAATCAGAATGATCTCGACGATATCGACAAGAAGACTTCGTATCGTCGTGACTGCATATGTAGCTGAAATATTCCATATCGTCGAGATATCTATCTCAGGTGAAGATTTCAGAAGGCTTGAAGAATTTCCTAAGACCCAGATGGACCGCTAAGACAGCACATTCTGTCATCGTGATGTTTCTCATATCATCGAGACAGCCCGAGATTTTTCGAAACACGATGTCCGCATTTAATGTCGTCATCTAAGAGACCAATCAGTAGATGACATTAAGGAATGGGCTTCTGACTTTAGAGAGTGCTCAGAATAGACCGTTAGAAGACCTTGTCATATATAAAGACAATGTGTGTGCCCTAATAAAAAAATAGAATAAGAACATAGAACGGTTGTAAGAAGAAGGAACTATTTTCTTGAGAACAATGCGCTCGTACGCTCAGTTCTTTAAGTCCCAGTCAAGCATCACCGACTGACAAGTTGTGTTCCAGAAAGAAGAAGAGGATAGAAGAGAAGTTTTTGTGCATCAGTAAAAGTTCTTTAAAGCTCTCTCTTCAAGTCCAGAGTCCATCTGCATCAGGCATGAAAAGAACTCTCCAGAATATCTTTTTGGAGTGTTCTTCAATCTTGTAAAAATAATATATTTTCTGTAGGACTCCTTAAGTCTGAGTTGTAGGGTTCCTGGAACCTGAGTTAGGAGCTCTTGTAGATCTGAGTTGTAGGGCCTGGAATGCCTGAGTTGTTGGGTTCCTGGAACCTGAGGTAGGATCCTAGAAGGATCTGAGTTATAGGGTCTGAAGTGCCTGAGTTGTAGGTCCTTTGAGCCTGTGGTGTAAGATCTGTGAAAGTGATATGAGTTTTGGAGGATTTGGCCGAATCTAGCATATTTCTAGATAAGTGAACGGGGACAGTGGAGTACCCACACTGGGGAACCACTATAAATATTGGTGTGCTTCTTGTGATGTGTTTTCTGGTTTTTTCTTCTCAAGCTGATCAAGTTTGAAATTCTAACAGACCAAAACATTTTTTAAACACTTATTCACCCCCCCCCCCTCTTCTAGGTAATTAGACAACACCATAAACTAACAAGTGGTATCAGAGGTAGGTTGTTCAAAAAAAACGTAACAGCTTGAACAGATCTGCCCCTGGGTGTGTTAAGTTATCACCAAGGCTCCTGGAGAAAACTACAAAAAGTTAAGCTCCATGAAGAAGGAAAGAAGATCTAATGTCAAGAAGTTCAGATCTCTAATTGAAAGCAATTGTTGCTCCTCATGCACTGAATAAGAATCATATATGGGGCTAATTATAAAAGGAATAATTTTCTGAATTTTTGAATTTTCTGAATTTTCTAAATTATATATGGGGCTAATCATACTCTGTTAAGGGTTTTGTAAAAAAAATTCTGAATTTTTTTGTATGTAAATTACTATTAATGTGGTTATCTGCAAGAAAAAATCTGTAGTTTGAAATTTTGTGTTCTTATGTTTGTTATTCTCTATGATATTTGCAATTAATATTGATGTTGGAAAATTTTTTAAAACTTCTATGGGCTTTCCAACTAGAGAGGAAATGATCGCATGGGTCAATAATGTTGCTAAAGGTGTTGGTTTGTTATTACAATAAAAAGCGCATATAAGATTACCTCTAGGGCCAAACCTAGAGTAATGTTGGGGTGTGATAGAGCCGGATTTAAATTTCAGAGTCAAAATGGTTGGGTGAACAAGAATATGCGGAAATCTTCTTCTAAACAATGTGGTTGTCCATTTTCGTTGAAAGGCATAAGAGATGTAACCGGTAGTGAGTGGACACTTGAAGTGAAATGTGGTGTTCATAATCATGAAATGGTACACCTAGAAGCTCATTCTTTTGCAGGAAGGTTAAATGAAAGTGAGCAAAATATTGTTCATGAGAGTATTTTGTGTCTGCTTTGGTTGACAAGTGTTTGTATTTTGGTAATACCACTACGAATCGAGTGGAAGGTGGTCATAACCAATTAAAGAAATTTATAGAAGTTTAAATTGGTAACTTAACCACAGTGTGGAAGACATTGGATCAATTGATCACTTTACAACACGGAGAAATTAAAAAATCATTTGGTGAAAGTGTCATGAAGTCAACAAAGAATACAGAGTGATTTATTCTGGATTAATTGGTAGAATTCAACCGCAGCTCTACATATTATACATAAAGAACTGGCTAATTTACAATCTAGGCTTAATTTCTGTCAAGGTTGCAAGCATACTAAGTCGGAACTATCATTATTTGAGCATGTCTTGCACGCTGATCATGAAAAAAAGTCTTGCACCAAAACAATCTCTAAGGGAAAAATAACTCTTCAAAGAGTGCGAAAGGAAATATCATCAAGCATATCAAAATATATATTTGACGCAGTGGATGTCAAGGGAGATGGGCATTGGGGCTATCGTGTTATTAGTTTGGCAATGGATATGGGGGAAAATTGGCAAAGGGTGCAAAGTGAACTTCTTGGTGAAATGCAGCGGAACCAGAGCCTATATACAGAGATATATGGAAGCACAAGATATAATGAACTGTTTGTCTCTTTAGTTTGTACAGTTGTTCATGCGCCACTTGATAAGTGGATCATGACTATGCCTGACACGGGATTGATTGTAGCTTCATGTTACAATATAAGATTCATTCATTTCTCTTCATTCCAGTCTTTCACTTTCCTACCATTATATTTTGCACCTCAAATATTGTCAAGAATAATTTTCATTGGGTTCATCAATGTAAATCACTTTGTACAATTGTTGGTGCATGATGATTATCCACTGCCGCATTTATTCTCAAGTTGGAAAAAATGTCGTCAAGAAATTGCTACTAAATGGGATCCGACAGTTTGGTAAGTCAAAAACATTAGTAAACTATTTAATTTCTCTTCATTTCTATATGTTTACTATTTTAATAATTTTAGAAATGTAATTTAAATTGCAGAATTATAACAAAAATTTGTCTTCCAACTTATAAATTATGGGGGGAAATCTTTTTTTGTGTTACAATTCGATTCATGAAGTTTAGGTATGCATTTAAACTTTTAATTTATGTAATATTTTATATGTTTACTAGTTAATAACTTTAAAATTGTAATTTTTAATTGCAGATTTATAACGATATTTTGGCTCTTCCAATTTGTAAATTTCGGAGACAATCAATTTTTGAACTACAGCTTGATTGATGGTATTTAGGTAGGCATTATAGCTTCTATCTACTATGTATATATCTATTAATATTTGAATCGAAAAAAACATACTTTTTTTAGGATGAACCGTTAAGAAAGAGTGCACTTTAGAGATTTTGTGCATAAAATAATATGTTATGTAATTTAAGTGACAATTGTAGACTTTTTATTGGATTTTATTTGATTAATTAAAATTTTAAATATTCATTTTGGTTACGAATAAAATTTTGATTTAATATCAAAGATCTTGGTCTGACATTAACATTCACGGTCTGCAATTAACCATAAGCTCTGTCATTAGTCAAAGTAAGTTTGGCCATAATATCACTCAAACTTTAACCAGTTACAAAAACATATGTTATTCTCAATTAATGCACAGAAGGGGGACACTGCATTCAATGTACTATTATCTACTACTATTAATAAGGCAAGCATACAACTAGGCGTGCAGAAAAAGCCTTGGGGCCCAGGCCAGGCTCGGGCCCCCAAGGCAAGCATATATTTTTTTAATTACATCCCTATAGAAATTTGCAATAAATTTAATAAATTAAATTTTACTAAAATATAATAGCATAAAGTAAAACATAAAATAAAAAAGAGAATAAAATAGACAAATACAAATATGAGACATAAATAAAGTATTAATGTGTTCCTACCAAATATTGTGCGCGAGAAACCTTATACATGTTAACCTGATATTATTATAAAAGGTAAACATAATTTTGAGGCTACAAAATCTAAAACATCACAACCACCCAATAACTATAATTATTTTAAACTAATAAATAGAAGAAAAATAACTAAAATTGTCGAACAATGATTGGAGGTGATGCTGCCAAATTGTGCGACCACCCCCGCTTGTGCGTAGTTGAAATTTTTTGTTTTAATGTTTGTTGGGGTTCCCCTAAAAGGGTTAGGGTTGAGTCAGACCAAGTGTTTCTCATCACAGCCTCGCTCGGACCCGCTTGACAACCCCAATTTTATGTTCGGTCTTAATCCCGCGGCTAAGCAGCTTCGCGCTTCCACTTGTTCCTTTCGCTCAAGAGCGTTTCCGCTCGCTCTTGCCCCGTAAGAGCGCTTCCGCTCGCTCATGCTCCGTAAGAGCGCTTCCGCTCGCTCATGCTCCGTAAGAGCGCTTCCGCTCGCTCCTGCCCCGTAAGAGCGCTTCCGCTCGCTCCTGCCCCGTAAGAGTGCTTCCGCTCCCTCATGCTCCGTAAGAGCGCTTCCGCTCGCTCCTGCCCCGTAAGAGCGCTTTTGCTCGCTCCTGCCATGTAAGAGCACTTCTGCTCGCTCCTGCCCTGTAAGAGCGCTTCCGCTCCCTCCTGCACCGTAAGAGCTCTTCCGCTCGCTCCTAGCCCGTAATAGCGCTCTCGCTCGCTCCTGCCCCGTAAGAGCGCTTCCCCTCGCTCCTGCCCCGTAAGAGCGCTTCCGCTCGCTCCTGCCCCGTAAGAGCTCTTTCGCTCGCTCCTGCCCCGTAAGAGCGCTGTTGGAACCGTAGCCTTTGATTTGAGTTAGGATCCATCCTCTTATTAAATCTAATAAATCTAAATTAACACAAATTAAATATGATACGATCGAATCGGAAAATATACTTAAGCAAATAATATAAGTTCTCTTCGTTCGACAAATGTCGAACGGCGCTCGACGAATAGCCAGACAGCGCTCGACAAATATTCATCAAAACAGCGTTCGACAAATGTCGAACGGCGCTCGACGAATACAGTCAGAACAATTGGAGCAGGCAGGCATTCTCTGAACGGCGCTCGACGAACTCGTCCAGACTTAGCTGGTCGACGAGATAAATCAAGATCGACAAAATATCTTATTTGCAGAGAACTGCTCAGCACATCAAAAGGCGCTCGACAAATATCGTTCAGTGCTCGACAAAATTCTAGCCAGAGCTCGACTAATATTTTATTTTGCTATCTTTCTTTATAATATTTAATCTAGCCGTTACAGCATTAAAAGCATATTGCCGTTTATGTATTGTCAAATCGGCAACTCCTCTTTCCAAGGAACAAAATTAAAGAGATTTTATCTCTTTCCTTTTTCCCGAGCAAGGATTCAAAAGCTTTCTCCAGACTATATATTCATGAGAAGAGCAAAAAGAAATATATAGATATAGGAGAGACAGAGAAGAAAATACATAGCAGCAAATCTATTTTTCTTGCTAATATTCTCTTGCAGATCTCATACATCCTGAGACAACAATCACGACCAATTGCTCAGGATCATCACTGCAAAAGAAGGAAGAAGCATTTTCAAAAGGAAGAGACCTCCAGAACTGTCATTCATCTATACCAGACAGGGGGAGCTCTTCATCATCAGATCCTTTCAACACCACATCAGGATCATCAAGAGTCTTCTTATACAAAGAAGAACAATTTAATTTCTGCTTTTATTTTTCCTCTCTTTACCCCATCCTGTACAGGGTTATAACTCCCTTCAAAAGTTAACTCTCGGTGACAGGGCACCTTAGCAAAAACCTGCAGTTTGGTTAGAGTACCTTATCAACAGCTCACCTGGTGAGAGGGCACCTTAACAACAACCTCACAGTGGATTCCTACCAGTGGGTAGAAGAGTAGATGTACCCAGTTGAGGGGAACTACTATACATCTTGTGTCACCTGGATGATTGTTTTATTTTTTATTTTTTTTTGCACTCTTACTGCTTGTGAAAATTATTCTTTCAGGAAACACATATAAATATACATATCATTTATTTTTGAAACCAAAACTTAATCAAGATCTTTTAATAAAGTAAATAAGAACTAAAACACTCCACTTTCAATTGGTATCAGAGGGGTGTTGATCTCTTTACAGGCTAACACCTGGATCACAAAGATCACTTTAGTTCTTTCATATGTTCAACACAGTTTTTCAAAATGGCTCCATCAGTTTTCTCTATTACAGATCCACCTTTATGTAAATTGGATAGATTTGGGCTATGGCAAATTAGAATTAAATTATATATGAATGTCATAGATGAGAACATTTACAAATCTATTTTGACAGGACCTCCCCTCATGTCATCAAAGGCAGTTACACCTGCATTACCTAGTTCCATGGGTATCAAGTCTCCTTCGAGAGCAATGAAAGGGCCTGGTTACAAAAGAAAACGTGGCAACAGAGAGACTGATGTCACTGCCTGTGTTTGCAAAATGAAGCCAGATAAATTCAAAGCTGGTACTGATGATGGGCGGACTGATAAACATAAAGAACCTTCCCCATCTACAGAACCTTCTCCATCCTCAGAAGCAGATGCCAAAGCCATGCAGATCTTGGCTCAGTCAGTGTCAAAAGACATTCTTCAAAAGCTTGAAGACTGCACCTCTGCAAGAGGAATCTGGACCTCCCTCTCTAGGATGGTAAATAAACCTTCTTCCATCTCTTCAACTAACTGTATTTTTGATGCAGAACCATCAGCAAACCTAAGTGAAGAGGAAGAAGAAGAAGAACTTAGAGCTAGAGCTTTCTGCATGATGGCCATAAATGGGTCATATCACAATCCAGATGCAGAAGCAGAAAAGGTAAATGAGGTAATATTAATTCAAAACCCTACCTCTAAAAATTACAAATCTTCTTTTAAAATAACTTGTACCAATATAATAAAATGTAACATGAAAATAAAGAAGTCAGCAAATATAAATCATTTGATTCCCGAACATAACAAACCTAAAGAAGAACAAAATGACTTTTTAAAACATAAACTTGAACATTTTTTAAAAGAAAAACAAATTGACTATGTTCAACAATTTCAAGAAAAATTTTCAAATTTATATTTTAATGAAATAAAAAGGCTAAAACTGCTAAACCTTTCAACTCTAATAAAACTCAAAGAAGTTCTCTAATTAACTTCTCACCATTAAACTCCATCCCAATTTAAACAGCAAATCTAAAATTTACATGGATTGTTTTCATCATAAAAACTATGTTAAGATAACTTTGTATTCTTACAGACTTCTCCAAGTCAGTTTGAGCATTCTACTATAGCTGCATTGATCAGTATTGATCATAGCACTGAGTGTGAGTCTCTTCTGATAAGGGGATTCTATGAGAGAGAAAATGTCTACAATATTTTTATAATCTAAAGCATTCCTTAAAATCCAATAACAACTGTAGCAATTCAAGATATTAAAAACATATTAACTCAAATCTAGATCAAATGAGTTTCTTAAATAAAATAATTTAAAGAATCTACAGAAGAAAATTAAAAACTAAAACCAAATGAGAGAGAAAATGAGAAACACAAATCTCAAACAAAACTTAAAATCTGTATAAAGGTTGCTGCAATTAGAAATTTAAAATTTTTAACTTCAAGAAATGAGCTGATGCAACTGAAAATTCTAAAAGCCATTTTAAGTTTACCAGGTCACTAGTTTTGATTTAATCCCAACTCAAATAGGGGGAGATTGTTGGAACCATAGCCTTTGATTTGAGTTAGGATCCATCCTCTTATTAAATCTAATAAATCTAAATTAACACAAATTAAATATGATACGATCGAATCGGAAAATATACTTAAGCAAATAATATAAGTTCTCTTCGTTCGACAAATGTCGAACGGCGCTCGACGAATAGCCAGACAGTGCTCGACAAATATTCATCAAAACAGCGTTCGACAAATGTCGAACGGCGCTCGACGAATCCAGTCAGAACAATTGGAGCAGGCAGGCATTTCTCTGAACGGCGCTCGACGAACTCATCCAGACTTAGCTGGTCGACGAGATAAATCAAGATCGACAAAATATCTTATTTGCAGAGAACTGCTCAGCACATCAAAAGGCGCGCGACAAATGTCGTTCAGTGCTCGACAAAATTCTAGCCAGAGCTCGACTAATATTTTATTTTGCTATCTTTCTTTATAATATTTAATCTAGCTGTTACAGCATTAAAAGCATATTGCCGTTTCTGTATTGTCAAATCGGCAACTCCTCTTTCCAAGGAACAAAATTCAAGAGATTTTATCTCTTTCCTTTTTCCCGAGCAAGGATTCAAAAGCTTTCTCCAGACTATATATTCATGAGAAGAGCAAAAAGAAATATATAGATATAGGAGAGACAGAGAAGAAAATACATAGCAGCAAATCTATTTTTCTTGCTAATATTCTCTTGCAGATCTCATACATCCTGAGACAACAATCACGACCAATTGCTCAGGATCATCACTGCAAAAGAAGGAAGAAGCATTTTCAAAAGGAAGAGACCTCCAGAACTGTCATTCATCTATACCAGACAGGGGGGGCTCTTCATCATCAGATCCTTTCAACACCACATCAGGATCATCAAGAGTCTTCTTATACAAAGAAGAACAATTTAATTTCTGCTTTTATTTTTCCTCTCTTTACCCCATCCTGTACAGGGTTATAACTCCCTTCAAAAGTTAACTCTCGGTGACAGGGCACCTTAGCAAAAACCTGTAGTTTGGTTAGATCACCTTATCAACAGCTCACCTGGTGAGAGGGCACCTTAACAACAACCTCACAGTGGATTCCTACCAGTGGGTAGAAGAGTAGATGTACCCAGTTGAGGGGAACTACTATACATCTTATGTCACCTGGATGATTGTTTTATTTTTTATTTTTTTTGCACTCTTACTGCTTGTGAAAATTATTCTTTCAGGAAATACATATAAATATACATATCATTTATTTTTGAAACCAAAACTTAATCAAGATCTTTTAATAAAGTAAATAAGAACTAAAACACTCCACTTTCAAGCGCTTCCGCTCGCTCCTGCCCCGTAAGAGCGCTTCCGCTCGCTCCTGCCCCGTAAGAGCGCTTTCGCTCGCTCCTGACCCGTAAGAGCGATTCCGCTCGCTCCTGCTCCTTAAGAGCGCTTCCGCTCGCTCCTGCTCCCTAAGAGCGCTTCCGCTCGCTCCTGCTCCCTAAGAGCGCTTCCGCTCGCTCCTGCTCCGTAAGAGCGCTTCCGCTCGCTCCTGCTCCGTAAGAGCGCTTCCGCTAGCTCCTGCTCCGTAAGAGCGCTTCCGCTCGCTCCTGCTCCGCGGGAAGTGCTTCCGCTCGCTCCTGCTCTGCGGGAAGTGCTCTTGCGCTCCCACTCGCTCCCGCTCCGCAGGAAGCGCTCCCGCTCGCTTTCGCTCCACGGGAAATGCTTTCGCTTTCGTATGGTCCTCAAGAGGCGCCACTATCATCCATCGCCGGTGGCGATCGCAGCCACCACCACCACCAGGGAGGTTGCCCGGGCTGCCCAACATGACCGGGGGCAAACTCTTCATAATCTCAAAGTTGACGATCTGTGTGCCCCAAATCAAGCATTCTCATTCGCTCATCCAGAAATCGGCATGGCGCAGTTACCAGAATGCCCTCCTCAAAAACTATAAAAGGGGGGTCACACCTCCATTTGAGGGGACTTTTTGGCACTAGGAGAAGAAGGAGCTCTTGAGTTTTCCGGCGAGGACTCTTGGAAGATCTTCATCGACATTTGAGCTACCCTCAGAGATCTCCCTCAGCACTCCAGCTTTACTTCAAGAACTTGGGAGGATCTCGGTGGCTTGGATCCAGGCTGCTCCGCAGCGCTCCTCTCCAGGCTGTCCCACAGTGCTCCGCTCCAGGATGCTCCGCAGCGCTCCTCTCCAAACTGCTCAGCAGCGCTCCGCTCGAGGCTGCTCAGTAGCGCTCCGCTCCAAACTGCTCAGCAGCGCTCCGCTCCAGACTGCTCTGCAACGCTCCTCTCCAGGCTGTCTCGCAGCGCTCCGCTCAAGGCTATCCCCGAGCACGCTTCACTATGCTCGGCTCCCGAGGATTTGAAGGACTTAACAAAATCTCTGTAACGAGTGGTGGCTTGTCACCCTCGAAAAACAATTCTCTATGTAACTCACAAAACTAGTGGATCGTTCAGAACTGGGCTAGGCCCCGTGGTTTTACCCTTTCCGGGTTTTCCATGTAAAAACCTCGTTGTCTACTGCTGGTTCTCATTTTTGACTGTATGCGCGTTCGACTCACTCTCGAGCTAAAGCGGTTCAGCTCGACCGGTCCAGGAGAGCGTTGAACGACCCGCAACAGTTTGGCGCCGTTTGTGGGAACAAGGTTCCCAACTCTCTAAAGATTCTTGGAAGATAGTGATAATCAGTGGTACTCTTGCCCAACAGTGATGACCAGAAGAAGCTCCTGCGCTGCAAATGGAGCAGCTCCTGAGATGCATGTTGAACACGCTCCTGGCAACTCGCTCGGCTTTGGCATGCCGCCGCTCGAAGGAGTCGGCATGGCGGTGGCAGCTGCTGTTAAGGAACGCATGCTCATGATAGAAGTGCGGCAAGCCGAGATGCTTGATCTACTGATGAACCTCGGGGCCACCCGCGCCCCCATTCCTGTTGACGCCCAAATTCCTCGGCCTCCGACAGTCGCCGGTCAGGTTCGACCTGAAGACGTCTCTTGTGTAGAAGCCAATGCTGAGGATGAATTTTCTAATGCTGGCAGTTCATCACACCCAGTGCAACCCGGGGGGGCATCCGGAGGGAAGGCAGCATGACCCCTTAGCGGGGGAAGCCGGCAAAGAATATGCAAATGTAAGGATCACCTGCGAAGGGGTGCATAGGATGATCGAGGAGTATGGTATCGAAAGGCGGCGAGTTGTAGTTGCACGACGACCCATTCAACAGGGCTCTCCGTTGACTCCACGGGTTCTAGCACACCCCATCCCGCATGGTTTTAAACTTTCGAGCATCGAGACTTACGATGGAACAGACGATCCGCTGGAGCACGTCAACCATTTCGCCACAATCATGAGGATCTATAATGCCTCTGACCAACTTTTGTGCCAAGTGTTCTCGACAACACTAAAAGGACAAGTCCGCACCTGATTCCACTCTCTGAGGGAGGGAGAGATAGATAACTTTGCAGAGTTATCTCAATTTTTCGTCGATCAGTTTATCTCAAACCATCGGCCTGTTCGGGATCCTTCTCACCTGTCAGGAATCCGCCAGAAGGAGGGCGAGAATCTCAAGGATTTCTTCCGCCGCTTCACAACTAAGGCACGACAGATTTCAGGGGTTGATCCCGAGCTTCTACGTGGCGTCTTTTTAGGAGGCTTCAGACTTGGCAGCTTCTACTCAGCCTTAATGAGGGAGACTATGCCTAGCTATCCCGACCTCGTACACTGGGTCGAAGCTCAGATTGCAGTGGACGAAGCAACCGAAGCGCATCGCCAACAATTCAAAGGAAACTCGAAGAGGAAAAGGGATCAGGAGCCACTGCCGGATCTCAGGTGAACAAACAAAAATCGTGAAAACCCCCGCCAAGACCGGAGAACTCGACAACATCAGGACTACACTCCCTTAAACACCACCCGAACCAACGTGCTCCTTGCCATCCGCGATAGTGAAGAGCTTCGTAGGCTAGAGCCGCTTGGTCCAAATAGGGGAAACCGGTCGCAGTACTGTGAATTCCACCACGGATACGGCCATAGGACCGAAGGGTGCAACTGGTTGAAGGACGAGATCGAACGCTTGGTCTGACAGGGTCTACTCAGAAGATTTGAGCAAGACCCGGCCCCGGAACAGCTCTCACCACGGGACGAAAATCCGGCCAAGGACTGCGCCATGGCCCGACGTGAATGAGCTAAAACATCCGGGCAGAGGTCCCTCCCCATGTAGAGGGCGCTAACCACATGCCTTTTTATCTACAATATCTTTGTCCCGCTCTTATGTGTTCACCTTTAATGCAATAAGCCGCATTATGAAATTTGTGCGTTGGCGTATAAGTTCTGTTTTCTTCAACAACGCAACAACATTTGTTGGCTCATGGGGTGAATGCCACTAACCCTGGCGTCAACCCTGAATAATAAGCTTTCCAAACTCTGGGGAATTCAGCTCAACTATGAAGCAAAACACCTCGCTCCCACGCTGCAGAGCATCACGCTCCCGCGTTGCAGGGCACCTCACTCCCACGCTGCAGAGCATCACGCTCCCGCATTGCAGGGCACCTCGATCCAACGCTGCAGAGCATCACGCTCCCGCGTTGCAGGGCACCTCGCTTCCACGTTGCAGAGCATCACGCTCCCATGTTGCAGGGCACCTAGCTCCCACGCTGCAGAGTATCACGCTCCCGCATTGCAGGGCACCTCGCTCCCACGCTGCAGAGCATCACGCTCCAGCGTTGTAGGGCACCTCGCTCCCACGATGCAGAGCATCACGCTCCTGCGTTGCAGGGCACCTCGCTCCCACGCTATAGAGCATCTAGCTCTCGCGTTGCAGGGCACCTCGCTCCCACACTGTAGTGCATCACGCTCCCGCATTGCAGGGCACCTCGCTCCCACGCTGTAAAGCATCACACTCCTGCGTCGCAGGGCACCTCGCCCTCACGATGTAGAGCATCACGCTCCCACGTCGCAGGGCACCTCGCCCTCACGATGCAGAGCATCACGCTCCCACGTCGCAGGGCACCTCGCTCCTATGCTGCAGAGCATCTAGCTCTCGCATAGCTGGACGCCTCCCTCTCACGTTGCCTGACATCTAGCTCCTAGACTACATAATATCTTCACCAAAGTGCATGCCACAAGTCCTCCTACGAATTCTAGTCAGGACGAACATCGGTTCTCATGCGTCATTTAATAAAAATGCATTCCGAGCCCACTGGCACGGTTAGGGCAAAGTGGCAAACATCCCTCCGAATGACACTTAAGCATACACCCCCAGGCTTAAAAAAGAAATATTTGATGCCGCAAATAAAATATTGGAGCACGTACTCGGCCTCCCTCCACATTGGAGTGTGTCCCGGGGCTTGCCACCCCCTCTTCATGGAATGGTGCCTCCCCACGCACGCGCATCATCTTACGTTCTCCTAGCAAACCTCCAAGTAGCAGGGAGACAACCTCCGATAGGATGGTGGCCATCCCTCCACGTCGCGAGCGAGCCCGCGCTATCTGGTCGTTGAGGGCATGCCCCCCTCATGGCCAGGCAGGAACCATGTTCCCTTACCAAATCTACAGGTGAAAAGACAAAAGCCACAGGTAGGATGGCGGCTAACCCTCCGGTCCACAAGCAGGCTGCTTGGCGTTCTCAAGAACAACTTTCAAAATTTATTTTCTCGTCCCACGTTCCGTGGCCTCCGAAAATTTGAGGGTGGACGGACCGTGCTCACCCACAAAGAGGTGCGGCAAGGCACTGCATCTAGCGACACCACGCTCTGGTTGGAGCGCGGCAATCGCACGCTATGGCCGTGTGCTCCCATTGGAGCACTACATTGCGGCACGCTCCATTGGAGCGCGGCAGCTGTCGCGCGCTCTAATTGGAGCGCGGCGCTGCCTCGCGCTCCTTAGGAGCGCGGTAGCTGCTGCGCACTCCATTGGAGCGTGGAAGCTGTCTCCAATTAGAGCGTGGCGATGTCGCGCGCTCCATTGGAGAGCGGCAGCTACCACGCGCTCCATTGGAGCGTGGAACTGCCGTGCGCTCCTCTTGGAGCGCGGCAGCTGCCGCACGCTCCATTGGAGCGCGGCCGCGACCGCGCTCCACTTCGGAGTGCGGCCCCAGGCTCGCCACCCCCTCTTCAAGGAGCGGCTCCTCCCGGCGCTCCCGCCTCTCCGCGCGCTCATTCTTGCAAGCTCCTCCCTGCACACCACAACGCCCACACCTTTTCCAGAAAGGGGAAGCCCCTCCTCTCTCGCGACCGTGATGATTTTCCCATTCGAGCAGTGACGAAACACTCCCCCACGGACTCACGATGAGCGGTTGAAATTTTCGGACTATCGATTGCAAATCTCGGCCTCCGAAAATTGGGGGCAATTGTTGGGGTTCTCCTAAAAGGGTTCGGGTTGAGTCTGACCAAGTGTTTCTCATCACATCCTCGCATGGACCCGCTTGACAGCCCCAAATTTATGTTCGGTCTTAATCTCACAGCTAAGCAGCTTCGCGCTTCCACTTGTTCCTTAAGAATCGCTCAAGAGCGCTTCTGCTCGCTTCTGCCTCATAAGAGCGCTTCCGCTCGCTCGTGTCCGTAAGAGCGCTTCCGCTCGCTCATGCTCCGTAAGAGCGCTTCCTCTCGATCCTGCGCAGTAAGAGCGCTTCCGCTTGCTCCTGCGCCGTAAGATAAGAGTGCTTCCGCTTGCTCGTGCTCCGTAAGAGCGCTTCCGCTCTCTCCTGCCCCACAAGAGCGCTTCCGCTCGCTCCTGCCCCGTAAGAGCGCTTACGATCGCTCCTGCTCTGTAAGAGCACTTTCGCTCCCTCCTGACCCGTAAGAGCGCTTTCGCTCGCTCCTGCGCCGTTAGAGCGCTTCCGCTCGCTCCTGCTCCGTAAGAGCGCTTCACTCGCTCCTGCCCCGTAAGTGCGCTTCCGCTCGCTCCTACCCTGTAAGAGCGCTTTCGCTCACTCCTGCCCCGTAAGAGCGCTTCCGCTCGCTCCTGCCCCGTAAGAGCACTTCCGCTTGCTCCTGCCCCCTAAGAGCACTTCCGCTCGCTCCTGACCCGTAAGAGCGCTTCCGCTTGCTCCTGCTCCGTAAGAGCGCTTCCACTCGCTCCTGCTCCGTAAGAGCGCTTCTGCTCGCTCCTGCTCCGTAAGAGCGCTTCCGCTAGCTCGTACTCTGTAAGAGCGCTTCCGCTCGCTCCTGCTCCGTAAGAGCGCTTCCGCTCGCTCCTGCTCCGCGGGAAGTGCTCTAGCGCTCCCGCTCGCTCCTGCTCCGCAGGAAGCGCTCCCGCTCGCTTTCGCTCCATGGGAAACGCTTCCGCTCTCGTATGGTCCTCAAGAGGCGCCACTATCATCCATCGTCGGCCACCACCACCATTAGGGAGGCTACCCAGACTGCTCGGGCTGCATAGCATGACCGGGGGCAAACTCGTCATAATCTCAAAGTTGACGATATGTGTGCCCTGAATCAAGCATTCTCATTCGCTCGTCCAGAAATCGGCATGGCGCAGTTACCAGAACGCCCTCCTCAAAAACTATAAAAGGGGGGGGGGGGTCATGCCTCCATTTGAGGGGACTTTTTGGCACTGGGAGAAGAAGTAGCTCTTGAGTTTTCCGGCGAGGACTCTTTGAATATCTTCATCGACCTTCGAGCTACCCTCAGAGATCTCCCTCAGCACTCTAGCTTTACTTCAAGAACTTGGGAGGATCTCGGTAGCATGGATCCAGGCTGCTCCGCAACGCTCCTCTCTAGGCTGTCCCGCAGCGCTCTATTGGACATGTGTGTCACATCCCTTTGTTTGAGAATAACAAATCCCAAATTCTATTTGATCTTGTATTTTGTGTGTTTATAGTGTGCAGAAACTATAGGTGCAATACTCCACAGGTAGAAGGCAGCATAATTAAAAAAATCTTGAAGAATGCACTACCGCCGGCGCTAGCGCTACCGCCAGGCGCTAGCCGTCCGACGAAATTGAAGTTGTGTTCGACGAAAATTTAGGTCGACGAAAATTCCGTTCGATGAAATTTCGTTCGACAAATTTGGCTCCGTTCGACGAAATTTCTGTTCGACGAACTTGAAGCTCCGATCGACAAAAGTTCATTCTGCCACGCCACCGACAGTTTTCGCTACCGCCAGCGCTAGCGCTATCGCCTGGCGCTATCTCAAATTCGTGCGCAGCGCCACGCCACCGACGGTTCCGCAACTGCTCCACATGAACGCTACCGCGGGCGCTAGGAGCTAACGCAGGCGCTATCATCAAGTTCTATAAAATGGTGGGCTCGCTCTCGTTTCAATTAGTGCTTCCAGAGAGATTACCTGTGCCATATTTCCAGAGATGCTACTCTGCGGAAAGTTCATCTCCCACTCAAATTCAAAGAGGATTTCTGGAGAAGGAAGCCACCACGCTGCATCCGAAGAACGATCGCTTCAACCTTACTTATGCTGCATCAATCCTTCATCCTCAACTTCAGAGATATCATATAGGGAGTTTCATTATTGTTAATTTTATTTTCATTTCATATTCTATTGTAATCGTTTAGGTAATTCGCCTTGTGTTGGCGACTAGGTCTGGGTAGGACTTATGGGGAAATTCGTCTTGTGTTGGTGACTAGTTCTAGGTGATTAGATCTAGGGGGCTCGAGGCCATATCCGAGGAAGGATTGGCTAGAGCGGCTTGAGGCCTTATCTGGGGAAGGATAGGCTAAAGCCAACCGGTTTGTGGGGATACAAGTCGGTATAGAAAAGGAAAAGAAATTTACATTTGTACGCCTCCGATTTTTAGCGATATAGAAATCAAATTTATGTAAACACTTTTTCTCATATAATATAATCATGTCTCTTTTGTGTTTACTTGATTTCTATCATTTGGCGTAATTTTTAGAATTGCAAATTACAATTGTTTTCCTTCATTAAGATAAATTGATTATTTCATTCTAATTCACTTTAAACAAATTTAGTAAAAATTATCAAAGATTTTTATTCCCTTATTCACCCCCCCCCCCCCCCCCCTCTAAGGGCGCCGTAAGATCCAGCAAGTGGTATCAGAGTGCAGGTTATTCCAAACGGTTTAAAAACCAGGAATAATGGCGTCTTATGATCTCGCTTTTTCCGAGGGTCAGGAAATTAGTAGACCTCCACTATTTACTGGGTCAGATTATAATTATTGGAAAAATAGGATGCGTTGTTTTCTAATGACCCTAGACATTGAGGTTTGGAACATGGTAGAAGAAGAATACACTCCTCCTACATTTGTAGTTGGAGAGGTTATGTTAGAAAAACCCAAAGATAAATGGGATGATCGGGATAAACTCAAATGTAAAAATAACGCAAAAGCCATGAATGCTCTATTTTGTGCATTAGATAGAAATGAATTTAATAGAATTTCTGCATGTACTACTGCATATAAAATTTGAAATCATTTGGAAGTTACTCATGAAGGTACATCGCAGGTTAAAGATTCCAAGCTTTTCCAACTGGAGTCGGAATATGAAAAATTCTGAATGGATGAAAGCGAAGATGTTGATGGTATGTACACGCGCTTCACCAAGATCGTCAATGCATTAAAAGATCTTGGAAAGACCTTCTCAAATGGCGACTTGGTCCGTAAGATCCTTCGTTCTCTTCCTCCAAAATTCAACCCGAAGGTGACGGCTATTTCGGAGTCGCACAACTTAAGAACGCTCCAAGTTGAGAGCCTCATTGGGAATCTCAAAACCCATAAGGTAGAACTCAAAATCCAATTTGATGAATACAACAAGGAGCCAAAGAAGAAGGCGTTGGCACTAAAATCAAAGAAAGAGTGCCAAAAGGATGAGGATGAAGATGAAGAAAGCCTTTTGGTGAAGAACTTTCGAAAGTTCATGCGCAATCCGGAAAGGAGAAACACCTTTCGAAAATATTTCCAAAATGGTGAAAGATGGAAAGGGTCATCTTCAAAGAAGGAAAAAGAGAGCGACAATGAAGAAGAGAGACCTCCACCGGAATGCTATCATTGTAGGAAGACGGGGCGCATAAGGAGCCAATGCCCAAAATTCTTGAAGGAGAAAAAGGAGAAACGGCACAAAGGGAAAGAAAAGAGGAAGGTGCTAAAGGCAAAGACATGGGATGACTCCTCTTCCTCCTC
This sequence comes from Dactylorhiza incarnata, assembly GCA_033032865.1. Classification (NCBI taxonomy): domain Eukaryota; kingdom Viridiplantae; phylum Streptophyta; class Magnoliopsida; order Asparagales; family Orchidaceae; genus Dactylorhiza; species Dactylorhiza incarnata. The sequence goes on from JAWHQI010000086.1 coordinate 7,565,803, forward strand.
CTCCGAAGAATCAAGCGAGTCTACATCAAGCGAAGATGAGGAAGCAAACATGTGCCTCATGGGACATGGAAACGACGGCGATGACACCAGTGTTCCTAGTGACACTGAGGTAAATCCTCCCACTTATGATGAACTCTTTAATGAATTCCTTGAAACTTGCAAAGCTTTTGACAAAAATATGAAAGATAGTATTTTATTAAAACGTGAAAATGAATCTCTTATTAAAGAAAATCAAAAGCTTTCCAAAAAGATAATTGTTTTAGAAAAGAGAAAGATTTCTTGCCAAGAGTGTGATCACTCCACTAAATTGGCAAAAGATATTGAAGAGTCACTTTCTAAAGCCCTCTCTCATGCCAAAATTCTTACAAAAGAGAAGGGGGAATTAGAAAGGAAATTAGAAGCCTCTCTTTTGCAAATCAAAAATAATAAAAAAAGGTTTTGAAAATAGGTGTGTCATGCTTGTGAAAGAAAACTCTTCACTTAAAGCACAAGTTCATGATCTCACCAAGGCCATTAAAAAATTTGGAATAGGCCAAAAATCTATGGAAATGATTTTAGGGAACCAGTGCCATGGTTCTGGAAAATTTGGGCTCGGATATCGAGGTGAGGGATACCGCCCGGCGCTAGCCACTAACGCCGGCGCTAGCACCTCATACCAGAAACCTGAAATTTCTTTTTCAAAATGTTTTTCTTCTGTAAATCCAACTTATTCCAGAAAGAAAATATTCCAGAAAAGGGTCTCAACCCCCTTTATTTCATGTGCAAACTGTTATAGGTTAGGTCACACATCTAGTTCTTGCAGGAAAATAAAACAAAATGCTTTAAAACAAATCTGGGTACCTAAGGCTTCCACTTACTCTATGGGTGGTACCACTTGGGTATCCGGATCTTTACTCTCATCTTCTTTCTAGATGTGCAGGCAGGATAAGGACAATGAAGACGTGTGGTACTTGGATTCAGGATGCTCCAAGCACATGACGGGCAACAAAGCAAAGTTCCTTAGCCTAGAAAAGAAGAAGAGACGGATCGTGACGTTTGGTGACAACAGAAAAGGAAGGATCATGGGAATTGGTACAGTTGGTAACAAATCCTTTACTATATCTAATGTTCTTTATGTGAAAGGATTAAAACACAATTTAATTTCTATTAGCCAATTATGTGATAAAGGATTAGATGTGTTATTTGAATCTTCCACAAATCTATGCAAAATATCTAATCCTATTACAAACAATATTTTACTAACTGCACCAAGAATACACAATATTTATATAGTTTCATTTCATGATCTTTCTAAATCATCTTTAAAATGTTTTATTACCAAAAACGATGAACTTGAACTTTGGCATAGAAGGCTAGGACATGCTAGCACAAAGCTTATTGTAAAACTTGCCAAAAGAGATTTAATAAGAGGATTGCCTAGATTAAATGGAAATTTACCTTCACTTTGTTCACCATGTCAAAAAGGTAAAATTACTAGATCCTCTTTCAAAAGTAAAAAATGTTATTTCAACTACAAGACCTTTGCAATAAATTCATATGGATCTTTTTGGTCACGTTAGCACCGCAATTCTTGGTGGTAGATTATATACATATGTTTTAATAGATGATTTTTCTAGATATTGTTGGACAATATTTCTCTCATCCAAATCCGAAGCGTTTTGTGAATTTTCAAAATTATGTACTCGTATTCAAAATGAAAGTGATTTAAAAATTAAATGCATTCGCTCGGATCATGGAGGAGAATTTGAAAATGATAAATTTACATCTTATTGTGATATGTTAGGCATAAAACATGAGTTCTCTGCACCACGCACACCACAACAAAATGGTGTTGTAGAAAGAAAGAATAGGACACTTCAAGAGCTAGCACGCCCTATGTTATGTGAATATAAATTACCTAAGTCCTTTTGGGTCGAAGCCTTAAACACATCATGTGTATAAATAGAATCATGCTTCGCACATCTTTAAATCTCACACCATATGAACTTTATTTTCAAAAGAAGCCTAATGTATCTTACTTCAAAGTTTTTGGTTGTAAATGCTTTATTTTAAATACAAAAGATAGCTTGGGAAAGTTTGATGAAAAATGTGATGAAGGAACATTTCTTGGATACTCCTTAACTAGTAAAGCTTATAGAGTTTTTAATAAAAGAACTAGTAAAGTTGAAGAGTCAATTAATGTGAAATTTGATGAGCTTGTTCCTTGTGTAGAAAGACTTTCCGCAGGCAAAGAGGATGATCTATTACCTCCTTTGGAGCATGGTGATGAAGAACCTTCCAAAGAAGAAGAAGAGGAGGCCAAGAAAGATGAATATGTACCTCCAAGCGTCTTAAAATTCACAAAGGATCATCCTCGGGAACTTATAATTGGTGAACCATCCATCGGGGTAAGAACTCGCTCTTCTCTTCATGAATCATTTTCAAATATTTGTTTTGTTTCCGAAATAGAACCAAAAAATGTTTCTACTGCTTTAAATGATGAATTTTGGTTTTTGGCTATGAATGAAGAGTTAGAACAATTTGAGCGACATAATGTTTGGAAATTAGTTGAAAGACCATCTAATCACCCGGTTGTAGGTGTAAAATGGATTTTTAAAAATATATTAGATGGTGAGTCAAGAATCTCTAGAAATAAAGCATGATTAGTAGCACAAGGATATTCTCAAATCGAGGGGATAGATTTTGATGAATCTTTTGCACCCATTGCTAGATTAGAGTCTATAAGAATTTTTCTAGCATTTGCAAGCTTTAAAAGAATAAAACTATTTCAAATGGATGTGAAAAGTGCTTTTCTAAATGGGTTTGTAAAAGAAGAAGTTTATGTTGAACAACCCCCAGTTTTATTAGTGAAAAATTTCCAAATCATGTTTATAAACTAGAGAAAGTGCTTTATGGTTTAAAACAAACGCCCTGTGCATGGTATGAAAGACTTACATCATTTTTGTTAAAGCACGGTTATATTATGGGAAATGCGGATAATACTCTCTTCATTAAGCACAACAATGATTATATAAGTATTTTACAAATATATGTTGATGATATTATTTTTGGATCTACTAATGAAGAGATGTGTAAAGAAGTTATTTTAGTGATGAAAAATGAATTTAAAAAGGGGGAGATTGTTGGACATGTGTGTCACATCCCTTTGTTTGAGAATAACAAATCCCAAATTGTATTTGATCTTGTATTTTGTGTGTTTATAGTGTGCAGGAACTATAGGTGCAACACTCCACAGGTAGAAGACAGCAAAATTAAAAAATCTTGAAGAATGCACTACCGCGGGTGCTAGCGCTACCGCCAGGCGCTAGCCGTCCGACGAAATTAAAGCTGCGGTCGACGAAAATTTAGGTCGATGAAAATTCCGTTCGACGAAATTTCATTCGACGAATTTGGCTCCGTTCGACGAAATTTCCGTTCGACGAACTTGAAGCTCCGATCGACGAAAGTTCGTTCTGCCACGCCACCGACAGTTTTCGCTACCACCAGCACTAGCACTACCGCCTGGCGCTATCTCAAATTCGTGCACAGCGCCACGCCACCGACAGTTTCGCAACCGCTCCACACGAACGCTACCGCAGGCGCTAAGAGCTAACGCAGGCGCTATCGTCAAGTTCTATAAAATGGTGGGCTCGCTCTCGTTTCAATTAGTGCTTCCAGAGAGATTACCTGTGCCATATTTCCAGAGCTGCTACTCTGCCGAAAGTTCATCTCCCACTCAAATTCAAAGAGGATTTTTTGAGAAGGAAGCCACCACGCTGCATCCGAAGAACGATCGCTTCAACCTCGCTTATGCTACATCAATCCTTCATCCTCAACTTCAAAGATCTCATATAGGGAGTTTCATTATTGTTAATTTTATTTTCATTCCATATTCTATATATTGTAATCGTTTAGTTAATTCGCCTTGTGTTGGCGACTAGGTCTGGGTAGGACTTAGGGGGAAATTCGCCTTGTCTTAGCGACTAGTTCTAGGTGATTAGATCTAGGGGGCTCGAGGCCATATCCGGAGAAGGATTGGTTAGAGCGGCTTAAGGGCTTATCCGGGGAAGGATATGCTAAAGCCAACCGGTTTGTGTGGATACAAGTCGGTATAGAAAAGGAAAAGAAATTTACATTTGTACGCCTCCGATTTCTAGCGATATAGAAATCAAATTTATGTAAACACTTTTTCTCATATAATATAATCATGTCTCTTTTGTGTTTACTTAATTTCTATCATTTGGCGTAATTTTTAGAATTGCAAATTACAATTGTTTTCCTTCATTAAGACAAATTGATTATTTCATTCTAATTCACTCTAAACAAATTTAGTAAAAATTATCAAAGATTTTTATTCCCTTATTCACCCCCCCCCCCCCCCCCCCTCTAAGGGCGCCGTAAGATCCAACATGCTCCGCTCCAGGCTGCTCCGCAGCGCTCTGCTCCAAACTTCTCAGCAGCGCTCCGCTCCAAACTGCTCAGCAGCGCTCTGCTCCAGGCTGCTCCGCAGCGCTTTGCTCCAGGCTGTCCTGCAGCGCTCCGCTCAAGGTTGTCCCCGAGCACGCTCCACTATGCTCGGCTCCCGAGGACTTGAAGGACTTACCAAAATCTCTGTAACGAGCGGTGGCTTGTCACCCTCAAAAAACAATTCTCTATGTAACTCACAAAACTAGTGGATCGTTCAGAACTGGGCTAGGCCCCGTGGTTTTTTTCTTTTCTGGGTTTTCCACGTAAAAACCTCATTGTCTACTGTTGGTTCTCATTTTTTACTGTATGCGCGTTCGACTCACTCTCGAGCTAAGGCGGTTCAGCTCGACCGGTCTAGGAGAGCGTTGAACGACCCGCAACAATGTTTTTAAATAACACTATGCAATTTTCTTTTTTACCGTGACACAAGACTCGCAATATATCAATATGTCTGATTCCTAAAACATTGGATAAAAACACTCCAAAAACACCCCAAACACTCGCAAAATAATCTTAAAAACTAGTTGATTTAAACTAACGTCTTAAAAATATAAATCAAAACTATTTTTATATATTTGTTGCGGGTCACTCGACGCTCTGGTGGACCGGTCGAATTGAACCACCATAGCTTGAGAGCGAGCCGAGCACGCAAATAGTCAATGAGAGAATTAATAAATGACAAGAAGGCTTTTTATCGTGGAAAACCCGGAAAGGGTGAAAAATCACGTGGTCGGAGCTCTGCCGACCAAATTCCACTATCTTTTGGTTCGTTACAATTGAAAGTTGAGAACTCGAGCGGGATGGGCTGCTGCTTATTATAATGTAGAAGATAGAAAACTTCGAGGGTGACAGGCCACCTGTCGAGAGACTAAGTACTTTTCTGGAAATGAAAGTGAGATTCTCGAGTCGTCGTTCGGTGCCCGGAGGATTCTCAACTCACTTAAGAAGATTGTCTTTCGAAGCGAAGGAAATCTTCAAAGTCTCGAAAAAGATTTTCAAAGGTTTGAAGAAGATCTTCGAAGATCGAAGGAGATCTTCAAGCACCGAAGGAAAACTCGGAAGAAATCTTCTAAGGAGCTCTCTCGGGCGTAGAAGACAAGGTATCTTGAAATGAAGGCCCTGAGCTCCTTTTATAGCCTTAGGCGGGGGTAGCCCGGTAATTTCGCCGATGTAACCACCGTAACCACCTGATGGGCGAATCACGTTGGTCGATTTGGAGAACACGGATCGCCACTTTTTGGATATTCTGTCTTGCCCCCTGGGTAGTTCGGGCAGCTTGGGCAGTTTGGGGAACTTCGTTGATGGCATTGAGCGCAGTGAACTGGACCTGTGAACTAGGAAATTATGAAAGGTTAACTGTCGCGCGCGTCGCGAACACGGAAGTGTTCTGAGCGCGCAACGAACATATAAGCATTCTGAGCGCGCAATGAACATGTAAGCAGTCTGAGCGCGCAACGAACACGTAAGTGTTCTGAGCGCGCAACGAACACAGGAGTGTTTTGAGCGCGTGATGAATGCGGAAGCACTTAACTTGTTTTGTGGGCGGAAAGCCAAGGATGTGATCGTGTGCGGCAAGAGCACGCCTGCTTGGGACCGCGCCCCCAAGACGTGCATGCGCAGCCTCCTGAAAAGGAGGGTGCTGGCATTCCGGACCCACCACCAAGGGGTGTGTGGGCCCTTTCGCACCCCCTATGGGGGTACTAGTTTGGCTGCACCCCCATGGGGCACGGCGCATGAGATTCTCCTATGCTCCGACTAGAGCAGTCATGGTTCCGGTTCGGTTTCGGTTCTACTAAAACAGTGAACTGAACCGTTGTTGGGAAAAATCCTTGATTTAACTTAACAAATTAACTAAAAGTGATTTTATCTCTTAGGATTAAAGAACTCATTGTATAGTGAGGGTAATCTGGTCTTTAGATGTCTCAGGATGTCTCACTCAACATAGGGTGTCAGAACCAGATCAAGGGAAGCAAGATTGGGCTAAGTTAACATTTGCGTCGAATAGAATTCGACGCAGCATCGAGTCCATATCAGCGCTACTCATACTAGAAGTCCCAGTGGTTCAACCCTTCTGTCGAAGTAACTCAAGTTGACGTTACGTCGAATAAAAGTCGACGTAGAGGTGATGGGTTTGTCGAAGTAACTTGAGAAGTTGACGCAGCTTCTACTTCAACTCAACGCATAAGGGGATATCTGTCGAAGCCAACTAAAGTCGACGGAACGCCGACTTCATCTCGACGCAGAAGATGGAGTTCAGAGCAAGGCAGATGAACTCGATGGATGCGTCGAGAAGATATCAACGCAACATCGACTAGCAAAACTCAGTCAGAGCTCAGATGAAATCGAAGCAGCTCTTAGAAGAACTCGAAGCTACGTCGATAAGAGAAGAAATGAATTCGACGCTACGTCGAATACAATCTGTAAAAGTATATCTTTTCAGCTGTCTTTCTGATCCTTCTTTCATGGCCCACATCCTTCAAGACCGTTCCCCAACGGCTCAATAATTACCTGAAATAGAAAGGAGCATTAAAGAAAAAGACAAAAAGGTTTCTTGGAAACATATTCTTTCCACGTGGACGGGCCGAGAATTAAAAGGGAAAGGAAGAGACAGTGATAAGCAGATTACCTTATCAAGGCATATCAGAAAGGGAAACATATTCAAATTTGAATAAGGAAGAATAAAAAGAGAAGGGAAGACAGAGGCAGACAAGGCATTAATCACAATCATCCGTCTCCTTCATTTTCTAGGGCTTCCTCTTCTTCTCCCTCTCTCAGAAATCCTAACACAGCAAAGAGAAAAATAAAAGAAGGCTCTGTTGTTCTTCATCACATAGAACAGAGGATCTGAAAGCTGCTCTTCATCACAATCTCTTAGCAGACAGATCATAATTTGAAGAAGAATAAGAAAGGATCTGACAATACAAAGCTCCTACAAATCATCACTATCTAAAGCAGGGGCTAATCAAGAGCAGATCCTTTGGAACAACTAATAGGCTGATCTTCATACATCCATCTTCAAGAATTCCGAGAACATAATTCCCTTCAACCTTCTCCCTTCTTCTTTCTCATTCTGTAAAAGAGTTTTATTAATTCCTCTTCAAAGGATTCAGTGGTTTAAGATCTCCTTATCAAAAGATCTGGTGGTTCAAGATCTCCTTTTCAAAAGATCTGGTGGTTCATGATCTCCTTGTCAAAAGATCATTGGTTCTAAGAGTTTCCTTATCAAAAGACTCAGGCAGAGTGGTGCATTCCTACCAGGTGGTAGAAGAGAGGACTACCCACATTTTGGGGAACCCCTATAAAATTCTGGTTGTTGATTTTCTGTGTTGTCCCAACTTATTTTCTGCACTTTACTTTCTGCACAATATTTATTCTGTCTGTGTTCTTATTCAGCATAAATCCTTAAGTTTATTGTTTTCACAGTTTGGATAGAAATTATTTTAAATCTCTATTCATCCCCCCCCCCCCCCCCCCTCTAGAGGATTCTTAGAGGTACACTATGCACTTTCAATTTGTATCAAAGGGAGGTTGATCAATAAAAGGTTAACACCTTGATCAAAAAGACCTCCTACTCTTATTTCTTGTATTCAAATATATTTTATAAAGAAAATGAGTACTAAGGATTATGCTTCCACAAGACCTCCAGTGTGTAACTTAAATAAGTTTACACTCTGGAAGGCTAGAATAAGGCTTTACATGAATTCCATTGATGAAGACATCTATGATGTTCTCCTACAGGTCCTCCTGCTCCAGTCAGACAAAAGGAAGGGGAAACCTCAGCAACTGAGGCTGTCCCAAGAAAGGAATGGACAGAGGCTGAAAAGAAGGTCAAGGCATGTGATGCCAAGGTCATGAATATCCTGGTGTCAACAATGTCAGATGACCTATTTCAGAAGGTAGCTGAATGCCAATCAGCAAAGGAGATATGGGATTCACTCACCACAATGGTGGAGGGAAGTGCTGATGAAAGAAAGGACAAAAAGTCCCTTCTCATATCCCAGTATGAGAACTTTCAAAAGAAGACTGAAGAATCTGTTGTCAATATGTATGACAGATTCAGTTTTATCATTAATGAGCTCAGAGGCTTAGACAAGGAAATATCCTTGACTGAAATTAATGTTAAGATTCTCATGTACTTTCCTAGCTCATGGGATTCAAGGATCTGGGCAATCAGAGAATCCAGATGCCACAGAGAGATCTCAACTGAAGCTTTGCTAGGAAAGCTTAAGTCTTATGAGATGCTTCTGAAAAATAGGACTGAGGCTGAAGAAGGGGAGAAAAGCAACAGCAAGGATGAGAAGAAGAAGAAGCCCTTCAGAGGAAAAGACAAGAAGAAAGCCAAAGGCTTTATTGCTGAGACTTGGAGTGATTCTGAAGCAGAAGTAGACTCCTCATCATCTGAAAGTGAGGATGAAGAAGAAGCAGTAGCAGCCTGCATGATGGCTCTTGGGATAGCATCAGATGATGAAGATGATCAGGTATCAGTTTTTGATGAATTTGACTTTACTTATGAAGATTTTAAAACTTGTTTTAAAGATTTCTGCATTGAACATTTTAGGGTAGAAAAAGAATTAAACATAGCTAGAACTGAACTAGAGAAACTTAAGGAAGAAGAAATGCATTTAATAAATCAAAACAAACAAATGAAATTAATGATAAAGAGCTAGAATTGATTAAACTGAGAGAAGAAAATACAAATTTAAAGGAAGAGCTAGCAAAGGCAAAGGCCTTTGAGGACTCACTTAATGGGAGGAGTCAGAAGCTCAAAGACATCACTGAAAACCTCTCTATGAGATTTAACCACTTAGGGTTAGGAGCAGAGCCCTCCACCAGCACAGAACCACCTAGCAAGCCTGTTAGAACCTAATTAATTTGGATTAGGATCCCAACTCAAATAGGGGGAGATTGTTGGAACCTTAGGTTTGATTTGAGTTAGGATCCACCTTTAATGTCTAAAGTTTATATCATAATATATCGTATAACTTAGATTAAATCAGATTAAGTTAATAGGCTGAAAAGAAATATACAGCTAATATAAATAATATACTAAGAAAAATATATATATAATAATAGGCTGAAGAAAATAAATCAACTTCATCTATTGCATTCATATACAGTTTAATCCTAACTTGACATAAATCAAATCTATCCAAATTACATAAAGGTGGATCTGAAAATAAAAAATCTGCTAGTGCCATTTGGAAAAACCTTTTTAAAAAACAAAATAAGAACTAAGTGATCTTTGTGATTTCAACTTCCTCTGATACCAATTGAAAGGGACAATTGATATGCTCTGATGAGTGTGACTGATAAAATCAACCTGCTTTGATACCAATTGAAAGGAGAGTTTAGTTCTTATTATATGTTTTACATTCAAAATAAATGATATAAATAAATATATGTGTTTGCTGATTAATAAAAACAAACAGTTAAAATGCAAAGTAATAAACAGCAAATAAGAAATAAAACAAAACAAGCAAACCAAGCAATCCAGTTGACATAAGGAAATATAGTAGTTCCCCTCAACTGGGTACGTCTACTCTTCTACCCACTGGTAGGAATCCACTGGAGGTTGTTGATAAGGTGCCATCACACCAAGGTGATTTTGATAAGGTGTCCACACACCAATGGGAGTTTTGATCAGGTGCCCAATTCACCTATAAGCTTTTGATAAGGTGCTTATAAACCAAGCTGCAGGTTTTTGCTAATGTGGCCTGTCACCGGGATTAAACTTTTGAAGGGAGTTTTAACCCGTTACAAGATGGGAGGAATAAAAGAAAACAGAAAACACTTGATGAAGATGTTGAAGAGAGCTCCCCCTGTCTGATTAAGTTTGATGACAGCTTGTGGAGGCTCCTTCCCTTGGTTGCAAATCCTCTGTTCTTCTTCTTACAGTTTTAGATCCCTGAGCAATTGATATTTGATTTGGTGTCTCAGGTTGTATATGATCTGCAAAGAAGAAGTTAGGCAAAAAGAAGATGTAATATAAATTTGATCTGCTTCTTTTTGCTCCTCTGTTTCTCTTCTTCTTCTTCCTGTACAGCAAATATGATATGTATATGCTCTTGTCTATGATAATGATAAACTATACAACAATATATATTCTGTATATATATATGTTCTGTCGAGAGATAACAGCTATATCTATTCTGATATATATTATCTGTTGTAATATATTCTGCTGTAATAAAATAATCTGCTGCTTATTATCTGCTGTATACAGAAATGCTTCCTGTTGTCGTGTAAAAGAGTTGTTGTCTTCTTTCGGCTGATTTGAATCCTTGCTGACCAAAGAGGAAGGATATATTATCTCTTTCATTTCCCAGATCCTCGAGCAGACACATGTCCTTCTTTAGCTTGCTGCAACTGCTACAACATTTATTACTTTGCTTCCAACGGCTATAACATTAAATGCCTGCACGTTGTAATGTCAGATCAACAATAGCAATATATAAAATAGAATAAATAAGATATTGTTTTAATAAAGTCTGACAGCAAATATATATTTTAGTCAAGCTAAATAATATAAAATATTACTGGAAGAAATTCGTCGAGCGGAGCTCTACGTTCGTCGAGCTCATCATTTGATTCGTCGACCGGATCATTAAATTTACTGTTTCTGAATATCTGCTGAAATTCGTCGAGCGCCTCACTGAAGGTTCGTTGATATCCTCTTTTCATCGACCGCTGATCTGAGAATTCGTCGACCGCTATTCTGGTTGGAATTCGTCGACCGTTGTTCTGGTTGGAATTCGTCGACCGCTGTTCTGGTTGGAATTTGTCGACCGTTGAGATCTTTGGATTTCGTCGAACGCAGCCTTGAGTTCGTCGAACGGAACTTTTTGTCGACCGCTGAGACCGGATGATTTCGTCGACCGCTGAGCCACTGTTCTTCGACCGCTGAGATGGCTGGATTTTGTCGACCGCTGTTCTCTTCATATTTCATCGAACACAGCTATAATGTAATTCGCAGAGCGCCGTCCGTCGAATGGCGATGGTCGTTCGTCGAACGCAGTTTGACTAATATTATTTTGATTTTAAGTTATATTATTTTCTCTTATATTATTTTCTCTTATAATATTTTCTCTTATATTATTTTCTCTTATTTTCTTCAGCCTATTATTATATATATATTTTTCTTAGTATATTATTTATATATATATTATTTATATTAGCTGTATATTTCTTTTCAGCCTATTAACTTAATCTGATTTAATCTAAGTTATAAGATATATTATGATATAAACTTTAGACATTAAAGGTGGATCCTAACTCAAATCAAACCTAAGGTTCCAACAATCTCCCCCTATTTGAGTTGGGATCCTAATCCAAATTAACTAGGTTCTAACAATCTTCCCCTCTTTGGTTTAGGATTCCTAAGCATAAAAAGTCTTGAATTAACTTAAGGCTTAAGGGATAGAGATTATTTTCTTAAATTTCTTCTTTAAAACTAAGCAATTTCTAATTTCCTAAATCCTGATTTTAAATAGGAATTTTAATATGCGAATTGCTAGCTGTTATAGATTCTAAGAATTTGAAAATCATAAATACAAAGTCTGATAGCTTCTTTCTATAGAATCCCCTTTAATTAGAAGAGACTCACACTCAGTGCCATGATCATTTCTGATCAATGCAACTACAGTAGAATGCTCAACATCATCTTAGGATAAAATCTGGAAGAATGTGAAGTTATCTGACTTATCTTTAAGATAAAAAAATTCAAAAATCTTAAAACTGATGTTTAATTATAATCTGAGCTAAAATATTAAAAAGTTTAAAGATTTGCCTGATAGATAGATATTTTGGCCTTTTTATTTCATTGAAATATAAATTTGAATTTTTAAATTGGTTTTGCTGAACATAAAGAATTTTCTTCTTAAAAGGTTGTTCAAATTTATTAGCTTTAATGAACTTATTTTTTAAACAGATAATATGTTCTGATGATGATTTTAAATCTTCTTTAATTTTATCAGAAATTAATTTGTTTATTATTAGCTCTTTATTGATTATGTTTTCAGAATTTATTAAATTTGTACATAATGAATTAAAAACAGATTTAAATCAGATTTGAAATCTTCAGAGGTAGAGTTGGGATTTGATATTACCTCTTTTACCTTTTCTGAATCAGATTCATCATCAGATATGTAGTTTGAGCCATAAATTACCATCATGCAAAAAGCTCTGGCTTTTTGTTCTTCTTCTTCTTCACTTAGAGTGGGAGATGGTTCTGCATCAAAAATGATGTTAGTGGAAGAAGTAGGAATGGATTCATTTACCATCATAGAGAGGGAGTTCCAAATGCTCTTTGCTGAAGTGCAATCAGCCACTTTAAGAAAAATGTCTTTGGACATTGATTTAGCCAATATCTCCATGGCCATGGCATCAGCACTTTTCAGCATTTCTTGATCATCTGTTGAAGAAGTTGAAGATGAAGTTCCTGTCAAAATGGAATTGAAGATTTCTTCATCTATTGCATTCATATACAGTTTAATCCTAACTTGCCATAAATCAAATCTATCCAAATTACATAAAGGTGGATCTGAAAATGAAAAATCTGCTAGTGCCATTTGGAAAAACCTTTTTAAAAAACAAAATAAGAACTAAGTGATCTTTGTGATTTCAGGTGTTAGCCTGTGTGAAAAATCAACTTCCTCTGATACCAATTGAAAGGGACAATTGATATGCTCTGATGAGGGTGATTGATAAAATCAACCTGCTTTGATATCAATTGAAAGGAGAGTTTAGTTCTTATTATATGTTAAAACTCTTGTTTAAGTTTTACTTTCAAAATAAATTATATATATAAATATATGTGTTTGCTGATTAATAAAACCAAATAGTTAAAATGCAAAGTAATAAATAGCAAATAAGAAATAAAACAAAACAAGCAAACCAAGCAATCCAGATGACACAAGGAAATATAGTAGTTCCCCTCAACTGGGTACGTCTACTCTTATACCCACTGGTAGGAATCCACTGGAGGTTGTTGATAAGGTGCCCTCACATCAAGGTGATTTTGATAAGGTGTCCACACACCAATGGGAGTTTTGATCGGGTGCCCAATTCACCTATAAGCTTTTGATAAGGTGCTTATAAACCAAGCTGCAGGTTTTTGCTAAGGTGGCCTGTCACCAAGATTAAACTTTTGAAAGGAGTTTTAACCCTTTTACAAGATGGGAGGAATAAAAGAAAACAGAAAACATATGTTGTTCTTCTCTTTTGTAAGAAGAAACTTGATGAAGATGTTGAAGAGAGCTCCCCCTGTCTGATTAAGTTTGATGACAGCTTGTGGAGGCTCCTTCCCTTGGTTGCAAATCCTCTGTTCTTCTTCTTGCAGTTTTAGATCCCTGAGCAATTGATATTTGATTTGGTGTCTCAGGTTGTATATGATCTGCAAAGAAGAAGTTAGGCAAAAAGGAGATGTAATACAAATTTGATCTGCTTCTTTTTGATCCTTTGTTTCTCTTCTTCTTCCTGTACAGCAAATATGATATGTATATGTGATGAGTCCCATTTATATACACATTTATGGACTCATCTGGGCCAATTTCCTAGTTTATGCACTACACTTTAGGCATGTTTTCGCTCATATTTGTTATTCCATGCTATGTGCACTTCTAGGCCCGTTTTTGGTGTTATATCATGTTTTTCATCTTTAGTAGTTTTCATACGTTGTTAAGTGCCACTTTCAGTGGTTGGATTTGTGGTTATGCTGGAACAGGAGTCGTGCAGGTGTTCCCGGTACAATTCTATACAGGAACACTGCGCACGATCACTGGTTCTAGTGCGCACGACCACTGGTCATGCGCCACTGATCGTGCGCACTTAACGCCTTTTTTATGAGTTCTGTCTGGCTTATCGCACGACCACTGACGACAGTGCGCACGACCACTGGTCGTGCGCCATTGGTCATGCGAACATTGTATTTTATAATTTCTGACCTTGCAGGCTCCGCCCAGGCAGAGCGCACGATCACCAAATTCTAGTGCGCACGACCACTGGTCGTGCGCCACTAATCGTGCGCACTGTTTATTCCAGCGCCTATAAATAGCCCTGCTCGCGATTTAGGTCAGATCTCTCGCCGTTTTTCCGCCCAGCTCCGCCTTTCCGCCCATTTCCACAGGTTTTCGCCCCCTAGGCCTCCTCCATCATCCAAGGGCTTCAAGGAGGAGATTCTACACTCATCTTCATCGCCAAGGAAGGAGTTCCTCGCATCGGACGTGGCCGGATTGTAAAACGCTGGAGAAGACAGGTCCATTGGGAGGTGTGACAGCCCTCCTCTACCCCGGACGCAGTTGGGACCGAGCTAGGACGTGGATTGACAACCCAACGATTCCTACCGTGAATCTACAACGAGACTCCGGATTCGGTCGTATCTCTTGCCTCTTTCTTCTACTTGTGTGGTTGTATTTGTTTGTAATCTTTATATTTAGATGATGACACTATGAATCTTGTTTATTAATGTTCATTTCATGTTTATGGAATCATATTATTCATATGTGTGAATGAGGTGCGTCGCCATCCATTTTCCACTCCACCACCGTGTCCGGTGCCGCACTAGCAATTGCTAGTGGCGTGCTTGTCGAAGAGGTGCTTGCGACCCTCATCTGTATGCCTACTCTTCCATCCGCCTAGCGAAGCGTGGCATAGCGGCCCGTGTATTCCATCCCGCCTAACGAAGCAGCGCGCTCAAGGCCTGCATAGTTCGATCCGTTTGCCTACTCGTCCATCCGCCCTTACGAAGTAGCGCGTTCAAGGCCTACGTAGTCTTCCATCCCGCCGAGCGAAGCTTTGCATAGCGGCATTGCATAGGAGTAGTTATAGTATTTTCTCTTTATTTTCCATAATCCAAAACCCCCGCTTTCGCATCCATCCGACTTAAGGACTTCAATCTCAAGTCCTCCTCAATAGTCAACTCCACCTTACTGTGTTCCTTCCGAGATCGATACTCGAGGATTTACTCCTCGTTTTATATTACTTGAACGATCGGTACACTGCCGTGTCGTGCCGCAGTCTAGCCACCATCTATAGTGGTGTGTAGGATTTGCGCATCAAGTTTTTGGCGCCGTTGCCGGGGAACACAGTCGTGTGAGTTTTCTTGAGAGGGAAAACCTGAGAGAGAAGCCCTTCCATTTGTAAATTGCATTTCTTTGTTTTATTTATTTTTTCTATTTCATTTTCTTGTTTTAATTAGGTTGCTTTAGTAATTTTTGTTAGGTGTGGTATTTCGCACAATAGTGTCCTTCGTTTTGAATCGTTTTATCTTCGCACTATGTGGGCACATCTAAATATCCGTTGCCGTTGGTGTGGAGCTACTTCCCACTCTAGTGATGAATGCCCTACGGAGAATAGTAAGCATAATTCTTATAGCCCAGCATATGGAGCACCGACTTCGTCTGGTACTCCATATGGTGCGCGTAAGTCTTATGGCTACTCTGCTGAGCCTTTACCGTCTTACTTCTTTTCGGCTTCAGCCCCCGCTGTGCCAAAGAAGCCCGCAAGGCAGTGCCGGTTTTGTCGGAGCACTGATCATGCCTTGAAGGACTGTGCCGAGTATCTTCGCTAATTGGATGAGGATGACGAGCCGGATATCCGGATCGTCCCAACTCCTAACTCTGGCGGCACACCTTCAACATCCGGTTATGTGTCTTTGTCACCTTCACATCTTGAAGGGAATGGCATGGATACGGCCACCGGATGTGTGGCTGATCTGGGCACCGACATTGCTGAGCCCATTCTCCTAGTGCATCCACCACCTCTAGTGGATTCGATTCATTGTGAGGAATCGGTGCTCGAGTTTTATCCGAGCACTACTCCTCCCCCTGTTGTGCATACTATACTCGTCTCCGACGACATTGTTGAGGATGTGTCGCAGGATGAGGCTGACGATCTAAGTATTGTGCTTACTCCTATGGATGAGGATAACCTTCTAGGTGAAGAGGAGCTTTTCTCAACACCGGTGGAGGAAGTCCAAATCTTGGGCATGGCCACTGTCGATCCCGCCGAACCTTGTAGCATTGATGACAATGCAAACATTATTTTACTTACCCAACCTGATGGGAGTGAGACCGGGATCACTCCCCCGATTGATTTTTATTCATGTTCTTCTTCTTTTTTATTTCTTGATCCCCTTTCTCTATCTGAGCCTGTGCATGTTGAGTCTTCACAGGTACCCCAGGAGGACTTGGAGCATGTTGCTCAAGTCAATGATGAGTGTATCCTCATATGTGAGGAGGTTGATCCCCCCTCTGTAGAGGAAGCTCCACTCATTTCCTTCTCCTCCTGCTGCCTCCCTGGAGATGATACCTTGCTGGGCAAGGATATTTTTGGTGAGTTGAGTGAGGATTCCTCCTCTTCTTATTTTTTATTCCCTCAACCTGTGACGAGCAGGTATTATTTATATTCGGGTAGAGGCATGACTGTTCTGTTGCCGTATCAGTACCCGCTACCGACACGCATATTAGAACAGTTACCTATGCACTTCTCTTTTCATAGACCCATTAGCTAGAACTATTTTCAATTTGAATAAGTCGTGCTGGGAGGACAATACCCCAGTAGTTATCTTACTTTTCCTGCATTTTTATTTATTCTAATCATGTTTAGTTAGCTGTAGTTTATTTTAGTTTGTCTTTTTCTTTTGTTTTTGTGGAGCTCACCCCTGCAGGTACTCATTGCAAATTCTGAATGGCGGGTTTGCTTCAGATTTCCACGCACCTTCTGGTATGCTCACTTGCTGAGCATTGGGTAACTTCTTCCCTAGCTTTCGATTTTGATTTTCACTGTCATATTATTATGTTGTATTGTTTAGATTAAGTCTGGGGGAGAGCCGTTATATGTTACCCACTGCACGTGCACATCTCATTTGCATACTAGAAGTATTTTAATTTCAGTTATTTAGTATTGTTCATCTTCACTGTACACCACTGCACCCACTTTAGCGCGCACTCGCTTGTTTGTATGCTTCCGTATATTCAATTCTTGGATGTGATGTAGGAAGTGCTGTATTAGCCAAAATAATTGCAAGATGGAGTGGAATGTTGACTCTTGTAGTGCTCTAGTTGAATACTCGTGTTTGCATAGGGATTTGAGTAGAATTAGTTTTTGTTTATGCTTCTAATTTATAATTTGTAGATTTGCGTAGATTTTAATTTATTTTACTCAAAATGGTGAATGCGGTTGAATCTTGCGGTAGCGTGGTATTGTGTGTAGGCGAATGTGAGGTTCGTGTTGCTCGAGTCGGGAGGAAGGATTACCTTTCTCGGGGGTTAAGAACTTGCCCCAAGCGACTCTCGAAGCATGGGTGCGAATGACTTGCAAGTTGAGCGTGACATAGGTCATCTATTTGGCAAGCTTGAGCTTTGTTCTACCACTCCTATACACTAACCGCTGCTAGCCTATTTTGCGCCTACCCGATCTTTTGATTCAGCCCCACCATACTTCACCAAGGCCTAAAAGCTAATCCTATTATCGCAACCAAAAATTAAGTTAAGAGCATTTATGAATTGTAATTTTTCAATGCGGTGCGGTGATGCGTAACTTCAGTGTTGATGTGGAAGTTTTAAAAAAAATGTCTTTGTGTTGAGAATTGTGCTAATTAATTTGGGGATAAAAAGAAAAGAAAAAGAAAAGAAAAAAATATATATATATATTTATCCCTAGCGCTTTAATTGAAGCATATTTTGGTATTGATTGTTGTAGGCCGTGTGCACACCCGGTTTCAAAGTCATGTCTGGGGGTGTGTTACACGTGTATTATTGGGGCTGCTATGATTTAGCACTTTTGTGTGCTCATTTGGGTTGCGATTAGCCTTCACGTTTATCTTTGCATTCCAAACCGTAACCCAAGCCTCATGTATACCTAAAGTCCTATCGATTCGTCTTGTGAGTTCACTAGCGCCGTGGAGAGAGTGTGACCGGGCGAGCATATGGTTCTCGACGTTGATGGATTTCAACGGAGATAATTCCGAGTTCCGGTCTTGGGTAACATTCACCTGCGCGTCTAGCTTACTTTCGTACTACGCGAGACCACGAGATTCACCAACATTCCATTTCTGAGTAAAAATAAATTCCTTTTTACGCATTTACACTTTTATAAAGTAGCTAGCATATGTAAAAACTTCTTCTAATGAACTTCTATGCACACTAGTAGGAAACTTCGCATTCTATTCCATGTTTGCAATTTTTTTGGTTAGCTATGCTTTTCCTACTCCGCCGGATATGTTTGCTCGGGACGCGCAAACAGGTAAGTCTGGGGGTGTGATGAGTCCCATTTATATACACATTTATGGACTCATCTGGGCCGACTTCCTAGTTTATGCACTACACTTTAGGCATGTTTTCGCTCATATTTGTTATTCCATGTTATGTGCACTTCTAGGCCCGTTTTTGGTGTTATATCATGTTTTTCATCTTTATTAGTTTTCATGCGCTGTTAAGTGCCACTTTCATTGGCTGGATTTGTGGTTATGCTGGAACAGGAGTCGTGCAGGTGTTCCCGGTACAATTCTATACAGGAACACTGCGCACGATCACTGGTTCTAGTGCGCACGACCACTGGTCGTGCGCCACTGATCGTGCGCACTTAACGCCTTTTTTATGAGTTCTGTCTGGCTTATCGCACGACCACTGACGACAGTGCGCACGACCACTGGTCGTGTGCCATTGGTCGTGCGAACATTGTATTTTATAATTTCTGACCTTGCAGGCTCCGCCCAGGCAGAGCGCACGATCACCAAATTCTAGTGCGCACGACCACTGGTCGTGCGCCACTGATCGTGCGCACTGTTTATTCCAGCGCCTATAAATAGCCCTGCTCGCGATTTAGGTCAGATCTCTCGCCGTTTTTCCGCCCAGCTCCGCCGTTCCGCCCATTTCCGCAGGTTTTCGCCCCCTAGGCCTCCTCCATCATCCAAGGGCTTCAAGGAGGAGATTCTACACTCAACTTCATCGCCAAGGAAGGAGTTCCTCGCATCGGACGTGGCCGGATTGTAAAACGCTGGAGAAGACGGGTCCATTGGGAGGTGTGACAGCCCTCCTCTACCCCGGACGCAGTTGGGACCGAGCTAGGACGTGGATTGACAACCCAACGATTCCTACCGTGAATCTACAACGAGACTCCGGATTCGGTCGTATCTCTTGCCTCTTTCTTCTACTTGTGTGGTTGTATTTGTTTGTAATCTCTATATTTAGATGATGACACTATGAATCTTGTTTATTAATGTTCATTTCATGTTTATGGAATCATATTATTCATATGTGTGAATGAGGTGCGCCGCCATCCATTTTCCACTCCACCACCGTGTCCGGTGCCGCACTAGCAATTGTTAGTGGCGTGCTTGTCGAAGAGGTGCTTGCGACCCTCATCCGTATGCCTACTCTTCCATCCGCCTAGCGAAGCGTGGCATAGCGGCCTGTGTATTCCATCCCGCCTAACGAAGCAGCGCGCTCAAGGCCTGCATAGTTCGATCCGTTTGCCTACTCATCCATCCGCCCTTACGAAGTAGCGCGTTCAAGGCCTACGTAGTCTTCCATCCCGCCGAGCGAAGCTTTGCATGGCGGCATTGCATAGGAGTAGTTATAGTATTTTCTCTTTATTTTCCATAATCCAAAACCCCCGCTTTCGCATCCATCCGACTTAAGGACTTCAATCTCAAGTCCTCCTCAATAGTCAACTCCACCTTACTGTGTTCCTTCCGAGATCGATACTCGGGGATTTACTCCTCGTTTTATATTACTTGAACGATCGGTACACTGTCGTGTCGTGCCGCAGTCTAGCCACCATCTATAGTGGTGTGTAGGATTTGCGCATCAATATGTTCTTGTCAATGATAATGATAAACTGTACAGCAATATATATTTTGTATATATATATATGTTCTGTCGAGAGATAACAGCTATATATTTATTCTGATATATATATATTATCTGCTGTAATATATTCTGCTGTAATAAAATAATCTGCTGCTTATTATCTGCTGTATAAAGAAATGCTTCCTGCTGTCGTGTAAAAGAGTTGTTGTCTTCTTTCGGCTGATTTGAATCCTTGCTGACCAAAGAGGAAGGATATATTATCTCTTTCATTTCCCAGATCCTCGAGCAGACACATTTCCTTCTTTAGCTTGCTGCAACGGCTACAACATTTATTACTTTGCTTCCAACGGCTATAACATTAAATGTTGGCACGCTGTAATGTCAGATCAACAATAGCAATATATAAAATAGAATAAATAAAATATTGCTTTAATAAAGTCTGACCGCAAATATATATTTTAGTCAAGCTAAATAATATAAAATATTACTGGAAGAAATTCGTCGAGCGGAGCTCTACGTTCGTCGAGCTCATCATTTAATTCGTCGACCGGATCATTAACTTTAGTGTTTCTGAATATCTGCTGAAATTCGTCGAGCGCCTCACTGAAGGTTCGTCGATCTCCTCTTTTCGTCGACCGCTGATCTGAGAATTCGTTGACCGTTGTTCTGGTTGGAATTCGTCGACCGCTGTTCTGATTGGAATTCGTCGACCGCTGTTCTGGTTGGAATTCGTCGACCGCTGAGATCTTTGGATTTCGTCGAACGCAGCCTTGAGTTCGTCGAACGAAACTTTTCGTCGACCGCTGAGACGGGATGATTTCGTCGACCGCTGAGCCGTTGTTCTTCGACCGCTGAGATGGCTGGATTTCGTCGACCGGTGTTCTCTTGATATTTCATCGAACGCAACTATAATGTAATTCGCAGAGCGCCGTCCGACGAATGCCGATGGCCGTTCGTCGAACGCAGTTTGACTAATATTATTTTGATTTTAACTTATATTATAATCTCTTATATTATTTTCTCTTATAATATTTTCTCTTATATTATTTTCTCTTATATTATTTTCTCTTATTTTCTTCAGCCTATTATTATATATATATTTTTCTTAGTATATTATATATATATATTATTTATATTAGCTGTATATTTCTTTTCAGCCTATTATCTTAATCTGATTTAATCTAAATTATAAGATATATTATGATATAAACTTTATACATTAAAGGTGGATCCTAACTCAAATTAAACCTAAGGTTCCAACAAAGCCTGCCTGGAAAAATCCAGTGTCATTTGTTAGACCCAGAGATTATCACCCCAGTGAGAAGAGCAAATCAACTAAGGGTAAGGTTGGTAGCTGTTCAGATAGGATAGATAAACCCAACAAAATACATCTCAATAAGAAAGAAAAACCATATGGTGAAAACAACATAGGGAAATTAAATAACCACAATCAAAAGGGTAAGTCAAGACCTAGGATAATAAAACACTCTTCTGAATTATTATATCTAGATACATTTTATACCTATCTCAAATTTCAAAATAATGGGTTTGGGAAAACCATTCCCTATCATCCCAAAGGGTATCATGAAAGACTCTCTTACTCTTTCATTGAACCCTACAATGGTAAAAGAAAAGGGTCCAAGGTAACATGGGTTCCTTCTAATGTTTGATTTACTTGTGCAGGGTTAGGGAAGGTCCCACTCAAGAGGAAATTGAGTGGGAAGAGTGTTGTAGGTCATGAATAAGGAACAAAAATCATTCAAGGGAGTAATTTCTATCTTGAATCCTCCTTAACACTTATTACATCATATTATGATCTATTTTCAATAAATAAAATTACTGGGAAAAACAGCAAGAATCTTCTAAAAGAACTAAATATGTTTAGTAAGAGATGCGTCGAATAGAAGTCGACGTACCATTGACTTCTACTCGACGCCAGTGTTGAGAAGTACGCAGAGCGGACAATTCAAAAATAATTCGACGCAGCGTCAAGTTCTTTTCGACACATACGTTGACTTAACAATTGTTGATTGAGCTCGAAGTCACGTCGACTCGAAGTCGACGTAACGTCAACAGAACTACGTCGACTTAGGGTCTCTGAATAATCTCAAAGCTACGTCAAGTATTAGTCGACGCAACATCGATATATCAACGCGCACAGAATTGCTTCTAGAATAATCTCAACACAGCTTTGCGCGCCAAATAATAAGTAATATCGACGGTGCGTCTACACAAACCCTAAGTATCGGCGATTCATCTATTTTTAAGCAATTACTGCGTCGAAACATTTACACTTTCGAATACTCTTTCTCTTGCTCTCGTGCTCTCCAGCTTTCCTGTGCATCTCTCTCTCTCTCTCTCTCTTGCTCTTCATCTTTGCAGGTACACTCAAAGAGATAGCTCCTCCCAAGGTTAATTCAGGATTCGATGTGGATGTGGATTCGTTCAGCGCAACCGCAGAAAGCTTCAAGGCCATCTTTGGCCTATTTCAAAATGTTGGGCTAACTAAGTTGATATCCACTAGATGCAAAATCTTGGATATTGAACTTAATGAGTTCAAAGATAGTATTCAAATAGGAGAGGATGGCTCCCTTAGTGGGAAAGTTTATGAGACAGACATTCTCATCACAGAGGAGCGTTTAAGACAAACTTTTGATCTTTCAACTGGGGAAGATTCAGATGATCTGACAGGGGAAGAGGCCAAGAGAGTCCTAGAGATCATGCAGTTCAAAAGTGAGAAAGCAATCAATCTCAAAAAGATTGACTTGGGAGAAGAGTATAAGTTTCTGGCTGACATTGTTGGAAAGGTGCTGCTATGCAAAGTCTCTGCTCATGATGCCATACCAAAACAGCAGCTACAAGTTATGGGAATTCTAGTTCTCCAGAAGAAGATAAACAGGGGGAGATTGCTCCTGAAGATGATTGGGCACAAATATGCCCACAAGGAAAATGCATATATGAGAATTATGAGCCAAGTCTTTTTCCATCATTATCCAGCAATATGCAAGTCAAAAGGAGTGCCCATTCCCCCCTGGGAAGAGAATTAATATTGGAATCTTTTCCAAGTGGACCAGGAAAATAGTGAAGCCTGGTCAAGCTCCAACATCTCCTCATCCTCTAGAGTCAAACAGGGAGATTCCAGATCCCCCAAGGGATGATCTTCCCCCAATGGACACTATTCTAGAGCCCCATCAAGAAGATACACCAGCCTCTTCTCAACAACAGCAACTGCAATAGCAATTCCAATCCACTTCATCACTTGAGACATCTTCTCTACAAACCCATTTACCTCCATCCTCTACAATTCCAGGTTGTCAACCTGCTCCACCTCCATCTTCATCAACTCACTTCTCACCAGAGGTGTATCATTCCCTTTCCCCCATCCAAGAAGATGTTCCTCCATCACCTCCTCCATCTACATCTTATCCCCCCAAAATTGATATTGAGCAAATCATCTCCAAGGCTGTGGCCATTGCCTCCTCAACTTTTGTAGATCAAGTGGCCTCTCAGGCTAGGAAATTTGACAAAAAGTACTCACAGATAGAGGGTGAGTTATTAAGTTTTCAAAAATCATTTCAGAGCCTCAAAGAGTTTATATCTTCCTCCATGGTCTCAAGAGAATTCTTAACCTCGCTAGCCAGCAAGGTCAAGAAGGGGGAGAACATCCTAGAGGAAGAAATACCCCGTACTGTTATGAGTGGACATGATCAAGGGAATGTTGATAATGAGCCTGATCCTGACAAGGTAACTAACTTTCAGGATCCACAGTCTCAGGGGGAGCCTACTCCAGATGTCCAAAGGGACCTAAATGCAGAAAGGGCAGGGGATCAGGGGGAGCCTCAAGATGAGAATCCATTAGATGAGGTGGCCAAGATTGCCAAGGAAGTTGTTGTGGATGGTGAGCAGAATGCACAAGAACAGGGGGAGCATGCCAATGCCAGTGTTGCTGAAAATCTAGCATTATCTCTTGATGAAGATGAGCCTCTGAAGATAGCTCCAAGGAAAGTCAACCCAGTAGTATTCTTAAGAAAAAGGAAGACTCCTGAGAAGGATTCCTAAATCTTTGATTATCAAGGTATTCTATGATTATTCATTTTGAACACAAATATATTCTGGGAAGAACAAATGTTACACAACTTTACAGCCTGTCAAGTAAATGGAACTGCATGTGATTTCAGTATGTCCTATGTTATATCTATGTTGTAATGAATGTACTGTTGTTTATACAAAAGAATATGTAAAATCACTTCAGTCAATCTATAAAATTTGTTAAGATAAATAGGTGGAGATTGTTGGGAAAAACCCTTGATTTAACTTAACAAATTAACTAGAAGTGATTTTATCTCTTAAGATTAAATTACCCATTGTATAGTGAGGGTAATCTGGTCTTTAGATGTCTTGGGATGTCTCACTCAACATAGGGTGTCAGAACCAGATCAAGGGAAGCAAGATTGGGCTAAGTTAACATTTGCGTCGAATAGAATTCGACGCGACATCGAGTCCATATCGACGCTACTCAGACTAGAAGTCCAAATGGTTCAACCCTTCTGTCGAAGTAACTCAAGTCGACGTTACGTCGAATAAAAGTCGACGTAGAGGTGATGGGTTTGTCGAAGTAACTTGAGAAGTCAATGCAGCTTCTACTTCAACTCAACGCAGAAGGGGATATCCGTCGAAGCCAACTAAAGTCGACGGAACGTGGACTTCATCTCGACGTAGAAGATGGAGTTCAGAGCAAGGCAGATCAACTCGACGGATGCATCGAGAAGATATCGATGCAACATCGACTAGCAGAGTTCAGTCAGAGCTCAGATGAAATCGAAGCAGCTCCTAGAAGAACTCGAAGCTACGTCGATAAGAGAAGAAATGAATTCGACGCTACGTCGAATATAGTTTGTAATGGTATATCTTTTCAGCTGTCTTTCTGATCCTTCTTTCATGGCCCACATCCTTCACGATGGTTCCCCAACGGCTCAATAATTGCCTGAAATATAAAGGAGCATTAAAGAAGAAGACAAAAAGTTTTCTTGGAAACATATTCTTTCCAGGTGGACGAGCCAAGAATTAAAAAGGAATGAAAGAGAAAGTGATAAGCAGATTACCTTATCAAGGCATATCAGAAAGGGAAAGATATTCAAATTTGAATAAGGAATAATAAAAGGAGAAGGGAAGACAGAGGCAGACAAGGCATTAATCGCAATCGGTCGTCTCCTTCATTTTCTAGGGCTTCCTCTTCTTCTCCCTCTCTCAGAAATCCTAACACAGCAAAGAGAAAAAGAAAAAGAAGGCTCTGTTGTTCTTCATCACATAGAACAGATGATCTGAAAGCTGCTCTTCATCACAATCTCTTAGCAGCCAGATCATAATCTGAAGAAGAAGAAAGGATCTGACAGTACAAATCTCCTGCAAATTATCACTATCTAAAGCAGGGGCTAATCAAGAGCTGATCCTTTGGAACAACTAATAGGTTGATCTTCATACAACCATCTTCAAGAATTCTGAGAACAGAATTCCTTCAACCTTCTCCCTTCTTCTTTCTCATTCTGTAAAAAAGTTTTATTAATCTCTCTTCAAAGGATTCAGTAGTTCAAGATCTCCTTATCAAAAGATCTGGTGGTTCAAGATCTCCTTATCAAAAGATCTGGTCGTTCATTATCTCCTTGTCAAAAGATCATTGGTTCTAAGAGTCTCCTTATCAAAAGATTCAGGCACAGTGGTGCATTCCTACCAGGTGGTAGAAGAGAGGACTGCCCACATTTTGGGGAACCTCTATAAAATTGTCTTTTGGTTGCTGATTTTCTGTGCTGTCCCAACTTATTTTCTGCACTTTAATTTCTGCACCATATTTATTCTGCTTGTGTTCTTGTTCAGCATAAATCTTTAATTAAGTTTATTGTTTTCACAGTTTGGATAGAAATTATTTTAAATCTCTATTCACCCCCCTCCCCCCTCTAGAGGATTCTCAGAGGTACACTGTGCACTTTCAACCATTATGACAATGGTTCTTCAAATTATATAGAATCAAAACTATATTTGGTCTGATCGGTTCTGATTCCGGTTCAGCATAATTTTTGGAACCGTCGTGTTAACGGTTCCGGTTCCGGTTCAACAAAAACCAAAATCAAACCAGCTACTAACGGTTCGGTCTGGTTACAATCGGTTCTGTGTCATAGTTGTAATCATTTTATAACTTTATAATTTGAGTCATTAGACTCATTCACAAATATTATTATCTCCTTAAAAATGCATATTTGAAAAGAAAATTGGAATTCAAATGGTTAGAGCAATAATTTCATAGTTTATTAAGTCTAAATATGTTAAAATTAAACAAATACATATATACATTCAATAATATCTAATTTGGCGCATTACTAGGCATCTAATGAAGTCATCTCGACTTTGATCTTGATTAATTTGATAATGCTCAAATCACTTGATGACTCATTGTTACCTAATAATAGTGTTTGCGCCATCTATTTTCTTTAGTAAAGCAAACAGGAGGAATGCATATGCTTCCTAAGTGTAGAAGTTTCATTACTTGACATGTGAACGAAAACTTTCTGACAATGAAGACAAGTTGACTTTCTATTTAATAAATCTTTACTGAAATGTTCTCCCATATTTTTAATCCTTTTCTCTTTTTACTATTAGAACAATCACTAATTGGTTGATAAGATTGACTAACACCATTCACATCATGGTTAGACTAAGTTGACCCTAGAGATAGAATAACATGCATGTGCTAAACTCAAAAGATAAAGTTTTTATTAAGAAAATGGAAAGGGAGAGAGAACAAAGACTATCGAAAAATCACTTAGGAGAAGCCAGTCGAGAAAGTCATCGATTCCGTACTTAGATCCAAAGCCCTAGCAAAAAGATCAGAATAAACACTGCTGAAACGAACAATGCCAGAATGGGGAAAAGAAAACCTTCAGCGATCGAGCAAGAAGGAAGCCTTTGGCGCAGAGGAGTGCTGAAATGACCTAATGTTACGTGGCCTATGTATGAGTATTTGAATCCCGTTGCAATCGGACGACGCTGCAATCGGACGGTGCTGCAATCAAACGACTGATATAGCTATATTCGTATAGATAATAAATATATATTATTAATATTATACAAAAAAATATTATAATAATAATAATAATAATAATAATAATAATAATCGGATTGCAGTTCAGTTCTGCTTCGGCCCGGTTCGGGTCTAAAAAATTTTAAACTGCTCAAGTCATTTATGTTGCGGTTCTGATTCCTGTCCGGATAATAAAATAAAAGAATCACACTCTGACCATTGTTATTTAATATTCCAAATTTCAAACTGAAACCCGAATAATTCGAGAACGGTTCGGTCCGGTTCTTTGCAATTCCAATTCGGTTTACGATTCTCGATTTTAAGTGACAGCACACCTCTCATAACACGACAGTACACCTCTCATTCGTCTTCATGAATTTTTTTGCTGTCTAAATATAATATTTAATAGAAATTGAGAGAATAATGAGACATTTTATGAAATAAACAAGAAAACATAAATTAAAGCCACTTTAAAAAAAATGAAAATTTTATAATAAAGAAATGATAAAATTAACATAATGAATACTACATCAAAACTCATCTTACCCTATTATAATAATAGATATAAATTTTAAAATTTAAAATAAATATATATAAATTAAAGCCATTTTTTATAAACGTAAAAAAAATATTAAAGAAAGGATAAAATTAGAAAAAAAAAATTATAATAAAGAAATAGCGATGTTAAACGCAGGCCAGTTTTGGCTATATGCAGGCCACAGTTTAAAACAAAATCATTCTTTTCAACCAGCATTTTTTCCTTTTCGACATACAGCCGCTGGCCGAGATTGAGCTTCCTCTCTGATCTCCTCTCCCTCCTCCGGCAACTCCGGTCAGTGATCCTCTCCGACCGACCACCTCCTTCCCTTCTCCGGCCGGCGAGCTCCTCTCTTCCTCTATAACTTATTTTTCTATTTTCAAAAAGACTTCATTTATCAAAATGCTGTAAATCGTGCTATGCATCTGAATTTAATTAAATGATAGTGTTTTATGCATAAATAAAGCCAGGCGTTTTTGTAATTTTACACATTTTTTATTGATTGAAGTCTTGAAATGGGTGACCATAAACATATTTTTTGTGACATATATAATCAAAATAATTATAATATATTTTGTTAGACTATTATTGTGGATCAAATAGACCGCAATAATATATTTATTTGACTTTTATGAATGCAGTATTGTTGGCCTACATATATCTACGGCCTGCATAAAGCCAAAAAAAGACTGCATATAACATTGCTCTTAAAGAAATAATAAATTTAGAATGAGGGATATTTTATCAAATAATTTTTCTCTTTTAAAACAAAATAAATATATAAAACAGATATTTTCGCTTTTGAAAAAACAAACTCAATCGCAAGGGAAACCACGCCAATTCTCAGCCATTAAAAAGCTGTAAGAACTCTGCAAACTCAATCCGGATCATCCACTTGTCCACAGATAAACCATACTGATCCAATCACAGCACGGAAAGAGCTGGAAACCAGAATGCCGCGAGTACAAGCATCCTGTCAAGACGAAGAACTCCCCCCAAGAAAAGCAAAGCATCCATAAAGCTGGAAATTTACATTAAAAAAAGCCGCAAGATTCGTCCTTTCAATCCTTTCGCTTTCCTCAAAATCAAAATATCTGTTTTCCGCAGAGCAGATATGTATTAAAAAAGGGATTTTTATACGAGCTTTTCATAGATTCGCTTGCTTTACATAATACCATTTTTAAATTTTATAACGAAGTTCATAATAACAACACAGACAGGTTCTTTCAAAGCCCACAAGTACTAATAAAGAACATTCGTCTACTGGGAATTGGGAGACATTTCTGTTTGTTTGAGCAGTTTAAAATGAGAGCTACTGTTTGAAATGAAGCTTATTGTAAGAATGAGAGTTACAAAAAAGTTTTTTTGCCCTCCCCCGCCACTGTCGAAAACATAATGGAGGTTTACCAAATATGTGTTTATCTCTGATGGGGCTTTTCTCCAATCAAAGATGGAGCTAAAATACCTACACAAATAGAGCCTAAATGAGAGATAAGAGCACTCGTTTATGCCTACAGCAGAAAACAGAATCATGGATGAATTGCTTTTGAACACAGGTAATTAATCGATGATCAGATACTATGAAGTACATTAGTTGAATTCAGTTCAAAACCGCCACACAAACTCTAAATTACTGCAAAAAACCTGCAAACAAGCAGGCAAACCATATGCCAGCCTTCTTCAGTCATCTGCAACAAACAAACAAAAAGAGAGAAGAATGATGACTAAATGAACAATGTAAGCGCTAAATTAATGGAGCATGTTTGAATTTGAAGCTAACCGTTTTGGGATAGGGAAGTGGTGGTGGAGAAATCAGAAGAGACCATGGGTATCGAAATGGAGAGCTGGGTGGTGGCAAACGAGGCCTGGTTCGCTCTCTCGTCCTCGAGATCCGACCAAGAATCCCGTGTCCTCGGCCACTCATCGAAGAAGGGCAGCAGAGGTTGAGCAGACTTGCAGGGAGGTTCTAAAGAGCTGAACTCGCTCCCGAATAATGAATGCTGGTGATGATTATGATGTAAGGAGCTAACAGGGACCGACCCGAGATCCTGCATCGGTTGGAGCTGAAGGTAGCTGCAATGGAGGAAAGAGTCGTCTTTTTCTTTGGAGAGCGGAAATGAATAGATTGGAGAGGGCATCTGGCGCCACGAGCTGTCAAACGAAGAGTGCATGGAAGGAGTCCTCAAAGTTCCGGAAGCTTCTGAGAAGAAGCTGCACTTGTCCAACTCAGGTTTTGATTCATGAAGATACCTGAATATCTAGGTTAGATGACAAAGATTATGGATCCATGAGCAGATAGAATGTATACTGGAGTATAACAGGATCTTCTATGATTCAACATTGCAAACATCTTAAAATGGTTTTGTAATTGAATCCAAGGAATGATAGAATCTAGTAAATATCATCTTTTTCTAAACATATTTCCAATCTTCAAACATACCACTTTAATGGCATCAAAATTCGAAAAGAATTTTAATTTTTTTTGATATTTTCATTCATTTCAATGGATTTAGTTTGAGAAGTAATTGCTACAAGACATCATGAATTGGGGCCACATAAGGGCAGCCCGGTGCACAAAGCATCCCAGCGCAGCAAGGGTCCGGAGAAGGGTCTCACCACAAAGGTGAAATGTAGGCAAACCTTACCCTGCAGTTTTTGTAAGAGGCTGCTTCCAGGACTCGAACCCGTGACCTCAAGGTCACACGGCAACACCTCAACCGGTGCGCCAAGGCTCCCCTTCTAACCAAGGATGGTCCGAAAACATCTGAAGAACACACATCATAAGAAAATTGATTCTCATTTATTTGATTTTTGGTATTAACACAATATTTCTTCAGATGAGAACAGACGCATTCTTTTCAAATGAATTACTTCACCCAAAAGAGTATTCGCTGCCTAATTCATATACCACACTAATTGGCATTTAGGCAGAGCATTAGGCAATTGAAGTCAATGTTTAGGCTTTGTATAGTTTATAATAGCAATGTGAGGGCTGCAAAATAAAGTCCTGGGGATGTAAAAATAGATATGAAAGGAATGAAGAGTCTCTTAAATCCTAACCTTTCTTTCACTCCCTCCCTTAGGTCCAGTTTGGTGGACCGCCATCGAACCATGGAATGTGCGAACATGACCGAAGTCTGAGTCCTGCAGTCGCAATCCGACTGAAATTAACGGTTTCCCTCAGTTTAATCTTTCCCTAATACAGAGCCCAAGTTCTCACTCTCCCTGCCCAAAGATTCTTTATCTCAATCCACTCTTGATCTTAAGAATTCATATTCATTCACTTAAATCAACAGGACTTAGCATTACACAAACACTACTGTACAACATTACATAAATTAGAACATATTTTGACTTAAGAAAGAGAAGATACAAAATTGTTGGTCCTAAATATTTCTCGAAGAATTTTGAAGTAAATCATGCTCAATTTATATCACAGGCGACTACAAATTTAGGAATAATGATTACACTAATAGACAAATGCCGACCTGATTGTTTGTCCGGGAGATAAGAAAGAGAAGTCATAATATTAATAACCCAATAATGACGAATATCTCATACAATATGTTTGATCCTACGAAAACATTGATCGGGATTAACAATAATAAACCAATTCGACGAAATAAAAAAATGCTTAATTAATCAGCAGAAGTATAACAGAATAGTAAAATGTTACGTGCTTCTGTAGCGTGGTGGTGGTTCTTTGGATGGATGTCTGGAGATGGCGAGGAAGGCGGAGATACAAGGGACTCACAGAAGGAGGGCAAAGGAGAAGAAGAGGAAGAGGGCTCAACCCGAACTCTAAAGGATTCTTATATATACTTACATGATTGCATAATCGTAATAAATCAGAATACTTAAGAGATTTATATAAAATAACCTACTAGACTCGATGACATGGTAATTAAAAGACACGACATACGTCGACACAAACAAAAATTAAAAAATACATAAAACAAATGGATAACGGATCATGTGGTACCATAATATAAAAATTCTTCAAGATAAATATCAATAGATTTCCATAGTAATACTGCGATTTTTAAATATACATATCAAATGAGGCCTCATTGACCTAATTATTAAATTGGGATCCTTGCAATGAACAATTACACGTATTTGAGGAATTTATACTCATGAGATAGAGGATAGGCCTGGAATAATAATTGTGATGCAACATAAACAAGGTTAATTTCAGAATTTTAAGTACTTCTGTCTATCTCCAATGAGATAAACTCTTCGTAGCCCCTTCTCCTTCACCATGCTCCTCGCCATGTTCATGATGGTGAGGTTCTTCCTTTCTGCTACTCCGTTCTGCTGCGGTGAGTACGCCGTCGTCAGCTGGTGTGAGATCCCATTCTCCTTACAAAAAGTATCAAACAGCTTCGAGGTGTACTCCCCACCCCGATCTGTCCTCAGCACCTTCAGTGGCTGACCACTCTCCTTCTCCGCCATTGCCTTGAACTCCTTGAACTTGTCAAGTGCCTCAGCCTTCTCCTTCAAAAAATACACCCAACACTTCCGACTGAAGTCATCCGTGAAGGTGATATAGTATCTGCTTCCGCCCACTGAGGTGGTCTCAAACGGACCCGCAATGTCCGAGTGAACCAGTTCAAGCTGCCTTCTTGCTCTCCAGGACTTCCCTCCTTCAAAACTCTGCCTCTTCTGCTTCCGCTTCGTGCAAGCTTCACACACCTTCTGAGGTGGTGAGATCATTGGCAGATCTGTCACCATCCTTGAGTGAGATAGCAGCTTCAACCCCGTGAAACACAAATGGCCCATCCTATGGTGCCATAGCCATGCTTCTTCCTCTTCCTCCGTTCTCGCGAGACAAGCTGTCTCTCGAGCATCCATCTTCAGCGTGAAGAGACGGTTCGCCGTCATCTCCACCTTCACTACTTACTTCCCTTGACCATTCTTCATTGCCAGAGACTCATCCTTCATCTGGACGCAGTAGCCTCTCTCCACTAACTGCCCAATGCTCAAGATGTTGGTCTTCAACCCTGGCACGTAGTACACGTCGTTCAGGTGCACTCTCTCCCCGTTCAGCTTCGTCTCCACCAAACCCTTTCCTTCCAAGGAGATCTTTGACGCATCCTCGAAACTAACCTCACCCCCAATGGGTTCAAGGTTTGTGAACATCTCTCTATCTCCACACATGTGGTTGCTCGCCCCTGTGTCCAGGTACCACACTTCACTTCTTCCTTCCTCCGCACCTCGGTAGGTTAGAAACATCATCGGGTTTCCACCTCCAGCATTGTTCTCATTGTTCCTAGCCTCCGCATAGTGGTTAGCTTCTTCTCTCTTCCTCGGACTCCAGCAGTCGTAGCTCATATGCCCATACTTGTTAGAGTTGTAACATTGTATCTGGGACATATCTCCTCGGCCTCTTCCACGGCCTCTTCCTCTTCCTCTTCCTTCTTGCCATCCACCTTGAGGTTGCTCTCCCTCTTTCTGGTAGTTCTGGTTTCTCCCTTGATTTCTACCTCCTCTTCTTCCTCTACCTCTTCCTTGGTGACCTCGGCCACGCTGGCCGCCTCCTCTTCCTGAACTTTCCCCAAAGTTCAACTGGGTCTGGAGTGCTTTTCCCAAGCCACTCGCTTCCTCGTCATCCTGCAGCATCCTGTACTCATGAGCTTGCAAAGAGCCTACAAGCTCGTCAACGGCCATCACGCTGAGGTCCTTCGATTCTTCGATCGCCACCACTATATGGCGGAACTTCTTGGCCATAGATCTCAGCAACTTCTCCATGAAGCTCACATCTTCGATCGTCTCCCCATTTCTCTTCATCTCGTTTGTGAGCGTCCGCAGACGAGTCACATAGTCACCGACCTTCTCGGTGCTCTGCATCTTCGTTACTTCATACTCAGCACGGAGGGACTGTAGCTTCACCTTCTTTGCCTTCTCAACCCCTTGCATGGAGCGTTGCAACACCTCCCATGCCTCCTTAGAGGTTCTCGCATCTGAGATCTTCTCGAAGGTCGCCTCGTCAAACCCCTTGGTATAACAAGAACAAAGCCTTCTTGTCCGCCTTCCTTGCTTCTCTCAATGTCGTCTTCTGGGCATTAGTCAACGTCGCCTCTACTGCAGCCGTACGCTCCTCATAGCCATTCTCCACTACATCCCACAACTCCTTTGATGCGAGTAGTACTTTCATCTGGATGCTCCAGTTCCCATAGTTGGTCTTCGTCAACTTGGGGACTTGCCCCGGCATAGCTCCGCTTGTTTCCATTGCTTCTACTCCTCAAACCTTCCGAGTCACCGGCAAAGGTTTGGAACCTGGCTCTGATACCACTTGTTGGAAACGTGACGCGGGCACGCGACTTCACTTCTCGGCACCACCAATGCGAGCACTCTCACGCGAGCACCTACCATGGCGAAACCTCCTTCACCGACAAACACCTCCACACCCGCGAACTCTTCACGGCGAATACACTCACGGCAAAACACAACTCCGGCGAGACCTCTATTCACGCGAGATGCACCCCACGCGAGCTCTCCTTCCAACTCCGGCGAGCACAAACCACTTCCGACGAGATTTCCCTTCAACTCCACGTGCGAGCGCTGCCAACGTGAGTACACCGGCAAGCAACACCGGCGACGACCTCTTCCTTCCCCTCTACTTCAAACGGCGAGTGCGAGACCACCGGCGAGCTCCTCCTCCTCTACGTCCAGCAAGATCTAGCAGCTGCTCCGGCGAGTACAACTTGGCGAGATGCTACTCCGCGAGAATAAAAAAAATGGCGGACAGGCGAGATGGGCTGGCGAAATCTGCTTGGCGAGAACACTTCTCGGGAATAATAAAATGTTCTCTTTTCTCTCTCTCTCTCTACTTTCCTTCTCCCACTCTCTACTTCCTGTTCGCAGGAATTAAAGTCAAAGCCTTCCTCTCACTCTCTCTCTCGAACTTCCTGTACGCAGGAAAAGGAGAAAAAAAAACTCTCTAGATTTTCTATTCCACACACTTACAATTTACAAAGGGGGGGGCCTATTTATAGGCGAAAGTAAAACACCTATCCTCTCTCTCTCCTCATTAAATGCTATTCTCTCTCCTCAAAAACAATAATAAAATACAACATAAAATAGCATATAAAAGATGTTGACCTGGTCAACACAGCTCAAACTAACAATCAGAATATTTAAAATCATACAATTCCTATCCTACTCTATTTTCTATCTCTCTCTCCCTCTTTCTGATGGAGTCCCAACATTGTACCCAATTTTATTCCCTTACCAGTACCAAAGTTCCCCAAGTTCCTAGTTGAAATCAGGGAAAAAACCTATTCAACATTAACAAGAGGTAAAATATATTATAATAACCAATAATCACTCATCATATCCCCAAAGTAGTAGAAGCTTCATGCACTTCATAACATTTTCTTTCATCTTTAGTTCTTTACTAGAGGGAATAACTGAGTTTTACATAACATTTTCTTTTATCTGTTTTTCCGAAATTTTAATTGTACGGAGTGTTATATAAACTCCTAGTCATTCTAGGCTTTGAGTATTGGGAAATTTGAATTACAAAATCCTCTCACTCTCTGTAACAGCCTCTGTGCTTAATAGTGAAGATACGACTGTTGCTGCCAATGGATGTAGCCCATTTTGGGGTGACCACGTAAAACTGCGTCGTCTGTGATTGCGTTTATTTTTTGTTTCGTTCTTCATTCTTCTTGTGTTTCCGCAACAAAGGGAATAACAAAGTTTTACATGTTATACAATCAGACGATTGAGATGAATTTTAAGGTATCAAAACACGAATATATGATAGAGATGCTGAAGAGCAAAAGACCGATGCTATACATCAGATGTTCCATATGCAAAACGCCTACTTCATTATTTTATTCAGAACACAACAACCAAAGCAAAACTTTTACCGAGGAATGCACTAAATTAATGCACGGTAAACAGGACGAGGGAAGAAAGTATTATTTTTATTGATAATCTCATCAGTTTCATAATTATTTAATGCATAGTACAACAACCAATGCATTAAATATACATACTTCTATAGTAAGCATGTGGAGATAATACTATATTATATTTGCTAATCTTTGCTAGTACCACAACCTTAACATAATCAAAAGAGAGTACTACTGAAACAAGATACTGGAAACATCAGTAAAGGCTATTGACAGGAGAATCTATATTACATTTTCCACCCAAAATTATTATTTTTATCATGAACTACTATGAGGTTTTAAAGCTGGTTTCTTCTATGCACTTCAACAAAGCACAACATTTCTGAGAATATCCTAAAGGGGTGTTGAGGAAGAGTTTGAATGGCTGCTAACTTCAACATATGCATCAAAGCACAACATTTCTGAGAATATCCTAAAGGGGTGTTGAGGAAGAGTTTGAATGGCTGCTAACTTCAATATATGTACACTACATTGGACATTAAAAGGCAGTCCCCTACACCTGAACGATTCACAAATACTAGGAATCTGACCTGTTGTTACTCAAATTTCTTTTGTAAAAGTTTCTATCACATATTCTCAGCTTAATTTGAATTAGATATAGACTATAGAAGTCCAAAGATCTCAATGTTTTATCATTGTTTTGAATCCAATGTAGATGTCAAGAGTTAGGAAAATTAATTAGTAGGCACGAGACAGGACACGCAGTGTGTTTTTGTAGGGACTCAAAGAAGTGTTTTTTAAGTTTTTACCATCAAACTTTTAGATTCGTCTCATTTTATCTTCAAAATGAATTTTGTTTTAAAAAAATTGTTATTTAGCAATACCGATAAGATTTCCACCCCTAAAAACCATACCAGTATAGTTAAAAAAATAACTTTTAAATTTATTTGGGGAGGAAAAATGCAAGAAATCCAAAAAACGATGATAAAGACCTAAAAAACGATCATTTTGTGCTCTAAATACAAAGAGTTCAACGAAAATTTATCCTCTTTCTTCCTCAAAATTTCACATCTACTTCGAAATAGACACCAAATAAATATGAACTTGCTGAATAAAATATATGAAAGGAAAAGATGATGGACCTAAACTCCTTGGCAGGGGCGCCAATGGCGGCGGGCATTCCATATGAGAGTGAGACAGGATCAATCTGAACTTGAGACGAGGATGCGGCGGGTGCTGCCGCCATGAAACGAAAAGGAAGGCCACGGAAGCTTTCTCCTCCGGCGACACCACCGCCGCCGGAGTTCGGGGCGGAGGAAGGAGCGAGCGGTTTCTCCGCCGAGGAAGATGACTGCGAATGAGGAATGACTTGCGAAGTTTCCACAAGCTTTCTTGAACGACTACGGCCGCGATGCATGTGCCGCTCACAGTACTTTGAATCCGTGTACGCGTCCTTTGAGCACCGCCATTTCTTCCCATCTGTCCTTCGGCATCGCCCGGGCTCTGGATCCACTTTCTTCCCATAGAAAGAGCAATAACTCACTGGACCACCACAGTGGATAATAAAAAATAAAATAAAAAAGATCAGAACTTGGGAAAAAAGACAAAACAGTGGGAAGGAGAAAAGGACTTGCAGGATGGATGGGAATAGAAGCTGGCGGCGATGGAGTCGTAATTTCTTCGGATTGTAAGGAGCAGTTCAGGCGGAACTGGCATCCCCGTGATGAGGTACTTAAAAATGAGAGCTTGGTGCTCGAGCTCCTCCCATTGCGACGCCGTGAACGGCGGCCGATCACCTATTCCTGAGCCTGCCGGGCCAGAAGAGGCTGTGCGGTTCATCTATTCGCCCTTCGGTACTTTTGCTTCTCCTATTCGGTAATAGAGGGATAGGGACGAGGAATGGAGGCTAACGAAATAGAGCGCAGAGAAGGTTAGAGAGAGAGAGAGAGCTCAGACTTGACAAAGATAGAGAAGGGCAACGTCGGAAATAGCTGTTGGCCCAGCTGCCGCCAATAGAAGCTTAACCCAGAGCTTCGCCATTTTCTGATGGCCGAAAGGTTAAAAGCTTGCAAAATAGCACAGTAAAGAGAGAGAGTGTGAGAGTGAGTGGTCCAGTGATGGGTCTTTGTGATGCTATTGCTAGGTTTTATAGCTATAAGGAGGGAGAGAAAGAGGGGGAGAGAGAGAGAGGATTTTTTTGTCATTTTTTAAATTGAAACTGTACAGTAGGCTACTGTAATCATCCTGTGGATGAGGTGAGATTGAGAGAATCGATGCTACTATTTGAGGCTGTCAATAGGAAAGCTCAAAAGCTGGGAAGTTCTTTAATTGAGCAGTAATCTTGTACCCCCACAATATTATACTATATTATAAATTTAACTTTAAAATGTGAAATTTTTCTCATGGAAGTTCTTTAAAATGCGCGAATTATTTGGCACTGGCGTGCACTTTTAGTCGGGGCGCACATTTTTTATTTTTTATCCGAGCGAGTATTTTTCAATTCAGGCGCACACTTTCGGCCCGAGCGCGCATTTTTGGCACAGGAGCGCATTTTTCGACCGGGCACGCATTTTCCATCAGTGAGCGCATTTTTCGCAACGACGCGTGTTTTCGGGTTCGGGCGCGCATCTTTCACCCAGACGAGCATTTTTCGGCCCGGGCACGCATTTTTTCCACTCGGGCGCGCATTTTCCGCTTGGGCGCGCATTTTTCACCAGTGCGCACATTTTTTCGCCCGTGCGCGCATTTTTCCGCTCGGGCACGCATTTTCAGCCCAGACACACATTTTTTGCCAGTGCGCGCATTTTTCTGGTCGTGCACGCATTTTCATCCCGGGCGCGCATTTTCGGCCCGGACACGCACTTTTCCGCCCGAGCGCGGATTTTTCCGCCCAGGCGTGCATTTATGAATTTATTTTTATTTGCTTATGTCCAATTTTGCCAAACAGTTTATAATGTACTTCTGCTTTCTGAAAAACTCTGCAAATAGAGTTCACTCAAACAGATCTTCATTTGCAATAAATCTTTTCCAATAACTCTTTTTCCTACCTTTCTTTTGCTACCACTCATTTTCCCACCACCACCGCTCTCCCAAACAGACCCTTAATTGATCAATAATATCAAGCATTTAAGAATCAGACGCGAGATCAAACCGGTGAGATCAAAGGTTAAAGGTCTGACCGGTTGGACCGGTTGGACCGGGGTCGAACCGTGATGTCATATTATACTATTATTTAATTTAGTAATCTTTTAAAAGTTTTAAATTATAAAACATAGTAAAAAACTATATAATTATTGCGGGTCGCTTGGGTGCTCTTGGTAGACCGGTCGACTTGAACCGTTTTAGCTCTGAAGCGAGTCAAGCGCGCTAACAGTCAATTAGAGAATCGTTAAGTACACTGAGACTTTTTAACGTGGAAAACCCGAAAAGGGTAAAAACAACGCGGTCGGAGTTGTGCCGACCAACTTCCACTATCTTCTAGGGGTTTACAGTCAGAGACTTAGAATTCGAGCGCGACAGACCGCCGCTCGTTACAATAATAGGGAGAGAGAGAGAGAGATATCTCTGAAGGTGACAGACCACCACTCGGAAAACTAAGTCCTTTTTCTTCTGAGAATTGTGGTGGGAACAAAAGTGAGAATGCCGAGTCGCCTTTTGGGAGAAGGAAAATCTCCAAGTCCACGAAAGAGATCTTCAAGCACCGTAGGAGATCTTTAAGTGTGAAGGAGATCTTCAAGCACCGAAGGAGAACTTCAAGTGTGAAGGAGATCTTCAAGCACCGAAGGAGAACTCAAGGGAAATCTTCAACAGAGCTCTCTCGGGTGCAGAAGGCAATGTTGTTTGCGTGTAGCTGACAGCTCCTGCACTTTTGGACTAGCTCGGTCATGTCCTTCTTTATGGCTGGCCAATAAAAACCTTGGCGCAATATCTTTTGTGCCAAAGCTTTCCCGCCTAGGTGCTCTCCGCAGATTCCCCCGTGCACTTCTCTTAGGGCGTAGTCTGCTTCGCCTGCAGGTAGACACTTAAGATAGGGTGTAACACCTCCCCTGTAATGACCATATAATATGGGTCCGGCCGGGACCCCACAACATATAACCGCCACAGCTTTAGTATTAAAAGATGATATTAACTACCCAATCTCAAAACTCAGATAACACAACGGAAACAAACTGAAACCACAGAGATTGTCCACAGTACATAGGAGTCCAACTGGCCTTAAGGCCTTACAAATCCAAAGTCCAAAACACCCAACATTCAACACAAAGAGACCTCCCAACAAAAGTGGGAAAAATAGTTTTCCCTAAACTACCTCGGTATGCAAGTCAGTTACAACAAAATAATAAAGTAGAAGTGCATGAAAATAATTAAACACTTCATGAGGCTTTAGGCCTTTTTAGCCGGCGAGCTGGGTCCAGCCTCCGATCCTTGCCCTGCATCCAAATCACAAAGAGCGGTAAACGAGGGTCAGCTATGGCTGACCACAAACGGTGTAACAACATCCCTCCTCCCGGCCGTCCTAGCGGACCCCGGGGAACTACTTCACCCTGCAAGTCAGCACTTCGTATGCAAATGTACATAAAGAAAAGCAACATAAATACAGGCATGAGTGTCACAAACATCAACCATGTTTCTATGTTGAGCAGATAATAAAAGGGGCCTACCAATGCAAAATGAATGCAAACCCGGGTTTCACCCAAGGCACCCTAAGGCGTATGAATCTAACACATCATCATACATCATCATCACATCACAAACACAAGGGTACTCATCATTTCCCCACGAGGGCATCGTAGCCCAAGGCCAAGAGCTCTCGCTGAGACCCACCTCGCCTGGCTCACCACGCCATCGGGCTTGTCTAACAGCTCACATGCTCAGGCCGCTAACAACACACAAAACCGATGCTAAGAATTCTGGCTTAAGCAAAACGTCCCAAGGCCCTGGACTTACACTCGGGACAACGTCCACCGACTGCCTCGCATGGCGACCGTTACCGGACTCATCCGTAGCACAGACATTCTCGTCAGTCAACACCGGAGGGACTAATCTTGCTGGGACACTCTCCACACGTGAATCTCAGTCTTCACGGGATAGCCAGCCGACCACAAAGACCAATCGCGCCTTCGCACAACCCTAGGCATCACAAGCCCCATATTCCGCACATCATTTCCCCGCCCAAAACCCGACATTTGTTACCACACGAAGCTACAAGGGCGTCACAACGACGAGTTCGCCGTAATCGGATTTCTAACAAAACCCCTAAAATGCGCGTCAATCAACATCACCGAATTGGACCAACGGTCGCAAATCCGGCTTCACCCACAATGCCTAATCCGCTAACGGAGCGGATCTATAGTGCAAATCATGTCGGGGACGGACTCAATCAACCCGATGGTTCCTTTTGAACCAAGGCGACCCGGATCCCTCTCACTCGACGGATCCGGTGCCAAAAAATGCAGAAAATCAAGGGATGCCATGCACGCATCCTAAAGACCGGGAGGAGAAATGTCGTTACCTTTTGAGATCTCCTCCTAGCCATGAGAAACTTGCAAACAAATGGAGGAGAAGAAGCGCCTCGACGCCCCCTACGCGTTGTCGGTCTCGGATCGGCGAACGGAGCTCCGAAGCTCCAACAATGGCGGAATCTCCTTCTTCTTCCTCCTAGCCCCCTTCTCCTTTCTCCAACCTAAGAGAGAGAAAACCCTTGAAAATATGAGGGATTATCCCCTCTCCAAAGCCCTAAAGCCCCAGAGCGAACCATCACAGCCGTTGGATCAAATCCCAAAGTTTTTGAATGGTCGGATCATCTTCTCCGCACATTTTCGCGGAGTAGAATAAACAGGGCGCACGAGCAGCGGCGCACGGTCAGTGGTCGTGCGCGAAGAACTTCCCCTGATCGTGCGCACTGCCCGAGACAGAACTCCAATTTTCTTGCGAATTAACGCACGATCATTGGCGCACGACCACTGGTCGTGCGCGAAGAGGCCTATGAACGTGCGCGAAGAACTGTTATGGAATTTTTAGCCTATCCCGAGCGCAGCACCACCACTCCGTCTACCTCGCTGACCTATGATTTTTGGGGTGTTACAACTCCACCCCCCTTAGAAGAATTTCGTCCTCGAAATTTCAGAATTGAAATAGGAAATTCATAATGCATACCTGGTGTAAAAAGTTCTGGGAAATCCTCCCGCATCGCTTGCTCACGCTCCCAAGAGAATTCATCTCGCCCGCAGTTGTCCCATCGCACCTTTACAAGCTTGACTTCCTTGTTACGCAACTGCCAGACTTCCGAATCCTCCACGCAAACCAGACGAACCCTCGTCCCCAAATCCTCCATCACCGACACCGCCGCCGCTTCGACCACGACGCTCAGCTCCACCAAAGCTTTCCTCAGCACAGAGACATGGAAAACATCATGTAATCCACTCAGCTCTGCCAACAACGCCAAACGATAGGCTGCTTCGCCTATACGTTTCATAACCTCGAACGGACCCA
Organism: Dactylorhiza incarnata; assembly: GCA_033032865.1. NCBI lineage: Eukaryota > Viridiplantae > Streptophyta > Magnoliopsida > Asparagales > Orchidaceae > Dactylorhiza > Dactylorhiza incarnata. The sequence continues at coordinate 7,608,022 of JAWHQI010000086.1, forward strand.
AATATCTCGGACTCAACTTCTTGAGTCACCGCACCCGCGAAACACCCTTGAACGGCTTGATCTTCAAGTAGACCATGTCGCCCACTGCAAACTCCACATTCTTGTGTCGCGCATTAAAATACATCGCTTGTCGATCCTGAGCAACCTTCATGCGCTCCTGAATCGTCCGCACAATCTCGCAAGCATCTTCCACCACTTGCTTTCCCAAAAGCTTAGTGTCCCCCACCTCTGCCCAAGACATCGGCGTTCGACACTTCCTTCCATACAAAGCTTCGTATGGCGCCATCTTGATGCTCGCCTGGAAGCTATTATTATAGGCAAACTCCACCATGAAAAGGTGGTCTTCCCAACCTTTACCAAAGTCGAGAGCACACATCCTCAACATGTCCTCCAACGTACGGTTCATTCGCTCTGTCTGACCATCGGTCTGCGGATGGAACGCGGTACTAAACTTGAGCTTTGTGCCTAAACTTTTCTGCACTAACCTCCAGTCCTTCGAAGTGAACCGCCCATCGCGATCACTAACGATGCTCTTCGGAATCCCATGCAACCGCACTATGTTTCGAACATAAAGCTCCACGAGCTTCTCCACGCCATCGCCCTTCTGATTCGGAATGAAGTGAGCCACCTTGGTCAGGCGATCCACTATCACCCAAATCGCATCGTTACCCTGCTGCGATCGAGGCAAACCATGCACAAGATCCATAGAGATGTCATCGAATTTCCATTCGGGGATGGGAAGAGGCTTCAAGAACCCACCGGGCCTTTGGCACTCAGCCTTCACCAAGGCACATGTCTGACATCGGCTTACGTACTCAGCTACATCCCGCTTCATCCCAGGCCACCAAATGATTTCTTCATATCCGCGTCCATCTTTTTACTTCCTGGATGAACGGAGTACTTCGTAAAGTGAGCCTCAAACATCAACTCCTCGCAAAGCTTGCCAAAGCGCGGAACACACACCCTTTCGTCTCTTTTCAAAATCCCACCAACCATCTCCAAAGCAGTGCCTTCGCTTTGCTGAGCCTCAAACACCAACTGTTGGCACTCCTCGTCTGCACTGGTCGCCTCTCGGATTTGATCTGTTATATCACACTGCATTTCAATCCAGTTCAAACGAGCCACGCAAGACTCACCTCTAGCCACACAAGAAATGTCAAGAGACTCCAAGTCTCGAATCAAACGCTCGTCATGCGCCTCCATCCAATTACCTTGCCTGGAGTACTTCCTACTCAAGGCATCCGCTACCACGTTGGCTTTACCCGGCGTATACTGAATCTCCACGTCGTAGTCCCCAAGGAACTCGACCCACCTACGTTGCCGCATATTCAGATCCTTTTGGTCTAGGAGATACCTCAGGCTTTTGTGATCCGTGAAGATCTCCACCTTCGCACCATAAATGTAGTGCCGCCACAATTTAGCGCAAAGATTACCGCCGCCAACTCCAGATCATGGATGAGATAATTCCTCTCATGAGTCTTTAACTGCCTTGACCCATAAGCGATCACCTTGCCGTGTTGCACCAGCACGCAACCCAACCCGCAACCTGACGCATCGCTGAAAATCTGAAATCCTTCCGTCCCAGTAGGAAGACTAAGGATTGGAGCAGACATCAACCTTTCCTTCAAATTCTCAAATGCATGGGCACACTCTGGTGTCCATACGAACCTTTGGTCCTTGCGAGTGAGAGTGGTGAAGGGCAACGCCATCCGCAAAAAATTCTCCACGAACCTTCTGTAATAACCGGCTAGTCCAAGGAAGCTCCGGACTTCCGCCACGGTTCTCAATACAGGCCATTCCCTAATGGCTTCAATCTTCGCTGGATCTACCTCCACCCCATCTCCACTGATCACGTGACCCAAGAATGCCACCTTCTCGATCCAAAACTCACACTTCGAGAACTTAGCATAAAGCTGATTCTCCCTTAGAGTCTGCAATACTTGTCTCAAGTGAGACTTATGTTCTGCTTCCGATTTGGAATACACCAAAATATCATCTATGAACACCACCACAAACGAATCTAAGAATGGGCGAAAAACCCTGTTCATCAAATCCATGAACACAGAAGGCGCGTTCGTCAGTCCGAACGGCATCACCGAAAACTCATAGTGGCCATACCGAGTCCCAAACGCTGTCTTGGCAACGTCCTCTTCTCGAATCTTCAACTGGTAGTACCCCGATTTTAAATCCAACTTGGAGTACACCACCGACCCCACTAACTGGTCGAACAAATCATCGATTCGGGGAATCGGATATTTATTCTTGACGGTCAACTTATTTAGCTCACGGTAGTCAATGCACAGCCGCATACTTCCGTCCTTTTTCTTCACAAACAATACCGGCGCGCTCCACGGCGAAGAGTTGGGCCTAATGTACCCTTGCTCTAACAACTCTTGCAACTGAAACTTTAGCTCGGCTAGTTCCTTCGGTTCCATCCTAAACGGAGGACGCGACACCGACCTCGCACCCGGTACCAATTCAATCGAAAAATCGATCTCACGCTGAGGAGGTGCTCCCGGAAGCTCCTCGGGGAATACATCCTCAAATTCTTCCACCACTGGAACTTCTCCAATAGCCAACCTCGTGGAGTGAGTCTCCAACAAAGCTAAAAACGCCTTGCCTCCTTGGTCTACCGCACGCCTCATCTGCATAGCGGAAATCAGGGAGCAAGCCACTCGGCTTAGGCCTTCGAACTTGACCTCTGCTTAACCTTTTCCTCTCAGGGTTACCACCTTCAACTGGCAGTCGATACTAGCTCGCTGCGCTGCAAGCCAGTCCATCTCCAAAATAACGTCGAATTCGGCTAGTGGCAGAATCGTCGCTACCAACACGAAATCACAATTACCAATTTGCAACACAATGTGTCCTTTCCTCATGGTAGTCATGAAAGACCCATTCGACATACGCACGCTCAGCTCCACCTCTGCCTCTACGGACTCAGCACCAATCTTTCGGATAAAACTTTCCGCAAGAAAAGAGTGTGACGCTCCCATGTCGAACAACACTCGAGAGGGGTAGCCCGAAACTAGCACGAAACCTAACCACGTGCAAAACAAACATGAAAGGCCGCAACCTACATTATAGTAACAAATGAAAACTTAAATTTTTCGTACCTGTCACCACGTCGGGTTGACGTATCGCTTCCTGTTGCCCAAGATTATATGCTCTAGGCTGCACTGGAGGGAACCGCGAAGCACTCGACTCCGCCGCTTCCCCCCTCTCTGCAATACTGGGACCGGAACGCACCGATTGTTCCTGCCTCGGCTCTGGCTCAGCTCCGCCCTCGGTACAAAACCGACTTATGTGACCCACCTTGCCACACTTGTAACAAGTCAACGGACCTTTGGAGCGAAAATCTCCCGAAGGTGCGCCACTTCTCTCCCCAGGCTTACTAGGACGGGGCTTCTTCTTCCATCAGTTGCCCTCGAACTTCCACTGAGACTGAAACTGAGAAGGCTTTCCTTCTCCCTGCTTTGCTGCAAAACCCTTTCGCCGTTGGGTTCGCTCCATGTCGCTCTCCAGTGTGCGAGCGGCTTCGACCAAATCATTAAATCCCACATTCTTCAAGGCTATGAGTGGTTGCCTTAAATTTTCCCTCAACCCTTGATAGAAGAGATTATCCCTCTCTTCATCATTTGCCATAGTCGTCCCCGCATAACGACCCAACTGAGTGAACTCTTGCAGATATTCATCCACTGTCTTCTCACGATGCACCAAATGCAAAAACTGTCGTTGTAGTGCTAACCTTGTCGAGGCCGGAATATAACGCTTGAAGAAAGCGTTCCCGAACTCCTCCATGGACGGAACACGCCCAACAAAATGGCGACCGTTATGGTTCGCCTACCACAACTTCGCATCGCCCTCTAACATGAAACTCGCATAGTGAGACTGCCTCTCCTCTGGGGTCTCAGCTGCCTTCAAGAGTTCCTGGATCCTCGAAAGCCAATCTTCGGCATCCGTGGGAGTGCCAACTCCCTTGAATGTCGGAGGGTGGAAACTCAAGAAGTACTTCATGAATCGATCACCCATCGGAATAGCTCTCTCCGCTAAAGGCTCTGCTTGCCTCACTTCGACATCCGGTGTAGCCGGCGTAGCCGCCGGAGTAACAGGAGTCGTAACTTGCACCACCAGCGTAGGAACCCGTGGCATCGCTCCAGCTTGAGCCGCTACCATTGCTTCCGCTAGCATGCGACAGAAATCAGTCGGGGACATGCCCACATTTATGAGGCCCGGAGCAGTAGCACTGCTTCCCGAAGGCTCCTCTTGCCTCCTCGACGTCCCCGCGTCGTCGCCAACATCCTAGCATAAGCAAGGAAAAAGACTCATCAAGCTCTATTCTTAAGACTCAAACACAGGGATACTCGTGATCCCGCACAATGCTCCTATGTGGACAATCTCTTACGCGATCCAAATACACTAGACCTCGCAAGAATACTCAAACCTCGCTTTGATACCAAATTGTAACACCTCCCCTGTAATGACCAAATAATATGGGTCCGGCCGGGACCCCACAACATATAACCGCCACAGCTTTAGTATTAAAAGAGGATATTAACTACCAATCTCAAAACTCAGATAACACAACAGAAACAAACTGAAACCACAGAGATTGTCCACAGTACATAGGAGTCCAACTGGCCTTAAGGCCTTACAAAACCAAAGTCCAAAACACCCAACATTCAACATAAAGAGACCTCCCAACAAAAGTGGGAAAAATAGTTTTCCCTAAACTACCTCGGCATGCAAGCCGGTTACAACAAAATAATAAAGTAGAAGTGCATGAAAACAAAGTAAACACTTCATTAGGCTTTAGGCCTTTTTGGCCGGCGAGCTGGGTCCAGCCTGGGATCCTTGCCCTGCATCCAAATCACAAAGAGCGGTAAATGAGGGTCAGCTATGGCTGACCCCAAACGGTGTAACAACATCCCTCCTCCCGGCCGTCCTAGCGGACCCCGTGGAACTACTTCACCCTGCAAGTCAGCACTTCGTATGCAAATGTACATAAAAAAGCAACATAAATACAGGCATGAGTGTCACAAACATCAACCACGTTTCTATGTTGAGCAGATAATAAAAGGGGCCTACCAATGCAAAATGAATGCAAACCCGGGTTTCACCCAAGGCACCCTAAGGCGTATGAATCTAACACATCATCATACATCATCATCACATCACAAACACAAGGGTACTCATCATTTCCCCACGAGGGTATCGTAGCCCAAGGCCAAGAGATCTCGCTGAGACCCACCTCGCCTGGCTCACCATGCCATCGGGCTTGTCTAACAGCTCACATGCTCAGGCCGCTAACAACACACAAAACCGATGCTAAGAATTCTGGCTTAAGCAAAACGTCCCAAGGCCCTGGACTTACACTCGGGACAACGTCCACCGACTGCCTCGCCTGGCGACCGTTACCGGACTCATCCGTAGCATAGACATTCTCGTCAGTCAACACCGAAGGGACTAATCTTGCTGGGACACTCTCCACACGTGAATCTCAGTCTACACGGGATAGCCAGCCGACCACAAAGACCAATCGCGCCTTCGCACAACCCTAGGCATCACAAGCCCCATATTTCGCACATCATTTCCCCGCCCAAAACCTGACATTCGTTACCACACGAAGCTACAAGGGCGTCACAACGACGAGTTCGCCGTAATCGGATTTCTAACAAAACCCCTAAAATGCACGTCAATCAACATCACCGAATCGGACCAACGGTCGTAAATCCGGCTTCACCCACAATGCCTAATTCGCTAACGGAGCCAATCTCTAGTGCAAATCATGTCGGGGACGGACTCAATCAACCCGATGGTTCCTTTTGAACCAAGGCGACCAGGATCCCTCTCACTCGACGGATCCGGTGCCAAAAATGCAGAAAATCAAGGGATGCCATGCACGCATCCTAAAGACCGGGAGGAGAAATGTCATTACCTTTTGAGATCTCCTCCTAGCCATGAGAAACTTGCAAACAAACGGAGGAGAAGAAGCACCTCGATGCCCCCTACGCGTTGCCGGTCTCGGATCGGCGAACGGAGCTCCGAAGCTCCAACAATGGCGGAATCTCCTTCTTCTTCCTCCTACCCCCTTCTCCTTTCTCCAACCTAAGAGAGAGAAAACCCTTGAAAATATGAGGGATTGTCCCCTATCCAAAGCCCTAAAGCCCCCCCAGCGAACCATCACAGTCGTTGGATCAAATCCCAAAGTTTTTGAATGGTCGGATCATCTTCTCCGCACATTTTCGCGGAGCAGAATAAACAGGGCGCACGAGCAGCAGCGCACGGTCAGTGGTCGTGCGCAAAGAACTTCCCCTGATCGTGCGCACTGTCCGAGACAGAACTCCGATTTTCTTGCGAATTAATGCACGCTCATTGGCGCACGACCACTGGTCGTGCGCGAAGAGGCCTATGAACGTGCGCGAAGAACTGCTATGGAATTTTTAGCCTATCCCGAGCGCAACACCACCACTCCGCCTACCTCGCTGACCTATGATTTTTGGGGTGTTACATAGGGACCTGAGAATGTCTGTTTGGAAAGCTCCCCGTCCACGATGGCGAATGATGCAGCTCGCATCCATAATCTCCGTGCTTCCAAACGGTCCTCGGGGAGGTGCCCGTGCTCAAGGTAGGCCCGCAGGGGGGTCATCCAAGATGTCTCCTTTGGGTGGATTGTCGCGATTTCCCATGGACCTTGAATACTTGGAACCATGATCACTTCCACTCCGCGTCTTCGGGATTGATAGTTGGTGGGAGAAGTTGCAAGCTTAGAGAGTGCATCTGCTCTGGAGTTATGTTCCCGGAGGATGTGCAGAATTTGGTATGATGGAATCTTCTGAAGGAGTAATCTTGCAAGCGCGAGATATTTCGCCATCTGGTCATTCTTGGCCTCGTAGTCTCCCTCAACTTGCGAGACTACGAGTTGGGAGTCTGCGTGAATTGTCAGGTTCTCTTCTTTGCAATCGATGTCGAGCCAGAGGCCGGCGATCAGTGCCTTGTATTCTGCGATATTGTTGGTTGCAGGAAACTTTAACCTGAGGCCATAATCTAAGGTAATCTCATCGGGACTTATGAGGAGCAATCCTGCTCTGGCTCCTTCATCTCCTGATGTACCGTCGATGTATAGAGTCCAACGGGGAGTAGTGATATCTTTGACAGGAAGTGCTTCTTATGGAATGGTGTTCTCCGCAACAAAGTCGGCGAGTACTTGCGACTTGATGTCTGGTCGTGGTAAGAACTGGATGTCGAACTCGCCGAGCTCTACCGCCCACTTTACTAGTCTCCCTGAGACCTCTGGTTTCTGGAGGATTGTTCGTAGCGGGAGCTGAGTTAACACTTTTACTGTGTGAGCCTGAAAGTAGGGCCGAAGCTTTCTTGCCGAGAATACAAGAGCCAAAGCCATATTTTCTGCCGCCGGATATCTGGTTTCAGCATCGGTGAGGGCTTTGCTAAGGTAGTAGATTGGTTGCTGCACCCGCCTTCATCTTTCACGAGCACCGAGCTAAGGGATGTAGGCAAAACTGTTATGTATAGGAACAGTGTTTCCCCTAGGATGGGCTTTGATAGGAGTGGTGGTGAGGCCAGGTATTGTTTGAGAAGTTCGAAAGCCGTATGACACTCGTCCGTCCACTGAAATCCGGAGTGACGCGCTCCCCAGAGAATTTTGAAGAAGGGGAGGTGCTTGTCTCCTGTCCGCGATAGGAAACGAGATAATACGACGATCCTCCGGTTTAGGCGTTGTACTTACTTAATTGAACGAGGTGGCGACATATCCTCCAATGCCTTAATCTTCTCGGGGTTGGCCTCAATTCCCCGATGGGTTACCATGAAACCCAGGAATTTCCCCGCCGTCACACCAAATGCGCATTTGCTGGGGTTGAGCCGCATCTGGAAGCGACGAAGAAGCTGAAAGCACTGTCCTATGTCTCTCAAGTGGTCGCGACGGTGGACGCTCTTCACTAGCATGTCGTCCATGTACACCTCCATCGTCTCTCCAATCAGGTTCTTGAAGACTTTGTTCATTAGCCTTTGGTAGGTCGCTCCGGCATTTTTGAGATCAAAGGGCATAACTTTGTAGCAGTAAACTCCTTTGTCTGTTCGGAATGCGGTGTTCTCCTCGTCTTCTGGGTTCATCCTGATTTGGTTGTAACCTGAGTACGCGTCCATGAAGCTCAGGAGTTCGTGGCCGGTTGTCGCATCGACCAGCTGATCGATCCTTGGAAGGGGAAGCTATCTTTTGGGCAAGCCTGATTTAGATTGTTGTAGTCGACGCACATCCGCCACTTCCCCGAGGCCTTCTTTACCATAACCACATTGGCTAGTCATGTGGTGTATTTCGCTTTGCGGATGAATTTTGCTTCTAGGAGTTTCTCCACCTCTTCCTCGATCGCTTTGAGCCATTCTGTGGCGAAGTTTCGCTTTTTCTGGATCACCGGCCTGCAGGCAGGGTTAATATTCAAAGAGTTAAAGATGACCTGAGGATCTACCCCGGGCATATCTTCCGGACTCAACGCAAAGGTATCCTTGTTGGCGCGGAGGAAAAGAACATATTCCTCTCGCTCTTCCTTAGATAGGAGGGACCCGACCTGGATCGTCCGGGTCGGATCCTGTTGGGAGATTGGTACTTTGGTTAGCCCTTCGACGGGGGACCCGCGCTGTAGAGTGGTTTCGTCCCGTAAGTCAAAGTTGTTGATATTGAGAGCGATTACTTCCATTGGTCGTGCCTGCTTTAAGAAACACGTTCGTGCTGCTTCTTGGTTCCCTCTTACGACCCCTATCCCTACGGCGGTCGAGAACTTCATAGCCAGATGCAGAATAGATGGGATTGCTCCAAAGATGGATTGGAGCGGCCTCCCAAAGATGGCATTGTAGGCGGAGGTGGATTCCACCACCATGAACTGGATGTTGTATGTTGAATGTCTTGGAAACTCGCCCAATGTGACTAGGAGAGTAATCATGCCTTGAACTGGAACAGGTCGGTTGTCGAAGCCGTAGACGAGCCCGGCTGTAGGGCTGAGCTGATTCTTCGTGAGCTTCATACTTTGCAAAGTGGAAAGGAACATAACATCAATTGAGCTTCCGTTATCGACCAATATCCTTTTTACATTAAAGCAAGGGTCTCCAATCCCTGCACTGATTACGAGGGGATCCTGATGCGGTAGTCGTAACCCTTGCATGTCCTCTTCCCCGAAAGCAATCGTAATGTCCTGCTTGAGCTTCTTATCTTTGTGGTCTCTTGGGGGTTTGGTGATCGAGAGGATTTGCACCGCTAGGACGGGAGATCCGGCGATCATTTTGATTTCTCCCACTATCGATCTTCCTCCTCCCGCGCCTCGGGGAGCGGGCGGCTGCGCCCTCGCCTCCCTAGGCTGCTGAGGCAGATTAGGAACCTGGCCTTACAGGAATCTTCCCAGGAGTCCCTGGCGGACGAGGCGCTCGATCTTGTCTGTAAGTCTAGTACACTCTTCAATGGTATGCCCAGTTCCTCGATGTAACTCGCAATACCTGGATTGGTCGCTCCTCGGGTTTGGGGCTGGCACCCGAGGTGTGCGGAGCTCTGAGTTGTTATAAAGGGCGTAGAGTACATTTATTCTTGTGGTGTTCAATGGGGTGTAGACCCTGGGCGGCCGTGGACCAAGATCTCTTTGGTGATCGCGACAACGTTCATCGTTGAGGTGTTCCTCGCCGCGTCGTTCTTCTCATCCACCAGGGGCTTGATCTGACCCCCTCTCTCTCCTTTGTCTACCTTCGAACTGCTGACAGTGCGCTTCGATGGCCTAGTCAGCAGCTATCTGAGCTTTAACTTGGTGAACGAGGTCAGGATAACTTTGCACAGTTTCTCTCATTAGAGTAGAGTAAAAGCCACTTGGACGGAGGCCTCCAAGGAAAACTCCTCGCAAGAGCTCGGGTCGACCCCTGGGATTTGTCGAGCCTCTAAAGTGAAGCGCTGGAAAAAATCCTTGAGAGTCTCTCCGTCGTTTTGATGGATTCCTGGGAGATGGGAGGGATCTCAGACAACCCTACGATTGGCTATGAACTAGTCCACGAACTGCTACACCATTTCTGTGAAGTTGCTGATGGCCCCATCCCACAGGGAGTGGAACCAAGTGCGCGCTTGTCCTTTCAAGGTTGCCGGGAACACTTGACAGAGGATCTGATCGGGGGCGCTGTAAATACTCATGATGGTGGTGAAGTGATTACATGTTTCAATGGGTCACCGTTTGGAACCGGATGAGACAAGACCTGAGGCGATAGTGGGGAGCCGTGGTGCGCGGGACGGCGAGCGAGAGCTGCGCGTTGCCCTGCCTAGCTGTATTCCCCTGCTATCATATCGCGTATCTCCTCTTGAGTGGTTCTTTCCATTGCTCGGCCAGGAACAACTCTTCCCTGGCGATGATGATGGTGGTCAGCTTCTGGTCCTCTGGCTGGCCGAGCAGGATGAGTGGAGCTTGCGGCATCGGAGAATTCTTTTGAGGCTTCTTCTGTTGGATCTGATGGCGCCCTTAGAGGGGGGGGGGGGGGGGTGGTGAATAAGGGATTTACTATTTTTAAGATAAATTTACAGATTTTAAAATAACAAAAAATCTTTTCATCTCTGTAGCTAACGCCTGACATTATATAGTTAACGCCGGGCGTTATCTCCCCAAAAATATTTTTTGCAGAAATATTCAAAGTGATTTTACTTGCACAATCTTAAGTGAAATAAACTTTCAGACAATCAGAGATAATAAAATGAGTATTATTTATTTCAAGAAGAAGATTACAAAACATTTAATTTCAATAACGCTTGAAATAAAGGCGACAAGATAAAAATCACTTTTTGTTCCTTCACCGGTCCTTCTCCTAAGGACCGGTTGGCTATAGCCTATCAATCCACAGATAAGGCCTCTAGACACCCCTAGATCTACCCTTGACCTAGTCGCCACGCACAAGGCGACGAATTATCCCCTAAGCCGCACAAGGACCTAGTCGCCACACGCAAGGCGGTGAATTTACTACCGTTACAAGAAAATATAAAAAATAAAGATAAAATCAGAACAAAAGACTCCCTAGAATGAAGAGCGCTGAAGGAGATTTTGAAGATACGCCATGACCACGTCGGAGTTGAAGCGAGCGTCCTTCTTCAAATTTGCCGTTGGAAATCTCCTTCTCACTCTTGTTCCTCAATGTTGGTGTTGGGAGTTCTCTCTGAATTCAGAATGAAGTGCTATCTCAGATCTCTGGAATGAAGGATTCAATGCATCTCTCTTGAGCAAACGAAATCAGGTCTTTAAATAGACACAGGAGCTAACGCCCGTCGTTAAGAGTTAACGCCAGCGTTAAGCATCGTGTACGGCAGTTGCTGAGATCATGCAAACCATCGGGATCGTGGCAGATCGTGACTCAACGCGGGCGTTAAGAGTCAACGCTGGCGTTGTCTCTGGCTTCTCAACGGATTCCTTCTCGACGACATTTCATCTCGACGGATCCTTCTTGACGAAAGTTAACGCGGGGCGTTAGCTCTCTTTTCAGAGAATCGTCATCAAACAACATCATGTTCATAAGGTTATATAACTATAGTACCCGCACACTATAAACACAAGCAAGATCAAATACATAGTGTGATTTGTTATTTCTCAAACTAAGAGAAGTGGAACACAAGCTCCAACAATCTCCCCCTTTTGATAATAACAAATCCACTAATAAGAAATAAAATATAATTAAAGTAGTGTTTATAGTATATGTTAAGCATTATAAACATACATACCCCCTATGTGGATACTCCCCCTACATGAATGCATTTCCTAATGTACTCCCCCTAAATAAAAGATTTCTTTATTTCTTCAATTATTCTCCCCCTTTTGTTATAATCAAAAGAAGGTGGGATAGAGTCATAGCAATATAAAACAATATGCATTTAGTAGAGATAAGAGCAACTTGAGTATAAATAGTGAACACAGCAAAAGCAATTTGTAACATCTTGTAGAAATTGTAAGTACAAAATATAATATGCGTTTAACTCAAAATATTTAGAAGTTTTGAATGTTAGAAATAAAAGTTGCAAGTTCATTTGTAATTTGTAACAAAAAAGTAGCAAGCAAGATTATAAAAATATCAAGTAAAGATATGTTTACAATGTTAATAAAGTTATATTCCAAGTATACATAAACATTGTAAAGATCATGCGTTGCTATCTAGTGCATTTACTCATGATTGTAGAGAATAGCATAGATAAGTTTTTAGTCCAATTCTCATGAGTGGAAGTATTATAAATGATAATGACGTGTTCAATAAGTGTGTTTTGATAAAGTATACAAGTGTATAAATCAAACCACATGAAACTGTGTAATGTAAGAAGATGACTTGAATTGAACATAAATAACTTTACTTCCACAAATTTCAATGCACATATATATTTTTTATTTTTAAAGAGAAGTGGTGAAAATTTAGTTTGCACAAGACACTTTATAATTCTTTCCAAGGTGCTCAACTTCACAATGCTCATTAAGACTTATCAGGAGGGTGAGTAGTGCTTGGTGGAGTTAACCTTGTCATTCATTATTTGCTTTTTAGATTAGTGACTAAGGACTCCGAATTCACTTGTTTTTGCAAACATAGAAATTTTATTTTAAATACCACATTTCTCTAAACACAAGTGCATGAAGAACAAAGAATTCAAGAAAGAATTCAATGTTGTGTAGGTAAACTATTTATGACATTCAAAATAAGTTCTTATACTACACAATTATGCAATAAGATTTAAAACACATGTATATTAACAAAAAGGTGTAAGTGAGAGAATCATTATCAAAGATAAAAAATTTACTCATACTTAGAGGCATGTAAAAATATTTCTACACATGTAATCTGTAACCAATTTTGTTTTTGCACATTTGAAGATGATATTCAAGGCATGATAAAATCAAAATAATATTTTTAAGAAACTTGAAGGTTTAAATTAAACATTGTAAAAAATCTTTAAACAATATATATAATCATCCTTGAAATAAACATTTAAGCACATATATTTTTTATTTATTTTTGAAGTAAATAACAACAAACAAGAAAGAAAAACAAAATTTAAAATTTTTTGAGCATAGAGGCTAATGCCAGGCGTTAGCTTCTTAACACCGAGACAGAACACCATTTTTTGACTTTTTGAAAAATCTTTTTCATGATACATTGTAATATAAATAGGCCTTCTTACAGTTGAAATTTCAGACATTATGAAGTTGATATGAAGGCTCTTTTAGCGTCTTTTTGGTGGTGTGTCTATAGTTTTTACATTTTTATTGATTTTTGATTTGTTTTTTTTAAACAAACAAACAAATATAACAAAGTACATAAGATAATTTAGATATCTTTTTATAAGGGTTATAGTGACATTTCTAAGACACCTAATTCTAACCTAAGCATGTGAAAACGTGCATCAGGTAGAGGTTTGGTAAAAATGTCGGCAAGTTCTAATTCAGTCCCTATAAAGCTAATTTTAACATGTTCCTTCTTTATATGATCTCTAATGAAATGATGTCGGACATCTATATGTTTCGATCTAGAGTGATGTACGAGATTATTTGTGAGATCTATAGCGCTCTTGTTGTCACACTTTAATTCAATGTTATTTAGATGAATGCCAAAGTCTTATAACATTTGGGTCATCCACAGGGCTTGTGCATAACAACTACCTAGTGCGATATATTCAGCTTCGGTGGTGGAGAGGGCAACAGAATTCTGTTTCCTACTCGACCATGATACGAGTGAAGGGCCTATAAAATGACACGTGCCACTAGTGCTCTTACGATCTAATGAACACCCCGCATAGTCTAAATTAGAAAAACCATGTAGAATAAAACAATCATTATGAGGATACCATAAGCCTAATCTAGACGTTCTGATTAGATATCAAAAAATATGTTTCACCGATTTTAAATGTGATTCTTTTGGGTTAGTTTGAAATCTAGCACATAAGCAAACAAAAAACATAATATCGGGTCTAGATGCGCTTAAATATAGCAATGAGCCTATCATCCCTCTATATAATGTTTGATCAATAGAAATACTGGCTTCATCTTTTCCTAATTTTAGTGATGCACTCATTGGTGTATTAGCTTGTTTTAGGTTTTCAAATCCAAATCTTTTAAGAATATCATGGACATATTTAGTTTGACAAATAAATATACCATCTTGTTTTTGTGAGATTTGAAATCCTAGAAAATAAGTGAGTTCTCCTACCAAGCTCATTTCAAATTCATTTTTCATCACTAAAATTACTTCATTACATAACTCTTCATTAATGGCTCCAAAAATGATATCATCAACATAAATTTGCAATATAGTCAAATCATTTTTGACATGCTTAATGAAGAGTGTATTATCCACACTTCCCATTTTATAACCGTGCTTTATCAAAAATAATGTCAACCTATCATACCAAGCACGTGGCGCTTGCTTCAATCCATAAAGCACTTTCTCTAATTTATACACATGGTTTGGAAAATTTTCATTCACAAAATGGGGAGGGGGGGGGGGGGGGGGGGGGTTGTTCTACATAAACATCTTCTTTTATAATCCCATTTAAAAATGCACTTTTAATATCCATTTGGAATAATTTAAATCTTTTAAAACTCGCAAATGTAAGAAATATTCTAATTGATTCTAGGCGAACAACGGGTGCAAGAGTTTCATCAAAATCTACCCCTTCGATTTGTGAATACCCTTGTGCAATTAGTCTAGCTTTATTCCTTATAATTTTAGAGTCACCATCTAGTTTGTTTTTGAAAATCCATTTGACTCCTATAACCGGATAATTAGATGGTCTCTTTACTAAATTTCAAACCTTGTTACGTTCAAATTGATTTAATTCATCATTCATAGCTAAAAACCAAAATTCATCATTTAAAGCGGCTGAAACGTTTTTTGGTTCTATTTCAGATACAAAACAAAGGTTGGAAAAAGACTAATGTAAAGAAGAACGAGTACTCACCCCTTTTGATGGTTCTCCTATCATAAACTCCTTTGGATGATCCTTAGTAAACTGCAACACGCTTGGAGGAACATATTCTACTATCTCATTTTCTTTCTCTTCTTTTTCTTCTTCTTTTTCTCCAAGTGATTCATCATCCTCATGCTCCAAAGGGGAAATATGTTCGTCTTCATTTCCTGTATGATTATAATCAACACAAGGAACAAACTCATCAAATCTTACATGTATATGTTGGATCGGTAGGCGCCCTTAGGGGGGGGGGGTGAATAAGGGTTTTAAAAACTTATAATATATTTTGAATAACTTTGAAAAAGCTTTGATTATTAAACTAGAGAAGATCAAGACAAATCAAGTGAAGTAAAAGTAAAGACATGATTTTATTAACTTGAGAAGCATGATTACAAAACTTGATCTCTTATCGAAGCTAGAAATCAAAGCTAATAGAAAGACTCTTTTTGTTTTCTATACCGACTCGTATCCTCACGAACCGGTTGGCTTTAGCCGATCCTTCCCCGGATACGGCCTCAAGCCACCCTAGCCAACCCTTCCCGGATATGGCCTCGAGTACCCCCTAAACCTACTCCCGAGACCTAGTCGCCAACACGAGGCGAATTTCAGCACTAAGTCCTACCCAGACCTAGTCGCCAACACGAGGCGAATTCACTAACCGTTTATAAGAAGAATATGAAATGAAAAAACAATAATATAAAAATCCCTCTATGTAGATCTCTTGGAGAAGTAGACGAAGACACAGAGTATGATCGTAGTAGATGCGGTCTTTCATCACGATGATGATGCGTGTTGAAATCTTCTCCGCGGATCTCCTTTAGTCTTTATGGATTTGTGGGAGTATCTCTCTGAACCTTCCTCTCTCTGTTATGGCACGAAGCTCTGGAATTCTGGATCTCTAGAGGCATAGGAAGTCGGAGCCAAGATGTTCTTTTTATAGACTCAGTGCTAGCGCCTGCGCTAGTGGTACCGCCGGCGCTATCCCATATTAGGATATATTCTGCGCGGCAGAATCTTCAATCCGAGGAAACAATTCTCCCTTGCCTACTGTGCTCCTCGCTATCGCCTGCGCTATCGGATACCGCCTGGCGCTATCTCCTTCTATAAGTTCTCCCGGCATCTGCGCTTAAGTAAATATTTCGTCGATCAGAATTTCGTCGAACGCAGCTATGATTTCATCGAGCGATGTTTCGTCGAACGCCGTGATGAGAATTTTGTCGAGCGCCGCATTCAGTTCGTCGAATGAATTTTCGTCGAACGCCATTATGAGCATTTCGTTGAGCGCTGCTTACAGTTCGTCGAACGACAGCTAGCGCCTGCGCTAGTACTACCGCCAGCGCTAGTGGGAGATTTGGATTTGATGGCTCAACTTTGGGGGCAACCTTCCTATGTAATCCTTGAGTCATGTGGACTTAGTTATCCTGCACACTTAAACACACAAGATCAAATACACATAGGATTTGTTATTCTCAAACCTAAGAGATGCGGAAGACCATGTTCCAACAAACTCCCCTTTTGATAATAACAAATCCATTAATAATAAATAAGAGCATTAATATATAAGCATGAAGAAACATACTTGTGTGTGTGTGAGAGTGATGACTTAGGATAATTTACGATTTTAGCATTTAGAATTGCTCCCCCTAAATACATGCTCCCCCTAAGTGAATGCTCCCCTAATATGTAAGCTATCATCTTAATTAAGCATTATATTTTGATAGTAGATTATATTTATCATGTTAGTTCTCCCCCTTTTGTTATTAGCAAAAGCGGGTAAGGAGACACCACTTAAAGATTGATAATAAGATAAAAAGCATGATCGAGCTTTTAGAGAAGGACAAGATAAGGAGTTTCAGAATACTTTTTATTGAAATAGATCAGAGTTTTGAGTATTACAACAATTTCATAAATTAGAGTTTGTAGCATAAACAAATGTAATGATTTCCAAGTAACTAAATTACCCAGACAATATGTCTACACCCTAGCCCCGTACTAAGTGACGGATGGGCATGAGGAGCTGCAAACATGCCGTAGCTTGGGGTGTTAGTCCCATATGCAAACACTAGACACAACTCATCCTAGCACTCTTTCCCTCCAGTTCCTCGCAAGGCCCCACTAGAACCCTCCCCGGTTAAGGATAAGACATGGCTAGAGATAAAGATTATCTAATGTCTACAACCCTACACCCACGCTATGGTGAGAAATGAAGTCATGGATAATAATTATTGGAAACATTTAAGCTTTTAAATCTAATGACATAGCCTATGGATTTATATTTTGATTTGAATTTATGAAAACACTCACATAGCTATTTTGAAATCCATTCATAAATCAGAATTTTAGCATTACAATATTTTCATAGAAATAAATCAGAGTTTTATAGCAAAAAAAATTCAACCAATATAAAGTTTACCAAGCAAGTCTACCACTTGTTGCAAGAAAGGAATTTGAAGATTCAAGTGATGATGCACACAAAATGAAAGACTTTAAATAAGCATGAAAGCGCAAGGTAAAACAATTATATGGTTATGATGCGGAAGACTTATAGAAATACAAGAAACATCTTATTGTAATCAATGATGATCCATATAAAGATATATGAGTTAAATTTCAAAAAGAAGATGTTTTTGTAAATCATTTTTCAATTAAAATCATTAAGTTTAACAATAATGTAACCAAACATGAAATAATGTTATCAAAAAGATTGCTACAATGTTATTTTAATTCACAAATTCAAAACATACCAAACATTGTAGAAAACATGCTAGGTTATCTAGTGCATTTCATAAGTTAAGAGTTGTATAGAATTAGCATTAGGATCCAATACTCATGAGAAGAAGTGTTATAGAATATAATGATGTGCACATAAGTGTATTTTTGAGTAGAGTAAACAAATGTTTTAATAAAAAATACAAGAAATATGTAAAGTAAAGAGCACAATAAAACACAAATAATTTTACTTCCACACACTTCAATGCACAAAAAAATGTACAACAACCAAGGTGCTTTGCACACACAATGCTCATTAAGACTTATCAGGGTGCAAAGTAGTGCTTGGGGGATCACATATTTTATTTTATTTTAATATTGAAACTAGTGATCTGGTGTACTTAAGAATAAGTGGTCTTTATTTTGAATTAAAGTTATGGTTTGCACAAGATACTTTACTATTCTTTCCAAGGTGCTCAACCTCACAACGCTTATTAAGACTTATCAGGAGGTTCAAGTAGTGCTTGGTGGAGTTATCTTTGTCACTTTATTTTATGATTTTATTTTGTACAAAGTTCTCCGAATACACTTGTTTTACAAACCAATATAATTTATGAGAAAGATAACCACTTTTCTTAATTTTTAAAAGTGCAAATAAAGGAGTGTAGGTAAGATACTTGTGCAATTTTAATTCATTATACTAATACAAAACATACACAAGCATTCTTAGATTAAACACAAATGTAGACAATGCCAAAATAAGTGAGTGAATAAAGATCATTATCAAACATAAAACATTTACTCATACTTAGAGGCATGCTACGCATAGTTCTACACAACTTTCAATATAATTGATGCACATATTAATAGATATATCAAAGCATGATGAAAACAATGTTCAAAGAGTTTGAAAAGATAAATTGCAACATTATAGAAGTTCTAAATAATAGATTAAATCATGCTTGATTTTCTCAATGATGTCCATACAATATTTAAAGTTTGAACTCATAAGATTGATCTTGGACTTCCAGAGGACTACCTTGTGAGAGGTTCGCCCGGTACTAGGTGATATGATGGGATGATAGCCCAAATCACCCTTTCGCAAGATACAAGTAAAAAGTTAAGTTCAAAAATAATAATTTTTTGTTTTATATTTTTGTATTTGATTTTTGCTTTTAGAAATAGAGTTTAAACAAATGACAAAAAAAGGCAAAACATATAATTTTTTTTGTAATTTGGCTTTTGTATTTTTGTATTTGATTTTTCAAAAAATGTAATAAAAGCAAAAATGCAAAAATGAATAGTACACATAGATTAATATATTTTTAGGGATTTATCAAAATTTTACAAATACAGAAATTCGAACAAGTACGCTACCGCCGGCGTTAGCGCTAGCGCGGGAAACAGTACACGATTTTTTTATGATTTTGAAATTTTTAATTGTTGATCTTGATTAAGTGTCATAATAGTAGATTCATGCTGAAATTTCAGATTTTTAGGAAATGTCTAGATAGTGCAAATTTCATGAAACAATAGCGATTTTGCATATGACTTTTCCAAATAAACTTTGCAATTGATATATTTCATTATATCTCCATTTTAATATTTTTAAGGTTTATATTTACCAAAAATGATAGGACATGTAAGCATGAGAGGACATGAATGAACACATCAAATATGCATGATTTTAGAGATTAACAATAATCTTCATGCACAATCATACCATGGATAAGCCCTAGATGAGAATACCCATCCTGTATATCTTGGTAAACAAATAAAGCCTAACATAGACACAAATATTCTTTAGTCGGCAATGTTAGAATGATAGGTTTGAGATTAATGTTATACCAAGTTTTGATTGTGTTTCAACTTAGAGACCTAGAATGGAGTGATAATTCTAATTGATTTGATATCAAAATGATTCAAAGGTCTAAACTAGAAATAAATCTCAATACACACATAATACACCAACCATGGTAAAACAATTATAATATCAATTGTCATTATATAATTCATATGGATGTGATAGAAATAGTTGTTTTTAGAAGATATTTGATGTGAGTTATGATATATGATTTTAGAGAATTTTAGCAATGGACATCAATAGATCATGGTGGTGTGAGTGACATCAATATTCATTATGAATATAAATTCTTTCAATACATTTTGGTGATTTTCTTTTAATTAAAAATTTTGAATATATATATATATATGTG
This sequence comes from Dactylorhiza incarnata, assembly GCA_033032865.1. Classification (NCBI taxonomy): domain Eukaryota; kingdom Viridiplantae; phylum Streptophyta; class Magnoliopsida; order Asparagales; family Orchidaceae; genus Dactylorhiza; species Dactylorhiza incarnata. The sequence continues at coordinate 7,627,915 of JAWHQI010000086.1, forward strand.
ATTTTTGATAGGTGAACAATAGTGATGGTTAAGATCATGTTTGACATCAAGGAGTGAACACAATATAATTTTTTTGTTGTGAACAAAGACAACCATATTGAAAGTTGAGTTTTTATTTAGATCTTGAACTTTCTTGTAGATTATGTTATTTCTCTAAACCACTTTTTGGTGAATGCTAAGAATCTTACTAGCCTAATAACTGGATTTAATTTGAAATATGTTATAGCAAATTTAGAGTTTGATTCATATGGATAATATAAGATATTTAGAAGTAATGAATATAAGAATAAAAGATAGGTCATCAAAATAAAATATGATTTTTGAATTTGATCAATTTGATTTTATAAACATATTACGCTTTTAAGAGATAGGATCATATTTTCAATACTATATAGGATGACCATGATATGATAGTTCAAAAGAAATAAGAAAAAAAAAGAAAAAAATTAAAAGACATGAAAGCATATCATGAAGTAGAACTTTGTATATTTCATTTTGAAAGGATTCTGCTTCATTCAATTGATGATACCTAATGAATAAGAGATTTAGGTATCCAAAGAGGACCAAGTGGGATGGTTCCTTTGGGTACCCAAATATAGGGTGTTGACTTTTGGGGAGACAAGGATGGATGGACCCTTTCTTTTGCCATTAGTGCGTCATTCTTAAGTATGGGTCTCCATTCATACCTTGGACAAATACTATTTTTATTTTTCAAATTTCCATAGTCATTATCTTGTATGTTTGGATAAAAATGACTTTTGAATTTATTATTTAAAGGAAATTTGTTTGCGTTTAATTTTAAGTTGGGAGAAGATTGATATTGTAAATGATGATGATGATAGTGTTTTGGAATTTCATTTACAATCTTTTGATGTTTTTATATTTCCATAGTTTAGCTTATTCACGTTTTGAGAAATCATATTCAACTTGCTTTTGGATTTTGCATTATATTGAGAATGTATGTTTTGAGAATTTTTCTTTATGATTTCCTTAAGCAAGTTGATTTTAGTTTTTAATTCATTATTTTTAATCTTTAAATTATGCCTAGCTTTATTATAAGCGATTGTGCTATTTTTAAGAGTGGAAACAATTGAATCTATATGATCTTGATAATTATTTCTATATTCATCAAATGTTTCATCCATCTCTTTAATTTCAATTTTATAGTCTTTGCACTTAGCACAATCATTTATCAAATATGAATTTTCTAAACATAATTTTTCATTTTGTTCTTTTACAATAAGAAGTTCCTTTTCAAGTTCCTTGCATTTTTCTTTTAAATCATCAAATTCCATACAAGGTGTAGTGTTTTCAACTAAGGAACCATGGATAGAACTAGATAAATTTGAATTTGATTGTTCATTAATTTTTGCCTTTAAATTTTTATTTTCTAAGCGCAAATGTTTATTAGCATCTTTTAATTTCTTAATTTTGCGCTTTGTAGTTTGAAGCAATTGTAATGTAGAAATAGAAGTACAGAAAATGGGATTTGATTTCCTTACATTGCTTTCGGGAGAGGCACGATTTGAGCATATCGTTTCTTTTACATCTTTTTGGCACTCCTCTTCCGAAGACAGTACTTCTTCTTCTTTTCCATTTGATGCGTGCTCCATTGATCCGTCATGAGAGGAGCATTCTTGAAGACTTGTGCAAGCTTGCATATTCTCCGGTTCTTGCGATTGTTCCATACCTATAAAAGGAGAATCATAAATTTCTTCAAGAAATTTCCATACTTTGTATGCACTAGAAAAACAATATATTAATTTGAAAATATCTTGAGATAAAGCACAAAAAATATAATGCATAGCTTTTGCATTTAGGTGACGCTCTTGTTTATTTGATTCATCCGCTGGTCTAACTATTGCTATATCCCATGCATTGATATCTAAACTTTTAATAAACCTTTCCATTAATAATTTCCACCCTTTATAATTTCTCCCTTCGAATAAAGGTGGTTTAGGAGATTTTTCTTCTTCATAAAAATTTACCCCACTAGTAGAAGCGAGATCATGAGACGCCATTATTCCCGGTTGTTAAGCTGATTTGGAATAACCTACCTTTGATACCACTTGTTGGATCGGTAGGTGCCCTTAGAGGGGGGGGGGGGGGGGTGGTGAATAAGGGTTTTAAAAACTTATAATATATTTTGAATAACTTTGAAAAAGCTTTGATTATTAAGCTAGAGAAGATCAAGACAAATCAAGTGAAGTAAAAGTAAAGACATGATTTTATTAACTTGAGAAGCATGATTACAAAACTTGATCTCTTATCGAAGCTAGAAATCAAAGCTAATAGAAAGACTCTTTTTGTTTTCTATACCGACTCGTATCCCCACGAACCAGTTGGCTTTAGCCGATCCTTCCCCGGATACGGCCTCAATCCGCTCTAGCCAACCCTTCCCGAATATGGCCTCGAGCACCCCCTAGACCTACTCCCGAGACCTAGTCGCCAACACGAGGCAAATTTCAGCCCTAAGTCCTACCCAGACCTAGTCGCCAACACGAGGAGAATTCACTAACCGTTTACAAGAAGAATATGAAATGAAAAAACAATAATATAAAAACTCCCTCTATGTAGATCTCTTAGAGAAGTAGACGAAGACGCAGAGTATGATCGTAGTCGATGCGGTCTTTCGTCACGATGATGATGCGTGTTGAAATCTTCTCCATGGATCTCCTTTAGTCTTTATGGATTTGTGGGAGTATCTCTCTGAACCTTCCTCTCTCTGTTGTGGCACGAAGCTCTGAAATTCTGGATCTCTAGAGGCATAGGAAGTCAGAGCCAAGATGTCCTTTTTATAGACTCAGCGCTAGCGCCTGCGCTAGTGGTACCGCCGACGCTATCCCATATTAGGATATATTCTGCGCGACAGAATCTTCAATCCGAGGAAACAATTCTCCCTTGCCTACTGTGCTCCTCACTATCGCCCGTGCTATCGGATACCGCCTGACGCTATCTCTTTCTATAAGTTCTCCCGGCATCTGCGCTTAAGTAAATATTTCGTCGATCGGAATTTCGTCGAACGCAACTATGACTTCATCGAGCGAAGTTTCGTCGAATGTCGTGATGAGAATTTCATCGAGCGCCGCATTCAGTTCGTCGAACGAATTTTCGTCGAACTCCATTATGAGCATTTCGTCAAGCGCCGCTTACAGTTCATCGAATGACAGCTAGCGCCTGCGCTAGTACTACCGCCAAAGCTAGTGGGAGATTTGGATTTGATGGCTTAACTTTGGGGGCAACCTTCCTATGTAATCCTTGAGTCATGTGGACTTAGTTATCCTGCACACTTAAACACACAAGATCAAATACACATAGGATTTGTTATTCTCAAACCTAAGAGATGCGGAAGAACATGTTCCAACAGTATAAACTACTCTTCAACTACTTTAGTTCTTTTATTATATATTCTATAAACCTTGCTAGTTGAAGAGTAACCAATGAAAATTCCTTCATCGCATTTTTCATCAAATTTTCCTAGTGCATTGATGAGTCCCAATTATATACACATTTTTGGACTCATCTGGGCCGATTTTCTAGTCTTTGCACTTCACTTTAGACATGTTTTCATTCCTATTTAATACTCCATGCTAAGTGCACTTCTAGGCCCGTTTTGGTGTTATTTCTTGTTCATCTTCGTTACTAGTTTTCATACAGTGTTAAGTGCCACCTTCAGTGGCTAGACTGGTGTTGTATGCTGGAATAGGAGTCGTGCAGGTGTTCCCGGTACAATTCTGTACAGGAACACTGCGCACGATCACTGGCTCTATCGCGCACGACCACTGGTCGTGCGCCACTGATCGTGCGCACTTAACGCCCATTTTATGAGTTCTGTCTTGCTTATCGCACGACCACTTACGATAGTGCGCACGATCACTGGTCATGCGCTACTGCTCGTGCGAACATGTATTTTATAAATTTCTTTCATGTCAGGCTCCGCCCAGGCAGCGCGCACGATCGCAGAACTCTAGTGCGCACGACCACTGGTCGTGCGCCAATGACCGTGCGCAGTATTCATTCCAGCGCCTATATATATTCCTGTTCCGCTTTTAGGGCGGGATCGAGCCGCCGGGAGCGCAAGTGGCAGTCCGTACGCCGACGATTTCCATTCCTGGACACCTCCACTTCATCTCCTACGCAAGGGGAAGTCTTCTCCAACCATTCCAAGTATTTATCCATTGTCCGGGAGCATTCTCCACCATCCGCAAGCCCTCAAGCAGCTATTTTCCACTCCAGTCCGGTGAGAAGAAGAGGAATCCTGAGGTAGAAGACGACGGAACCACGTAGAGAGATCGTGACAGTTTCTCTACACCGGAAGCACAGTCCGCCCGAGTCCGTAGGTAGCTTGACAAACTACCATTCCGGTCGTGAACGGCCGCTAGTCTTCATCCATTGGTTATCTCTTTCCTCTCTCCTTCGTTGTAATCTTTGAATCTTTTAAACTTGAATATCATGATGTTTGGTTTAAATGAAATGAATGTTTCTTCTCTTTTCATCATTACTTGCTTGTGAATCGCTTTGCCTCCACTCATCCACTCACTCATTCACGCACTCAAGGTGTTCGATCCGCGTTAGCAAGAGCTAACGGCGTTTGTGAAGAGGTGTTTGCGACCCTCGCCTTCCCGCACTGGAGCACGCTCCATCCGCCTCACGAAGCACGGCATCGCGGCCGTTGCATCCATCTCGCCTTGCGAAGCGGTGCTTTCGACCCGCATTTCCTTCATTGTTGTTAAGAGTAGAAAAACCTAACCAAAACCCCCCTTTTTTGTGTGTTTGTTTACGCTTGTGTAACAATAGTCAGACAACGTGATTCGTTCACCCAACCCGCATTCCTCAAGAGACCGACACTCGGGGATCCTATTCCAAACTTTATTACTTGCGCGACCGGTGCACTTGCCGAAATATCGCATCAAGTTTTTGGCGCCGTTGCCGGGGAATGTTCAGGCGTGTAACGTCTTGAGTTGTGAGCTTTTGTTACAAGAGCAGTTGTTTTTGATTTCCTTTGTTTTGTTTTCTTTTTGTTGTGACTGTGCATGCAGAGACAAGCCGCGGGGGAACTTGTACCCTTTGATCCAGAGATCGAACGGACCGCTCGCGCACGAAGGCGCGCAGCAGCCGTACAGGCGGCAAAGGGTGACAACATAGACCCAAACAATGCTGACCCAAGAGTGCCCGATGTGGGGCAGCACCACCCTGGAGATGAGCAAGAGGTAGTGAGGCCTCGACCCAGAACGATAAGAGATTATACCACTCCAACAACTGGGAGTGTGTATCAGGGATTTGGTCCCAACATTATGAACAACCAGTTCGAGATCAAACCTGCGATCTTGAACATCATCCGGAACAATGCTCAGTTCTCCGGGATGACCAGTGAAGACCCGCACCTGCACCTGGCAGAGTTTTCCGATATCTGCGGAACTTTCCGATACAGTCAAGCTGCGACTGTTCCCATTCTCACTTCGCGACAAGGCCAAGGTGTGGCAACATTCTATTCCTCCTGGGACCGCCACGACTTGGGATGCTCTTGCATCCAAGTTCCTGGCCAAATTCCACCCCGTTGATAAAATTGTGAGCCTGCGGTGGGAGATCGCCACCTTTCGCCAAGCTGACCAAGAGACCCTTGCCGAGGCGTGGGAGCGCCTTAATGATCTTCTCCGCCGCTGCCCGAACCACGAGCTCCAACCGTGGAATGTGGTAGAGACATTTTACTTTGCGATCGAGCCCAACTACAGGGCAATGATCGATGCTGCTGCGGGTGGTACTTTAATGAACCACACTCCAGAGGAGGCCCTTCGGATTCTGCGCGACACCGCGTCCCACAGTACATTCTGGACTGCCGGGAGAAATGCACCAAGGAACGCCCGCGGTCTCTTTGTGGTCGACTCACTTCCTCCTACACCCGCGCCTGCTGCTGTCATTACGTGCGAAGGATGTGGAGGCGGCGGCCACCACGCGTACGAATGTTCAGGGAACAACGTATCAGGTGACTTCGCGCACTTATCCTTGAATGAATCCGTTAATTTTATAGGAAATCAGTCTAAGGGGGTGCCATTTAATAATGCTTATCATCCGGGAGTGAGAAGTCACCCGAACTTCTCATGGAACCCAAACACGCATGGCCAACGATGGGCACCGGGGCAGCATCAAAACGATGCTTACGCCTCCGGGAGCCAACCGAGGCCACCACACCCGGATTATAACCAAGGCCCCCAGCCCAAAAAAGAGTAATCTGGAGGAGATGATGGAAAAATTTATGCAAGCGACTACCTCAAATATGGTGAACCAAACCGCTTCCATGCGGAACTTGGAAATGCAGCTGGGCCAATTGGCCCAAGTGCTAACCGAGCGGTCGCATGGGACCCTTCCTAGCAACACTGAAAAGAACCCAATAGATCAAGGGAAGAGTCTCGGTGATGTGGTAGAGGCTGATCCAAGTGAGTTAGTGATTTCTTGTTCCATCAATAATATTGAAACGAAAGCTTTGTGCGATTCCGGCTCCTCCCGCAACGTCATTGCGTTGCAAGACGTTGCTAAATTGCAACTTGAGATGAACACGGAGGATCGGAAATCCCTTATGCTTGCTAATGGGACCGTTATACAATCTGAGGGGGAAGTGAAAAATATAGAAGTGATAGTTGAGGGGACGATTGTGGTTGCTGATTTTCAGGTGTTGGGACCCAGGAAAATCACTCTATCCCTATCTTGGGCGTGCCGTTCTTGAAAGAGAGCGGTGCCACCCTTGATTTCGCTACGGGGTGTGTCTTCCTACCCAATAAGGTGCCGCAGCCGACTTGCCCCAAAGCTATAACTGAAACATCCACTCCTCCCCCTCTCTTTATTTTTGATGAATCTCTGAGTTGTGCAGGAAATGAAGAAGATAAAGAACCAATTGAAGGAGAAAAGGAGGAGCACCAGTCCAGTGAGGAAGAAGTAGATCTTCGGAGAGAATTTGATTCCGAGACGGAGGAAGATTGCATTTCGAAAACTATTGACTTGAATTTAGTTTGGGACACTGTCCCATTATCTTCTTGTTTTGATTCTTGTAATAAAAAATTTAAGCGCTCCATCTCTTGGGCTGATCCGGTAGTCATCGCGACGCTGGAAGTGACGCCACCCACCACCAAGGTGGAAAAATCTGAAAACTTTCAACGTTGGCAGTCCCCGACTGTCACTAAACTTAAACAGGAGAAACTTCTGCACGACGCTCGCGCTGCCGCTCTCCGTGGCAAGAGGGCGGAGGTTAGGGGAACACTGGGTGACACCAGTGTTGGCCCTAAAGCCTTCACCTCCCGCCTACGAGCTACGGGAGACGCGCACCATAAGAGCGCCTATAGCTGATTTGTGTTGTCTGAATTTGTGAAACTGCTTCTGTGAACTTCTCCTTTAATTTCTGCACTCTTTAAACAATCATAATACAGGTATTTGGTCCAGCTTAAGGACATAAAACAAAAGCGCTGCTGGGAGACAACCCAGATTTCCTGATTTTATTTTTTATCTAACATGTTTAGTTTAGTTTTTATATTTGTTTTTGCTGTTTTTAGTTTTGTGCTTGCAGGTGTGTTGTGTTCTTTGGTGCGGATGCTGCGGACTGCTCTTTATCTTAATTGCCAATCGTCTGGTATGCTCAATTCTGAGCATTGGGTAACACTTCTTCCCCCCTTAGCTTCCAATTTTTGTGATGTAATGTTTAGACTAAGTCTGGGGGAGAGTATATTGTCATCCACTGTGCACGAGTTGCACTGCATACTAGAAGTTTGTTTATTATTTATCTTTATCATCATCATTGTTTTCATGCTTCTTGCACCACTTCACCCACATGAGTGCGCGCTTTCCTATTTGTGTTGTTTCCAAATAAACTATTTTGGTTAGGAATGTGAATTGGGGGTGTTAGCTTAGGAATTACTATTTGGAGTGCGATGTTGACTCGAGCAGTGTTCTAGTCGCACCCGCATGCTGCAGTAGCATTTGAGTAAAACTAGATTATTTCTATGCGTTTAATTTATGTTTAGTATTTTTGCGTAAATTTAGATTTGTTATACTCAAATGGTGAATGTGAACGAAATTGACGATAACCCGGTGTTGTGTGTGTACGAGCACTAGTCGCGTGTTGCTCGAGTCGGGAGGAAGGTTTACCTTTCTCGTGGGCTAAGGACTTGCCCCAAGCGACTCTCGAAGCATGGGCGAGAGCGACTCGTCGAGTTAAACGTGATTTAGGCCACCTTTTGGCGAGTTTGAGCCTTGTCGTTCCATGTCCTTTTCGCTCACCCTTGCAAGCCAAAATTGTGCCTACCACTCTTTTTTTTAGCTCCTCTTCATCCACCAAATCCCGAAGCTTATCCTACGTCCGCAACCAAATTGCTGTTTAACTGCGCTCATAATTCTCAATTTGTGTGATGTTTGGAACTTGTGCGTTGTGAAGAAAAACATGTTTTATTTTGCTGAATTTGAACCAACCGGAGGATAAGTAAAAGAAGAAAAGTATGTTGTTAAAAGGAAAAAAATCTGAAAAAGAAATATGTCGTAAAAAAATCCTTCCGAGCTAAATAGAAAATCTGTTGGTAATTGTGAAGTAGGCCGTGTGCACACCTAGTTTTCATGATAAGTCTGGGGGTGTGTCACACGAGCATTGTTTTTGGTTTTGTGTGGTGCAGCGTTCCGTTAGCTCACTTGGGTTGCGTAGCCATCGTGTTTAAATTCGAATATCATACCGCAACCTAAGCCCCAATATAATCCTAAAAGCCCTATTGATTTGACTTGTGAGTTTGCTAACGCCGTGGAGAGAGTGTGACCGGGCGAGCGTATGGTTTACGACGTTGATGGATTTCAGCGGAGTTATTCCTAAACCCCGACCTTGTGCAACACCCGCCTTATTGTCTTGTTACTTTCACACCGGGCATGATCGTTCGAATTCTTCATAATTCACCAACTGAGTATAACTAAATCTCTACCTACGCTCTAATACTTTCGTAAATTAGTTAGCATAGTTAGAATCTCTTTTTACTAAATTTCTATTTGCATGCTTTTGTTACTTCGCATTGTACTCCTTCGTGTGATTTTCTTTGTTAACTACCATTTTCACACTCCGCCGAATTCGTTTGCTCGGGACGCGCAAACAGGTAAGTCTGGGGGTGTGATGAGTCCCAATTATATACACATTTTTGGACTCATCTGGGCCGATTTTCTAGTCTTTGCACTTCACTTTAGACATGTTTTCATTCCTATTTAATACTCCATGCTAAGTGCACTTCTAGGCCCGTTTTGGTGTTATTTCTTGTTCATCTTCGTTGCTAGTTTTCATGCAGTGTTAAGTGCCACCTTCAGTGGCTAGACTGGTGTTGTATGCTGGAACAGGAGTCGTGCAGGTGTTCCCGGTACAATTCTATACAGGAACACTACACACGATCACTGGCTCTATCGCGCATGACCACTGGTCGTGCGCCACTGATCGTGCGCACTTAACGCCCATTTTATGAGTTCTGTCTTGCTTATCGCACGACCACTTACGATAGTGCGCACGATCACTGGTCGTGCGCTACTGCTCGTGCGAACATGTATTTTATAAATTTCTTTCATTTCAGGCTCCGCCCAGGCAGCGCGCACGATCGCAGAACTCCAGTGCGCACGACCACTGGTCGTGCGCCAATGACCGTGCGCAGTATTCATTCCAGCGCCTATATATATGCCTGTTTCGCTTTTAGGGCGGGATCGAGCCGCCGGGAGCGCGAGTGGCAGTCCGTACGCCGGCGATTTCCATTCCTGGACACCTCCACTTCATCTCCTACGCAAGGGGAAGTCTTCTCCAACCATTCCAAGTATTTCTCCATTGTCCGGGAGCATTCTCCACCATCCGCAAGCCCTCAAGCAGCTGTTTTCCACTCCAGTCCGGTGAGAAGAAGAGGAATCCTGAGGTAGAAGACGACGGAACCACGTAGAGAGATCGTGACAGTTTCTCTACACCGGAAGCACAGTCCGCCCGAGTCCGGAGGTAGCTTGACAAACTACCATTCCGGCCGTGAACGGCCGCTAGTCTTCATCCATTGGTTATCTCTTTCCTCTCTCCTTCGTTGTAATCTTTGAATCTTTTAAACTTGAATATCATGATGTTTGGTTTAAATGAAATGAATGTTTCTTCTCTTTTCATCATTACTTGCTTGTGAATCGCTTCGCCTCCACTCATCCACTCACTCATTCACGCACTCAAGATGTTCGATCCGCGTTAGCAAGAGCTAACGGCATTTGTGAAGAGGTGTTTGCGACCCTCGCCTTCCTGCACTAGAGCACGCTCCATCCGCCTCACGAAGCACGGCATCGCGGCCGTTGCATCCATCTCGCCTTGCGAAGCGGTGCTTTCGACCCGCATTTCCTTCATTGTTGTTAGGAGTAGAAAAACCCAACCAAAACCCCCCTTTTTTGTGTGTTTGTTTACGCTTGTGTAACAATAGTCACACAACGCGATTCGTTCACCCAACCTGCATTCCTCAAGAGACCGACACTCGGGGATCCTATTCTCAAACTTTATTACTTGCGCGACCGGTGCACTTGCCGAAATATCGCATCATGCATCTTTAGTGTTTAAAATGAAACATTTACAACTAAACACATGAAAATAAGATACATTAGGTTTTCTTGTAAAGTAAAGCTCATAATGTGTAAATTTTAAAATAGGATGAAGCATGACACGATTAATGATATAACATGAAGTATTAACCGCTTCGGCCCAAAATGATTTAGGCAACCCATATTCACAAAGCATAGTGCGTGCTAGCTCTTGAAGGGTTCTATTTTTCCTCTCCACTACACCTTTTTGTTGTGGGGTGCGAGGAGCGGAAAATTCATGTTTAATTCCTAAATTATCACAAAAAGAAGAAAATCTATCATTCTCAAATTCTCCTCCATGATCCGAACGTATGCATTTAATCTTTAAATCAAGTTCATTTTGAATAAGAATGCATGGTTTAGTAAATTCAATAAATGCATCGGATTTTGAAGATAGAAATAACGTCCAACAAAATCTAGAATAATCATCAATTATTACAAAAGTATATTTTCTACCTCCTAGACAAGAAGTGCTAACCGGTCCAAATAAATCCATATGAATTAATTGAAGAGGTCTAGTGGTAGAAATTACATTTTTGCTTTTAAAAGAATTTTTTGAAAATTTTCCTTTTTGGCAAGGCGTACAAAGAGAAGATAAATTTTCATTAAGCATAGGTAATCCCTTAATTAATTTATCTTTTGATAATTTCAAAATAAGCTTGGTGCTAGAGTGACCAAGACGTCTATGCCAAAGTTCTAATTCTTCATTTTTAGAAATAAAACATTTTAAAGAAGAATTTGAAAGATCATTAAAGACAATCATATAAACATTATGCATCCTAGGTGCGGTGAGTACGACATCATTTGTTTTAGAATTTATAATTTTGCAAAGATTTGTAGATGATTCAAATAATACATTTAAGCCTATATCACATAATTGACTAATTTAAATTAAATTATGTTTTAAGCCATCTACAAATAAAACATTTGAGATTGAAAAAGAATCATTACCCACTGTGCCGATGCCCATGATCCTTCCTTTTCCTTTGTCACCAAATGTCACCATCCCTCTTTTCTTCGTCTCAAGGCTAATGAACTTTGCTTTGTTTCCCGTCATGTGTTTGGAGCAACCTGAGTCCAAATACCACACGTCCTGTTTGTCCTTAGCCTGCCAACATACCTAAAAAGGAGATGAGAGTAAAGATCCGGATACCCAAGAGGTTCCTCCCATAGAATAGGTGGAAACCTTAGACACCCAGATTTGCTTTATAGCACTATGACCCTTTTTCCTATAAGAGTTTGAGGTGTGTCCAAATAAATAACATTTGACACACGATATAAAAAGGGAAGAGGCCCTTTTTGAAATTTTTGATAAACTCTTGTTGGAAAATGAGGTAACATTGAATCTTTGGATTTATTATTAACAGAATTAATGTTTGTGGAATTATAGCTAACGTTGGCGTTAGGAGTTAACACCTGGCGATAGCTTCCAGAACCATATCCAAGGCCATATTTGGCACTTCCATGACATTGGTTGGCCAAGATCATGTCCAGAGATCTTTGCCCAACTCCAAACTTCTTAATAAACAAATTTAAATCACGAATACGAGCTTTGAGAGCGGTGTTTTCCGTTACCAACATAACACACCGATTCACAAAACCCTTCTTCCCATCCTCTATTTGAGAAAGAGAGGTTTTTAAAGTTCTTTCTAAATCCCCCTTCTCCTAAGTAAGAATTTCAATAGTGGAGTGGGATTTAGAAAGTGCTTCTTCAAGTTCTTTCACTCTTGCCAAGGAGTGATTGCACTCTTGGCAAGATACCTTTTCTTTCCCTAATTGTTTAGATAATTTTTTGTTTTCTTTTAACAAAAGTTTGTTTTCAGAACTTAGAAGATCAATATCTTTTAAACTTTTATCAAAGAATTTGCAAGTTTGTAAATACTCAATATATAAACTATCATAAGAAGTAGGGAGAGTTACCTCAGTGTCGCTTTGGACACTGCTTTCATCCTCGAATGTCTTGTCACTTTTTCCCATAAGACACATATTTGCCTCTTCTTCATCGCTAGTGGATGAGCCGCTTGAATCCTCAGAGGAGGAGTCATCCTATGTAGCCGCTTTTAGGACCTTCTTCTTCTCTTTTCCTTTGTGCCCTTTTTCTTTATGCTCTTTTAGATATTTTGGGCACTGGCTCCGAATATGTCCGGTCTTTCTATAATGGTAGCACTCTGGTGGTGGCCGTTCGTCATCGTCCTCGTCGCTACCTCTCTCTCTTTCTTCGATGAAGATCCCTTTTTGATGAAATATTTCCGGAAGGTGTTTCTCCTTTCCGGATTCTTCATGAACCTTTTGAACTTCTTCACAAAAAGGTTCTCCTCGTCCTCTTCATCATCATCTCCATTTGCCTCCTTTTTTGACTTTAAGTCCAAACCCTTATTCTTTGGCTCCAAGTTGTACTCTTGTTGTTGAATTTTGAATTCAACCTCATGGGTCTTTAAGTTCCCAATGAGGCTCTCAATTTGGAGCTTCTTCAAATCGTGCGACTCCGAGATAGCCGTCACCTTTGGATTGAACTTTGGAGGGAGAGACCTTAAAATTTTTCTCACCAAGTCGCCGTTGGAGAACACCTTTCCATGTACTTTTGAGTCGTTGACGATCTTGGTGAACCTTGTGTACATTGAATCTACGTCTTCATCCGCCTCCATCCGGAATTTCTCGTATTCGGATTCAAGTTGGAAAAGCCTTGAATCCTTGACCTGCGAAGTACCTTCATGAGTGAGTTCTAATAAATTACATATATCATAAGCAGTTTCGCAAGCACAAGTTCTATTAAATTCCGTTCTATCCAAAGCACAAAATAAAGCATTCATAGCTTTAGTGTTATTTTTGCATCTTAACTTGTCATTATCATCCCATCTATCTCTTGCTTTTTCCATAGTAATTTCACCAATCACAATTGTTGGTGGAGAGTAACTTTGTTCTACCATACCCCAAACGTCATTATCTAAAGCAGTTAAAAAACAACGCATTCTAGTTTTCCAATAATTATAATCAGTTCCGGCAAATAGTGGAGGTCTACTATTTCCTTGACCCTCAACGAAAGCATGATCATGATGCGCCATTATTCTCGGTTGTGAAACCATTTTGGAATAACCTTGCTCTGATATCAAGTGTTGGATCGGATGACGCCCTTAGGGGGAGGTGAATAAGGGGTTTACTGTTTTTAAGATAAATTTACAGATTTTAAAATAACAGAAAATCTTTTCGGCTCTGTAGCTAACGCCCGACATTATATAGTTAACGCTGGCATTATATAGTTAACGTCGGGCGTTATCTCCCCCAAAATATTTTTTGCAGAAATATTCAAAGTGATTTTACTTGCACAATCTTAAGTGAAATAAACTTTCAGACAATCAGAGATAATAAAATGAGTATTATTTGTTTCAAGAAGAAGATTACAAAACATTTAATTTCAATAACGCTTGAAATAAAGGCGACAAGATAAAAATCACTTTTTGTTCCTTCACCGGTCCTTCTCCCAAGGACCGGTTGGCTAAAGCCTATCAATCCACAGATTAGGCCTCTAGCCAACCCCTAGATCTACCCTTGACCTAGTCGCCATGTACAAGGCGGCGAATTACCCCCTAAGCTGCACAAGGACCTAGTCGCCACACGCAAGGCGGCGAATTTACTACCGTTACAAGAAAATATAAAAAGATAAAGATAAAATCAGAACAAAAGACTCCCTAGAATGAAGAGCGCTAAAGGAGATGTTGAAGATACGCCATGACCACGTCGGAGTTGAAGCGAGCGTCCTTCTTCAAATTTGCCGTTTAAAATCTCCTTCTCACTCTTGTTCCTCAATGTTGGTGTTGGGAGTTCTCTCTGAATTCGGAATGAAATGCTCTCTCAGATCTCTGGAATGAAGGCTTCAATGCATCTCTCTTGAGCAAACGAAATCGGGTCTTCCAATAGACACGGGAGCTAATGCCCGACATTAAGAGTTAACGCCAGCGTTAAGCATCGTGTACGGCAGTTGCTGAGATCATGCAAACTGTCGGGATCATGGCAGATCGTGACTCAACGTGGGCGTTAAGAGTCAACGCTGGCGTTGTCTCTGGCTTCTCGGCGGATTCCTTCTCGACGACATTTCATCTCGATGGATCCTTCTTGACGAAAGTTAACGCGAGGCGTTAACTACTAAGCAGGGCGTTAGCTCTCTTTTCAGAGAATCGTCATCAAACAATATCCTATTCATAGGGTTATATAACTATAGTACCTGCACACTATAAACACAAGCAAGATCAAATACATAGTGTGATTTGTTATTTCTCAAACTAAGAGAAGTGGAACACAAGCTCCAACATCTTCTTCTCGAACGGCCTCCTCATTCGGAGCATGATTCAGAGTTGGGGGTGGCAAAACGTTCAACGCCAGAGGTTGAACGGGAGCTCAAGGAGACCCAAGATTTCTTACGAGAGCCAGCATCTCGGCTTGCTGTTCTTCCATCTGCCGCATGTGGCCTTCCAGTACTGTCGCGGGCGCAAGCACTGCATCTTCTGCGAGAGGTGCGCTGATAAGCGAGTGAGAGGGAGTTGGGTCGGCGCGTCCCTCCGGGATTGATCCTTCAGTAGTGCGAGCACTTCTTCTTGCCATCGCAATCGGTAGCGAGTACTGCCTTGAAGCAAATACTTCCTTTTGGGAGTCTTTGCGGAGAATCTGGGAATACTTTGATTCCCATAAACGGCGCCGAACTGTTGCGGGTCGCCTCGGTGCTCTTGGTAGACCAGTCGAATTGAACCGTCTTCGCTCTGAAGCGAGCCAAGCGCGCTAACAGTTAATTAGAGAATCGTTAAGTACATTGGGACTTTTTAACGTGGAAAACCCAGAAAGGGTAAAAAACCACGCGATCGGAGCTGTGCCGACCAACTTCCACTATCTTCTGGTGGTTTATAGCCAGATACTTAGAATTCGAGCGCGACAGGCCGTTGCTCGTTACAATAATAGGGAGAGAGATATCTCCGAAGGTGACATGCCACCACTCGGAAAACTAAGTCCTTTTTCTTCTGAGAACTGTGGTGGGAACAAAAGTGAGAATGCCGAGTCGCCTTTTGGGAGAAGGGAAATCTCCAAGTCCACGAAGGAGATCTTTAAGCACCGAAGGAGAACTTCAAGTGCGAAGGAGATCTTCAAGAACCGAATGAGAACTTCAAGTGCAAAGGAGATCTTCAATCACCGAAGGAGAACTCAAGGGAAATCTTCGACAGAGCTCTCTCGGGTGAAGAATGCAAGGTGTCCTGAAATGAAGGCTTTGGGCTCCTTTTAGAGATTTGGTCGGGGGTAGCCCGATAATTTAGCCGTCGTAACCACCGTAACCACCTGACGAGCGAATCACGCCGGTCGATTTGGAGCACACGGATCGCCATTTTCTGTCTCGCCCTTTGGACAGTTCTGGCAGCTTTGTTGAAAGTAAGAAAGGCGACAAGCGGGTCCTGCAATCTGAGAAATTAGAAAGACAAAATGTGAGCGTGCCCTGAATGTGGAAGTGCTCTGAGCATGCTCAGAAGCGTTCTGAGCGCGCAACGAACGATGAAGCATTCTGAGCGCGGAAGGAGGTCAGAAACGGGAAGCCGTACCCCCAAAGAAGGGATGGGGTTTCAGCCGGGCGCTCCGCCGGACCCCCTGTAGGAGAGGGGTGCGGTCCGGCCGCACCCGTATGGGCAGTGGCCGTGGCCCGAGGGGGGGGGGGGGGGGTGCAGCTCGGCCGCACCCAAAGAGGGGGGGGGGGGGGTGCAATGCTATGGCCGCACCCCAATAGGGGGGTGTGATGCCATGGCTGCACCCCAAGAGGGGGGTGCGACGATATGGCCGCACCTTAAGGGGGTGCAACCTGGCCTCACCCCAAGGGGGGTGTGGCCCGGCCGCACCTCAAGAGGGGGGTGCGACGGTATGACCGCACCCCAAGGGGGGTGCTGCCCGACCGCAACCCAAAAGGGGGGTGCGGCATTATGGCCGTACCCCAAGGGGTGCAGCTTGGCCGCACCCCAAGGGGGATGCAGCATTATGGCCGCACCCCAAAGGGGGTGCGACATGGTGGCACCCCATGAGGGGTGCGGTTAGGCCGCACCCCTTTCGGGGGGGGGGGGGGGTTGGCGCTGCCATGCACACTATAGCGCAGTAGCGCCCCATGCACCGTGGCGGTAGCGCTACTTCGTGCGGTAGCGCGCTCACGCGCACGACTAAGTGCGTCCCTGCGGTCGTGTTTTGCTCGCGTCTTTGTATGGGCGGTTGGCAGGTTTTGCCCACTCTCCCACTCATCCCTCTTAACCTTAGTGGTGGAGTGGAGCTTGCGAGTGACCATTACCTGGCTTTGGACACATAGATGAGAGCCCATGTATGAATGCATATCAATAATCATTAAAGTAAAATTTATGTTGTTTTGTCAAAAAATATTACATATCATGAAACACAACATTAGATAATAATGTTCTATGACATTGTCACACAAAATGAATGTCTCAAAATACTAAAATAGTAATGATTGTGTAGGATCAAGCGCAACTAACTGTCCCAAAAGCCCGGACTGATGAGAATGACGCTACTTTTTCTTTAAGAAAGTAGGAAAGGCGCTACGGGTTAAGTGAAGGAACGTTGGACCCAACAATCCCCCCCCAGCATCCAGCACGACCCGCAAGCTCAAAGGTGCTCCACACGGCTTAGAGGTGGCGCAAAACATGGCTCAGAGGTGGTTTTTCACATGGTCGTGGTCGCCTGATCCGCCGGGACCCACACAGGTAGAGAAATTTCAGGATTTAATCATCGCCCCCCCCCCCCCCCCCAGCATCCAGCACGACCCGCAAGCTCAAAGGTGCTCCACACGGCTTAGAGGTGGCGCAAAACATGGCTCAGAGGTGGTTTTTCACATGGTCGTGGTCGCCTGATCCGCCGGGACCCACACAGGTAGAGAAATTTCAGGATTTAATCATCGCCCCCCCCGGCCTCGAACTCGCAACCTCCTCTGATACCACTTGTAGTATCAAGCGCAACCAACTGTCCCAAAAGCCCGGACTGATGGGAAGGACACTACTTTTTCTTTAAGAAAGTAGGAAAGGCGCTACAGGTCAAGTGAAGGAACGATTGACCCAACAGATTGTTACACAAAATGATTATCTCACATTAGATAGTAATGAACAACTAATATTTAATTATTTATCACCAATTCAAATCATAGCTTAATGAGTCAAATTCTCCACCGAAGTCATTGCCAACACCATCAAAATCCGCAATAAGATCATCTCAAAAATTCTCCAAGTCGGTGTGCTCAACAAATGGTTCATTAATATCAATTTGTTTATCATCTGCATGATCAATATGTATAATTAAATTATGACACAACATATGTTTAAATTATACAATTATACATAAATAGTAGCATGCAGATATACATTTACTTTGAGTTGGTTGTGTAGTATTAACATTTCGTCTACAACTATTGGGAGAGCGCTTTTATTATAAATTTCATTTTCTAGATCATCATATGTGAGCTCCGACACTTGTTCCTCCTCTATCATCCAAAAGTCCATTAAATCCATACATGTGTAATCTTAAGGATCATAACTCCTTTTCGTACAAGTAAACCTAAAGCCAACATAGAACTTTGAAACATTAAAAAGATGTAAAATTCTAAACTATTAAATCATGTTGCGGTCAAATTCGACAGACCAGACTTAAATCGTTGTCTTAGCCCGACGAGCGGCCGAGCGCGCAAACAGTCAATGTAAAATGGTGAGACGGCTAGCAAGGAGACTTTTTTGACGTGGAAAACCCTGGAAAGAGGTAATAAACCCCGTGGTCGGGACTGTGCCGACAAAACATCCACTATATTCTTTGTGTTATTAAAGGGCTTTTCAGAGAATGTGAAGACAACATGCTGCCTCTCGTTACAGATGTTGAGAGAGAAGGAGAGAGGGGGCTCCGAGGGTGACAGGGCACCGCTCGTGGGGCTGTATTTTTTATAGGGCGTCTGCATTCTGACGTGTATGCTTTGAGAACTGCACTATGACCGGTGTTCGCGGAGCCGTTTTAGGTATTTTGCATGGGAGATGGAATAATCACCTCTCAACTTTTCCTTAGTATGGGGGAGGGGGGAGGGGTCGCATTGGTTGAGCGAGGATATGGATAGTACTCATCTCACCCTGACTTAATCTTGTCTTGAACTCGCCTGGATTTGGCCTATTTATATTATGGAATTGAGGTAGACAACCAATCCTGAGGGGGCAAGTAGCCAGTATGCAGAGGAGAAGCCCGATACAAAGGTCTAGTCTACGGCAACACCCTTCTCGAAGATGTCTAACTCACTCGAGGGGGCAAGTAGCCAAAATGTAGGGGAGGAGCCCGGTGCATAAGTCTGGTCTATGACATCACAATGCTCGAGGAGTCCACTCGAGGGGGCAAGTGGCATGCATGCAGGGGAGGAGCCCGATGCAGAGGTTGGGTCCACGACATCTCTCTACTCAAGGAGTCCACTCGAGGGGGCAAGTGACCAACATGCAGGGGAGGAGCTAGGTGCAGAGGTCGGGTCCACGACATCTCTCTACTCGAGGGAATTCAATTTGAGGGGGCAAGTAGTTGGCATGCGGGAGGGTAGCTAAGCTCTTCCACTCAGGCAGTGGCTTGGTCTACGACAACACCCTTCTCGAACACATCTAACTCACTTGAGGGGGTAAGTAGACAACACGTAGGGGAGGAGCCCGGTGCAGAGGTCTGGTCTATATAATCACTCTGCTCTAGGAGTCCAATCGAGGGGGCAAGTGGACAACATGCAAAGGAGGAGCCAGGTGCAGAGGTCTGGTCCACGACATCTCTCTACTTGAGGGAATTCAATTCGAGGGGGAAAGTAACCGACATGCGAGAGGGGAGCTGAGATCTTCCACTCAGAGGGCCTGGTATACGATAACACCCTTCTCGAAGACATCTAACTCACTCAAGGGGGAAAGTAGCCATCATGTAGTGGATGAGCTCAGTGTAGAGGCCTGGTCTATGCCACCACTCTGTTTGAGGAGTCCACTCGAGGGGGCAAGTGGACAGTATGCAGCGGAGGAGCCCGGTACCAAGGCCTGGTCCACGAAATCTCTCTACTCGAGGGAATTCAATTCGAGGGGGCAAGTGGCCAGCATGCGGGGGGGGGGGGGGGGGGGGGGGGGGGGGAGGGGGGAGCTGAGCTCTTCCACTCAGGTATGGGACTGGTCTACGATGGTACAATAGAATTAGGGGAGAAACGTTTTAGGTCGTCTCCGCTCCAAGTACTTCCAAAGCATTCTCCTTCGGCATTTTGCAGACGGTACCCGCAAGTCTTCAACACTTCGAAGACCACGAAGGGGCCTTCCCAATTCGGATGGAGTTTGCAGACTGTTGTGGATCTTCCTACAACGTCGACCTTCTTGAGGACCAGATCCCCCTTTTCGAACTGCTTTATTTGGATGTGCTTGTCAGAATATCTAGCCATCATTCGCTCGACCTCTTCCTGACGAGTTACTGTCTGGTCACGAGCTCCTCCACAAAGTCTAGTGAAAGTAATTGTGCTCCCTCATTTTCTAACCTCCACTCTTTATCGTCATCCTCTATCGCCACTACTCTAGGACTCCTGACCTCGAATTCCACCAGAAGAAGGGCCTCAGAATTGTGAGATAGCTTGAAGGGTGTCTCCTAGGTGGCCATGGTGGGGGTGGTCCTTAATGCCCAAGGATTGACGAGAGCTGTTCTACCCCATTCTCCTTTAGGTTCTCCACTTTTTTCTTCAGTAATTGACGATGACCTTGTTAGCCGCCTCCGCCTGACCGTTGCTAGTGGGGTGATGAACCGAGGCAAAGCGAAGGTCAATGCCCAATTGAGCTTCACAAATGCCATGTGAAGTTTCTCACAACCTGGGAGGTCATCTTCGCTAACGCCTTTACCTCCATCCACTTGGAGAAGTAGTCGATCATCATCAGGAGGAACTTCCACTACTCACTCACTTGGGGTAATGGCCCCATGAGGTCCATTCCCCAAATGGAGAATAGCGAGGGGGTTGTGATCGACCAAATACGTTGGGCTAGTTGTAGATGGAGCAGGGCATAAAGCTGACACTTTTGGCACTTCCTCGCAAACTCCGCTGCATCCTTCCTGATGGTAGGCCAGAAATACCCCACCCCCAACATCCGCTTTTCTATGGTCTTGCTTCTTGAATGACTTCTGTACTCACCTGAGTGAACCTCCTCTAGGACATGGGGAACTTTTTTCTCTAAGAGACACCTTGCTAAAGGGCCGAACATAGTCTTTCAGTAGAGTACCCCATCGTTCAATAAGTAATAAGCCGACTTGTTTCAGAATCTCATCATTGTTGGGAACAGTGCCCAACAATGTTCCTGATTTGAAGAATTGCTCAAGTCAATGATAAAGGCACCATGTATTTGATGATATGTCATATTTATGAATGCAGAGTATAGACTATATGTCTAGTGCTTCTTTAATCTCTCTATGTCCAAAATCGTTGAGAAGGACTGGACATATCGTTGATATGATACACATATCGTTGATATGATACACATATCGTTGATATGATACACATATCGTTGAATAAGTATAAATCTCTCTAGGGAGAAAGTTTAGTCTTAGCGTTGAAATAGTCAAGGCTTATCATCGAGAATGTAAGGTTGTCGTTGGAAAGAATGTCATGCTAAAGTTCTTCAGGTATCTTGAGTTAAATATCCAACTAAGTCGATGATATCATCGTAAAGGAGCTTTTTTGTCGAGAAGACTAAGTCAAAATTCATGGAGAAAGGTTGCAGCTGAAGTGTTCAGTGTGGTCTGGATGATCTCGATGACATCGACGAGAAGACCTCATGTTAGCAAGATATTTACGACGATATCAACGTGATGACTTCATGTCGATGTGACTGCAAATGTAGCTGATTTATTCCTTTTCGTCGATATATCTTTCCTGAAGAAGATTTAAGAAGACTTGAATATTTATATAAGTCCAAGATGGATCGCCGAGACGGCAAGCTCTGTCGTCGAGATGTTGCTCATATCGTTGATATAGACTGAGATCTTTCGAATTGCACCGTCTGCATTTAATGTCTCCGCCTGATGGTCCAATCAGCGCATGCTGTTAAGGAATGAGTCTCTGACACTCAAAGGACTTCTGAGTAGACCGTTAGAAGGTCTCCCGGTCATATAAAAAGGAATAGTTTCTGCCCTAATTTCTAACAGAAATTAATAGAATCAATCAAACAGTCAAAATGGCTGTTTGAAGAAGGAACAATCTCTCGAGAACAATAAACCATGCTTTCTGTTCTCCAAGTCCCAGTCAAGCAATATCTACTGTCAAGATGTGTTCCATATTGAAGAAAGGATAGAAGAGAAGCATGTGTTTTGCAAGAAAAGATATTTATAGTTTTCTCTTTAAGTCCAGAGGTTGTCAACATCTAGCTTCAGAAGAACTCTCCAGTATTTTCTCTACTATGTGAAGTGTTCTTCATTCTTGTACTTTATACATTCTTTGTAGGACTTTTGTAAGTTTGAGTTATAGGGTTATGAGAGAACCTAAGGTATGATCTGAGATAGATCTGAGTTGTAAGGCCTGGTATGCCTGAGTTGTAGGGTTCCTGGAACCTGAGGTAGGATCCTAGAAGGATTTGAGTTGTAGGGCCTGCAGTGCCTGAGCTGTAAGATCTGTGGAGTAGATCTGAGATTTGGTGAAGTTTGCTGACTCTAGCACACTACTAGATAGGCACAAAGGGATAGTGGACTACTCAAGACACATTGTATTAAGGAACCACTATAAATATGGTGTTCTTGTGTGTTGTGCTTTTGTGATTGTGTTGTGCTGTGATTTGTTCTAGTTGCTTTTCTGCATAAGTTTCAAAACATGCATATCACCTATCCCCCCATCTAGGTGATAGTTCCATATATAACAACTGGTATAATTGATAGTTGATAAAAGAGTGACTTAACAGTCAGATCTAGATCTTGGAACTATTCCCTATGGCTGGAAGTGATAACTACATAGAAATGAGATCAATGATGCTCTCAACTTGCACTAAAGAAAATTTCCCCATTTGGAATTTAATTGTCAGACTATTCATGGAAGCTGATGATCCCAGAGTTTTTGTAGATGTTCAAGAGGGACCCTTCATACCCATGACTGCATCTACCATTGATCCTAACTTATGAGTGCCAAAAAAATATTTTGACATGAGCAAGGATGAACTTGCGCTGGTGGCCCTTGATAAGAGAGCACATAATATTATTGTGAGTGCTATTGATGACTCAACCCTCCAAAACCTTATTCACTATAAAACTGCCAAGGAGATGTGAGACTCCCTGATTGTCTACATGGAGGAGATTGAAGAAGTAAGGGGTGACAGGAAGTCCATCCTAAATCAGGAATATGAGGCCTTCAAACAAGGCAAGAATGAAAATATCTCCAACTGCTATGAGAGAATTTTTAAAATTGTGAATGGTCTAAAAAATTATGGAAGGGAGTTTACAAAGACCTAAATGACAACTTCCTTAGATCCCTCACTAAGGAATGAGATATCAAAATTTGTGTCATCAGGGAAATGGGTCAACTGGGCAACATGGAGCCGAAGAATCTGTATGAGAAACTACTATCTCATGAGCTTCAGCTTAACACTAGAAAAGCTGAAGAAGAAAGCTCAAGGGGGAGCACCAGAGAAAGGTCCTTGGCCCTTAAGGCTAAAAGCTTGAGGAGAACCAAGGGCAAGTCTCCTACAATTCAGGATATCTCTGAGAGAAATGAAGCTTCTGATGCCAGCACATTAGAATCTAACAACACTGATAAAGAACTGTCCCTCTTCTCCAAGCAGTTCAAAAAGCTGATGTTTAGAAAGAGAAGAGACAGCCAAAAGTCATCCTCTTCAAGCTCCAGAAGATTTGGTCAACATGACAAACCTAAATCTGTAAGGGAGGAAAGGTATAAATCTAAATCTAGTAAATTTGATTTAACTAGCACAGTTTGTTATTGCTGCAAGAAGACAGGACACATGATTGCTGACTGCCCCTCCAAGAAGAGGGAATCAAAGAAATATGAAGATAAAAGAAATCCAAGGGACAAAAAGAAATCAGAGAAAGGATTCATTGCAAAGAAAATCAGAACCTTAAGTGATTTTGATTCAAGCTCATCAAAAACTGGGGAGGAAGCTCTTATTGGCCTTATGGACATAAATGAAGAAATCCAGGATGAGAACAACTCTCTTGGGAAGGTACTTATCAGAGCTCCTTTGTCTGCCTCTGATTCTGAATTAGTGGCAGATTCTGTGCATGATGATGAATGTGAGTCTGCTCACAACAACACATCCTCAAGATCCCCACATAAGGATGAATCTGAATTAATGCAGCAATATGAAGCTTTGTGAGAAGCTTTCAAGAAAAGCAAGAAACTCCTTAGAGTTCAGTCTAAGGAGTTAGCATCCCTGAAAGTTACCCACTCTGAGCTCCAGGAGTCAGCTGAGAAGCTGACTGCTATGAGCAAAGAAGTGGACAAACTCAAGGAAGCCACAAAGCTCAAAAATGTTGAATTAGCTCAAAAAAACAAGGTCATCAAGGACCTTGAGGAAATGATGTTGGCTGAAAATAGAATTGTTGTCAGTTTTTCATAGCCCAAGACTGTCCTTCATATTATTGACAGCTTTTCTGCACCATTCAGAGGTGGTGTAGGATTTGTTAAGGAGACAGTCAAGGGCAAGACTTCTGAAGCACAACCTTCTTTTAAGAAGGTGTTACTGGCATCAAATCCTTTTGACCAGGAATCTGCATATAGTCATTTGACTAATGCTTGCTCAATAAGTGGCAGTAAGCTGATGAATAGTAAAATATATCTATTTTCTATATAGTTATTTGTATAGTTTTAAGTAATATTATACATATTTCATGTAAATTATTGAATAAATGATTTGTTTTTACTAATTTTATTTATATATTTATATGTAAAAATGAATTATTTAAGTATATATTAAATAAAAACTATATAATAAGTATGTAAATATTTATGTAAGTAATTATGTAAATATATACTAAATATATATGTAAATATATCTAAAATAATATATATATATGTAAATACTTATTAAATAAAAACTAAGTCAATATATAGACTATAAATGAAGTTAAATAAATAATAACTCAGTTAATTTTAAAACTTAAACATGTTTTTTTGAAATCCTTATCAATTCCCGTCGATCGGCATCCCATCCCGTCGATCGTCGGGATGGGATGTCGATCCCGTCGATCAGCTTCCCTTCCAGTCGATTTCTCGCAAGCCTAAGTCCCGATCGACATCCCTTCCTGCGGATCGACGGAATGAGATGTCGATTTTCCCTTCCCGTCTTTATAATACTTATAGTTATTCTATTATAATATATATATATATTTATATATATATATGTTTCTTGAGTTCAGCAATTAAGTACTATTGACTCACTTGTTCTGGTCTTGGCTAACCACTCTGCCGCTCCGGGTTCAAAACAAGCCAGCTTAAGTTTTGCTGGATTAAATCCAACAGCCCGTCAACGCTAACCGCCAGCTCAGCTTGCCAGCAGTCACGCACCCATCCCACTATCCACACCCCAGCTTCTAGAAGCAGCTAGCTGCTCTTCAAACCGCCAGCTCGCCTTCCAGCTCACTATCTGCACCCCAGCCTTCCAGCACCTTCCGCCAGCTGCTCTTCCAGCTCCCCTTTTTTTTGCTAAATGCAACCCACTTTTGTCTATAAATAGAGGCTGCCCCCTCTTCAATCTCCCCTCATGGATTACCCTTTTGGGTGATCTTCCACCATTTTTTCTACCTTAGTTTTTTTTTGTATTTTCTTTTTATGTCTTTTAATGTAATTAATTATGTGTTGTTTTTGTAATTTTTTTGTATTTTCTTTTCGATGTTGTAATGTTTTTTTTCTCTTGTAATTTTTTTCTCTTGTCTTTTTATTTCATGTAAACACCTTTATTATGACAATAAAATAAGTTTAGTTTTATATTTCGTGCAATTTCAAATTCATAGCGTAGTTTCATTTCTGCAATTTCATTTCTGTACTGTATTTCAATTCATAATTTAGTTTCATTTTGTCTTGTCATTTCCATTCATAACTGAGATTTATTATCCGCACTCCAATTCCTGCATTTTTCCTTTCTTTAGCTAAGCTTATTTACCATCGTAATTTTGGTTTTCGTTTTAATTCAAATTTATTCATCTTCGTAATTTTTTGTTCTTTTTCTTCCTTGACGCAGAATCGATGAAGCCGAATATTACGTTTCCGTTTATTTTCGCTTTAATTCGAATTTTGGTTATCTTTATTTTCGCTTTGATTCAAAATTATTCGCCGTCATAATTTTTCGTTCTTTTTCTTCCTTGATGCGGTAGAGATTAGAGCAGAATATTATTATGTTTTCGTTTATTTTCGTTTCAAAGCAATTTTTGTTCTCGTTATGTTATGTTCCCGCAATTTCCGCCTTTGTTGTTTTTTGTTTCCGTTATTTTTCTTTTCGTTGTTTTATGTTTTCGTTACTTATGTTTTCGTTATTTCCTTTAATAGCTTAGTTTTATTTTATTGCACTGCATTTATTTCCCGTCTACCCGTTTGGGTTGAACTTGCACCGCATTTATTTCCCGTCTACCCGTTTGGGTAGAACTTGCACTGCATTTATTTCCCATCTACCCATTTGGGTAGAACTCGCTCACGCATTTATTTCCCCTCTACCTATTCGGCTAGAGATTGCACTTCTGTCTTTTATTTTCTGTAATTTCAATTTCTATCTTTCAATTATGTAATTTTAATTTCTTTAAATCTCGTTTTTATCCGATAAAACTATAGCCATATTCTCGAAGTAGCAGTACTCGACGAGACCCAGGAAAAATACGTCCTTGATAATTTTCTAAAAAATTAGCTATACTATACGCGATAAGGTATACTTGCCTTTTCGAATGATTAGTTAGGATAATAAAGATACAAAGTCTCGCAAAAACTCTCCCTTTCTATAAAAAATTAATTGAATTCGGCGCAGCCGCCACGACGTGATCATCGATATTCCGAAAGAAGGAAAGACCTTTACTTCTATTCATCGAAGTAGGATAAAGGTTAGTTCCTCGAAGTAGGAGTACTCACTAGACGCCTCGAACGCGCCCACCGAATTCTATCCGCACCCGGAAAGCTTTTGCGGCGCTCTCAAATAAATAAATTTTAATCATCATAAGCCCTCTGCCACAAATAGAAGAGCAGGCTTTGGATTGAGTGCTTTTAAAGTAAGCAATGAAGAGATTCAAATAAAGAATCCAGGTCCTTTTGTTCATGGACCTGCAGCAACAACACCAAAAAGTAATGGAAAGATAGTTCTTGTGAAGCCTGTTCCCAAGAAGGTGAACCAAAAGGTGGTGAGACCAGCTCCACTACATACTCACACTTGTGAGGTTCACCAATGACCAGCTAGGTCAGTTGTCTCACTCCTTCCCACAAACATTGACATCCTACCCAGATGGTGAGGCAGAAGAGAAGATACAACAAGTATGAGTGCTGGTGATGTGGAAAAATTAGTCATTTTGCATTGGACTGTTGGTTCAACCCAACAGTGCCAAGAGCAAGAAGAGTGCAGACCACTCATAAGTTTGATCTTCCAGTTTGTCCCCCTAACAGAAACCAAGGACCCAAATCTATTTGGGTACCTAAGGTATAATGATCTCTCTTGTAGGTATGTCCAAAAGCCAGCCAATCTCCCATTTGGTATTTGGATAGTGGTTTCTCCAAACACATGACTGGAGTAAAGAGTTATCTGAGAAATTTCACCCAAGTGGAGAATGTACCAATAGTTATATTTGGAGGGTTAGAAAAAGGAGTGACCAGAGGTTATGGTAGCATTTCTAACGACTTAGTCACCATCATAAAGGTAGTTTATGTGGAGGGATTGAATCACAATCTCATAAGCATACATCAACTTTATGATCTAGGTTTTGTTATTGTTTTCTACAAGGATAAGTGCTTAGTTAAGAAGTACTTAGATTCTGAGGCTACCTTAACTGGCACTAGGAGTGGAAATATCTATTATCTCAATTTCTTTCATTCAAATACTTCTATGTCAACGTGCTTTTTGGCTAATGAGAAAGAGGCTCTTTGTGTTCAATGACACAAGAGACTTGCTCACATTAATTACAAAATCATAAGCAAGCATTTCTCTCAAGACCTAATTAGAAATGGGCCCAACATTAAGTGCATTAAAGAAGGTCCCTGTCAGGCAAGCCAACTTGGCAAGCAAACTAGGACCAACTTAAATAACATCTCTAATAAAGATTCTTCTAGGTGCCTACTTATGTTGCATATGTATTTGTTTGGTCCTATGTCAGTTCACAGCTTGGGAGGGAAGGCTTATACCCTTGTAGTAGTTTATGACTATTCAAGGTTCACTTGGGTGTTCTTCCTTAAACAGAAGTCAGATACCTTAGACAACTTGAAGAATTTTCTCAGGAAGATCCAGAATGAAATGAGCAGTACTGTGGTCAAGTTCAGAATTGACTATGGTACAGAATTTCAGTCGTGAGCAATTACAGAATTCTGCCAAGAGCAAGGTATCTCCCAAGAATTTTCCTTACCTAGAACTCCTCAACAAAATGGAGTTATAGAGAGGAAAAATAGAACCTCAATAGAGGCTAGCAGGACAATGCTGAGTGACTCCTCTCTATCAGAATACTTCTGAGCAGAGGCTGTCAATATAGCTTGCCATGTGATAAATAGGGCCTCCATCATCAAAGACCACAAGAAAACTTCCTATGAGCTGATGAAAGGCAGAAAACCTACCTTATCCTAATTCAAAATCTTTGATATCAAATTCAATGTACTTAACAATGAGAAATCCAAGCTAACTAAGTTTGATGAGAAAATCAGTGAAGGTATTTTTGTTGGCTGCAGCTCCTACAATAAAGCTTTTAGAGTGTACAACATCAATACCCAAGTAGTAGATGAATCTGTGCATGTTGTTTTTGATGAGACTAGCCTTATTCACAAAGGCTGGTCTAGTTCATTACTAGATGCAGGCATAACAGAGAAAATGGAAAAGCTATCCATTGAAGACAATGCTGAAACTTTAGTGAGAGATGAAGGTCATTCAGTGGCAGTTGAGTTGGAAGAAGATGTTGTGGAAGGCTTGGATACAGCAGAAGAAGAACAACCTGGAGAACCCGCCATAAAAGAAATCCCTAGAAGACTACCAGCTGCTCTTAGACATGATAGGCATCATCCATAAAAGCAAATTATAGGAGATGTCTGCCAAGGAGTGCTGACAAGGAGCAGGCATTGAATGAAGCATTGTACTTAAGTTTTCTCTCTCAAATTAAACCCAAGAATTTGAGGAAGCAAATTTGGACCCATTCTAGATTGCAGCAATGCAGGAGGAAATAAATCAATTCAAGAGATGTAATGTGTGGAAGTTAGTTCCCAGACCCCAAGGACATAATATTATTAGAACCAAAAGGGTCTACAGAAATAAGTTTGATGAGAATGGGGTAATTATAAAGAGCAAGGCCAGGCTAGTTGCAAAGAGTTATGGATAAGAGGAGGGCATTGATTTTGACCAGACCTTTGCTCCTATTGCAAGATTGGAAGCAATTAGAATATTCTTAGCCTAGCAGCCCATAAATGATTCAAAGTCTATCAGATGTATGTCAAGTCTGCTTTTCTGAATGGAGATCTCAAAGATGAAGTGTATGTAGAACAACCCTCAGGTTTTGTTGATTCTGAACACCCTGATTTTGTTTACTTTTTTAGAAAAGCTTTATATGGTTTGAAACATGCTCCTAGAGCCTGGTATGAGACCTTGCTAAGCTTTCTCATTGAAAACAAGTTCGCAAGGGGAAATATTAACAAGACATTGTTCTTAAGGGAAGTAAAGGGCAATATCTTGGTGGTGCAAATCTATGTGGATGACATTATTTTTGGCTCTACATATGACAATTTCTGCAAAAAGTTTGCTAACTTGATGCATGGAAAGTTTGAGCAGTATGAGAGCGCTCAAATACTTCCTAGGTCTCTAAGTGAAACAATCTGAAGATGGTATATTCATCTCACGGACCAAATTCACTAGAGAGCTAGTCAAGAAATTTTGTTTAGAGAGTGCTTCTTCTATGTAGACTCCCATGGGATCCAATGTGTCTCTGGACAAGGAATACCCTTTGATGAAACCAAGTACAGATGCATGATTGGGTCTTTGCTTTACCTAACTACTAGTAGGCCTGACATAATGTTTGTCTCACATGTTTGTGCTAGATATCAGGTGAACCCCAAGGAATCTCATCACTCCTCTGTCAAGAGGATCTTAAGATAATTGAAGGGTACACCCAATTTTGGCCTATCGCACCATAAGAACATGGTTGTGAACTAACTAATTATTTAGATGTAGACTATGCAGGATGTAAGGAAGATAGAAAGAGCACTTCAGGGACTTGCCAATTCCTTGGAGGAAGGCTTATTTCTTGGAGCAGCAAGAAGAAAACCAGTATAGCAATCTCCACAGCAGAATCAGAATACATATCTGCTGGGAGTTGCTGTGCTCAGTTACTGTGGATCCAGCATCAGCTTGAAGACTATAATTTGAAGATAACCAAAACACCTTTGTTTTGTGACTCTTCAAGTGTTATCTCAATTGCTAAGAACCCTGTCTCACATAGCAGGACTAAGCATATTGAGATCAGGTATCACTTCATTAGGGAGCATGTGGAGAATGAAGATATCATCCTTGAGTTTGTTCCCACAGACAAACAAGTTGTTGATATATTCACAGAGCCCCTAGATGAAGCTAAGTTTAACTTCTTCAAATTCCAATTGGGAATATTAAACTTATAGTTGATCCTAACTTCTATTTAATTTGTTATCACTGATAACATTCATGCTGAGTGCTGCAGGAACCTCTGAAGAAGTGCTGGAAATTTTCTAAGTCAGACAAATATGTGATGGTCGTCTCAACGACATAGACGACTTCTCAGCAATACAAAGTGAAATGTCTCAACAACATAATCAGATATCTCAATGACACAGCACAAATTTCAACGACATAACAACTCAGTTGGATGGATGCTTGGCGACGTCTTGTTTTGATGACAAAAATGCGTATCGTCGAAACAGAATCTAACTACTTAACACAAAATTGGATCTTTTAATCTGAGTCGTCCAATGATTTATTAATCAAATCATCAGTACAAAAAGGTACGTGCCCCTTCATCTACCCTTACTATAAATAGGATGAATACTTAGGAAAAAATTACACCTTCATTTGCCCCAAGTCATCTCCGTGAGAAACCTCCGTTCCGTGCCCGACACTCATTCGTTCTCGACATTCTGATTCAATGGCTCCCAGAAAGGAAGAAGCTTCAGTCATTTTTGGTTATGAGCTTCAAAGAGGAGGCTTCAACTCCTATTCTAAAGAAATTAGGTCAGTTATCGGTCTGTTGGAATCAACCGGGCTGGAGTATCTACTTTGTGAACCATGTGTTCTAATGAACAGAGAGCTCCAGGAGTTCTTTGAAGGAGCTATAGTTAACCATTCAGAAACCTCATTAAAATTGGTGGTGGCTGGAAAGAAGTTAAAAGTGTCAGCCAAAAGCTTTAGAAAAGCCTTGAGACTGCCCAGACTGGAGGCGGAAGATGAAGAGGAAGGGAGGACTATTGAAGACCTTTTTGGAGGATTTTCCTGGTGTGGGCATAGTGGAAAGACCCATGGGTCCATAAAAAGAGTAGAATTTAATCAGAAAGGGAAACTTCTAGCTAATATTGTGGGGAAGGTTCTATTGTGCAAGCCTGCTTGTCATAACAGGATTTATAAGGAGATGTTTGAGATTATGTGTATAATTATTCTCTCAAAGAAGACAGATTGGAGAGAATTCTTGTTTCAAAGGATAAAAAGCAATCAGAAGACCCCTTCATTTGGAAGAGTTTCGTCTCTCTTCCTTCTGAACTCTCTTGGGGAGGTGATGAAAAGGAAGATGGGAGTGCCTCTGCATTATTCTAAGAGGTTGGACTCCAAAATATTGGACAGGTGGGATAGAGTCATATCCAAATCACCTAAAGATGTTCTATTAGTTCAGAAAGAGAAGAATAAGAAAGTTGTGCAGGTTGCTGACTCAAAGGAGGAGTCTTTGAGTAGTTCTGAGGAAGGAGAAGCCCCATCCTTACCAAACCCTGCTCTGACAGAGGGGAGGTATCTCTTGTTCAAGTAATTCCAGAAACTGTGGGTGAACCTGCTATCACAGAGGTTATTGAAGAGAGAAGAAGCCATATTCAGGGAGATAATCCAGTTGAGGGGGAGTCCCTGCTTGGGAGCTCAGCCCAAGATACTATGGATGTTGAGGGGGATACTCATCTGGGGTGCTCTACCCTACTTGATCAGTTTGAAGGTCATGCTGCTGACAAGGTTGGAACTTCAGTTGAGGAAAAAGTCTAGGAGAAGGTTGTCCCAGAAGATAAGGAGATTGCAGACAAAGAGCCAAAAAAGGATGAAAGTACAGAACCCCAAATTGGGCTTGACCTAATTCTTTTCAAAGGAAAGGGAGTGCTGCTAGAAGGAGAGTATTTGCAGATAGACTCTCCTAACTTTCAGGGTAATGACAGTAATCCTGAAAGTGCTCCAAAGGTGAATGCTGCTGGAACAGCTTCTGAACAGTCGGGTTTATTGTTCTATATGATATCAGCACTGCTAAATGACCAAAGAGAGAAGATGAAAAGTTTTATTCTGAAGACAGTGGATGGTATAAGGAAGGAGAAGAAGGCTGAGCTTCAAAGTGTGTAAGAAGATATGCATCATCTATACACACATCATACTCATTTTCTTCACATAACCGCTCTAGCTATGAATAATCTTGGTGAGCAGATAAACTTATCCAGGCAGTCAACTCAATAAATCATTCAAAATCAGTTCACTATATCAGGTGACATTGAGCATGCTTTTCAACAGGTGACCAATTTTATGAATGAAGATTGAGTGCTTATTATGCACAAGGTGGACTTGAATACTCAAACTCTAGATGGTCATCTGCTTGAAGTCAGAAACAATCTGGATGAGGTTTATCAACATTTGCATGAAAGGATCAACTTAGTACAAGTGGCCTTAGATGATCATATAGATGAAGAAGTCCTAAAGGGGGAGAGAGCAATAATAAATGCATGCTCTAGTCAGGCTATGCGGACTATAAATCATGTAACGCAAGCAATGCAGATGTGATGCGCAAATCTTAGCACACTACTATAGGCGGTAGCAAGACCGCGGCACGAAACGGCAGTGTACCGATCATTGTCAAGTAATATAAAATGAGGAGCGAATCCCCGAGTATCGAATCTCTCAAGGAACACAGTAAGGTGGAGTTAACTTTCGAGGAGGGACTTGAGATTGAAGTCCTTATGCACGGATGGATTGCGGAAAAGGGGGATTTGGTTTATGGAAAATAAAATAAAATAACTACAACTACTCCTATGCAATGCCGCTATGCAATGCTTCGCCAGGCGGGATGGAAAACTATGTAGGCCTTGATCGCACTACTTCGCTAGGCGGATGGAAGAGTAGGCACACGGATGAGGTGGTAAGTGCGGAATCGAACTGTGCAGGCCTTGAGCGCATTGCTTCATGAGGCGAATGGATTACACGGGCCACTATACCACGCTTCGCTAGACGGATGGAAGAGTAGGCACACAGATGGAATGGGTCACACCGGCGGAATGAGGGTCGCAAGCACCTCGTCAACAGGCATGCCACTAGCAATTGCTAGTGCGGCACACGAACATGACGACGGGATGGAGGATGGAATGGGGCGCTCCTCACTTGCATAAACCACACATAATGATTTCACATAGACATGAAATATTGAATAACATAACAAGGTTTAACAAACATTGTTCATACACCCAAAAGATAAATGAAAACAACACTACAATATAAAAGGGGTTGAGATTACAACCAAAGCACGGAGACTCATCGGAGGTTCACGACCGAAATCTAGGGTTGTAAATCCTTGTCCGAGCTCGGGCTCCAACTACCGTCTGGGGTCCGGAAGAGCTGTCACCTTCTTCTATTATACCCGTTTTCTCCGTCAATCTTCTTTGGCCACGATCTCACCGGAGAACCTCACAAGTGTAGCACGAAATCCATCAAAATGGAGCTTTGGAGGTGCACGAACAATGGAGGAGGCCTAGAGGATCTCCGAGCTTAAGCTAGGCATGAAGATTAGTCCCGAAGCACCTCCTGGTGGTGGAAGATGATGCAGGGGGCGGAAGAGGCGAACATCGCTCGAAAACGGCGGAGCTGGAATGTCCTCCTGACCTAAAATCGCGCACATCTATTTATAGGCGGACCAGAAATTAACAGTGCGCACGGTCAGGCACACGACCAGTGGTCGTGCGCGAAGAACCTGCAGCATAGTCCTGAACTACAAAATAGCGCATGGTCAGTGGCACACGACCAGTGGTCGTGCGCGAAGAAGGTCAGTGATCGTGCGAAGTTCTCTGTTTGGTAAGGGGAATTAACGCACGACCGGTGGTTGTGCGCCTGATCGTGCGCGTAGGAAAGCGCACAATCAGTGGCTTTTTAGGCAGAAATTGCCCCCAGTCAAACTCCGAGCATCGCACGACCCTTGAACCTACATGAAAATATCCAGGACCACTGGAATACAAGGAATCACACCAAAATGGGCTAAAATGTGAACCTCATGTGAGAATTGTGAATAAGTGAAATATAAGCATTAATACACAAAAAGTGAAGTGCAAGTACGTGAAAACTAGCCAAGATGAGTCCTAAAATCACTATATAAATTGGACTCATCACACTCCCAGACTTACCTGTTTGTGCGTCCCGAGCAAACAAATTCTAAGCAAGCGGGGAACGAAAAGTAGATGGCTTAGAATTACAATACAGAGTACCATGCGAAGTCGCATGCTCATGTGCATAAGAAGAATAATGGAGAAGATTTCTCATTATACAAACAGTTTATAGATTTCGAAAAGAGTAAAAGTATATTACAACTACTCAAAATGGTGAACTACGGTGAATCATCCGGTCACGCATATGGAGAAAGTAAACTAAGCGCTGAGATGAGCATTGCTCAAGATTGGGGTGCATGACAAACTCTACCGAAATCCATCGGTGTCGGTGACCATAGGCTCGCCCGGTCACATTCTCTCCACGACACTAGATTGGTTCATAGCGTGAGTCGGTAGGGCTTTTAGGTTTTAACTGGGGCTTGGGTTTAGGTAGGGTATACAATGATAAACAAGGGGGCTTTATGCACCTAACCCAAATGAGCTAATATGAAAACTATCCTCAAGCACCACACAAACACGCGAGTACACCACACCCCCAGACTTGAACTTAATAACATGGGTGTGTGCACCACCTACTCCCAATCATAAATTTATACAAAGATTTTTCCATTAAGCACATCTCTTTTTTTTCTTTTTCTTTTCACTTCTTTTTCTTTTTCTCATTTTTTTCAAATCATTTTCAGCAAATTGAGCAATAAAGCACAACCACATTTTCACAAAAGAAATTTACCACATCAACACCCCAATAATGAAAATACAACACGACTAAAGCTCAGATTTGGGTGTGCGGCTAGGATTGGCGTTTAGGATTTGGTGAGATAAAAGTGGAGCTGAATCAAGAGGAAGGGGTAGGAACAAAGGGATTAACGAGGGAAGATATCAAGAATGGCACAAAAGCTCAACCGGGCCAAAATGATGGCCTACGTCATTCTCACACACTAGAACTATCCTATGCCAATGCTTCAAGAATCGCTTGGGGCAAGTTCTTAGCCACCGAGAAAGATTATCCTTTCTCCCGACTCAAGCAATACGAGTGTAGCGATCGTTTACACACATCCTTATGCTACCATTTGATTCACACCGGATTCACCATTTGAGTAGAGTAAACAACATTTACACTAATAGAAAAAATATAAAACCATAAGTATAAAAAGAAGTCTAATCTACACAAATTTCTATGCAACCGAGCACTAGACTAGGAGCACTACTGGAGTCAACATTTTACTCCACTACATAGTCCTAAGCCAGCACCTAGACTTTCCCAAATATGCAGAAGAATTAAATTCAACTCAGAGCATGCATACAGATGAGTACGCGCTCAAGTGGGTGTTGTGGTGTGCGGTAATGATGAGCAATACTAAATAAATGAGATAAAGTTACTTATAGTATGCAATGCAACGTGTGCATGCGCAGTGGGTAACGAGAAGCAGCTCTCCCCCAGACTTAATCTAAACAATCCAACACCAGATATAACCATGAAATTCAAAATGAAGTCTAGGGAAAGAGAGTACCCAATGCTCAGTAATGAGCATACCAGAAGATTTTTGCATGTAAATCTAGACCTAGCTGCAGCATCCACCATCCAGAAGAAGGACCTGCAGGGTGAGCTCCGCAAAAATGAAAGAAAATATACATACTAAAATGAAATACCGCTAACTAAACTAAACTAGATAAAATAAAAATGCAGGAAAAATAAGATAACTACTGGGGTTATTGTCCTCCCAGCACTACTTATTCAAATTTAAACAGTTCTAGCTAATGGGTCTATGAAAAGAAAAGTGCACAGGTAACTGTTCTAATATCCGTGTCGGTAACGGGTACCGATACGACGATAAAACAGTTACCCCTCTACCTAAATAATAATGCCTGCTCTTCACAGGTAGAGGAAGCAGAAAGTAAGAAGTGGAGGAGGAGTACTCCTCACAAATCTCACCAAAAGCATCCTTGCCCAGCAAGGTGTCATCTTCAGGGAGGCGGCAGGAAGAGAAGGAAATGAATGAGGCTTCCACTATGGATGGGGGATCAACCTCCTCACATGATAGGATGCGCTCATCATTGACTTGAGCAGAATGCTCCAAGTCCTCCCGCGGTACCTGTGAAGACTCAACCTGCACGGGCTCAGATAGAGAAAGGGGATCAAGAAATAAACAAGAAGAAGAACATGAATAAAAGTCAATCTGGGGAGTGATCCCGGTCTCAGTCCCAGCAGGAACCAAGGATAGATCACTGTCATCATCGTAAGTATCATAGCAAGGGGGGGGGGGGCCGTGAACTCAAGGGCCTTGGTGGTGAGTTGGACATCCTCGTCCCATGAAGAAGTGCAAACCTCCTCATCAGAAAGAGTATCCTCATCATCCCACCTTGGAGCAGCCTCAGGATCAGAATCATCACCCTGCTCAATTACTTCGACAGGATCATAAAAAATGTGTGTAGAAAAATCTTGCAAAGAACCTGGAGGAACAGAAAGATTTGGTTCCTCCGCAAAAAGATCCGCTAATGCCTCTCCGATGGAAAGAATACTTTCCTCATCACACTCTGGTGCATCTAGGAGCTCCCATTCCTCTCCTTGTTGGCTAACAGATGAGTGATCGTCATCACTAGGAGTGAAGCCAAACACAGGGAGTGAGGAGTCCATGCACGACATAAGTTCGGGGGTAGAGGGCACGATTGCCTCCATGGGTAAAGAATGAGTGATAGGGACAATGTTGTCATGAGTGAAGGAGCAACGGTCAGGATTGAAGAGGCTAGGACAGTCCCTCAATTCATGACCCTCTCCTCGACACAACAAGCAAACAAAGTTCCTACACTGCCTAGCATTTAACTTCTTCATTTGGTCTATATAATAAACCATCTTATCGTAAGTGCTAGGAGAAATATCCCATGATGATATTTTCAATAATTAAAACAGATATAATGAAACTGAAATTCTTTGCAAGGAAATTTACATAATTTAATAAAACTCCTTGGATTAAACTTGCCTAAAACTTTAAAATAGGAGAGAAAGAAATAATAACAAACAATATATAATTAGAAAGCAAATAAAAATAATAAGGTGGCTATACATACGGGAAGAACTACTATCTCTTGTCTCCCTCTCAAGAAAACTCACACGACTGTGTTCCTCGGCAATGGCGCCAAAAACTTGATGCGCAAATCTTAGCACACCTTTATAGGCGGTAGCAAGACTGCGGCACAAAACGGCAGTGTACCGGTCGTTGTCTTGTAATATAAAATGAGGAGCGAATCCCCAAGTATCAAATCTCTCAAGGAACACAGTAAGGTGGAGTTAACTTTCGAGGAGGGACTTGAGATTGAAGTCCTTATGCGCGGATGGATTGCGGAAAAAGGGGGTTTGGTTTATGGAAAATAAAATAAAATAACTACAACTACTCCTATGCAATGCCGCTATGCAATGCTTCGCCAGGCGGGATGGAAAACTACGTAGGCCTTGAACGCACTACTTCGCTAGGAGGATGGAAGAGTAGGCAAACGGATGAGGTGGTAAGTGCGGAATCGAACTGTGCAGGCCTTGAGCGAACTGCTTCGTGAGGCGAATGGATTACACGGGCCGCTATGCCATGCTTCGCTAGGCGGATGGAAGAGTAGGCACACAGATGGAATGGGTCACACCGGCAGAATGAGGGTCGCAAGCACCTCGTCAACAGGCACGCCACTAGCAATTGCTAGTGCGGCACACAAACATGACGGCGGGATGGAGGATGGAATGGGGCGCTCCTCACTTGCATAAACCATACATAATGATTTCACATAGACATGAAATATTGAATAACAAAACAAGGTTTAACAAACATTGTTCATACACCCAAAAGATAAATGAAAACAACACTACAATATAAAGGGGGTTGAGATTACAACCAAAGAACGGAGACTCATCGGAGGTTCACGGCCGGAATCTATGGTTGTCAATCCTTGTCTGATCTCAGGCTCCAACTGCAGTCCGGGGTCCGGAAGAGCTGTCACCTTCTTCTATTATACCCATCTTCTCCGTCAATCTTCTTTGGCCATGATCTCACCGGAGAACCTCACAAGTGCAGGACGGAATCCCTCAAAATGGAGCTTTGGAGGTGCACAAATAATGGAGGAGGCCTAGAGGATCTCCGAGCTCAAGATAGGCGTGAAGATTAGTCCCGGAGTGCCTCCTGGTGGTGGAAGATGATGCAGGGGGCGGAAGAGGTGAACAATGCTCGAAAATGGCGGAGCTGGAATGTACTCCTGACCTAAAATTGTGCACATCTATTTATAGGCAGAGCAAAAATTAACAGTGCGCATGGTCAGGCGCACGACCAGTGGTCGTGCGCGAAGAAATGCCTCTGATCGTGCGCGAAGAACCTGCAGCATAGTCCTGAACTACAAAATAGCGCACGGTCAGTGGCGCACGACCAGTGGTCGTGCGCGAAGAAGGTCAGTGATCGTGCGAAGTTCTTTGTTTGGTAAGGGGAATTAACGCACGAATAGTGGTCGTGCGCCTGATCGTGCACGAAGGAAAGCACACGATCAGTGGATTTTTAGGCAGAAATTGCCCCCAGTCAAACTCCGAGCATCGCACAACCTATGAACCTGCATGCAAATATCCAGGACCACTGGACTACAAGGAATCACACCAAAATGGGCTAAAATGTGCACCTCATGTGAGAATTGTGAATAAGTGAAATATAAGCATTAATACACAAAAAGTGAAGTGCAAGTACGTGAAAACTAGCCCAGATGAGTCCTAAAATCACTATATAAATTGGACTCATCAAGAAGCCACCTTTTGTGTTTGATTTGGAAAAACCTTCAGAAAGCTCAGCCTCAGAAGATTATGGTATTATAGTTGGAGAAACATCAACTTCAAGGAAAAGGAAAAGAACACAGAACAATAAGTACAGACAAAAGAGGCTGGAGGAAGTTGAGCAAGACCACCAATCTGGTAGATGGAACCCCAATTCTAGAACCCTTATCTCAGAATCCTGGATTGAATTTGGATATCCTAAGGATGGCTCAGAGAGAGTGTATTATTCTGCTGATTGGAATCTGTACTTGAGAAATGAGGAGAATAGAAGGAATCACAATCTGGCTGTCCCTCATGGCCCTCCTCCTTCTCCAAAGAAGATAACCAAGCAAATCAGTTTCTATGAAAGACAGAGAAGGAAAGGAAAATGAAGCAACAACAGGAAATGAAGATCACTTCTCTAGAATGTTTGTCTGGAAAATGATTTGGGCAAATGGCTGTGAAATTTTTTGCTTAAAACATTATCTCTATTTATATAATGTTGGTAGTTGAATCATTTTGTATTGCCTGAGTATCTTTAATTTTGATTTTATTTGTGTTTAGCATTTATCATTGAGGTGAGTTATGAATTCTTAAAATAGGGGGAGATTGTTGGGAACAGTGCCCAGTAATGTTCCTGATTTGAAGAAGTGCTCAGGTCAATGATAAATGCACTATGTATTTGATGGTATGCCCTATTTATGACTGCAGAGTATAGACTGTATGTCCAATACTTATTTAATCTCTCTAAGTCCAAAATCGTTGAGAAGGACTGGACATATCGTTGATATGATAAACATATCATTGAATAAGTATAAATCTTTCTGGGGAGAAAGTTTAGTCTTATCGTTGAAATAGTCAAGGCTTATCGTCGAGAATGTAAGGCTGTCATTGGAAAGAATGCCTTGCTAAAGTTCTTCAGGTATCTTGAGTTAAATATCTGACTAAGTTGACGATATCGTCGTAAAGGAGCTTTTTCGTCGAGAAGACTAAGTTAGAATTTGTGGAGAAAGGTTGCAGCTGAAGTGTTCAGTGTGGTCTGGATGATCTCGACGACATCGATGAGAAGACCTCATGTCAGCAAGATATTCACGACGATATCGATGTGATGACTTCATGTCACCGTGACTACAAGTGTAGCTGAGTTATTCCTTTTTGTCGATATATCTTTCTCTGAAGAAGATTTAAGAAGACTTGAATATTTGTCTAAGTCTAAGATGGATCATCGAATACGGCAAGCTCTGTCGTCAAGATGTTGCTCATATTGTTGAGACAGACCGAGATCTTTTGAATTGCGCTGTTTGTATTTAATGTCGTTGCCTGATGGTCCAATTAGCGCATGCTGTTAAGGAATGAGCCTCTTACACTTAAAAACCCTCTGAGTAGACCATTAGAAGGTCCCCCAGTAATATTAAAAGGAATATTGTCTGCACTAATTTTTAACAGAGATTAATCGAATCAATCGAACAGTAAAAACGATTGTGTGAAGAAGGAACAATCTCTCGAGAACAATACACTATGATTTCTGTTCTCCATGTCCCAGTCAAGCAATATCGACTGTCAAACTGTGTTCCAGATTGAAGAAAGGATAGAAGAGAAGTCTGTGTTCTGCAAGAAAAGATTTTTATAGTTTTCTCTTCAAGTCCAGAGGTAGTCAACATCTGGCTTCAGAAGAACTCTCCAATATTTTCTCCACTGTGTGAAGTGTTCTTCATTCTTTTACTTTATACATTCTATGTAGGACTTTTATAAGTCTGAGTTGTAGGGTTCTGAGAGAACTTGAGGTAGGATATGAGATAGATCTGAGTTCTAAGTCCTGGTGTGTCTGAGTTGTAGGGTTCCTTGAACCTGAGGTAGGATCATAGAAGGTTCTGAGTTGTAGGGCATGTAGTGCCTGAGCTGTAAGATCTGTGGAGTAGATCTGAGATTTAGTGAAGTTTGCTGACTCTAGCACACTACTAGATAGGTGTAGAGGGACAATGGACTACTCAAGACACATTGTCTTGAGGAACCACTATAAATCTGGTGTTCTTGTGTTCTGTGCTTTTGTGATTGTCTGTTGTGCTGTGATTTGTTCTAGTTGCTTTTATGCATAAATTTGAAAACAGTCATATCACCTATCCCCCTCTAGGTGATAGTTCCATATATTAAAATCATGTCCTCAATATCTGCGGGTACTTCTCCCATAGTCAAGAATGTGATAAGAGTCCATACACAAGGGCTACTGTATCTCCATCATCTCTCCTTCTTCAATTGAATGTCGGGACAACTCTATGATTGTGCCCCTACTCTGGGGCCATATTTAGTCAACTGGTCCGCTTGTGAGTTCTCCTCTCTTGGCACATGATCTATAGAGAATGATCAGAAGGTGCCAACCAAATCCTTTACCTTAGCAAAGTAGTGCGATAGTATTGGGTCTCTTGCCTCAACTCTCCCCAAACCTGAGAATCAACCACCATAAAGTCTGACTAAACTGGGACGTCAGGAATCCCCAACTCACGGGTGAGGCGAAGCCCTGCGACCTCAACCTTGTACTCTACCTAATTGTTGGTGACTGGGAAGTGTACATGGATTGCCTACTCTATTACCGTTTTCTGGGAGCTGACCAGGACGTCTCCTCTTCCCAAGGAGTTCTTTTCTGATGCTCCATCCACAAACATCTCCCTGGCTACCCATTCAGATGCTTCTATCTTGACCACCTCCATTATATATTCTGCTAAGAAGTCAGCTACGACTTGAGTCTTCATTGCTAGCTGAGGGACGTATATGACATAAAACTCGATATGCTCTACCGACTATTTGGCCAACCTCCTCGAATGTTCCACTCCCTCTAAGATGTTACAGAGGGGGTGATCAATCACCACCCTGATTGAGTGTGCTTGGAATTAAGGTCGAATCTTGCGAGTAGAGACGATCAAGGAGAATTCCAATTTTTCCAAGATAGGGTACCGTTGTTATGCCTTTCATAAGACTCTACTCACATAGTAGATTGGGAGTTATCTCTTACCCTCCTCGCGAACCAGGATTGAACTCACCACCTCAACTCGTACCCCGATGTGAAGGAAAAATCATCATCTTCCCTCAGACCTTGTAACAAATATGCCTGTGTCAGCTAGAGTTTCAAGCTCTGGAAGTCTTCTCGACACTCCGTCGACCATTTAAACTTCTTATTGTCTCATAGGGTATTAAAGAAGGGCGATCACTTCTCTCGAGCCATGGAGAGAAATCTACTTATCCCTGCCAACCTGCCTGTCAAGCGCTAGACTTCCTTCACACTCTCGGGTGCCTCCATCTCTATGATGGCCTTGAATTTATTCTGGTTTGGCTCCATTCCTGCTGGGGTTAAGAGGTGGCCAAGGAATTTTCCCTTCCCTGTCCTGAATAAACACTTTGTCGGGTTGAACCTCATTTTGAACCTTTAGAGAGTCACGAAGGTTTCTGCCAAGTCCCGGAGATGTTCCTCCACGCACTTGCTCTTTACCATGAGGTCATCAACGTAAACATCAAGATTTCACCCCTTCTCATCACTGAACAACATATCCATCATTCTCTGGTATGTTACACCCACTTTTTTGAGCCCAAAGGGCATAATCTTATTATAGAAACACCCATCATTTGTGAGGAATGATACATTTTTCACGTCGGGGG
Organism: Dactylorhiza incarnata; assembly: GCA_033032865.1. Taxonomy (NCBI): domain Eukaryota; kingdom Viridiplantae; phylum Streptophyta; class Magnoliopsida; order Asparagales; family Orchidaceae; genus Dactylorhiza; species Dactylorhiza incarnata. The sequence goes on from JAWHQI010000086.1 coordinate 7,670,706, forward strand.
GGGGGGGGGGGGGGGGGGGTGCATGCAGATTTGGTGGTAACCAAAAAAAAACATCTACAAAACTCATTACAGGAAAACCAAAGGCTGAGTCTACCAGTGCGTCGATCCAAGGCAAAGGATAATAATCTTTGGGACAAGCTTTATTATGTATTGAAAAATCAGTACACATTATCCACCTCCCGTCTTCTTTCTTCACCATTACAATATTGATGCTCAGTCTGGGTACTAGATCTCTGACACAAACCTTGCGTACAATAACTTCTTCACCTCCTCTCAGATGGGCTCGGCCAGAGTGATAGTTGTTGCCCTCTTCTTCTCTTGTATGGGGTGGACTCACTTATCTAGGTTGAGGTAGTGGAAAGAAATGTCCACATCGATGTTTGGCATGTCCTGATGCTCCAAGCGAAGATGTCCACGTTCTCCTAGATGCAGAACATGATCTTCTCCTTATCTTTCTCCTTCAGCTCCCCGCTGATCTTTATCTTCCCTGACATTCCGCCATCAGTTTGGATCTCTTTCTCCTCCACTTCCTTGTCTTCCTCTAGTCTTATCATCTCCTCCATCATCCTATGCGCCTCCTCATCCTCCCTCTTCCAGCCAATGGTATTGACAACTATGAGGTAGCACTACCTCGCCACCCTTAGGTCGCTCCTGATTCTGATCTGCAACCCTTTGTGGTTATACTTCAAGCACTAGTGGTAGGACGAGGGCACTTGTTGGTGTTGATGAGTGGCATGCCGAAGATGGCATTGCAGTTGCTCGGGTTGTTGACTATGATGAACCTGCAGCTCCTCGTCGTTCCTCCCAACGTCACGACTAACTCCACTCCTCCTTCTATCTCATTTTGTTCCCTTGAAAAGCCAAAGAGGGGCCCCTCTATGGTGGTCACCCTCTTCTCTTCCAACTTCATCGCGTCGAACGCCTTCTTAAAACCACATTAATGGAGCTCCCATTATCCATGAGGATATGGGAGACCATGTAGCTCTCTACCGTGGCCTGGATCACCATCGCGTCATGGAAGGGGTTTTCATTCTCTAGCATGTCCTCCTCTGAGAAGGTGATCTCTCCCATCGAGGGAGGGTTTTGGGAAGTCGAGGCTATGCTCTGATGATACACTGTGTGGAGGCTCCACTTCTGTGTTGCTTCCAGCTCCACTCCCCCGTGGATGAGTCCAATTCTTCCGTGACCACCTATGTTCGTTGATCTTCGCACCTTCTTGGGGAGGGTTCTCCTCCCCCCATTCCTCACCACTTCTCATCCTCCTTGCTCTTCCTGCCCTTCTTGGGCTCTTCCTTAAACTTCTCTTCTTAGCTCCAAGAATTATTGACACGTTGTCGTGTGGCCTTGCACATGGTGGAAGTCACAGTAAGGCATTCCTCTCTATTCTGTTTGAGCTTGTGTTCCACTTCTCTTAGTTTGATAAATAACAAATCACACTATGTATTTGATCTTGCTTGTGTTTATAATGTGCATGTACTATAGTTATATAACCCTATGAACATGATGCTAATTGATGACGACTCTCTGAAAAGAGAGCTAATGCCCCGCATTAGTAGTTAACGCCCCGCATTAAATTTCGTCAAGAAGGATCCGCCGAGATGAAATGCCGTCGAGAAGGAATCTGTCGAGAAGCCAGAGACAACGCCAACGTTGACTCTTAACGCCCGCGTTGAGTCACGATATGCAACGATCCCGACGGTTTGCATGATCTCAGCAACTGCCTACACGATGCTTAACGCTGGCATTAACTCTTAAGGCATTAGCTCCCGTGTCTATTTAAAGACCTGATTTCGTTTGCTCAAGAGAGATGTATTCAAGCCTTCATTTCAGAGATCTGAGAGAGCATTTCATTCCGAATTCAGAGAGAACTCCCAACACCACCATTAAGGAACAAGAGTGAGAAGGAGATTTTCAACGGTGCAATTTGAAGAAGGACGCTCGCTTCAACTCCGATGATGATCATAGCGTGTCTTCAACATCTCCTTCAGTGCTCTTCAATATATGGAGTCTTTTGTTCTGATTTTTTCTTTATCTTTTCATATTTTCTTGTAACTGTAGTGAATTCGCCGCCTTGCGTGTGGCGACTAGGCCTTGCGAGGTTTAGGGAGAAATTCGCCGCCTTGTGTGTGGAGACTAGGTCAAGATTAGATCTAGGGGGTGGCTATAGGCCTTATCTGGGGATAGATATGCTATAGCTAACCGGTCCTTGGGAGAAGGACCGGTGAAGGAACAAAAAAGTGATTTTTATCTTGTCGCCTTTATTTCAAGCGTTATTGAAATTATATATTTTGTAATCATTTTCTTGAAATAAATAATATTCATTTTATTATCTCTGATTGTCTGAAAGTTTATTTTACTTAAGATTGTGCAAGTAAAATCACTTTGAATATTTCTGCAAAAATATTTTCTGGAGAGATAATGCCCGACGTTAACTATATAACGTCAGGCATTAACTACAGAGCCAAAAAGTTTTTCTGTTTTTATAAAATCTGTCAGTTTACCTTAAAAACAGTAAACCCCTTATTCACCCCCCTCTAAGGGCGCCATTAGATCCAGCACTTGGTATCAGAGCAAGGTTATTCCAAAATGGTTTCACAACCGGGAATAATGGTGCATCATGATCATGCTTTCATTGAGGGTCAAGGAATTAGTAGACCTCCACTATTTATCGGGACTGATTATAACTATTGGAAAACAAGAATGCATTGTTTCTTAATTGCTTTAGATAATGATGTGTGGGGTATGGTAGAACAAAGTTACTCTCCAACAATAATTGGTGTTAGAGAAATTACTATGGAAAAACCAAGAGATAGATGGGATGATAATGACAAGTTAAGATGCAAAAATAACGCTAAAGCTATGAATGCTTTATTTTGTGCTTGGATAGAACGGAATTTAATGGAACTTGTGCTTGCGAATCTGCTTATGATATATGGAATTTATTAGAACTCACTCATGAAGGTACTTCGCAGGTCAAGGATTCAAAGCTTTTCCAACTTGAATCCGAATACGAGAAATTCTGGATGGAGGCGGATGAAGACATTGATTCAATGTACACAAGATTTACCAAGATCGTCAACAACTTAAAAGTACTTGGAAAAGTGCTCTCCAACGATGACTTGGTGAGAAAAATTCTATGGTCTCTCCCTCCAAAGTTCAATACAAAGGTGACAGCTATCTCGGAGTCGCACGATTTAAAGAAACTCCAAATTGAGAGCCGCATTGGGAACCTCAAGACCCATGAGGTCGAACTCAAGATTCAACAACAAGAGTACAACTTGGAGCCAAAGAAGAAGGCCTTAGCATTGAAGTCAAAGAAGGAGATTGATAGAGAAGATGATGAAGAGGATGAGGAGAGCCTCTTTGTGAAGAAGTTCAAAAGGTTTATGAAGAATCCGGAAAGGAGAAACGCCTTTCGGAAATACTTCATCAAGAAGGGATCTTCATCGAAGAAAGGAAGAAGTAGCGATGAGACGATGATGAGCGACCACCACCGGAGTGCTATCATTGTAGAAAGACCATACACATCCGGAGCCAGTGCCCGAAATATCTGAAAGAGCGAAAATAAAAGCGGCACATGGGAAAAGAGAAGAAGAAGGTCCTACAAGCGACTACATGGGATGACTCCTCCTCCGAGGATTCAAGCGGCTCATCCACTAGCGATGAAGAAGAGGCAAATATGTGCCTTATGGGAAAAAGTAACAAGATATTTGAGGATGAAAGCAGTGTCCAAGCGACACTAAGGTAACTCTCCCTACTACTTATGATGATTTATATATTGAATATTTACAAACATGCAAATTTTTTGATAAAAGTTAATAAGATATTGATCTTCTAAATTCTGAAAATAATCTTTTATTAAAAGAAAACAAAAAATTATCTAAACAATTAGGGAAAGAAAAAGTATCTTGCCAAGAGTGCAATCACTCCTTGGCAAGAGTTAAAGAACTTGAAGAAGCTCTTTTTAAATCCCAATCCAATATTGAAATTCTTACTAAGGAGAAGGGGGATTTAGAAAGAACTTTAAAAATCTCTCTTTCTCAAATAGAGGGAGGAAAGAAGATTTTGCGAATCAGTGCGTTATGTTGGTAATGGAAAACACCACTCTCAAAGCTCATATTCATGATTTAAATATAGCTATTAAGATGTTTGGAGTTGGGCAAAGATCTCTGGACATGATCTTGGCCAACCAATGCCAAGGAAGTGCTAAATATGGCCTTGGATATGGCTCTGGAAGCTATCACCAGACGTTAATTCCTAATGCATGCGTTAGCTATAATTCTAGAAACATAATTCTGTTTATAATAAATTCAAAAATTCAAATGTTACCTCATTTTCCAGCAAGAGTTTATCCAAATCTTCAAAAAGGGTCTCATCCCTTTTTATATCGTGTGTCAAATGTCATTTATTTGGACACACCTCAAACTATTGTAAGAAAAAGGGCGGTAGTGCTATAAAGAAAATCTAGGTGCCTAAGGTTTCCACCTATTCTATGGGAGGAACCCCTTGGGTATCTGGATCTTTACTCTCAATTCCTTTTTAGGTATGTTGGCAGGCTAGGGACAAAATGGACATGTGGTATTTGGACTCGGGATGCTCTAAACACATGACAGAAAATAAAGCAAAGTTCCTTAGCCTTGAGATGAAGAAAGGAGGGATGGTGACATTTGGTGACAACGGAAAAGGAAGGATCATGGGCATTGGCACAGTGGGTAATGATTCTTTTTCAATCTCAAATGTTTTATTTGTAGATGGCTTAAAACATAATTTAATTTCAATTAGTCAATTATGTGATATAGGCTTAAATGTATTATTTGAATCATCTACAAATCTTTGCAAAATTATAAATTCTAAAATGAATGATGTCGTACTCACCGCACCTAGGATGAATAATGTTTATATGATTGCCTTTAATGATCTTTCAAATTCTTCTTTAAGATGCTTTATTTCTAAAAAAAGATGAATTAGAACTTTGGCATAGGCGCCTTGGTCACTCTAGCACCAAGCTTATTTTGAAATTATCAAAAGATAAATTAATTAAAGGTTTACCTATGCTTAATGGTAATTTATCTTCTCTTTGTACACCATGCCAAAAAGGAAAGTTTTCAAAAAATTCTTTTAAAAGAAAAAATGCAATTTCTACTACTAGAACACTTCAATTAATTCATATGGATTTATTTAGACCGGTAAGCACTTCTAGTCTAGGAGGTAGAAAATATACTTTTGTAATAATTGATGATTACTCTAGATTTTGTTGAACTTTATTCCTATCTTCCAAATCCGATGCATTTCTTGAAATTACTAAACTATGCATTCGTATTCAAAATGAACTTGATTTAAAAATTAAATGCATACGTTCGGATCATGGAGGTGAATTTGAAAATGATAAATTTTCTTCTTTTTGTGATGATTTAGGAATTAAACCTGAATTTTCTGCTCGTTGCACCCCACAACAAAATGATGTAGTGGAGAGGAAAAATAGAACCCTTCAAGAGCTAGCACGCACTATGCTTTGTGAATATGGGTTGCCTAAATCTTTTTGGGCCGAAGCGGTTAATACTTCTTGTTATATCATTAATCGTGTCATGCTTCGTCCCATTTTAAAATTGACACCTTATGAGCTTTACTTTAAAAGAAAACCTAATGTATCTTATTTTCATTGTTGAAACTGATTTCTCGGTCTCTTGTGGAGCTCGGGGCCCTCACCGAAATGAGGGGCAGCTAGCCCTTACCGGTCCCTCGGAAGAGGTAAGGCCGACAATTCGAGCAAAGAACAAAGACCCTAGTCTTAGCGAGGAGGTCCCTCCACTAACCCGGAAGATCGTTGAGCGCTTCCCCTCCCAAGCCAAAGCTAAGACTCGGGCACCTTGGAGAGCTAGAGAGCCCAAACCAAAGCGACCTAGGGAGAGGAGAGCTCAAAGATAATGAACCGGTCTTTTTCCAAGGTGCCCTTTAAGGTCTATTTATAGATTTTGGTTTTGTGGTCTGTCAATAGCCAACTCCCGCTATCCATTCTTACTATCCGCACCCCAAATTGGTCTGCTAACAGCCAAACTCCGCTATCCGGAGGGACTAACCGCAGACCAGCAGGGGTTTTCTAGTAAAAGACCACCCCAGTTACCAGCGAGCTCGAGACCCTCGACCTGTTCAGCGAACACGAGGTTCGCCAAGGCCACCTAGCGAACTCCTTCGGCTGGCTGGCTCGCCTCTTCCCGGGTTTGCCCCTATCTGGACTCTCCCTCGGTCGCCTGGCAAACTCCTTCGGCCGGCTGGCCCGCCTGCCTCTACGGCTCGCCCGCTGAACCACTCCTTAGCGGGTCGAGCTCGCCAAAATGGCTAATTGTACCCCAGAAATGGCTATTTGCACCCCAAGGGCCCGGGCCTGCCTAGCGAATTCCTCCGACCGGCTGGCTCGCCTCTTCCCGGGCTCGGCCCTACCTGGGCTCGCCCATCCTGGCTTGCTCTCCTGGTCGTGCGAACTTGGAACCCCCTTCCTGGCGAACATCGGGGTTCCGACCTGCTGGCTCGCCTCTTCCCGGGCTCGGCCCTACCTGGGCTCGCCCATCCTGGCTTGCTCTCCTGGTCGTGCGAACTTGGAACCCCCTTCCTGGCGAACATCGGGGTTCCGACCTGCTGGCTCGCCTCTTCCCGGGCTCGGCCCTACCTGGGCTCGCCCATCCTCGCTTGCTCTCCTGATCATACAAAGGAGCTTGTGATAGGAGAACCATCAAAAGGGGTAAGTACTCATTCTTCTTTACATGAGTCTTTTTCAAACCATTATTTTGTATCCGAAATAGAACCAAAAAACGTTTCAACTGCTTTAAATGATGAATTTTGGTTTTTAGCCATGAATGATGAACTAAATCAATTTGAACGGAATAAGGTTTGGAATTTAGTAGAGAGGCCATCTAATCATCCAGTTATAGGAGTAAAATGGATTTTCTAAAAAAAACTAGATGGTGACTCTAAAATTACAAGGAATAAAGCTAGACTAGTTACACAAGGGTATTCACAAATCGAAGGAGTAGATTTTGATGAAACTTTTGCACCCATTGCATGTCTAGAATCAATTAGAATATTTCTTGCATTTGCGAGTTTTAAAAGATTTAAACTATTTCAAATGGATGTTAAAAGTGCATTTTTAAACGGGATTATAAAAGAAGAAGTTTATGTAGAACAACCCCCCGGTTTTGTGAGTGAAAAATTTCCAAACCATGTGTATAAATTATAGAAAGCGCATTATGGATTGAAGCAAGCGCCACGTGCTTAGTATGATAGATTGATATTATTTTTGATAAAGCACGGTTATAAAATGGGAAGTGCGGATAATACACTATTCATTAAGCATGTAGATAATGATTTGATTATATTGCAAATTTATGTTGATGATATCATTTTTGGAGCCACTAATGAAGAGTTATATAATGAAGTAATTTTAATGATGAAAAATGAATTTGAAATGAGCTTGGTAGGAGAACTCACTTATTTTCTAGGATTTCAAATCTCACAAAAATAAGATGGTATATTTATTTGTCAAACTAGATACGTTCACGATATTCTTAAAAGATTTGGATTTGAAAACCTAAAACAAGCTAATACACCAATGAGTGCATCATTAAAATTAGGAAAAGATGAAGCCGGTATTTCTATTGATCAAACATTATATAGAGGAATGATAGGCTCATTGCTTTATGTAAGCGCTTCTAGACCCGATATTATGCTTTTCGTTTGTTTATGTGCTAGATTTCAAGCTAACCCAAAAAAGTCACATTTGAAAGTGGTTAAATGTATTTTTAGATATCTAATCGGAACATCTAGATTAGGCTTATGGTATCCTCATAATGATTGTATTATTTTACACGGTTTTTCTGATTCAGACTATGCGGGATGTTCGTTAGATCGTAAGAGCACTAGTGGCACATGTCATTTTATAGGCCCTTCACTCATATCATGGTCGAGTAGGAAACAGAATTCTGTTTCCCTCTCCACCACCGAGGCCGAATATATCGCACTAGGTAGTTGTTGTGCGCAAGCCTTGTGGATGACCCAAATGTTAGAAGACTTTGGTGTTCATCTAAATAACATAGAATTAAAGTGTGACAACAAGAGCGCTATAGATCTCACAAACAATACCGTACATCACTCTAGATCTAAACATATAGATGTCCAACATCATTTCATTAGAGATCATATTATGAAGGAACATGTTAAAATTAGCTTTATAGGGACTGAATCACAACTTGCCGACATTTTTGCCAAACCTCTACCCGATGCACGTTTTCACATGCTTAGGTTAGAATTAGGTATCTTAGAAATGTCACTATAATCCTTATAAAAAACTATCAAAATTATCTTATGTACTTTGTTATATTTGTTTGTTTTTCTTAAAAAAATTTCAAAGACTAATAAAAATGTAAAAACTATAGACAAACCACCAAAAACACGCTAAAAGAGCCTTCATAGCAACTTCATAATGTTTGAAGTTTCAACTGTAAGAAGGCCTATTTATATTACAATGAATCATGAAAAAGATTTTTCAAAAAGTCAAAAATTGGAGTTCTGTCTCGGCGTTAAGAAGCTAACGCCCGGCGTTAGCCTTTATGCTCAATTTTTTTTCTTTTCTATTTAAATTGAAAAATTCTTGGTATTATTTTATTGCAGTATTTTGTTTTTAAATTTTTTTTTTAAAAATGTTTTCTATTTTTTGCTGATTATTTACTTCTAAAAATTAAAAACAAAAAATTTATTATATGCTTAAATGTTTAATTCAAGGATGATTATATATATTACTTAAGGATTCTTTACAATGTTTAATTTAAACCTTCAAGTTTCTTAAAAACATTGTTTTGATTTTATCATGCCTTGAATATCATCTTAAAATGTGCAAAAATTTGATTGTAGATTACGTGTGTAGAAATGTTTTTACATGCCTCTAAGTATGGGTAAAGTTTTTATCTTTGATAATGATTTTCTCACTTACACATTTTTGTTAATATACATGTGTTTTAAATCTTATTGCATAATTATGTAGTATAAGAACTTATTTTGAATCTCATAAATAATTTACATACACAACATTGAATTCTTTCTTGAATTTTTTTTTCATGCACTTTTGATTAGAGAAATGTGGTATATAAAATAAAATTTATATGTTTGCAAAAACAAGTGAATTCGGAGTCCTTAGTTACTAAACTAAAAAGCAAATAATGAATAACAAGGTTAACTCCACCAAGCACTACTCACCCTCCTGATAAGTCTTAATAAGCATTGTGAGGTTGAGCACCTTGGAAAAAATTGTAAAGTGTCTTGTGCAAACAAAATTTTCACCACTACTCTTTAAAAATAAAAAATTAAAAAATATATGTGCATTGAAATTTGTGGAAGTAAAGTTGTTTATGTTTAATTCAAGTTATGTTCTTACATTACATAGTTTCATGTGGTTTGAATCATACACTTGTATACTTTATCAAAACACACTTATTGAACGCATCATTATCATTTATAATACTTCAACTCATGAGAATTGGACTAAAAACTTATCTATACAATTCTCTACAATTCATGAGTAATTGCACTAGATAGCAAAGCATGATCATTACAAAAGGGGGAGATTCAATTAAAGTAATAAATTACTTGAAATGCAAATTACTTTACATTGTAAACATATCTTTCCTTGATATTTTATAATCTTGCTTGCTACTTTTATATTACAAATTTCCAATTACTTGCAATTTGTGTATCTAAATTCAAAACATCTACTTATTTGATTTAAACGCTTATTATATTATGTTCTTACAAATTCTTAAAGATGTTCAATATTGCTTTCGCTGTGTTCAATATTTTTCAGAAAGTTGCATTTATTTCTACATAGTGCACAAAGGAAAATTGATACTACTCATCCCTACCTCCTTTTGATTATAACAAAAGGGGGAGATTCAATTAAAGTAATAAATTAGAGAAATTTATGATTTAGGGGGAGTAAATTAGGAAATGAACTCATGTTGGGGGAGTATCCACATAGGGGGAGTATGTATGTTTATCACGCTTAACATATACTATAAACACTACTTTAATTATATTTTATTTCTTATTAGTGGATTTGTTATTATCAAAAGGGGGAGCTTGTTGGAGCTTGTGTTCCACTTCTCTTAGTTTGAGAAATAATAAATTACACTATGTATTTGATCTTGCTTGTGTTTATAGTGTGCAGGTATTATAGTTATATAACCCTATGAACAGGATGCTGATTGATGATGACTCTCTGAAAAGAGAGCTAACGCCCCACGTTAACTTTCGTTAAGAAGGATCCGTTGAGATGAAATGTCGTCGAGAAGGAATCCGTCGAGAAGCCAGAGACAATGTCAGCGTTGACTCTTAACGCCCGCGTTGAGTCACGATCTGCCATGATCCCGACGGTTTGCATGATCTCAGCAACTGCCGTACATGATGCATAACGCTGGCGTTAACTCTTAACGTCGGGCATTAGCTCCCATGTCTATTTAAAGACCTGATTTTGTTTGCTCAAGAGAGATGTATTTAAGCCTTCATTCCAGATATCTGAGAGAGCATTTCATTATGAATTCAGAGAGAACTCCCAACACCACCATTGAGGAACAAGAGTGAGAAGGAGATTTTCAACGGTGCAATTTGAAGAAGGACGCTAGTTCATCGTCGGCCTCATGAATACCTCCAGGAGAGGGGTGGTCAGCACAAACTCGCAAAATCTTGGAGTGTGGAGACTGAGAGCAGCTATATCGTATATCTTCTTTGTGTTGTATATTCTTCTTTGTGTCATCTACTTAAAATATGAGTATATTAACCTTTGAGAGATTTCAAATTCTTTTTAATCCGAAAATATATCTTCAGAATGAATGAAATAATATTCTTCTATATTTGTTTTCATAAATCTCGACAACCTCTTAAATTTCTTCCATATATATTCTTCTGAAATTAGATAGAGAATTTTTTCCTTAGACATTCTTCTAACATCTCTAAAGAGAAAAAAAGAATACCATAATAATCTTCTTCAAATAACTCTGGACAGATCTTTCGAATTTTCCACTCTTGATTTCATTCGACGCTACGTCAACTTCTAGAAGAAGATGCGTCGAGATCTGCCTAAGATTTGAAGTTCTGTTGACTTGGTTAAATACTCGACGCTGCGTTGATTCCTTATCGACATATCCATGGACTTCAACTTCTAGCTTCTGCATCGAATATTAATCGATATTGCGTTGACTTCATCTTGAAAGAATGTATGCATCGACTTCTTCCTTCTGCGTCGATATCTAGTCGACGTTGACTACCAATTAAATGAAGCGTCGACTGTCAGTATGAGTTACTTCTACTTCTATTCAAAGTTGCTTCGACTTTTAATCGAAGTTGCGTCGACTCCTATTCGACCCAAGTTTAACTCAACAGAATTTTGACCTCATTTTGACTAGGTTTTGACACACTTGTGTGGATATGACAACCTAGGATATCTAAAGACCAAATTACCCTTATTATACAACATGAGTAATAAATCATAGAGAATGAGATCGCTTTTATAGAATTTGTAAGGTAAATAAAGATGACATTTTTCCTAACAATCTCCCCTATTTAGCTTATCAAATTTTACAGACTCTTAAGTGATTTCAACATATTGAAAATAAAAGAATACACATCAAAGCATTTGTTGAGATAAACAGTAACATAAACTGAGATGGTATTAAGAACTTCTTAATAATAAAAATTATGTTCATCAGAATTGAATTACCCAAAGAAGCATTCTACTTTTTCTTTATAAAGAATGTAGATAAGACCTCATAGATTTTCCTAAACTTTGTTCCAACATACTTGAAATTAGCTGGTTTTGCCTTCTCTGGATTTTCCTGAATTCTGTCATGTCCTTTGAATAGTTTTTCTATATCAGTTTCTGCATCAGAATAGACATCATTTACCATAAATCCAAGGTTTATGATTTTAGCAGCCATTTCATTTATTTAATCCAAGCCTACCTCATCTGATTCTGGGATTTCACGTCCTGGCCCTATGAAGATTAATTGAGTGGCACCAGGAGTTGAAGCTATTTTGAAAACAATCCTTCTTTTCTCTTGAAATGGTTGATCTGTTATATTATGATCAAACCCAAGACCCCTTTTGGGAAGTTGTCCTTTATCTTCCAGAACTTTTGCTTGAGGATTCTTGGGAGCATATTTTGAAGGATCAAATAATGTGCTTGGAATTTTGATGGCTTATTTTATCTGCTATTCTTCCACTACGTCTTTCCCTTTCTCAAGCGTTTTAATAATTTTCCTTATATTCTTCTCAATCTCTCTTTGAGAGGCATCATATTCATATTGATCCATTTCTCTGATTTCATCTAGGAATTTGTCAAGCTCTGCATCATTATATACTTTCATATGGTTTTCAAGCATTTGAATCTTCTCTTAGGTTTAATAATATGATTCATCCTTCATGTGTTGTTTTCTTTGTTCTTTGGAATACCTTTCCCAGATAGGTATTTGCCTTCCATATTGCCTTCTTCTGAATGCCCCCTTCCCTTTGAACTTTTTTAGGAGCTAGTGCTGGAACTGGTAGAACATGAGCAAGAGGAAGCAGAACAGGAGATAGGGTTATTAATTCTTCAGAAGTAGGGTTTTATTTCTGTGTCCTCAGTAGTGGGTGATTCAGTCCAAACTGAAGGTTATTTCAAACTTGTCCAATAATCATCATCATTTGAGAAAAGGTTAGACTCCCCCTGAACTAAAGACTCCCCTAGATTACAGGCGGGAATCTATTGGAGAAGATGGTGCAGGAGAGTCAAGATGTTGAGAAATGATTGTTGGTTCTCCTTCAGAAATATAAGATGATTGATGCTCAATAACAGTATACACCGAGTTAAGTCAGGGACTACTGTCACCCTTCTCTCCCTACTTTATATCATTGAATAAGGATATAAAGACCTTAACAGGAAATGTCGATGACCTTAGTTCCTTCTCGATTGCTTTCTTCTAAACGAAGAGATTATGAAAGATTAGGGTTTGACAAAAATACACATAGAGGGGGGGGGGGGTGATTAGTTGTTTTCATATTTATTTAATGCTTTTGAAAATTACTTAGCACAGCATATAGGCATAACAGAGATTTATAGTGGTTCCCTTCAAGACAATGTGTTAAGAGGTAGTTCACTGTCCCTCCCACCTATATATCATTGTGCTAGACTAGACAACTTCTCCAAAAACTCAGATCTCTTTTCAATACAGTAGATCTTATAACTCAGACCCACAAAGGGTCCAACCTCAGCCCTCATACAGAAAAGCTTACCCTCAGGTTACAAAAACCTTACAAATAACTCAGACTCTACAAGTCCTACCAAACTCAGATCTTCACCAAGATCCTACCAAACTCAGGCTCACACAAAACCCTACAAAATGAGAAGGTTGTTTTGCTATTGTAGAAGAGAAGGCTTCAAGGATAAACTTTTCACCGAATTGTCTTCTTCTTCTTCCAGCAGATGTAGCCTCAGAGTTCTTGTAGTTCACTAAATCTTTCTTAAGAATCTTCTTCTGAAAATATTAGAATATCTTTTCTGGTCAGTGAAGATGATTCTTTTTTTGATCTTCACAGCAAAGCAATCAAGACTCCTTGTTCAACACTTTTCTCCTTTCTGATTGTAAATGTGAGAGTGAGAAAGAGAGAGGTAAGAACTATCTATAGATTTCGAAATTCTCTCTATTTATATTCATCTGCACTTTTGCATAAAATGATATATAATCATCTAAATGATATATAATCATCTAGCCAATATTGTCTTGATTATCTAGACAATATAAAGTCTTCATACTGATATCGTCTACACGCTCCTTTCTTCAAGACTTAACATAATCTTCTACACGATATGACTTCTTCTAGCCGATATCGTCCAGATGTCTCTTTCTACACGATTTATCTTTAATCTTCAAAACGATAAGGCTTCTTCAAGACGATATTGTTGAGAAGCTGTCTGCATGATTTGACTTAGCTTTCTCAACGATAATGCTATTTCAAGACAATATCGTCGAGACTGTCTTGACGATATGCTTTCCGTCTCAATGATTTGTCTGCTAAGGCTTAAGCCAAAATGTGACTTAATGATTTTTCACTTCTATTATAGTCTTGATACTATGAATATAGTCTTAATATATCCATCACATCATGAACTAAAAGTTAATATCAAAAACAACTTTGCTTATCTATACTTGTGTTCCTTCTTCAAATCTAGGAACATTGAGGGCACAATACCCAACAATCTCCCCTTATTTGAAGAAGCAAGAACTAATAATTATAGGTAAACATGACTAACAAATATATTCAATAAAGATCAAACAAGATTTAAAGCACTTTATATATTGATTAAATATTGTTCCAGAAGCATGAAGATATATCAAACAATAATGTAAAACATAAAATTGTGCATTGTGTTCCTAGGGTCCTTTTGCTTGATCAATCCTCCTGAATAGCTTTCCCTTTTTCAGATGACCCGACCTTCTTAGATTGCTCAGCTTCATCCAGCATTTGCTTTTGCCTTTCAAAGTAGTTGAATGGTTTGGGATGATATCTGAGAGGGGCATGAGTAGGAACTGAAGTATCTCCTATCTTAACCTTGTTCTAGTAATCTCTTCTGCCAACTTCACCCATTTCATATTTGTGTCATTCTTCAGAACTATAGAATTGGACTTTGTCACACTTTCCTTATTGGTACTGTGTCCAAGTATTTGAGATAATATCCCTTGAACAAGGGCTCAATTCTTCAAAATTTGGATTCTTTTTGACTTCCTCCATTCTCTTCCTCTTAGCCTCCTGCTCTGCATAATCTCCAAGACGTCTTTTTCCCTTTCTGACTTGCCCACTTCCACAGACAGGTTCATCAACAAAATATTCTTGATAACTGTTATGTTGTTGATATTGCTCAGGAAGGTCTTCTGACATTGGCACATTGGAAGGTCCTTCAGGGATTAGACTCCCTTCTGGAATAGGATGTTGATAAGAAATCTAATAGTCTATTGGATCATGATCCATGGATAATCTTACTTCATTGGATATCCACATGGCATGATGTCTTGACATGATCTCCCCCTTTCTGGCTTCTAAAATATTTCTTTAGAGAGAGAGAGGCCTGAGAATTCTGAGGTTGTCTAGAGAGTAGAGCATTAAGATTTCCAACTGCATCCATGCGTGTGCCATGAGTAGTTCTGAGAGATTGAGTGAGAAGTGAGGAGAGCTAATTTTGAGTGACTTGAAGCTGTTGGAGTAGAGCTTCACAAACATTATCTACTAGGTCATGAGAGACTTGAGCACTAGAGGATAATCTTTGAAGTATAATATTAACATAATCTTCTAAGTCATTGAAGGTCACATCCTGATTTTGAATAATTGCTTGTTGATTATCTCTTAAAGTAGATATTCTATCAAGCACTATGCTAAGTTGTTGTCCAATCAGCAAAGTTGCTTCATTGATATGGGCTATTTCATTTCCTGTGTTAGAAACAACATTGGCAGCAGTATGATAAACATTTGCATTTTGATGATTTATATGCTGAATTTCCTATTGCAAACCATTTATCCTGGCAGACAGCTCATCTTTACAACTTGTGACAGCACTATTGACATATGCCTCAAATTGTATTATTTGTCTTCTAATAGAGCTTCCATTTGGGACATGAATTTAGTAGTTGTGGCTGTGGGGGCTGAGAATATTGGAGAATGTTGCTCATTTACTATCCTTGGAGATGAGGGCTACAGTGTGATCTAAACAGTAGACTCTCCCTCCATTGTTGCAGGGATGTCAGAGGGCTTCTCACATTCATCCTCTGGAGTACTTTGATGCATATCATGATTTAGAAAGTCATCCAAAAATCTGTCAGAATTTTCCACCTCTTCAACAACTACGCGTCCACTACTTGGACTTTTCCCAGTCTCATCGACTTCCACATCCATTACAACCTCTTTAGCAATTATCAGAACATCTTCTGGGGTTGCCTCCTTTTGAGGTATCGGGTCACTGTCAATCACATCAGTATCTTCTCTCAGTGGCCCCCCCTCAATAGAAGTAGGAAAATTTTGAGCTATTTGTGGGAGTTGTGCAGGGCTTTGAGGAACATCAATTCTTTGTGACGAAGGTTCACCTACTACCTTTTTGGTGAACTTCTTTTCCCATCTGATTATGGTCATCATATCTATTCTTTTTAGGTAATGGAGATGTGTTGATTCAGATTCATTTAGATGTGGAGGAATGGAGTGCTTTAAGTATAATGAAAGTATTCAGCCAAATTTGGGGGCCTTCAGGCTTTCTTTGATCTTGTCAAACAAGACTTTGCCACAGTCAGTCTTCTTCTCAAGAATGACTCTGATCATCATATCAAACATTTCTTTGGAAATTCTATCATGTGACCCAACTTTGCACAATAGAACTTTCCCAATAATATCTGATAATAGCTTACCTTGCACATTCATCTAATTTCTTTGAATGATTCCATAAGGTTTGCCATCAAGGCCACGCCATTTATATCCTTCTAAGAAGTCCTCAGGACTGACTGATTCTTCTTCTTCATTCTCATCCAAAACAGTTAGTTTAAGAGCATTGGTTAGGCCTATGACAATTATCCTTATATATTCTCCAGACACTGTGGTGAGAATTGCTTTTCCTACCTTACGATTACAAGAGATATATATCCCAGGAGTGTGACATGCCACCTCTCTCCCTTTATAAGTCTTATGATGAAGAAAAGGGAAAAAATATAAGTCTTCAAAGGCATCCACATGAGCAGTCTTTGAAGCCTTTTTTAGCGCTAACGGGAGCATTCTCTAGAGGGTTGAGAGGAGTGAACTTGGGAGAGAACGAAGCAGATTCAGAGCGAAGGAGCGAACATATTGTTAAGTCTTCATCCGAAAACCTCAGAGCTCTCTCTCCTCTCTTTGGTTGTGTCCTTTCAAATAAAGGCCTATGGGCATTTTTATAGCTTTTTTTGGAGGGGAACACTCGAATTGCGCCCCACTGGATCTTGAGCTGGCGAATGAGGTTGCACGGTTTGGGTTACCTGGACCACCAATTTTCTGAAAAAGACGGGCATGTCCTCCGGGTGGACCAGACAAGGCGGATGGCCCAGACAAATTTTTGGGTGAGGCGGCGGCTAATAACTTCTTAAAAAGAAGTTATTTAAACTCATTAGTTTTACCTTATGTCAATTAGAATTGATATATATATTTAAATAAGTAAAATATTATTAAGTTTATATTTGGTATAAGTTGAGTATTATCGTCATTTTTCTGTATTTTATTGTAGAAATGCTGAAGAATTTGACTTGAAGAAGTGAAGCTAAGCGAATTTGATTAGCTAGAAAAGTTGTTGCAGCAAGGCGGAAATGAATTTTAAATTTTAAAATTTGCACCGGTTACAAATCTGAAAGGGGGCTTCGATTTAGGGTGATAGAGGCTTCGAAAAGGGATGAAATACTACATAAAGGGGCCCAATTACTTGGATTGGAGATCGAATTCCATTTGGGCGAAAGAATGAGAAGCATCAGTCGGAAGAAGGAGATAGTATTGGCTAAAAATCTGAGAGGATTTCCTGCAGCGTTTGAACTTTAATCATCATATTTAGTAGGATCTTTCTTATTATGTGGTGTGTTCCTTCAATTATGAACTACTCAAAGTCTTTTATGATGAGAGTACTATACTTGTTGTGATGAGAGTACTATACTTATTGTGATGATGAATTTCTCTTAAGTTTTATGTGTGTTTGACGATTTATCTTTATTGAGTTTATAATTTGATAGTAAATCTTTCGGATTAAGTTTTCATCTTCTACTGTGCTGCAAGATTCGAGAGATGAGTTGCGTAAGTATATTGATGAAGGTTATCTTCCCATGCTGCGAGATTCAAGAGGTGAGTGACGTATTTTGTAACCGAAGTTTCTATATTCTTACTGTGATTCGAGATTCGATAGAGGAAATGCATAAGTACATCATAAATTCAATATAGAATAGAAGGGAGAAAGAGATTTCATCTTCTTACTAGCAACCTTGTTTTTTATTCTTCATGATATTCTTCATTCTGCCTAAGTTAGAGATGACTAGGGGAATGAAGAATATCAAGATATCTGATATTGAGAGATAAAGATTTGTACTGTAAAATCATTGTAAGATAAGTTAAATAAACATTCTCGTATAACATAATTCTAAATATTCATCACAATAGACATAGAAAATCAGAATACAAGACTAATTCTTCAAATTAATAAAAAGTGTTTTTAGGAAATCGTTTTTATATTTGATTAGATTTTTATCTGTTTTCAAAAATCACTATGTCTAATATAGTTGAATTTAAAGAAAAGGTTAAACTAGTACTTGTAAGCGTTATATTAATCATTTCTCCGTGGGAATGATCATTACTTTCATTATATTACTTGATCTGACATGCACTTGCGTTTATATCTATTTTTCGCATATCAGCGGCGATGGGCGGCTCGTCGGGTGGAGAAAGTGGTGGCGGAGTGCCAAAGGGCAACGACATGTGTCGGAGGGCATCAATGCACGTGCACGCATGCACGTCGACCTTGCACATGCATGGAGGTCAAGCACGCGAGGCCTTAAATGTGCACATAGAGGCCATGCACATGGTGGCCTTGCGCGTGAATGTTGTGCTTCGACCGCGGGTGCGCTCATAGCGCTGCGTGTGCGTGGTGCCTTTGCGTGCTTTTCTTGGCGGCTTTGGTGTATTTTGAACGAGCGTGTCTCGCTCGGTCGGATCGGCCCACCTTGGGCGGCTAGGTCAAAGTTTGGATCGATTCAACTCAGATATCTTTTAGGGGAACCCCATCAATAATATATCACTTGGGGGTAAGGATACGAAATCCCATGTGGTATCCTTAAAAGTTCTTAACTCCTCATTCATATTTGTATTCAATGAAGATCTAATAACATCTTTTTGGTAGGTCTAGGACTTTAGAGGTTGTGTTAAGAAATGATTGAAGAGTAAGAATTTGAGTGGTAAAAGGATAATGTGAATATGAGGCTTATATGGATGGGTAGAATGAAGTAGAGGATAAAGGGGAAGATTAACATGGTAACTAACATCAAGGTTGATAGTTGGAGATGCTAAAAGAATGTACGCGTAGATGAGTTGGGTGAAAGATGATGGAGGAGATGAAGAATGTGTCTTATTGTTTAAAAAAGGCAGCTCCTCAGAGGTGGAGAAAGGTAACAAAATTGGAAGTCAAGTGTTTTCAAGAAAAATAATTTTATGGCTGAGAACTGATCTTCAAAGTTTAGACTATAGTATTGGTCGAGGATACTAGCCCACCAAAGTAGTGACCATAGATAAGAACAAAGAGAAAGAGAGATTTTATAGCTTTGCTAAGTAAGATTACAAGGTAGCTACAACTTGGAGGTCCCACCGCACACTCAAGAGTGTATAAGAACTCCTCTTGTCTCTTTAAATGTTGTGCTAGGTGGGTGGGGGAGGGGGGGGGGGGGGGGGGGGGGGGCTCAAAAATAGAATTGACAAGCTTACTAGTTTTAGGCGAGGGATCTGATGAGCTATTAGCATAACCTCTCCCACTCGACAATGTGTCTTATTTATTGGTAGTAGCAAGGGGTATAGCCCCTCACCCAGAGGTAGGCCCCACACTTGAGTGAGGTCCTTCTGGTTATTGACGAGCTAGTTTTGTTTCCCAGTGAGGTGAGGAATTGCCTGCTATGAGGTGGATGCGAGCTGGCTGCAAACTCTTCCTCATGGGACCTTTTGGTAACTATCTATTGTCGTATTATCCTCTTTGGGTATCGATGAGTATGGGTTATATACAATCTCCACTTTTATGAAATTATTACGAGGTTGGAAAACAATGCGAGGCCTTACACTCGACGAGCTGACCGATCTGCTATAAATAGTGACCTGGACCTCTTGAATTTATGTGCCTCTCATGCTTGCTGAAAATGATTAATGAATGTGTTGACCATTTCTTGAACCTATTCACAAAGACCTTAAGTATCGAGGTCAATAATAATGACAAAAATAAGAAGTATAAAATCCATCTCCTGGGACCTCCGAGAAGCGATCCATATAAGATCCGAGGTGAGATGACAATGAAGTGAATCTCTTGTCAGCCCTCCTCTCGACCATTCAATTAGCGACACTGTGAATAATACATCCGAGGATACCATCCATGACCAAGTATATTCTTAAGTATTGAATTCCATTGAATCACTCTATCACAAGCATGCTAGGTTCTTCTTGGGTTTTGAAGTAGGCCAGCTGGGATGGGGCCCTTAATGTGGATGAGCCCGTCGCTTGGCTTGGCAGGGATGGAGGCCCGGGATGCATCGATGATTATGACTCCAGGTAAATGGGTGGAGTTGTTATTTAAGGCTTCATTTTTGTGAGCTAATTTTCCTTCTTTGGTGTAGATGTAAGTTCGCAGAAGAGGCCGAACCTTTGGATCCTCGTGAGGCCTACTCAATTAAGACAACATTGATGAAGGATAAGGAGGTCTGGTTTGGCAGGGACTTAACGGGTCTCCCTTCTACTAGTCTTGCCAATTCCTCCTTGCAAGAGACAACACCTTCGACAACTGCTTGGGTAAGTATCCCTTATAGTCTTCCAAGGGAAAGGACACGACCGGCGGAACTCCTCCAAGCTTGCATACTCTTTGTGAGCTTTTTGGAGATTTTAATGATACACCAACAACAACATTACTCAAGCGTTTATCCCGCCATAGTGGGGTCGACTATATGGATCCTTTGTCGCCATTGCGCCCTATCTTTAATCATAGCCTCACTAATGCCTAAGTACATCATGTCTTTCCTGTTGGAACATGCTTTCCGCATCTCTTGGTTTGACAATAACAAATCCTATTGTATTTGATCTTGCTTGTGTTTATTGTGTGCAGGTACTATAGTTATATAACCCTATGAACAGGATGCTGATTGATGACGATTCTCTGAAAAAAGAGCTACCGCTCGCGTTAGTTGTTAATGCACCACGTTAACAACCGCTGAGATGGAAACCGCTGAGAAGGAAACCGCTGAGAATTGAATTGGCGTTTGACGAAATGAAACCTACGTTCGATGAACTGGCATTCGACGAAATGAAAACCGCTGAGAAGGAAACCGCTGAGAACGGAACTGGCGTTCGACGAACTAGCGTTCGACGAAATTGCATTCAACGAACTACATGCGCTACCACAGCGTTCGACGAACTGCATACTCTACCACGGCGCTCGACGAAATGCATGCTTTACCGCGACGCGTTAGAACTACCGCTGGCGCTAGTGTTCGTTCGACAAAATGAAAGCAGCGCTCGATGAAATATGAGGCCAGCTCGATGAAGATGCTGTCCAACGAAAAGAGATGTGCTCTACCGCGGAGCGTTAGCACTACCGCTGGTGCTAGCATAAATGGAAATATTTGACGAGAAGGAAACAGTGGAGAAAAAGGAATGTTGACGGGATGCTATTTTGGCAAGCACTATCGCAGCGCGTTAAGGACTAACGCTCGACGGTAGCTTTTGGAATCCTCCCGTCTGCATGTGATTGATGAGCAATTATGGAAAGAGATATTGGCTGAAGGAAGGATATCTCGCTATCGCGGAGCGTTAGCGTTATTGCGGCGCATTAGTCGGAGCTCAAGATTTGGCGGTCAAAAGTTGCCTAAGTTGCCACGATCCATGGGCTTGATCTTTGCCTAATGTGGCTACCGCGGGGCAGTAGTACTACCGCAGGCGTTGTGGCTGACTCTATTTAATGATGCGCGCCTCCTCCATTGCTGCTTGCTGTTACAGAACAATTTGAAGCCTTATATTCAGAGCACTCGTGAGAGCCTTATCCAAGCAGCCCGAAGAACTCCGTCAACGTTCGTGAATGCAAAGAACTCCGTCAACGTTCGTGAATGCAAAGAACTTGAAGACTGATCCGATCGCATTTACATCGACATCAAGTTCTTCTTTTGAGGGAGTTTTTTTGTTTTGTTTTGTATGTCTTTTATTTTATCTTTTGTTCGGTAGAGGAATTCACCACACGTAGACTAGGGCCTTGCGGGGACTAGGGGAAATTCGCCTCGTATTGGCGACTGGGTCTAGGGATTAGATCTAGGGGGTGCTCGAGGCCTTTCTGGTGATAGATTGGCTAGAGCGGCTTGAGGCCTTATCTGGGGAGAGATAGGCTAAATCCAACCAGTCCTTGGGAGAAGGGTCGGTATAGAAAACCAAAAGAGTTTTCATTGGTCACCTCTTTCCAAGCGTCATTGGGAAAAGTTTTTGTAATCATAACTGTTTCACTTTAATATTAATGAAAATATGTTTGTTTCTTCATCTCTGATTCGTGCTCACTGATTTTCATTGGCTTAACCTAAACGTATTTTCTCTGTCACTAACGCCGAGCGGTAACACTACCACTAGCGGTAGCAACATAGAATTATTTTTCTAAATAATCTCGAAAACTTTAAATCCCTTATTCACCCCCTTCTAAGGGCGCCTACACATCCAACAAATGGTATCAGAGAGAGGTAATTCCAATTCGGTCTAACAACCGGGAATAATGGCGCTCCATGGCCTCACTTTCTATGAGGGGCAGGGAATAAGTAGCCTCCACTGTTTACTGGAACTGATTATAATTACTGGAGAATGCGTATGCATTGTTTTTTGATAAACTTATATCTAGATGTATGGGCTTGTGTTGAAACTCCATACACTTCTCCTACATATATTGTTGGAGAAGTAACTATGGATAAACCTAGGGATAGATGGGATGATGGAGATAAGACTAGGTGTAAGAATAATGCGAAAGCGATGAATGCTTTGTTCTGTGCTCTTGATATGACCGAATTTAATAGAGTAAGTGCATGTGAAACTGCTTATGATATTTGGAACTTATTAGAAATAACGTATGAAGGTACCTCGCAGGTCAAAGATTCAAAACTATTCCAACTGGAATCTGAATTCGAGAGGTTTAGAATGGATCCAAATGAGGACATCGACGTCATGTACACTCGATTCACCAAGATCGTCAACGCCTCAAAAATTCTTGGAAAAACATTTTCAAACGGCGACTTGGTGAGAAAGCTTCTTCGATCACTCCCACAAAGTTCAATCCAAAGGTGACGGCGATTTCCGAATCGCATGATCTTAGGAGGCTCCAAATTGAGAGCCTCATTGGGAACCTCAAAACCCATGAGGTAGAACTCAAGATTCAAGAAGAAGAGTACAACAAGGAGCCAAAAAAGAAAGCCTTGGTACTGAAGTCAAGAAAAGAAGATGACGACGAGGAAGATGACGAGGAGAGTCTCTTTGTGAAGAACTTCACTAAGTTCATGAAGAATCCGGAAAGGAGGAACACCTTCCAGAAATTTTTCCGAAAGGGCTCCTCATCCAAAATAGAGAAGAAGGAGAAGTCTAGCGATGAAGACGAAGAGCGGGCACCTCCCGAGTGCTTCCACTGTAGGAAGACCGGGCATATTAGAAGTCAATGCCCAAAATTCTTGAAGGAGCAAAAAGAAAAGCGGGTTAAAGGAAAGGAGAAGAAGAATGTATTAAAAGCTGCAACATGGGATGACTCTTCCTCCGGGTGCTCAAGTGAATCAAGCTCAAGCGATGATGATGAGGCAAACTTGTGCCTTATGGAGAAAAACAATGAATCAACCGACGACGAGTGCAGTGTCCAAAGCGACACTGAGGTAATCCCTTCTAACTATGATGATCTTATTTCGAATACTTAAAAACTTGTAAATATTTTGGCAAAACTTTATAAGACCTTGATCTACTTAAAAATGAAAATAAAATCCTTTTAAAATAAAATCAAAAAATAAATAAGGAAGTTTTTGCCTTGGGAAAGGAGATGGAGTCTTGCCGAAAGAATGATGATCTTTTGGCAAGGACTAGCGATCTTGAAATTGATCTCTCTAACGCTCTCTCTAATATCGAATCACTTTCGAAACAAAAGAGAGACTTAGAAAGAAATTTGAAACTCTCACTTTCTAATGTGGAAAATGAAAAGAAAAACTTTGCAAATAGATGCAGAAATTTAGTTAGTGAAAATTTTGCATTAAAAGCCCAAATCCATGACCTTAACTTAGCCATATAATAATTTGGTGTTGGCCAGAAAAGTCTTGATATGATTTTGGCCAATCAAAGGCATGGTAGTGCAAAAACTGGGCTAGGATATGTCTCTTGCTAACTACCGCCCGACGGTAACAGTTAACGCTGGTGGTAGTAACAAAACTCATAATTCATGTAATAATCATAAATCTGGAATTTTTTTCTGCTGATTCCTGATGAGTCCTGATCATATACACTTTTATGGACTCATCTGGGCCGTTTAGTTAGTCATTTCACTGCACTTTAGCCCTGTTTTAGTTCATATTTGTTAACCCATGTTAGGTGCACCTTTTGGCCCATTTTGGTGTGATTTCATGTTGATTTTCATTAGTAGTTTTCATGCATTGTTCGGTGCCACTTTTAGTGGCCGGATTGGTGGTTGTACGCTAGAACAGGAGTCGTGCAGGTGTTTCCGGTGCAATTCTGCACAGGAACACAGCGCACGAACACTGGTTCTATTGCGCACGACCACTGGTCGTGCGCCACTGATCGTGTGCACTTAACGCTTTTTTCATAAGTTCTGTTTGGTGTAATGCGCACGATCATCAACTCCAGCGCGCACGACCACCGGTCGTGCGCCACTGCTCGTGCGCATTGACCATTAAATTTCTGAGTTCTGTTTCATCTATTGCGCACGACCACTGACGCTAGTGCGCACGACCACCGGTCGTGCGCCACTGGTCGTGCGAACATGTTATTTTGTAATTTCTGTCTTTGCAGGTTCTGTCCAGGCAGAGCGCACGATCACAAGATTCCAGTGCGCACGACCACTGGTCGTGCGCCACTGACCGTGCGCACTGTTTAATTCCAGCGCCTATAAATTCCCTGCTCGCGATTTTAGGTCATCATCCTGATTTTCAGCGCCGTTTTCCGCCCGATTCCGCCCGATTTCGCCCCTCCACCGTCGCCCACCATATAGAGGTGCTCCGGGCTTGCTCTTCACGCCTATCTTGAGCCGGAGTTTCCTCTCGGCCTCCTCCTTCATCCAAGAGCTCCAAAGGAAGACCTAGCCGCTATCTCCATCGAGCAAGAGGAAGTTGGCAACCTCCACCGGATCGTGACACGAAGAAGACGGGTCCATTGGAGAGTCGTGACAGCTCTCTCTACCCCGGACGTAGTTGTGGACCGAGCTTGGACGCGGATTGACAACCCGGCGATTCCAACCGTGAATCTTCAACGAGCCTTCGGATTCGGTCGATTTCTTGCCTTGTTCTCCTTTTATTGATGTATTTGCAACTAGATCTAACATTATGATGAAGTGTATTTTGATTAAACAGCATTTTTACTTGATTATGTCTATGTGATTGAGTATTTTTGTTTATATTATTGAGGTGCGCCTTGTGGTGTGGTTTGTTGGTTGTCCGGTGCCGCACTAGCAATTGCTAGTGGCGTGCTTGTCGAAGAGGTGCTTGCGACCCTCATTCCATTAGCCTACTCGCCCATCCGCCCTTGCGACGCAGCGCGCTCAAGGCCTGCCTAGTTTCCATCCCGCCAAGCGAAGCTTTGCATAGCGGCATTGCATAGGAGTAGTTGTTAGCTTTTATTTTGTTTTCCAAAAGCCAACCCAACTCCCCCGCAATCCATCCGATTTAAGGACTTCGATCTCAAGTCCTGCCTCAATAGTAAACTCCACCTTATTGTGTTCCTCAAGAGACCGACACTCGGGGATTTATTCCCAACATTTATTACTTGAACGATCGGTACACTGCCGTTTCGTGTCGCAGTCAAGCTACCGCCTATAGCGGTGTGTGAGATTTGCGCCATCAATTCCTCATCCTCCAGTAAGAGTCCACAACAAAAACTGAAAAAGGTCTCAACCCCTTTTGTGTTATGTGTCAATTGTCATCACTTTGGGCATACCTTGGACTCTTGCAGGATGAAGGGTCGATGTACTGTCAAGCAAATCTGGGTGCCTAAGGTTTCCACCTATTCTATGGGAGGAACCAATAGGGTATCCGGATCTTTACACTCATCTTCTTGTTAGGTATGTTGGCAGGCTAAGGAAAAGGAAGACATGTGGTACTTGGACTCAGGGTGCTCCAAACACATGACGGGCGATAAAGCAAAATTCCTTAGCCTCACTAAAAAGAAAGGAGGAATGGTGACATTTGGGGACAATGAAAAGGGAAGGATTTTAGGCACCGGTACTGTGGGTAACAATTCTTTCTCTCTTACTAATGTATTATATGTAGAAGGTTTGAAACATAACTTGATTTCTATTAGTCAACTTTGCGATAAAGGTCTAAATGTCTTATTTGAGTCTTCAACTGATTTATGTAAAATTATAGATCCTAAAACCAATAGTATTGTACTCACTGCACCACGAATTAAAAATGTGTATCTAATTGCCTTTCATGATCTATCGCGTGCGTCACTCAAATGTCTTATATCAAAAAATGAAGAACTTGAATTATGGCATAAGAGTCTCGGCCACTCTAGCACCAAGTTAATCTTAAAACTATCAAAGAATAAACTTATTAAAGATTTGCCTATGCTAAATGGAAATCTATCTTCCTTATGCTCGCCATGTCAAAAAGGAAAATTTTTAAAAACATCATTTAAGAGTAAAAAAGAAATATCCACTTTTACAACTAATTCACATGGATCTTTTTGGACCTATTAGCACATGTAGTCTTGGTGGTAAGAAGTACACTTTTATATTAATTGATGATTATTCTAGATTTACTTGGACCTTATTTCTTACCTCCAAATCCGATGCATTTTCTGAATTTACAAAGCTTTGCAATCGTCTTTAAAATGAATTAGATCTAAAAATCAAGTGTATACGATCGGATCATGGAGGGGAATTTGAAAATGATAACTTCACCACTTTATGTAATAATCTAAATATTAAGCACAAAATTTCTGCTCCATGCACCCCCCAACAAAACGGTGTGGTGGAGAGGAAAAATAGAACTCTTCAAGAACTCGCATGCACTATGCTATCCGAGTATGGGCTGCCTAGATATTTTTGGGTCGAAGCCATAAATACATCATGTTATGTCATAAATCATGTCATGCTTCGCCATATTTTGAAATTAACTCCATATGAATTATATTTTCAAAAGAAACCTAACGTATCGTATTTTCATGTTTTTGGTTGTAAATGTTTTATCCTAAACACCATGGATGCATTAGCTAGATTTGATGAAAAATATGATGACGGTATTTTTCTTGGTTACTCTTCCACTAGCAAAGCATATAGAATATATAATAAAAAATCTAAAAAGGTTGAAGAGTCTATTCATGTGAAGTTTGATGAACTTGTGCCTTGTGTAGATTCTACTTGCGCAGGTAATGAAGATGAACCTCTTTCACCATTGGAGCATGATAATGATGAACCACTTGGAGAAGAAAAAGAAGTAGAGCCGGTGCAAGAGGAGTTCGTGCCTCCAAGTGTGCTTCGATTTACAAGAGATCATCCAAGGGAGCTTATCATTGGAGAACCATCAAAGGGGGTAACGACACGTTCTTCTTTTAAAGAATCCTTTTCAAACTTATGCTTCGTTTCTGAAATAGACCGAAAATTGTTTCCACCACTTTGAATGGTGAATTTTGGTTTATTGTTATGAATGACGAATTGAATCAATTTGAATGCAATAGGGTTTGGAAACTAGTTGAAAGACCATCTAATCACCGGTTTTTGGTGTTAAATGGATATCTAAAAATAAATTAGATGGAGAGTTTAGAATAACTAGGAACAAAGCTCGATTAGTGGCACAAGGTTACTCTCAAATCGAGGGGGTAGATTTTGATGAAACTTTTGCACCCGTTGCTCGCCTTGAACCGATTAGAATTTTTCTAGCTTTTGCAAGTTATAAGAAGTTTAAATTACTTCAAATGGATGTTAAAAGTGCTTTCTTAAACGGGATAATTAAAGAAGAAGTCTATGTTATGTTGAACAACCCCCCGGATTTATTAATGAAAAATTTCCAAATCATGTATATAGATTAGAAAAAGCGCTTTATGGTCTAAAACAAGCGCCCCGTGCTTGGTATGAACGCTTAACAACTTTTTTATTAAAGCACAGTTATAAAATGGGTAGTGCCGATAACACGCTCTTCATTAAGCATTTTGATAATGATTTGATTATTTTACAAATATATGTTGATGACATTATTTTTGGAGCCACTAATGAAGAGTTGTGTAATGAAGTTGTTCTAGTGATGCAAAATGAATTTGAGATGAGTCTAATGGGTGAACTAACATATTTTTTAGGATTTCAAATAACCCAAAGAAATGATGGAATTTTTATATGTCAATCCAAATATGTCCATGATATGTTAAAACATTTTGGTTTTGAAAACTTGAAACAAGCTAGTACTACAATGAGAGCATCACTAAAATTAGGAAAAGATGAAGCTGAAATTTCAATTGACCAAACGTTATATAGAGGAATGATTGGATCCCTATTATACCTTAGTGCATCCTGCTATTATGTTTGTCGTATGCTTAAGCGCTAGATTTCAAGCAAATCCAAAAGAATCTCATTTAAAAGCCGTGAAACGAATTTTTTGATATCTAATCGGCACATCTAAATTAGGACTTTGGTATCCAAATAATGATTCTTTTCTCTTGCATGGGTATTCAGATTCTGATTATGTGGGTTGTTCATTAGACAGGAAAAGCACTAGTGGCACCTGTCACTTCTTAGGTCTTTCTCTAGTTGCATGGTCAAGTAGAAAACAAAATTATGTTGCTCTCTCCACCACCGAGGCAGAATATATTGCACTAGGAAGTTGTTGTGCCCAAGCATTATGGATGACTTAAACCTTAGAAGACTTTGGTGTTCATTTAACTAATATTGAACTTAAGTGTGACAACAAGAGTGTTATTGACTTAACAAACAACCCCATTCATCACTCACGATCTAAACACATAGATGTAAGACCCCACTTCATTAGGGATCACATCAAAAAGGAATATGTTCATGTAAACTTCATTGGAACTGAATCACAACTTGCGGACATCATTACCAAGCCTCTACCTGATTCTCGATTTGCTCTACTTAGACTAGAACTAGGGGTCTTGGACATTCATACTTAATCATGCAAAACCCACATTTTTATGACCACGCATATCTGAGTTCTGTACTGAATCACATTGTCACTAATCTGCACAGCTATATTCATCAGAAAAATTCTGAAAAATTTCACGTTTTCCCAAAAGTTCGTGTTCTGTCACTAACTCCCAACGATAGCATGGTACCGCTGGCGTTAGTGGGTATTTTTGAATTTTCCAGTTTCTTTTTCATTTTTTATTCTTCAGTTCCTATTATTTTCTTTTAAAATTCTAAAAACAAAAAAACTATAAAACAAATCAAAATCCAACCAAAAACACGCTTAGTTTTTCTATATATCAAAACCAACTACACAATTGAAAAACCAATTAAAACAACAAAACATGCTTTATATTTATTTTATTTCTTTTTGCTTTTGAAAAACTTAAATTTTTTTTATAAAAACTGATGTGCTTTTCTATGTTTCAAGGATGATATGGTTTATCTTGCCAAGTTTAGAATACAATGTTTCATTCTCTATTTCAAGTATCTTAATAACATTGTTTTGTATCATGCCTTAATCATTATCCTATGTGTGCTTTGAAATTGATTATAGAAATCATATGTAGTATTGCATAACATGCCTCTATGTATGTGTCAAATGACTTATATTTGCTAATGTTTTATTCACTCACACTTTTGATAAACTACATATGAATTTAATATACTCTTACATGATTGTGTTGTGTAACAACTTAATATTATTGTTAGGCATGCTTAGTTTTACCTACACCACAAGTAAAAATCTTTTTCATGCACCTATTTTTGAAGAAGTGTGTCTTTTCAAAAATCTTTTGTTTGCACATACAAGTGAATTCGGAGACCTTTGTCATTAAGAAAAAATTCAAATGAATAATTGACAAAGATAACTCCACCAAGCACTACTCACCCTCCTGATAAGTCTTAATGAGCATTGTGAGGTTGAGCACCTTGGAGAGAATTAAAGTGCCTTGTTGCAAACATTTCTTTTTACACTACTTCTTTTGTACACCGGATCACATATCTAAAATTCAAAATAATAACTGTGATTCCCCAAGCACTACTTTGCACCCTGATAAGTCTTGATAAGCATTGTGTGTGCAGAGCACCTTGGTTGTTGTACTATTTTTCTATGTGCATTGAATAATTTATATAGCTTTGTGGGTAGAAGTAACTCTAAAAATGCTTTTTCAATAATATTGTGTTTATTCCATTATACATGTCATGGGTTTTGATTAACTAATATGTATACTTTTATCAAAAACACTATTTTGTACACATCATTATCACTTGTAAGCCTTCTACTCATGAGAATTGGAGTCTATTGCATACCTACTTGTATTCTCTAAATTCTTAAGAAAAATGCACTAGATAGCTTTGCATGATCAATACAATGTATAAGTGTACTTGATTTCTCAATTTACGACATTGTATTCTTCTCTATTGACTTGATATGTTGTATCATGCTTACATATTTTTTTTTCCGCTACGCCATGTGTACTCTTTATTGCTTACCTTTCAATACAAGTGTATGGTTATGGTACAACAACATCTATTTTTTTTACTTCAATTGCTACAACATCTATTTTTTGCCAAAAACTCTTAATCATATACTATGCTTCACCATTCCTATATAGATGTTCACCTCCAAAATATATTTCTTCATGCTTTCCACCTCTTTACTACTTGTACGCTCGATCATGGATACATTTTTCCAACAAGTAGTTTCCTTATAACAATTTCTTCACATTCCTTTTTTTCACTCCTACATATTGTATTTTTTCCTATGCGTTTAACTCTTTATCATGATCATTCCCTCTCTACACATTTATTGCACACATTAACGTTTGACTTTCTCTCCACCCTCTTTTGATCCAAAAGGGGGAGAATAAATTTGAAAGAAATTCACATATATGGGGAGTAGATTCAAAGGAAGTTTTGTTGTAGGGGGGCATTCACTTAGGGGGAGCATTCATTTATGGGGAGCATTTGCACATGTCTTAAATTTCATGCTTATCCTTTTTAATAAACACAATTCCTATCTTTTGAACTATTTCTTTCTAAAGGGATTTGTTATTATCAAAAGGGGGAGTTTGTTGGAACATGCTTTCCGCATCTCTTGGTTTGACAGTAACAAATCCTATTGTATTTGATCTTGCTTGTGTTTATTGTGTGCAGGTACTATAGTTATATAACCCTATGAACAGGATGCTGATTGATGACGATTCTCTGAAAAAAGAGCTACCGCTCGCATTAGTTGTTAACAACCGCTGAAATGGAAACCGCCAAGAAGGAAACCGTTGAGAACGGAACTGGCGTTTGACGAAATGAAACCTGCGTTCGACGAACTGGCGTTCGACGAAATAAAAACCACCGAGATGGAAACCGCTGAGAACGGAACTGGGGTTCGATGAAATTGTGTTCGACGAACTGCATGCTCTACCGCGGCGTTCGACGAACTGCATGCTCTACCGCGACGCTCGACGAAATGCATGATTTACCACGACTCGTTAGAACTACCGCTGGCGCTAGTGTTCGTTAGACGAAATGAAAGCAACGCTCGATGAAATGTGAGGCCAGCTCGACGAAGATGTTGTCCGACGAAAAGATATGTGCTCTACCACGGAGCATTATCACTACCGCTGGCGCTAGCATAAATGGAAACATTTGACGAGAAGGAAACAGTGGAGATAAAGGAATGTTGACGAGACGCTATTTTGGCAAGCACTATCGCGGCGCGTTATGGACTAATGCCCGGCGGTTGCTTTTGGAATCCTCCCGTCTGCATGTGATTGAGGAGCAATTATGGAAAGAGATATTGGCTGAAGGAAGGATATCTTGATATTGCGGAGCGTTAGCGTTATCGCGGCGCGTTAGTCGGAGCTCAAGATTTGGCGGTCAAAAGTTGCCTAAGTTGCCACGATCCATGGGCTTGATCTTTGCCTAATGTGGCTACCACGGGGCGGTAGTACTACCGCAGGCGGTAGTGGCTGACTTTATTTAATGACGTGCGCCTCCTCCGTTGCTGCTTGCTGTTACAGAACAAATTGAAGCCTTATTTTCAGAGCACTCGTGAGAGGCTTCTCCAAGCAGCACGAAGAACTCCGTCAACGTTCGTGAATGCAAAGAACATGAAGACCGACCCGATCACATCGACATCAAGTTCTTCTTTTGAGGGAGTTTTTTAGTTTTGTTTTGTATGTCTTTTATTTTATCTTTTGTTCGGTAGAGGAATTCGCCACACGACGACTAGGGCCTTGCGGGGACTAGGGGAAAATTCGCCTCGTATTGGCGACCGGGTCTAGGGAGTAGATCTAGGGGGGTGCTCGAGGCCTTTCTGGTGATAGATTGGCTAGAGCGTCTTGAGGCCTTATCTAGGGAGAGATAGGCTAAAGCCAACCGGTCATTGGGAGAAGGGTCGGTATAGAAAACCAAAAGAGTTTTCATTGGTCGCCTCTTTCCAAGCGTCATTGGGAAAAGTTTTTGTAATCATAACTGTTTTCACTTTAATATTAATGAAAATAAGTTTGTTTCTTCATCTCTGATTCGCGCTCACTGATTTTCATTAGCTTAACCTAAACGTATTTTCTCTATCACTAACGCTGGCGGTAGCAACATAGAATTATTTTTCTAAATAATCTCGAAAACTTTAAATCCCTTATTCACCCCCCCCCTCCAAGGGCGCCTACAGATCCAACATTTCCTTATAGTTTCAATCCAAGTCTTTTTTGGTCTACCCCTCCCCCATTTAACATGTCTAGTGACTAAACCATCTTAAATGAGTTTCACGCATCTTCTCTACAATTGGAATCACTCATGTCTTACATTCATTCCTAATTTTATCCAGTCTCGTGTTACCACACATCCACCTAATCATTCTCAACTCCGCAACTCCCATTTTTTGCTCATGTACACCATTCACCGCCCAACACTCAGAATCGTAGAGCATTGCTGGCCTAATTGTAGTACGGTAAAACTTGCCTTTAAGTTTTTATGGTACTTTACGATCACATACGATCCCAAATGCGCCTCTCCACTTCAACCAACTTGCTTGGATTCTATGTATCACATCTTTAGCTACACCTCCATCTTTTTGAATTATCGATCCCAGATATTTAAAGCACTCACTGTGGGAAATATATCTTGGTCACCCAATTTTATGATGGAGTCATCCGACCTTCTTGAACAACTAAATTTAAGCTCTATATACTTCATCTTTGTCCTGCTCAACCTAAAACCCTTATTTTCTAAAGTGTCTCACCAAGATTCAAGTTTTGCGTTCAAACTGATTGTGTTTCCTCGCAGGTATTCTTTCTGATGACTTATTGGCAACCAGCGAGGCTCAATTTGAGGAACAGACACCACCATCGTCGTTTGGAAGGTGGTTGTATGATCGTGTTTCCACCATCTCCATCCTGATTAGCTCTCTGGTTGCTATGGGCGATCTCCAATTTTTTTGGTTTCCTAAGTTGCAAACATGGATGCAAGGATGCTAGTTATTGATCTTTCAAACCTCTTTAATCAGCATCACTGCCTTGTAGGCTTGGGTGAATGGATAAGAGCCCCGACTGCAGGCCGCGGAGGAGAGCTACTTCAGGATCGCCCACATCACGGTCCAAATCAGCGAGAGGCAATGTTAAATCGATTATCTTGTTGTTGATTTTGTCAGGGTCACGCGTTCTACTAGTATGTCTTCAGAGAAGGCATGCAAGCTAGAGCTTGTCCTCCAAGGAGAGCAACACATCGCATAGGTTGTAGTGCTTTTCCAAACCTCCACTAAACTAGGCTATACGACTCTCCAAGCTCCCAACTCGAGGACCTCCTTTTTCTCTAGTTTCTTTTTTCCTACACTTTTTTGTTTGTAATAATGAAACTTTATTTGCAAAGTGCATTGGAACCTGATATTATTTTTATGCGAACTGAATGGATGTTGTCTGATGCATGGACTCTCTCTTTGAATGTGTCTTACTTTCTATCATTTTCTTCTTCTTTATAAGTGTCAGTGTCCTGCCTTCTACCTTGGAGAAAATTAGTTAACTTGAAATTTTTTATGAATTGACCTTTGGCGATGTGGTTGGCTTCGAGCTCTTTGGACAAGTGATACATGCATTTCATCCTTTATTTTCACACCTGTAAATCATTAATTAATCATCCGATTAAATGCTAGTTTTGTATGAAATATGCTTATTTTATGTTTTATGCAATTCTGGCCTGTTTGGATGCATTTCTGTACAAGTGTGGATTTTTGTTCATGTTTAGGGAATACATGTCCAAAGTTATTCACGCATTAGGTTTTCCCGATTTCAAATGAACAAGAAATTCTTCTCCATGGGATCAACCACACTAATACTCTAGCTAGGAAATCCGCACCCAACATGAACTAGAGTTCAAAAATCATAAACTTTGTATAAGTAAGTGTAGCTCACACCCACATTGATTGAAAATATCCTAAAAAGGATTTCTGAAATAAACAAAGCATGAATTAGAAGCTGTTAAATTTTTGAAGTAGAAGTGGAAGGGGTCAGGGCGGTCTGTAGAAAGGAGACCGCAGAGACCGTATGGTCTGCGCTGGTGTTCTTAGGCGGTCTGTTCTGGGAGACTGCAGATGATCGGGAGGATTGCTTTGTAACTGCGCAGTTCAATAAGAAACTGTTGGCCATGCTGTGGTCAGGCGATCTGTCTTGTGAGACTGCTCGTGATCTGATGGGCGGTTAGTGTATCTCATTTTGGGCGGTGACGACATCCGTCAGCTTGCCTATAAATAGGGGTGCAGAGCTCGTCATTTGTACAGAGAACTCTAAGAACTACAACTTGGGTTGTTCGTGCCGGTCTCTTATTGAGGTCGCGCGGTCTTGGAAGTGTCTTGACCATTTGCTGCGTTCGCAGGTCAGCGGCCAGCAGGATGCGGTTTCCTTCCTTGGTAATTTCTCAGTTGTGAATAACCAGTTCGCCAGTGGTCTTCCTCTAGGCGATCTGTGGTTTAGTTCTTGAGCTGTTCACGGTGAACTTGGTGATCAGGCGGCCTCAGTGGTCATGCGATCTTAGTTTGCGGTTTGGAGACAGTTTGTGCAGTTCAGGTTTCTATTCGCTGAAGCTTTTGTGACAAGGCGACCTCGCGGTCAGGCGGTCTCGAAGTGCGGACAGGTTTCAGCATTTCAATAAAGCAGCAAGTCGGGCGGTCTGTGGTTGCGGTCTGGCAGTTGAGGTCATCAAGCCCGCTCTATTCGTGCGGTCTCAGGGATAGCCGTGCGGCTTGTCTGTTCGAGCTGTCTGGCGGTCTCTGCTTTGGCAGTTCGCTGGCAGCTTGTTTTTGTGTCTTGTGCTTCTTTCCTCTGTGATTCTTATGAATCATGTCTCGCCATGTTTGTCTCGAGCTGTAAAGAGATAGTAAATAACAAGAGCACTATTTTGTCTTCCCATTGTCATTGATTGTCTCGCTTGTGGATTGTGTGAAGTGCTTCGCATTTTTACTTCACTCCGGACCTCTAAATATTTTAATATGGTATCAGAGGCAAGTTCCTGAGCAGTAATCAAAGTTGTCTTCTGCTTGATTATCTGCAAGTCAGTTGTCAATCAGTGTGATGGCAATGGAAGGAGGATATGCTAGAGGTCTTGGTATTGAGCTAATTATGCAAACTAACTTTAAGAAGTGGAAGTCGTGCATGGAGAGTTATCTGTTTGGCGAGGACTAGACCTGCAAGCAGTTCAGTTCGGTTCGGTTTTAGATAAAACCGAAACCGAACCGAATATGCTCGGTTTTTACATACCCAAAACTGAAACTGAACCGAAATGGATCGGTTCGGTTTGATTTTTTAATATCGGTTCGGTTTTTTGGTAAACCTAAAACATATTATCCCCCAAAATAAATGTTAATGTTAGTCCAAGTGATTTTCTAATAGTAAATCTAGAAATCAGTTCATCAACATTGAAGGGATATTGAAAAAACACAATAACATTTAGATTAACTTGTACAATTAATACATTAAGTTCAAGTATTAGTTTAAAATAAAAATAAATAAGTATAACATATTTAATTTACTCGTTCACGCTCGGGTAATTGTTACAAACTTAGGATAAGATAAGTGATATTACATGGTCTCGTTATTTTTGGTTCAACTTCAAACTCAATGATCACAACATCATGTTTTAATATGACGGAACAAACTCCAAGTCCAAACTTATAATCGGTTCATTTTTTCGGTTTATCGACCCTATAAACCGAAACCGAACCGAATAAGCTCGGTTTTCAGCCCCCCAAAACCGAAACCGAACCGAATTGATCGGTTCGGTCCAAATTCGGTTCGATTTGGGTCGGTTCGGGTCCGTTTGGATTGGTTTGGTCGGTTTTGGTTTTCTGTGCACACCCTTAGCGAGGACTTATGAGAGGTAGTTGGAGGAGAAGCAAGACAAGCTATTATTCCTGCTGAAGGGAATGCTGAGCTCGTGAAGGCTTGGAAGATAACAAATGCGAAGGCTGAGTTCACTCTCAAGCGAGCTATCATTCCAGAATTGTTTGACCACATCATCGGATGTAGGTCAGTTGCTGAAATTTGGACAGTCTTGGATGGCTTGTTCAATAAGAAGAATGTAGCTCGACTACAATTCTTGGAAAATGAGTTGGCGAAAGCAACTCGGGGAGACTTATCTATTTCGACGTTCTTCTTGAAAATGAAGAACCTATGTGCAGAGATATCAGCATTGTACCCGAATGAGCCTATCTAATAAGCGAAGTTGAAGAGGCACATAATCCGCGGCTTGCGTAGGGAGTATGTGGCCTTTGTTACTTCTGTTCAAGGCTGAGCCAATTAGCCATCGTTGCTGGAGCTGGAAAACTTACTTGATTCACAAGAGAGTTTGGCTAAGCAAATGGCGGGGATGTCCGTCTCTGAGGGAGAAGGTGAGATTCTCTTTTCTGGAAAGAAGAAGAGATGGGACAAGAAGAAGAAGTCTCATGTTGGAGATAGTATTTCTACTTCATCTCAACAAGAGAGGAGTTATACTCCTAAGTCTGATGGAAAGAAGAAGGAAGGGCTGAGGTGTTATAGTTGCAATAAGCTTGGCTACTTCAAGAGAGACTGCAAGGTCAATCTTCAGCCAGGGCATGCTGCAGGAAAGGAGGAGGCTAGTTCCAATGCTGAAGGTAGTTGGAGTGGTGGAGGTGCTTTCATGACGGGCACTTATGTTTGGGCATTGGCTTCCATCAACTATCAAGATGATTGGATAGTTGACTCTAGGTGTGGTCATCACCTCACTGTTGAAACCGATTTCTCGGCCTCTGTGGAGTTCGGGGCCCTCAGCAAGCTGAGGGGCGACCAACCCTTACTCCCCCCATGGGAGAGATCTAGGTTGAAGGTTGAGGAACTATGGACTGGACCAAGGGCTTAGTGGGGAGGTCCCGCCACATACCCGGAAGCCCCTTAGGGACTTCCCCTCGCAAGCCACTACTAAGCTTGGGCACTACTGAAGGCTCTCCTCACCCCCTAGAGAGACTTGGGGAGGGAGAGAGAGGGAGAGAGCTAGCCTAGAATCCTTCCTCCAAATGGTGCACCCTTGGTCCTATTTATAGGATTTTGGATTTGGGCTGCGAATAACCAAAAACTGCCTGCGAAGTTACCAAAATGCCCCCGGAT
Source organism: Dactylorhiza incarnata (assembly GCA_033032865.1). Lineage (NCBI taxonomy): Eukaryota > Viridiplantae > Streptophyta > Magnoliopsida > Asparagales > Orchidaceae > Dactylorhiza > Dactylorhiza incarnata. The sequence continues at coordinate 7,708,482 of JAWHQI010000086.1, forward strand.
TTGGACTGCGAATAGCCAAATCCTCTGTTCTGCAGCGCTAAACGCAGACTAGGACACCCTCCCGGTGCCGGGCGAGAGGGGGCTGACCTCCTCCCTATCTCGACCCCCTGCTGGGGATGGGGGCGAGAGTAGGGCTCGACCTATCTCCTGTCTCGCCCCCCTGCTGGGGATGGGGGCGAGAGGGAGGGCTCGACCCATCTCCTGTCTCGCCCCCCTGCTGGGGATGGGGGCGAGAGGGAGGGTTCGACCCATCTCCTGTCTCTCCCCCCTGCTGGGGATGGGGGCGAGAGGGAGGGCTCGACCCCTCTCCTGTCTCGCCCCCTGCTGGGGATGGGGGCGAGAGGGAGGGCTCGACCCATATCCTGTCTCGCCCCCCTGCTGGGGATGGGGGCGAGAGGGAGGGCTCGGCCCACCTCCTGTCTATCCCCCTTGCTGGGGATGGGGGCGAGAGGGAGGGCTCGGACCCATCCTGTCTCGCCCCCTGCTGGGGATGGGGGCGAGAGGGAGGGCTCAGCCCACCTCCTCTCGCCCCCCTAAGCTGAGGGCGGGGGCTAGAGGGGGGCTCGCCCCTCCTCCTCTCGCCTCCTTATGCTGGGGGCGGGGGCGAGAGGGGGGCTTGCCCCACCTCCTCTCGCCCCCCTTATGCTGGGGGCGGGGACGAGAGGGGGGCTCGCCCCACCTCCTCTCGCCCCCTTATGCTGGGGGTGGGGGAGAGAGGGGGGCTCGCCCCACCTCCTCTCGCCCCCCTTATGCTAGGGGCGGGGGCGAGATTGGCTAGCGCCCGGCGGTATTGCTACTGCTGGAGCTAGCGACTCATCTCATCATACTTGCGAGACGACCGAGCGGTCTTAGCGGTGCCGCCGAGACGACTGAGGAGGGCCAGCGCCCGGCGCTAGCGGCCGTGTCTGAGCTGGCCATGGTTAACAAGGGATGATTGATTTACCTCCCCCTATTCTTGTCCTCAACCATTGTAGGAAAAACAAATCTTAAAGATCTCTTGGGTCCCGGGGGTTCGCTCGGCGAATTCGGGGTTAGACACAATCCCCGCTCTTTTCGAGCGAGGTACGCACTCGGAAAGAAACGTCCAACCCTGCATATTCGACGAGCGTCGCTGGGAATCCAGCTAACGGAGCTACTTTGAGAGAAAACATAAAGCCTCCTCGAGAGGTCCTCCATCCCTGCCGGCTAGTGAGAGCCCGGCTAGTGGAGCCACCTCGGGACCTTATCCAACCTGAATCACCTGCCTCGCCGAGTGAGTCTCCAGCCCTGCCGGCATCAACAAGCCCGGTCAGCGGTCTCTGCTCGGGGCCTTAACCAACATGAATCACCTGCCTCACCGAGTGAGTCTCCAGCCCTGCCGGCATCAACAAGCCCGGTCAGCGGTCTCTGCTCGGGGCCTTAACCAACATGAATCACCTGCCTCGCCGAGTGAGTCTCCAGCCCTGCCGGCATCAACAAGCCCGATCAGCGGCCTCTACTCGGGGCCTCAACCAACATGAATCACCTGCCTCGCCGAGTGAGTCTCCAGCCCTGCCGACATCAACAAGCCCGGTCAGCGGTCTCTGCTCGGGGCCTTAACCAACATGAATCACCTGCCTCGCTGAGTGAGTCTCCAGCCCTGCCGGCATCAACAAGCCTGGTCATCGGTCTCTGCTCGGGGCCTTAACCAACATGAATCAGCTGCCTCGCCGAGTGAGTCTCCAGCCCTGCCGGCATCAACAAGCCCGGTCAGCGATCTTTGCTCGGGGCCTTAACCAACATGAATCACCTGCCTCGCCGAGTGAGTCTCCAGCCCTGCCGGCATCAACAAGCCCGGTCAGCGGTCTCTGCTCGGGGCCTTAACCAACATGAATCACCTGCCTCACCGAGTGAGTCTCCAGCCCTGCCGGCATCAACAAGCCCGGTCAGCGGTCTCTGCTCGGGGCCTTAACCAACATGAATCACCTGCCTCGCCGAGTGAGTCTCCAGCCCTGCCGGCATCAATAAGCCCGATCAGCGGCCTCTACTCGGGGCCTCAACCAACATGAATCACCTGCCTCGCCGAGTGAGTCTCCAGCCCTGCCGACATCAACAAGCCCGGTCAGCGGTCTCTGCTCGGGGCCTTAACCAACATGAATCACCTGCCTCGCCGAGTGAGTCTCTAGCCCTGTTGGCATCAACAAGCCCGGTCAGCGGTCTCTTCTCGGGGCCTTAACCAACATGAATCACCTGCCTCGCCGAGTGAGTCTCCAGCCCTGCCGACATCAACAAGCCCGGTCAGCAGTCTCTGCTCGGGGCCTTAACCAACATGAATCACCTGCCTCGCTGAGTGAGTCTCCAGCCCTGCCGGCATCAACAAGCCCGGTCAGCGGTCTCTGCTCGGGGCCTTAACCAACATGAATCACCTGCCTCGCCGAGTGAGTCTCCAGCCCTGTCGGCATCAACAAGCCCGATCAGCGGTCTCTGCTTGAGGCCTTAACCAACATGAATCACCTGCCTCGCCGAGTGAGTCTCCAGCCCTGCCGACATCAACAAGCCCGGTCAGCGGTCTCTGCTCGGGGCCTTAACCAACATGAATCACCTACCTCGCCGAGTGAGGCTCCAGCCCTGTCGGCATCAATAAGCCCGGTCATCGGTCTCTCCTCGGGGCCTTAATCAAAATGAATCATCTGCCTCGCCGAGTGAGTCTCCAGCCCTGCCGACATCAACAAGCCCGGTCAGCGGTCTCTGCTCGGGGCCAAAGTCGACACACTCTAGGAACCGAGCTCCACTAGAGGTGGATACTTTTCTTTCCTGCCCCCGAGGGGTTCCCGACCCTGCCAGCTAGGTGGGAGCCTGGTCAGCGGGCTAGCATCGGGAAAAAACTTACCCTCCCTGGGAGATCAACCTGCCCTGCCGTCTAGAGAGAGCCCGGTCAGCGGAACCATCCGAGGGAAAAACACTTTGAAAAACTTTCATCACATTAATCATTCTAGTATATGTGAGAAAACTAGGCACGGAAACAAAACATCGCATTACATGAACTTAGGGAATGAAAAGAAAACTAAGCGTGGAAACTGAACTGAGTCTCCCACTCCCAGGTCCGGTCTTCCTTGACTTCTCCTGGTAGCTGATGTTGCTGCCTGGACCCCTCGCATCCCTCATTTCAAGAACTCAGGGCATACGGAGGTCGCGTGCCCCTCCTCATCGTGGAGGTCACGGTTAGGTAACTCAAACATATCTTTTTACTTTCCTCTTCTTTTCGCTCTTCTGTCTCCTCTTAATCTACCTCTGCCTATCGCCATGGTTTGCTGAGGTGGTGGAGAGGGTGTGTTCGATCCCTGCCTCCACCTCGATCAGTTGGCTCTTTTCCTTTGAAAACCCTTTCTTCCTTGCTCTCGCGGAGTCGACTTGCTGACCTCTGTGCTCGTCGAGCTATTGGATGGTCGCCACCCGGGGTGGTCTTTCCCACCAACATTCACTCGACTCCTTTTGGAGCGGGGCGAGTGGGGGTCGGATGCTTCCCCGTTCGCCCCCCTTTGGGGATGGGATAGAAGGGGCGGGGCGAGCTGGGAGGGCGCCTCCCTCCTGAGCTCGCCCCCTTGAAGGGGCGGGGCGAGCTGGGAGGGCGCGTCCCTCCTGAGCTCGCCCCCTTGAAGGGGCGGGGCGAGCTGGGAGGGCGCCTCCCTCCTGAGCTAGCCCCCTTGAAGGGGCGGGGCGAGCTGGGACGGCGCCTCCCTCCTGAGCTCGCCCCCTTGAAAGGGTGGGGAGAGCTGGGAGGGTGCCTTCCTCCTGAGCTCGCCCCCTTGAAGGGGCGGGGCGAGCTGGGAGGGCGCCTCCCTCCTGAGCTCGCCCACTTGAAGGGGCGGGGCGAGCTGGGAGGGCGCCTCCCTCCTGAGCTCGCCCCCTTGAAGGGGCGGGGCGAGCTGGGAGGGCGCCTTCCTCCTGAGCTCGCCCCCTTGAAGGGGTGGGGCGAGCTGGGAGGGCGCCTCCCTCCTGAGCTCGACTCCGTGAATGGGCGGGGTGAGCTGGGAGGGCGCCTCCCTCCTGAGCTCGCGCCCTTGAAGGGGCGATGCGAGCTGGGAGGGCGCCTCCCTCCCGAGCTCGCCCCCTTGAAGGGGAGGGGCGAGCTGGGAGGGCGCCTCCCTCCCGAGCTCGCCCCCTTGAAGGGGCGGGGCAAGCTGGGAGGGCGCCTCCCTCCTGAGCTCGCCTCCTTGAAGGTGGGCGAGTGGGGGTATGACACCTCCCCACTCCCCCCCACCGATACCTCTTTCCTGGATTGTTGGCCGAGAGTTCCCTCGTCCATTTGCCGGGGAGGGGGGGGGGGACCTCTGGACCATCTCTTCTTCTGCCTCCGACTATCATGGCGAAAGCAACCTGGAAGGTCTGTAAGACCTCTTGCCTGAAATCTTCGATCATTTCCAACGTCACCCCAGCCACTGGGGGTTGCGAGTGACCTGGGTTGGATCCTCCATCTCCAGCCGTTGAGCTCATCTTGAGAGTTTCTTGAATCGATCACACTCCACGCTCACCGCACCATAATGTTGAAACTGATTTCTCGGCCTCTGTGGAGTTCGGGGCCCTCAGCAAGCTGAGGGGCAACCAACCCTTACTCCCCCCAAGGGAAAGCTCTAGGTTGAAGGTTGAGGAACTATGGACTGGACCAAGGGCTTAGTGGGGAGGTCCCGCCACATACCCGGAAGCCCCTTAGGGACTTCCCCTCCCAAGCCACTACTAAGCTTGGGCGCCACTGGAGGCTCTCCTCACCCCCTAGAGAGACTTGGGGAGGGAGAGAGAAGGAGAGAGCTAGCCTAGAATCCTTCCTCCAAATGGTGCCCCCTTGGTCCTATTTATAGGATTTTGGATTTGGGCTGCGAATAACCAAAAACTGCCTGTGAAGTTACCAAAATGCCCCCGGATTTGGCCTGCGAATAGCCAAATCTCGCTGTTCTGCAGCGCTAAACGCAGACCAGGACACCCTCCCGGGGCCGGGCGAGAGGGGGCTGACCTCCTCCCTGTCTCGCCCCCCTGCTGGGGATAGGGGCGAGAGGGAGGGCTCGACCCATCTCCTATCTCGCCCCCTGCTGGGGATGGGGGGAGAGGGAGGGCTCGACCCATCTCCTGTCTCTCCCCCTGCTGGGGATGGGGGCAAGAGGGAGGGCTCGGCCCATCTCCTGTCTCGCCCCCCTGCTGGGGATGGGGGCGAGAGGGAGGGCTCGGCCCACCTCCTGTCTCTCCCCCTTGCTGGGGATGAGGGCGAGAGGGAGGGCTCGGCCCCCTCCTGTCTCACCCCCCTGCTGGGGATGGGGGCGAGAGGGAGGGCTCGACCCACGTCCTCTCGCCCCCCCTAAGTTGAGGGCGAGGGCGAGAGGGGGGGGGGGGGGGGGGGGGGGGCTCGCCCCTCCTCCTCTCGCCCCCTTATGCTGGGCGCGGGGGCGAGAGGGGGGCTTGCCCCACCTCCTCTCGCCCCCCTTATGTTGGGGGCGGGGGCGAGAGGGGGGCTCGCCCCACCTCCTCTCGCCCCCTTATGCTGGGGGTGGGGGTGAGAGGGGGGCTCGCCCCACCTCCTCTCGCCCCCCTTATGCTGGGGACGTGGGCGAGATTGGCTAGCGCCCATCGGTATTGCTACCGCCGGCGCTAGCGACTCGTCTCAGCATACTTGCGAGAAGACCGAGCGATCTCAGCGTTGCCGTCGAGACAGCTGAGGAGGGACAGCGCCAGGCGGTAGTGCTACCGCCGGCTCTAGCGGCCGTGTCTGAGCCGGCCATGGTTAACAAGGGATGATTGATTTACCTCCCCCCTATTCTTGTCCTCCGCCATTGTAGGAAAAACAAATCTTAAAGATCTCTTAGGTCCCGGGGGTTCGCTCGGCGAATTCAGGGTTGTACCCTCACCGGAGATGAGTCGAAGTTCTCCTCATTGCGAGCATACTCAGATAATGATGCTATTATTACAGCTAATGATACTGTGCATGCAGTAGAGAAGGAGGGTGTTGTCTCTTTAGGCAGTGATAGAGGTCCAGTCACCTTGAGGGGTGTTTATCATGTGCCAGGAATGAAGAAGAACCTCTTCTCAGTGACCAATGCTGTTGATGTTGGCTATCACATTCTGTTTGGTCAAACTGAAGCGAAATTTCTCTGAAATGTTTCAGGTGTGAAGGCTGAAGTCACTCATGTAGGGAGACGGGTGAAGGACTTGTTTGTTTTATCAATAAATTCTTATGTTGACAAGATGAGGACTAATGATAACGCGACTATCTGGCACGAAAGACTCGGGCATATTGGGATGGATAAGTTGAAAGCTATGGCATGAAGAGGCCTTATAAGAGGCTTGCCTAGCATGTCATCTTTCGGAGATGGCCACGTCTGTGCAGGTTGTCAGTTTGGTAAGGCTCAACGTCTTCCATTTGACAAATCACAAAGCAGATGCAAAGCACCGTTGGAGTGTATACATGGTGATCTGTTTGGACCTACCAATACTCCCAGTCTTGGAGGTAGCAAGTATATGATAATCTTGATTGATGACTTCACTAGATATACTTGGGGATATTTTTTGAAGGAGAAGTCAAAAGCCTTTGAAAGTTTTGTTGAGTTCAAGGAGCTGGTGGAAGGTCGGCTTAACCTGTGGATCAAGAAGTTCAGAACCGACAATGGAGGGGAGTTCACCTTAAATGCGTTCTTCAACTTCTGCAGGAAGCATGACATTCGAAGAGAGCTCTCTTGTGCTCACACTCCATAATAGAACGGTGTTGCAGAGCAGAATATCCTTCATCTGACGGAGACCTGCAAATGATGGCTTCATGCCAAGAATATTCTAAAGTCCTTCTGGGCAGAGGGAATGTCTTGTGCAGCTTATGCCATCAATCGGATGCCTCTAAATCCTATCAACATGAAGTCCCCTCATGAGTTGATGTTCAAGGCGAAGCCAAGCGTGGAACAATTTTGAGTGTTCGGATTTAGCTGCTATGTGCATGTTCCTGATGCCCTTCGAACGAAGCTAGATGCGAAAGCAAGGAAGCTAGTCTTCGTTGGTTATGATGACCGGAAGAAAGGGTGGAGATGCATGGATCCTGAGACACAGAGATATGTGGTCTCAAGGGATGTGGTATTTGACGAGCTGATGTCATACCAAAGTAGCTCTTTTGTTGAGTTACAAGAGGGCAGGTCAGATGGTGGACTTGGAGAAGCTGCAAGGGAAGTTCTGGTGGAGTTACCTGTTTCTCCAGGTGCTCGAGGTGCATCTAGCTCTGGGTCAGGTGCATCAAGTTCTGAAAGAAGGGGGAGCGATGCTCCAAATCTACCTGAAAGGAGAGCTAGTTCAGAAGCTGCAGCTGAAGAGGTGGATGAGAGTAAAGCTCTGAGGAGGTCCAACAGGACCATTATTCCACCGGATCGGTATATAGGAGGAAACTTGGTGAGCTTCGTCTCATGTTTCTTCGCAGGTCCCATGTATGAGAGAGAGCCATCTTGTTTTGAAAACGCTGTTGGAGTCAAGGAGTGGGAAGGAGCCATGGATGAAGAGATGTCTGCCCTCAGAAAAAATGAGACTTGGGACTTGGTGCCTAAGGTTGAGGGAATTACTTCGGTGACTTGCAAGTGGGTTTTCAAGCTGAAGAAGAAGACTGATGGAAGTATTGAGCAGTACAAGGCTCTCCTTGTAGCTCGAGGTTTCTCTCAGAAGTATGGGGAGGATTATGAAGAAACGTTCAGCCCCGTTGCCAAGATGACTTCAGTCCGAGTGGTGATCGCATTGGCAGCTTGCCAAGGGTGGAAGATTTGGCAACTCGACGTGAAGAATGCTTTCTAATACGATGAGATTGACAAGGATATCTTCATGGATCAGCCATCTGGTTATGTTTCTGAAGAATACCCAAGACATGTTTGCAAGCTCAAGAAGGCTCTTTACGGCTTGAAGCAGGCGCCTCGGGCATGGTATGGGAAGATCGCAGAATACCTCCAGTTCTGCGGATACTTTGCTTCTGATTCTGATTCGAGCTTATTCGTAAACGGGGGAGCTTCATATCTTAGTCCTGTTGTACGTTGACGATATGATCGTCACGGGGAATTCTGAAGTGGAGGTAGCTAGGATTCGTGCTGAGCTAGCTATCAGATTTGAGATGAAGGACTTGGTGAGCTCCACCATTTCCTTGGACTCGAAGTGGAGAGGAAAGAGGGCAGAATGCTTATTTCCCAAAAGGGGTCGCAAAATGAATTGTGAAGCAATTCGACATGGAAGTGGGGAAGAGCAGCTCTACTCCACTGGAGGTTGGTTTTCATCTTCGAGTGATGACGGGAAGATTCTTTCTGATCCTTTGGTGTTCCGGGCTTTGGTCGATAGTTTAATGTACTTGACGATCACGAGGCCAGATATTGCTTATGCAGTTGGCAAGGTGAGTCAGTTTATGGAAGAGCCTCGGAAACCTCATCTTATGGCGGCTAGGAGTATCTTGAAGTATGTCAAATCCACCTCGGATTTGGGTCTCTTTTATGGGAGAGATTCAGGCTTTTGCTTGCATGGATACATGGATGCTGATTATGGAGGAGATTCAGATGATCGGAGATCGACTTCTGGATTTGTATTTATGACAGGCTCTACAGCTATATCATGGTGCAACAAGAAGCAGGATTATGTGTCTATCTCTACCATGGACGAGGAGTACAAAGCTTCGGCTTTGGCAGCTCAGGAAGCCATCTGGCTTAGGACGCTTGTGGAGGACATTCATAGGGAGGTACGACGTCCTACTCTGCTACGTGGTGACAATGAGAGTGCTCTCAAACTGGTGAACAATCCAGTTTGTCACACGCGTACAAAGCACATAGAGATTCATCATCATTTCATTCGTGAGAAGGTGTTGGAGGGATCTCTGATTGTGGAGCATGTGGAGAGCAAGGATAATTGATAACATATTTACAAAGCCGCTGTCGAAGGGACCATTTGGTCGGTTGCGGAATTTGCTTGGATTGACTTCCACTTCCCACTTCAAGGGGGAGAGTAAAATTTTTGAAGTAGTAGTGGAAGGGGTCAGGGCGGTCTGCAGAAAGGAGACCGCAGAGACCGCGCAGTCTGCGCGGGTGTTCTTGGGCTGTCTGTTCTGGGAGACTGTAGATGACCGGGGGGGGGGGGGGGGGGTTACTTTATAACCGCGCAGTTTAATAAGAAACTGATGGCCATGCTGAGGTCGAGCGGCCTGTCTTGTGAGACCGCTCGCGATCTGATGGGTGGTTAGTGTACCTCATTTTGGGCAATGACGACATCCGTCAGCTTCCCTATAAATAGGGGTGCAGGGCCCATCATTTGTACAGAGAACTATAAGAACTACAACTTGGGTTGTTCGTGCCGGTCTCTTATTGAGGTCGCACGGCCTCGGAAGTGTCTTGACCTTTTATTGTGTTTGCAGGTCAGCGGCCAGCAGGATGCAGTTTCCTTCCTTGGTAATTTCCCAGTTGTGAATAACCAGTTTGCCAGCGGTCTTCCTCTAGGAGATCTGCGGTTTAGTTCTTGAGCTATTTGCGGTGAACTTGGTGATCAGGCGACTTCAGTGGTCAGGCGATCTTAGTTTGCGGTTTGCCGACAGTTTGTGCAGTTCAGGTTTCTGTTTGCTGAAGCTTCTGTGACAAGGCGACCTCGCGGTCAGGCGGTCTCGAAGTGCGGATAGGTTTCAGCAGTTCAATAAAGCAGCAAGTCGAGCGGTCTGTGGTTGCGGTCTGGCAGTTGAGGTCATCAAGCCTGCTTTGTTTGCGTGGTCTCAGGGATAGCCGTGCGTCTTGTTTGTTCGAGTGGTCTGGCATTCTCTGCTTTGGCAGTTCGTTGGTAGCTTGTTTTTGTGTCTTGTGCTTCTTTCCTCTGTGATTCTTATGAATCATTTCTCACCATGTTTGTTTCGAGCTGTAAAGAGATAGTAAATAGCACGATCACTATTCTGTCTTCCCGTTGACATTGATTGTCTCGCTTGTGGATTGTGTGAAGTGTTTCGCATTTTTACTTCACTCCGGACCTCAATAAGAGATAATCTCAACCACCAAACAAAAATTTGCCCACACCAAATTATTAGCCAAAATACAGGATAAAGCTATAACAATAAAACACAAACTTATTTTTTTAAATAATAGATAACAACTAGGTTTTTTGTCTTAGAACATGACTTATTTTAAATTTTCTTAATCCTAACTAATGTGAGTTGAAAATTTGAAGTGCACGTGGATTCTCTTTAATTTGCGGGTTGGTAAGTAATACCAACAACAACGCAGTCTCCTCCTCCACAGAAGTGGTCTCCCATATGTAGGTAGGGAGGCAGAGGAGAAATTGATCTTCTGGCACTTACGGTCAGAAAATAAAATAGGGTATTCTTTCTTGTCCAATTTTGTTTCAATTACAAGATGGGATCAGCGACACACTCAATAAAGGGGTCAGGCACAATCTCATGTTCCAAAGAATCGAGCAACATTGTAGATGAAGGAATAAATTCTAAAATGAAAATAGAAGAAGAAATACTTATGGAGGGAGTGATCCCAAAATCACTCCCATTAGGTTAGATGTACAGATCGCTGTCAGGGTATGAAGGAGTGCATGATATAGGAGAGCAGCAAGGGGCTTTAGTGTCGACTTGGACCTTCTCCACCAATGGTGAGGTAGAAACCTCCCATTAGGGAGAACATCCTCATTAGAACGACTCTGCTCAGTTTCGGGATCCTCAAGCTCATCCTACAATGCAACAAAAGTATCGATATTATCAAAATAATCCATAGTAGTAGAGTCAGAAATGATAGGAGGATTAAAACTACTAATAGCAAAATCAGATAAAATGTGAGACCAATCCTCCAAAATTGAATCTGCATATGAAAGTGCTGTCACCGAACTCCTAATGACCTGTCTTCTCTTCACACCGCTCCAAAACGCCACGGCTCTAGCACCAAATCCTCAAATAGCCTTCTTCTTTCTTGAATATCCCTCAAATAAGCATGTGGAGAGGTGATTTTGTCCCTAGAGAGTGACTGCATGAAGACCTGTAGAAATACAAAATCAGCAGACGAAATAAGTTTCCCCCATCATAATACCTAAAATCGTGATTTATACAAAATAGAAAAATAAATGCACGTGCGTGCGCCGTAAAGCGCACATGCGTGCAATAATAGGCTACAGGAAACTTGGTCACACACGCACAAATGCATGTGCGTGCGAAATGAATGCACACGCACATTCAGATTGTCGAATTTCAGAAAACTTACATGAATGAATGTGCATGCACAAATTCACATGCACGCACGCACACGCAGAATGAGCGAACATGCCTGTGGATTAACGCACACGCAAAATTAGATTGAAAATAAAGAGGCAGACAAGGGAACAGGAGACACACACGTGTGCACGACAAGGCACACACACGCACATGAACAATTTGGACATGTATTCCCTGAACACATACAAGAATCCACACTATACAGAAATGCATCCAAACATACCAGAATTGCATAAAATATAAAAAGGAGCATATTTCATAAAAAAAAACTAGCATGTATTCGGACGATTAATTAATGTTTTACATGGGTGAAAATAAGGAATGAAATGCACGTATCAATGAGGTATTTTCATGGGCGCGAGGTGTTCAATAAGGTGCCCGATGATTCGACTTCCACCTCTATTTATAAATGGGGGCGCACATAGGTGGAACCACGCTCCTTCTTCCTAATCACTTTTTCCAATGAGCTCTTCCTAAGATCACAATGAGCGTCGAGCAGACTCACTGTCAGTTCGTTGTGCTCTTCCTAGCATTCCAAACCTTCCTAGCTCCCACCGTCGATGCTAGTGAGCTATCCATATTCAAGGAGAGATTTCTCCTTCTTGGATTTACGGTGTGGCATCTGCTGCCGGCTAGCGTATAAACTTGAGTGGTGTAGGGGAGCTCTTCTTCTCCCTAGAGCACTTCATGTTTGGTTTGTGTCTTTCTCTCTGGCCCAAAGTGTAGGAAATCCTTTGCCATTTTAGGCTGGTTCCCACCTAGGTCAACCCGAACGAGAGCGCAACTATATCTCGTTCGCGACCTTCTTGCTAGATTCTCAGGTCCCCTAAGACTTTGCAAATTTTTGCAACCTTTTTATGGTTAAGGGGACCATGGAAGGGATCGCCTACAATTCGGCTTGCTGCATGAAATTAAAAAAATTCAAACAAGGTCCATTAATGGACTGAAAAATTCATCTTCATTTGAGGCAATTTCGGCATGGTCCCCGCAATCCCGATGTCATTGGAGCCCTTAGCCTTGAAGGTACCCAGATGATGGGGAACAACTTGACCTTATTCCAGGTTTTCAAGAACAAGGTTTTTGATGCACTATATTATCAACACCGCATCGAATAAGCCACCTTACTGGCTCCAGGAGAGTAGGGTAAATTATTCTCTTGTATATTTTCTCACTAACAATTGGAAAGATGTTATGATATGTTCTTCTTGCATGAAAGTGTGTCATTCCCGAACGACTTCTTGAGGCCAGCTAAGGACAGACCGTGTGGACAAGAGAAAGGAGCCTTGCATGTTGCTCAGTCTCTATGTACCCCAAAATGGAAGAAGAGACTTTGCAAGACCATCATCCACAAATAGGATACATGCAGACAAGTGAGCCTCCCAAAGAGGATAGTCATATATCACATGCGGCTCTTCGGGTTGGGTGGTAAAGTCGATGAGATTGATGATTAATTGTTGGTTTTTTGGCCTGAGGAATAACATTGGGTTTGCTTGAGCATGAGATGAGAAGATCTATTCTCTTCTACAAGAGGAGAATTAAAGAGTTCGCCACTGAGAAAAAAGATACTCTCGAGCGTGTCGTGGTAAAAATTAATCTTCCTTGGGACATTGTTTGTTTTTTGATATTCAACGATCTAATAATTTTATTTGTTGCATGAAGCGTAGCGGGCTTTGGCGAACACAAGGGAGAAGTTTACTGCAGTTCAGAAAGACTTCACTGAATACCAATCTATGGACCATACTCAAGACCGCTCCCTCTCCATCCCGATGGGGTGGACATACCGGCTCGCCTGACGTAGTGAGGTTTGTTGGCTCTGCCATTCTAGGAGCTCGATTTCTAAGACCTAATCTTGTATAAGTTCTCAAAAAGTTTGTCAAGGACGTCACCCATTTTGTCGATGACATATTTAAGGAGCGAGAGCGAAGATAGGAGTGGTAGCAACAATGAGAATAGTAGAAGTGGTAGTAGTGAGGGTGGCGAGGTCCGACTTGATTAATCGGAGCTCATCGATGCTTGTATTTTTTTATTTGTGTACACCATGCAGTGACCTATGAATGTTAACTTTTGATATGTCGTGTAATACCCTGATCTCTACAAGTGTAAGATGGAAACCTGTGAGCTACCACACAGTGATAGTAGTTACCTTCGATGCAGAATTAATTCAAAACTAGTTCCTAAACCTAATAGTTGCTTGTATGAACCCCTGATCGAGAGAGGACCTAAACGGAGGAACTCCCGATCAGAACCCAGATAGGAACAAGTCGACCGTCCCTTGTTCCCGTTCGTGAAGGAGAAGCCACACCCCTGTTTTCCTGCAAGAGGAGCAATCTCCTCCTCCCGTCGCCATTAGTTTTGTGAAGAAGGTGGAGCCTCTCGGGAAAGAGGTATGCCATCTACGCCATTATTCTTCACCTCCGTCTACCATATGCTCTTCTTCCTTTATGGTGGAAGGATGGCTTACCCCGGTGGAGGAGTCCCCAACCTTGGAGGAGCCACATGCCTTGGAGGATATATCTATCGTCGTCGGAGGAGGGTGTTGTCGTCGACCGTTGGAGATGAAGGGGAGTGGCGCAAGCTTATTGTTGGAGGTGTGCATGAGCATGCAAAAAAACAAACAAGAACAACACTAGAGCCTTTATCCCACCATAGTGGGGTCGGCTATATCGATCCTCTGTCGCCATTGCGCCATATCTTTAATCATAGTATCACTAATGCCTAAGTACATCATGTCTTTCCTTATAGTTTCATTCCAAGTCTTTTTTCGTCTACCCCTCCCCCGTTTAACATGTCTAGTGACTAAACTCTCACAACGCCTAACAAGTGCTTCTATTGGACTCCTATGTACATGTCTGAACCATTTTAAATGAGCTTCTCACATCTTCTCTACAATTGGCGCCCCTTCTGTCTTATCCCTGATACATTCGTTCCTAATTTTATCCAGTCTCGTGTGACCACACATCCACCTAATCATTCACATCTCTGCAACTCCCATTTTTTGCTCATGTACACCATTCACCGCCCAACACTCAGAACCGTAGAGCAGTGCTGGCCTAATTGTAGTACAGTAAAACTTGCCTTTAAGTTTTAATGGCACTTTACGATCACATAAGATCTCAGTCGCGCCTCTCCACTTCAACTAACCTGCTTGGATTCTATGTATCACATCTTTATCTACACCTCCATCTTCTTGAATTATCAATACCATATATTTAAAGCACTCACTGTGGGAAATATCTTGGTCACCAAAATTAATGACAGAGTCATCCGACCTTCTTGCACTACTAAATTTAAGCTCTATATACCTTGTCTTTGTTCTACTCAACCTAAAACCCTTCTTTTCTAAAGTGTCCCGCCAAGATTCTAGTTTCGTGTTTACACCCTCACGCATCTCATCAGCCAAAAAAATATCATATGCAAATAATAAACACCAAGGTATTGCTTGTTGGATATGTCCAGTGAGCTCATCTAAGATAAGGGTAAAGAGATAAGGGCTTAAATCTGACCCTTGATGTAATCCAACAACGATAGGGAATTCTAGTGTTAATCCTCCAGATTTCCTCACCATTGTCACTGAATTTGTATACATATCTTTGATTACGTCAATGTATGATATATTTACACCTTTCTTTTCTAAGACTCTCCATAAGACCTCTCTTGGAACCCTATCATAAGCCTTCTCCAGATCGATAAACAACATATATATGCAAATCTTTGTCTTTCCCGATAGTTATCAATGAGTCTCCTCGGGGATGTATAGCTTCCATGGTTGACCTCCCTGACATGAATCCAAATTGATTCTCTGAGATGATAGTCTCCCGTCTAACTCTTCTCTTTATTACGCGTTCCCATAGTTTTATAGTATGACTCATTAATTTAATTCCCCTCTAAGTGACACAATTTTGTATATCTCCATTGTTCTTATACAAAAGTACCAAAATACATTCTCTCCATTGGTCTGACATCCTCTTTGTCTTCAGTATCTTATTGAAGAAACTTGTAAGCCATAAAATTTCTCCCCTCCCTATGCATTTCCATACTTCAATGGGTATATCGTCTGGTCCAACCGCCTTTCCATTTCTCATCTTCTCCAGAGCATCATCTATCTCTAATGCTTGAATTTTACGATAAAAAACTATGTTTCTATACTCCTCTAATTTAGTTAACTCTTCCATGTTCAGTTCATTGTCTTTTCCTTCATTGTATAGTTGATAAAAGTATCTTTTCCATCTCTCCTTAATAGTCAGATCATCCGTCAAAACTATATCTGTTTCATCTTTTATGCATTTAACTTGACTTAAATCTCTTGTCTTCCTCTCTCTAGCTCAAGCAATTTTATATATATCACACTCTCCATCTTTGGTATCTAGTCATTTGTAAGAAAATCATAAGCTTGACTTCTTGCTTTACTTACTACATTTTTAGCTTCTTTCTTGGCAACTTTATACTTTGTCAAGTTTTCATCATTCCTACAAGCATATAATGTTTTGTAGCTGACCCTCTTTGCCCTAACTTTGTCTTGAACTTCCTTTTCCCACCACCAAGATTCTTTTTGTGGAGGTGCACGACCTTTTGACTCTTCAAGTACGTTCTTTCCACTAATCTTTAAATGAGAAAACATAACTTCTCATGCGACACTAAGATCAACATAAGGATCAACATAAGGATCATCAACTTGTTGTTTTATAACTGCTGCCATGAAAGGAACCTGTTTTTCCTTCAAGTTCCACCACCAGATTTTTGGCAACACTTTTGAAAAAAACATATAACAAAAAAACTTTTTGAAAATATTTATGAAGATGGGATTATTTTCTAATGTAAAGATCTTATTTTCTATGAAATAAATGAGATTCTTTTTTTGGTAATTATTAATCGCACCATATAATCCCTTATCCGCACCTCAAAAACAAAAACAAAAACCCATATTAAATCAAGCAATTGTTTATTTACTCGCAACCCACGCCAAAATCAGCACTCCCCTTCACTACATGACCAATACTCCCCTTGCCCTGTCGATCGCTCGATCCACGTTCATGGGAGCCCGGATTCCACCCCTTTTTGGCTTTTGCGCAGCCACACCTGTCCTAGCATCCCTCGCCGGACATCTACCCGCATGTTCCACTGCCACCAGGGTCCTACACGCCGCCCCTTTGTCCACTTCCACCATTTTATTAAAGGTATGGGACTTCATATTCTAATACAGTTGATGTTTGTGGACGGATTGAGATCTTGATCTAAAGCCAATACATTTGATGTTTAGAGTTGAAGAAGAAGATGTTTTAGAGAGGCGGAGAAAAATGAAGGTGATTCCATCCATTTTCCCATGATCTAGAGACAATACATTTGATGCTTGTAAATAAAATTTTCACAATTTATAGTTTCTCATTGTTGCGAGTGGACTCTGGATCAATCTCAGAAGCCATCTCTAAAGCAAACTTTGCAGCGAATAGAGCGAACACTGAGAGAGAGAGAGAGTGAGCAGAGTGTCAAGTCTTGTCAGAAAACTTCAGAGCTCTCTCTTTTCTCTTTGGTTATCTGTCTTCAAATGAAGGTTTAGGGGCCTTTTTATAGTTTTTTGGGGAGCGTTGGTAATTGCGGCCTATTGGAATTTGAACTAGCAAATGAGAATGCATGATTCTGGTCACCTGTACCACTAATTTTCTGAAAAAGCCATTGATGCAACTAGGACGACAACATCGGAAGGTGGTGACTGTAGACTGTGGTGCGTCGATGGCATGCGGGGGGGGGGATGCACACTGGGAGCACGCGCATGTGCAACCATGGTGCATGCATGTGCGCTATGCGCATGGGCTGGGGAACCTTCGCTTGGGCATGACCCTCGTGCATGCGGTGCATGCGCACCTATCTTGTGATGGCTTGCCTGGCGTGCGTGAATCCTTTGAGGGCGTGCTCATCGAGCGTTCTGTCGTCCATTTGAGGAACCAAACGAACTCGGAATTATGTGAAGAAGAGCTTGTTGGACTGATCTTTACGAACCGGTCAAGGGCGTGACAAAAACCTATGGTTCGACTGAACTGCTTTTGTGGAACCCCATCAAATGCCCCCAATTTTTAGAGGTCGTTTTCACAAAAAATGATCCTGATTTTTTTCCTTATGATCGTATATTTTTGGGTACGCGAGTATGTATGTTCGATCTTTGCATTGAAATTACTTTTCTATACATGCCTCTTTGTGAGTTTAATTAGGTAAATTATCGTACCTTGTGCGACCATGAGTTTATCACTTTGCATAGGTTTCGGAAGTAGGTGTTTGATCCTTGTGCTCGCTACTTGGCGTTATCCTCAGAGGAGGATGATCCTGATGTTGACATTGAGGGGTGATCCCTACGATTGATTTTATACAGATAACTTTTGCTTGGACATGGCGTAGAGGGTCTTTTGTCTGTCCTTATTAGGGGTTGGTGAGCTCGTCGCTCGAGATTGGCTCTGGAGGTCGTCGCTCGGCATCAACATCGTAGGTTGATGCTCAGATGCAGCGTAGAAGGACATTTATCCGCCTTTACCGAGGATTGGTGAACTTCTTGTTCAGGGTTGAATCCAGAGGTCATCACTCAGCATTAGCGCCGAAGGCAGACGCTCGAAGGTGGCGTAGAAGGACCTTCGTCTGCCCTTGCTGGGGGTCGACAAAGCTTATTTCTTAAGATTAGTTCTGGAGGTCGTCGCTCAGAGTTAATGTCAGAGGTAGACTCTCAAATAGCATAGAGGGACCTTTGTCCACCCTTACCGGGGGTTGGTGAGCTTGTTGTTTATGACTGAATCTAAAAGTCATTGATCAACGTTAGTGCCAGAGGCAGACACTCAGAGGTGGCATTGAGGGACCTTCTCCGCCCTTGTTGTGGGTCGGCAAGCTTGTTGCTTAAGATTAGTTCTGAACATCGTCGCTCGACATTAGTGTCAGAGGTAGACGTTCGAATGGCATAAAGGGACATTTGTAAGCCCTTATCGGAGATTGACTAGCTTGTTACTTAAGATAGTTTCGGAGGTCATCATTCGACTTTAGTCTCAGAGGTAGATGCTCGGATGGCATAAGGGAACCTTTGTACACCCTTACCGGTTGTTGGCAAGTTTGTCTCTTAAGATTAGTTGTGGAGGTCGTCGCTCGGCGTTAGGGCCAAAGGTAGATGCTTGGATGGCGTAGAGGGATGTTTTGCACCCTTACTGGGGGTAGGCAAGCTTGTTTCTTAAGATTAGTTTTGGAGGTCATAGTTGGCATTAGTTTCGGAGGTAGACGCTCGGATGGCGTAGAGGGACCTTTGTCCATCCTTCCACTTGGAATCAACACCAGAGGGTCATTTCTATGGTGTGTTGGATCTGTAGACGCCCTTAGAGGGGGGGGGGGGGGGGGGGGGGGGGGGAATAAGGGTTTTAAAAACTTATGTTATATTTTTTAAATATTTGAAAAGCTAAGCGATTAAAATAGAGAGAAATCAAACAAATTAAGTGAAATAAAATAGAGACATGATTTTATTAATATGAAATGTAGGATTACAAAACTTGACTTCTCATAACGCTAGAAATCGAAGGCGAATAGTAAAAAGACTTTTTCGTTTTCTATCCCGACTCGTATCCCCATTAATCGGTGGCTTTAGTCTATCCTTCCCCGGATACAGCCTCAAGCCGCTCTAGCAAATACTTCCCCGGATATGGCCTCGAGAACCCCCTAGATCTACACCCTAGACCTAGTCACCAAAACGAGGCAATTTTCTACCCTAAGTCCTACCCAAACCTAGTCGTCAACACGAGGCAAATTCACTACATGATTATAAGAGTAAAGAAATAACAATATGAAAAACTCCCTATGTGGATCTCTTTAAGAAGTAGATGAAGACCCGCAGTGTATGATCGTAGTTGATGCGGTCTTTTGTCACGATGATGAAGGGTGTTGAAATCTTCTCCACCGATCTCCTTAAGCCTTCATGGATCTGTGGGAGTATCTCTCTAAAATTCCTCTATATGATGTGGCACGAAGCTCTGGAATTTAGGGGCGGGAGAGGATGAAGAATACGGAGCCAAGGGGTCCTTTTTATAGCCTTAGAGCTAGCGCCTGTGCTATCGCTACCGCCGGTGCTATCCCGATTTAGGAAACATTCTCTGCATGTGAATCTTCATTCTAAGGAAACCCTTGTCATCATTCCTCTTGTGCTTCGAGATAGCGCTTACGCTAGATTCTATCGCCTTCTAAACTTGCCTCCCAAAATTGCTATAATCAGAGCTAGTGCCCGAACTAGTGGCTACCGCCGGCGCTAGTGACCATGCTGGAATTTTGGCTTCAAACTTGGGGGTAGCCATCTTATGTTATCCTTTAGTCAAATGGCTTTGTTTCCTGCGCACTTAAACACACAAGATCAAATACACATAAGATTTGTTATTCTCAAACCTAGGAAATGCGGAAGACCATGTTCCAACAAACTCCCCCTTTTGATAATAACAAATCCATTAATGATAAATCGGAGAATTAATACATATAGCATGATGAAATCTACTTGTGTGTGTGAGAGAGTAATGACTTAGGATAATAGTCGATTTTGGTATTTAGAATTGCTCCCCCTAAATGCATGCTCCCCCTATATGAATGCTCCCCATATATGTAAGCTATCATCATTAATCATGTTAGTTTTTTTCATTTGATAGCATTTATTATTTATCATGTTAGTTCTCCCCCCTTTTGTTAGTAGCAAAAGTGGGTTATGGTAGGACGAGACATAGAAAGAGGTTTTTGATAAAAAAAGATAAGGCATGATCGAGCTTTTTAGAGGAAATGAAATGATAAGAAGTTTTTAGCATAAAATTTTTCATAGAAATAAATCAGAGTTTTTAGCATAAAGATAATATGTGTGTTAGAACAACCAATATAAAATTTACCAAGCAAGTCTACCACAAATTGAAGAAAAAGAATTTTGAGTTTTAAGATTTGAGATAAGCATGCAAAAGCAAGGTAAATGTTATATGGTAATGTTGCGGAAGACTATAGAAAAACATCTCTTTGTGAGCATGAAAATCATGAGAGTAAATATGAGTTTAAGTCCGAACATAAGAATATGTTTTTGGAGATCAAAATATTAAGAGTTATAGCAAAATTTTTGAAAGATTTCAAATAAGATAAATTAAAGTTTTATCACAAGCGGAAAGACTATAAAATTGATTATCCAAAGAAAACATCTTTTTGGAGGTTCGAAGATCATAATAGAAATAAGAGATGTTATGCAATAAAAGTGATGTTATTTGGATAAAACCAATATTTTTAAGAAATAATTTTTCGTGAGCAAGTAAGATTTTTAATAAAGTTTTCATGACAATAGGCAAGAAGTTCTATTTTTCAATTACTACTAAGGCAAGCATGATTGCACATATTCTAGAAGATAGTAACTGCAATGTTATTAATTTGCATTTCAAGTTACGAAAACATTTTAGAGATCATGTGTATAACCCGTAATTCATCGAGGTTAAATAGGATCGAGGGCAGCTTAAAAGATCTCGCCCACCTAGGGTGAGTAGAGAAGATCTCGCAAGGTGCAGGCTCGACAAAGTCCCAGGTTGCCGTCTCAGCAGGGCCCTGGAAGCGAGCAAGGGCTCGCCATCTCGCGGCAAGCAGGTCACGAGAGCGAGTGGAGCGAGGGCTCTCCGCCTAACGCTGAGCGGGCCACGAGAGAAAGTGGAGCGAGGGCTCGTCGACTCACGCGAGCGAACCAGGCTAGTGTTTATAGCACCAGGGGGCTAGCGAGAGGTGCCCTCATGGGACACTCGCAGAGGGGGATCTCACGTGCCTCGCTAGCGGAAGGACTCTTGAGTGGCGCATGGCGAGGCGAGTGGGGGCCCTCCCCTACTCGCAAGAGGAGTTCTCGCGAGCCCAGCTCGCAGGGAGAGAGGCGAGTGGCGCCTTCACGGGCCACTCGCCCAACAACGCTCTTCAGGTGCATATACCCTGATACCCTTGGTGGTCTGCCCATAGCCTTTAGGAATAGCGGAGTTTGGCTGTTAGCAGACCATTTTGGGGTGCTTTTAGTAAAACCAAAAGGCGGATTACCGCTATTAGCAGACCAGAAGAGAAAATCTATATATAGACCTTGAAGGGCACCTTTGGAGAGGATTCCGATTCCAATTTCTGGCTTCTTCCTCCCTAGGTTCTTTGGTTAGTTCCTCAGGCTCTCCAAGGTGCCCAACTTCAGCTTTTACTTGAGAGGGGAAGCGCTCTAAGATCTTCCAGGTGTGTGGTGGGACCTCCGTGCTGGAGCCAGGGGTCTATGTTTAGCTTTTAGTATCCGGTCTATTGCTTTCGCGGGATCAGTAGGTGCTACCTGCCCCCTCTAAGGGGTCCGATTTCCTCATTGGGGCCAATTTCCAATTCCAACATTTCAGGTGCATATACCCTGATACCCTTGAAGGTCGCGTGTTTGATCCACGCTCACCACACCAAAAATGTTGGAACCCAAACTTGGCCCCAATGAGGAGATCGAACGCCTTAGAGGGGGCAAGTAGCACCTACTGATCCCGCAGAAGCAACAAATTGGAGAGTAAAAGCTAAACACAGACCCCTGGCTCCAGCACGGAGGTCCCACCACACACCCAAAAGATCTTAGAGCATTTCCCCTCCCAAGCCAAAGCTGGGCACCTTGGAGTGCCTGAGGAGCTAACCAAAGAACCTAGGGAGGAAGAAGCCAGAAATTGGAATTATAATCCTCTCCAAAGGTGCCCTTCAAGGTCTATATATAGATTTTCTCTTTTGGTCTGCTAATAGCGGGAATCTGCCTTTTGGTTTTACTAAACGCACCCCAAAATGGTCTGCTAACAGCCAATCTCCGCTATTCTAAAAGTTTATGGGCAGACCACCAAGGGTATCAGGGTATATGCACTTTAAGACCCTTGCTGGGCGAGTGGCCCGTGAAGGCGCCACTCACCTCTCTCCCCGTGAGCTGGGCTTGCGACAACTCCTCTTGCGAGTAGGGGCGGGCCCCACTCGCCTCGCCATGTGCCACTCGCGAGTCCTTCTGCTAGCGAGGCTCAAGAGATCCCCCTCTGCGAGTGGCACATGTGGTCACCTCTCGCTAGCCCCATGGTGCTATAAACACTAGCCTGGTTCGCCTGCACGAGGCGGCGAGCCCTCGCTCTACTTGCTCTCGCGGCCCGCTCGCCGCGAGGCGGCGAGCCCTCGCTCCACTCGCTCTCGCGGCCTACTCTCCGCGAGACGGTGATCCCTTGCTCACTTTTGGGGCCCTACTAAGACGACAACCTGGGAATTTATCGAGCCTTCACCTTGCAAGATCTTCTCTACTCGCCCCAGGTGGGCGAGATCTTTTAAGCTGCCCTCAATACTCTTTGACATCGACGAATTACAAGTTATACATCATGCATTGCAATCTAGTGCTTTTACTAAAGCTTTCTAGAGAATTTATGTATGGAAGCATTAGAGTTCAATTCTCATGAGTAGAAACTTTATGAGAGATAATGATGTGTATAAAAGGTGTTTTGATAAAAGTATACAAGTGATATAATGCAAAATACATGACTTATATAGTGAAGTAGAAACATTATTAAGCATGTAATCTTTTTAACTACTTCTACACATCAATTCTAGATTTGATACAAAGCACATAAAAAGTACAACTACCAAGGTGCTTCACCCACACAATACTCATTAAGACTTATCAGGGAACGAAGTATGGTGGATCACATATTTTATTTTCAATAAGAGTTTTTTTTGCGATCCGGTGTACAAAATAGAAGTGTATTAAAGTAGTTTGCACAAGACACTTTACAAATCTTTCCAAGGTGCTCAACCTCACAATGCTTATGAAGACTTATTAGGAGGTTCAAGTAGTGCTTGGTAGAGTTATCTTTGTCATTTTATTATTGATTTTTTTAGCAAGACAAAGTTCTCCGAATTCACATGTTTTTGCAAACACTTATAATTTTGTAATTTCACTTCTATATGTGCAACAAAGTTTTGAATAATGTGTAAGCAATAGAGATAGAAATCTTAATATTGTAATCTACTACACTACACAACCATGTAGGGTTAAGAATTATAGACACATGTAGTCTACCAAAAGTGTGAGTGTATAGAGATCATTATCAAACATAACACATTACTCATACTTAGAGACAAACAAATGCAATCCTACACAATTCACTATAGACTTTTTCATTGCACATAACAAGATTAAAATCTAAGCATGGCAAGCCAATACAATGTTTAGCAAACTTGAGATTTTAAATTAAACATTTTTAGCCAAATCTAAAAGAATATGCTTTGTCATTTTTGTCAAAGTGATGAAACATATAAATCTTGTTATTTTAATAAAGCCTTGCAGAACAAAAAAAATAAGCAAAATATATTGTATTTTTGTATTTTGAAATTTTATATTTTGATTTTTAAAATATCACACAGTGGCATAAAGATAAAAATAGGTAGTACATATAAAAGAACATATTTTTAGAGATTTTTCAAAATTTTAAAACCTCAGAAAATTGAACATTCAAGCTAGCACCGGCGCTGGCGATAACACGACAAATAGTACAATATTTTTTAAGATTTTGAAAATTCTGATTATTAATCTTGATTAAGTGTCCCAAGAGTAGTTTCATGCAGAAATTTCAGAATTTTTGGAGATGTCTAGATAGTGCAAATTGCATGAAACATTAGCGATTTCTTATATGACTAAACATCGCATGAGATGTATTTTTCTTATATCTTCATTTTGATTTTTCTAAGACTTGTGTTTATCAAAATAATGTAACCTGAAAGAGATAAGAATTGAAAACCCAAGACATCATGTTCGAATAAGCCAAATAAGCATTATTTAAATGATTATAGTGTGAAATGATGTTTATAAAAATAGGTATGCCCTAGATAAAAATACCCAGACTATATGTCTACACTCTAGCCCCGTACTAAGTGACGGATGGGCATAAGGAGATGCACACATGTCATAGGTTGGGGTGTTACTCCCATATGCATACACTAGAGAACGCTCAACCTAGCACTCTCCCCCCAAGTGCCTCGCAAAGCCCCACTAGAACCCTCCCCGGTTAAGGACAAGACATGACTTAGAGGTTAGGTCTCTAATGTTTCCAATCCTATGCCCCCACTATTGTGAGACATACAATATTGGTATATGATCATGGACATATAAATCGTTCTAAGTTTATGAATGATTTAAATACTATGAGTTTATTTGAAATTCTAGAATGATAATATAAAACCTCATAGTTATCATGAATTCTAAGTTCCAGTTTTTTCTATTTTATATCTTGGCAATCATATGATAACTAACAATGCATGAGATTAGCATGATAACTAATAATATTCATTAGGTGACAATGTTAGTATGTTGAGATAATATTATGCCATATAAATAATGTATGTTTCTTAAATTGATAGAGATTCAATTTATACACTTAGAGTTAAGTGATAATTTGATTTGATGTTATTGATATTAAGGTGATTCTAAGGTCTAGATATAACAAGATACATGCAAAAATAGTGAACCACATTTCAACATAATACACCAACCATGGTATGAAGTTATAATACCAATAACCAACATATAAATCATAATTCCTAAGTTTGATAAAAGTAGTTGATTTAAGATAATTCTTGATAGATCATGAATTATGATATATGAAAATAGAGAATTTTAGCATAGGATATCACAAGATCATGGTGGAGTGTGTGAATTCAACATTCATTCTTTTGAGTTATGATAATTAATTATTTCAATATGTCTTTTGTGATTTTCTTTTTAATTACGAATTTTGAATATATATAATTTTCTGAAAGTACAAGATAATGATAGTTTTCTTTTTCGGTCATTTCAAGAGTACGCAAGAGTCTATAATTAATTTGATCTTTGCTAGACTTTTAGTTGGACTTAGCAATTTAAAGTGGATCTTGGACTTCTCGGGGTCTACCCTGTGAAGGGTTCGCACCGATACTAGGAGATGTGATGGGGTGACATCCCAAATCTCCCTTTCTCAAGATATTTAAGTGTTATTGATTGCTACCCTTAAAAATTTATAGACTCAAAATTTTTCCGAAAGAGAAAAATTGAAGTTCATGATTTCATTAATCTAGATAAATATCTCATAACAAATTTAGAATTAGATTTATATGTATAATATAAGATATTTATAAGCAATGAATTTAAGAAAGATAGATAGGTCATCAAAATAAAATATGACTTTGAATTTTGATCAATTTGATTTATAAACATATAAAGCTTTAAGAGATAAAATCATATTTCCAATAATATATAAGATGACCATTACATGATAGCCAAAAAAACAAAAAAAGACATTAAAGCATATCATGAAGTAGAAATTTGTTTCTTTCATTTTGAAAAGATTCTACTTCATGCATTTGTTGATACCTAATGAATAAGAGATTTAGGTTTCTAAAGGGAACCAAGAGTAACGGTTCCTTTGGGTACCCAAATATAGCGTGTTGGTTTGTGGGGAGATAATGATGAATGGGTCCTTTCATGTGAAGTTAATATTTCATTTTTAGCTTTGGGCCTTCATTCAAACCTTGGTTTAATGTTATTCTAATGCATCAAATTTCCATTATGATTATCTTTATTTTGAAGATTATAATTGTAATGATTATTGAAAGTACTATTCATAGGAAATTTGTTTAATTCTAATTTCAAGTTGGGAGAAACATGATTTTGTAAATGATGATTTGGATTTTGATTTACAAAAACTTTGTGTTTCTTACTCACATTATTAGGCTTAGTCAAGATATTCATTTTCATATTCAACTTGGTTTTAGATATTGCTTGATATTGTGAATTTATGTGTTGAGAATTTTTATTCATAATTTTCATAAGCAAGTTGATTTTTGATTTTAATTCATCATTTTTAATCATGAGATTTTGTCTAACTTTATTATAAGCAATTGTGCTATTTTAAGAGTGAAAATATTAGAGTCAATGTCAGTTTGATAGTTATTTCTAAATTCTTCAAATGTTTCATCCATCTCTTTAATTTCAATTTTATCTTTTACACATAGCACAATCACTTTTAAAAGATGAATTTTCTGAATATAATTTTTCATTATGTTCTTTAAGATGCTCCTTTTCATATACCTTGAGTTTTTCTTTAAGAATATTGCAATTAAAACAAGGTTTTATATTTTTCAATTAAAGTGCTTAGTCCTTCTATGTGAGACAGGGTTTTTAGCAATTGAGATTGCACTGGAAGAGTCACAAAATAGGGGTGTTTTGGTCATCTTTAGATTGTAGTCTTCAAGTTAATGCTGGATCCATAGCAGCTGAGCACAGCATCACCCAACAGAGATGTATTCCGATTCTGCTGTGGAGATTGCTATACTTGTCTGCTTCTTGCTGCTCCAAGAGATCAGTCTTCCTCCAAGGAATTGGCATGTTCCTGAGGTACTTTTCCTATCTTCTTTGCATCCTGCATAATCTGCATCTGAGTAGCCTGTCAGTTCACACCATTGTTCCTATGGTACCATAGGCCAAGATTTGATGTACCCTTTAGGTATCTTAGGATTCTCTTTATAGAGACATGATGAGATTCCTTAGGGTTCACCTGATATCTAGCACAGACATATGTGGCAAACATTATGTCAGGCCTACTTGCAGTTAGGTATAGTAAAGATCCAATCATGCATCTGTACTTGGTTTCATCAAAGGGTATTCCCTTCTCATCCTTGTCCAGAGACACATTGGTTCCCATTGGAGTTTTCATAGAGGAAGCATTCTCCAATCCAAACTTCTTTACTAGCTCTCTAATGATCTTGGTCTGAGAGATGAATATGCTATCTTCAGATTGTTTCACTTGGAGACCTAGGAAGTATTTGAGCTCACCCATGCTGCTCATCTCAAACTTTCCCTGCATCAAGCTGACAAACTTTTTGCAGAGATTGTTATCTGTAGAGCCAAAGATAATATCATCTACATAGATCTGCACTAGCAAAATCTTTCCCTTAACTTCCCTTAGGAGTAATGTCTTGTCAATCTTTCCCCTAGAGAATTTATTCTCAATTAGAAAGCTTGACAGAGTCTCATACCAGGCTCTAGGTGCCTGCTTTAAGCCATATAAAGCTTTCTTAAGAAAATATACATAGCCAGAATGAGTTGAATCAACAAAACCTGAAGGCTGATCTACATAGACTTCTTCTTTGAGGTCACCATTTAGAAAGGCTGACTTCACATCCATCTGATAGACTTTGAATCCTTGGTAGGCAACATAGGCTAAGAAGAGTCTGATGGCTTCTAGTCTGGCTACAGGAGCAAAGGTCTGATCAAAGTCAATCCCTTCTTCCTGTCTATATCCCTTTGCCACCAACCTTGCTTTATTCTTTGTGATTATTCCATTCTCATCCAATTTATTTCTGTAGACCCACTTAGTTCCTATGATATTTCGTCCTTGGGGTCTAGGAACCAACTTCCATACTTTGCATCTCTTAAATTGATTCAGCTCCTCCTGCATTGCTGCAATCCAAAATGGATCCTGATTTGCTTCCTCAAATATCTTGGGTTCAATTTGAGAGAGAAAACTCAGGTACATTGCTTCATTTGCATCTCCACTCCTTGTTAGCACTCCTTGGTTGACATTTCCTATTATTTGCTCTTGGGTATGATCTCTCATTTGTCTCAAGGCAATTGGCAATATTCTGAGAACTTCTTCATTAACAGGTTCTTCAGGTTGCATTTACTCTGCTGTCTCTGAGCCTTCTATAGTCTCTTCGTCAATTTAAACTGTTGCTTACTGATTATTGTCTTGGATTGAGGTATCAGCCTTGTCTTCAATGGATAATTTCTCCATTTTCTCTATTGCACCTTCATTCTCTAGAGAACTAGACCAACCCTTATGAATAAGGCTAGTCTCATCAAATACAACATGTACATGTTCTTCCACTGCTTGGGTATTGATGTTGTACGCCCTATAAGCCTTCATATAGGAGCTGTAACCAACAAGAATACCCTCACTGATTTTCTCAGCAAACTTGGTTAGCCTGACCTTCCCATTATTAAGTACATAGCATTTACTCCCAAAGATCCTAAAGTAGGATAAGGTAGGTTTTCTGCCTTTCACTAGCTCATATGGAGTCTTCTTGTGGTCTTTGATGATGGAGGCCCTGTTTATCACATGACAAGCAGTGTTCACAGCCTCTGTCCAGAAATATTCTGGAAGGGATGAATCACTTATCATTGTCCTACTTGCCTCTATCAAGGTTCTATTTTTCCTTTCTGCAACCCATTTTGTTGAGGAGTCCTGGGAGAGGAAAAGTTTTGGGAGATACCCAGTTCTTGACAGAATTCTGTCATGGGTCCTGACTGAAATTCTATACCATGGTCACTTCTGAACTTGACCACAGTACAGTCCATCTCATTCTGGATCTGCCTGACAAAGTTCTTCAAGATGTTTAAGGTATCTGACTTCTTTTTATGGAAGAATACCCAAGTGAACCTTGAGTAATCATCAACTACCACAAGGGTGTAAGCCTTCCCTCCCAAAATGAGAACTGACATAGGACCAAACAGATCCATATGCAATAGAAATGAGCACCTGAAGGAGTCTTTGTCAGATATGCTTTTATAGCTGGTCCTTGTCTGCTTCCCAAGTTGGCAGGCTTGACAAGGACCTTCCTTGATGCATTTAATATTAGGTCCATTTCTGACTAAGTCTTGTGAGAAAAGCTTGCTTATGGTCTTATAGTTAATGTGTGCAAGTCTCTTGTGCCATTGAACACATAGAGCCTCTTTGTCATTAGCTACAAGGCACACAGGCATGGAAGAATTTGCATTCAGAAAATTTAAGCAATAAATATTACCACTCCTAGTGCCAGTCAAGACAACCTCAGAATGTAAGGACTTCTTAATTAAGCACTTATCCTTGTGGAAGGTGATTATAAAACCTAGATCACAGAGTTGACTTATGCTTGTGAGATTATGTTTCAATCCCTCAACATAAGCTACTTTAGTGATGGTAACTAGGCCATTAGAATTGTTACCATAGCCTTTAGTCATCCCTTTTTTTGAACCTCCAAAGATTACTATTGGTCCATTCTCCACGGGGATGAAGCTTCTTAGATACTTTCTGACTCCAGTCATATGCTTGGAGCAGCCACTATCCAAATACCAGATTGGAGACGGGCTGGTACTTGGATATACCTGCAAGAGAAATTAATTCCCCTTAGGTACCCAATTTGAATTGGGTCCTTGGTTCCTATTAGGAAAATAAAATGGAATGTCACACCACTGAGGGTTCTGCACTCTCTTTGCATTGGGTCTTGTTGGATTGAAGCAACAATCCAGGGCAAAGTTGCCTACTTTCCCACAGCACCAGCATTCATACCTATTGTACCTTCTCTTCTGCCTCACCAATTGAGTAGGATGAGAGTGTTGGTGAGCAGGAGGGAGGAAACATGAACTAACAGGTCCTGGGTGAACCTTATAGGTGTGAGAGTTGTGTTTCATCACTTGTTGGTCCACCTTCTTGGGAACAGGCTTTGTGGAAGTAGCCTTCCCTTACTTTTCAGTGATGTTGTTGTAGGTCCATGGCCAGAAGAACCTGATGCTAGTACCTTCTTAAAAGAAGATTGAGCTTCAGAACTTTTGTCCTTGACAGTCTCCTGATTAAATCCTATACCATCTCTGAATGATCCAGAGAAGGTATCAATGATGGGTAAGACTGTCTTGGGCATAGAGAAGCTTGCAGCAAGTTTCTTCTCAGCCAGCAGCATCTCCTCAAGGTCCTTAATGACCTTGTTCTTCTGTCCTAATTCAACATTCTTAAGCCTTGTGGCTTCCTTGAATTTGTCCACTTCTTTGCTCATGGCAGCCAGCTTTTCAGCTGTCCCTTTGAGCTCCGACTGGCCAGTCTTCAATGAATCTAACTCCTTGGTCTGGACTTTGAGCAGTTTCTTGCAGTTCTTGAAAGCTTTCCACAAAGCCTTATACTGCTTTATTAGATCAGATTCAACATCATATTGAGATCTTGAGGTCGTGCTGTTGGCTGCAGACACACTTTCATTATCATGCAAAGAGTCTGTTACTGATTCAGAATCAGAGACAGACAGATGGGCTTTGATAGGTACCTTCCCAGGAGAGATGTCATCCTGGTTGTCTTCCTTTATGGCCATTAGGCCTATCAGTGCTTCTTCCTCGATATCTGAGGAACTTGAATCAGAATCACTTAGAGTTCTGATTTTCTTTGCAATAAACACTCTTTTAGGTTTCTTCTTGTCCTTTGGCCTTCTCTTGTCTTCATAATTCCTTGATTCCCTTCTCTTAGAAGAGCAATCAGCAGCTATGTGACTTGTCTTATTACAGGAGTAGCAGATAATGTTAGCAAAATCAAATTTACCAGGTTTTGATTTATACCTGTCCTTCCTTGAGGATTTAGACCTGTCATGTTGATCAAATCTTCCTGAGCTTGAGAAGGTAGGTCTGTAGTTGTTTCTTTTTCTTCTAGTTATCAGTTTCTTGAACTGCTTAGAGAGAAGGACCATCTCTTTGTCAGTATCATTAGAGTCTGATGCGCTGGCATCAGACTCTTCACTGCTTTCTGATCTGTTCTGATAAGCAGGAGTCTTGTCCATGGATCTCCTTGTGCTCTCAGCCTTGAGTGCCATAGATCTTTCTCTAGAGCTCCCTTTTGATCTCTCCTCTTCAGCCTTCCTAGTATTGAGCTGAAGTTCATGGGATAGCAGCTTCCCATACAGATTCATGGGCTCCAAGATGCCCAGCTGACCCTCTCTCTGATGGCACAGATCTTTAAGTCCCATTCCTTAGAGAGAGATTGTTGGGAATCCTGCCCACATGATTCCTGATTTGAAGAAGTCACCAAGTCAAGATGACTTCACCTTGTATCTGATTACTTCTCTAGCCTATAATCTCAGGAAGTTAATGAAATGTCGTCGAGAAGAACAAGTGATGTCGTCGGCAAAGAATGCTTATCGTCGTAATGATGGATAGAGCAGCAGCCGCTGAAACTTAGCAAGTTCGTCTAACGGCTGAGACTTAGCGAGTTCGTCGAACGAAGAATGCCGATCGTCGAACGCTGAGACGTGGTGAGATCGTCGAACGAAGAATGGCGACCGTCGAGCAAAGGATGGCAAGTTCATCAATTGCAGAGAAGACACATGACATCGTCGTGTGGAACACATGTCGACGAGAGAACTTATGATTACGACGACATGATGCAAGAAGAAAGCTCACGACGACACTGTCAGAAAAAGAAGCTCGTCGTATATACAGAATCGCCAGGATATCCTGTATCGTTGAGAGAACATATGATTACGACGACATGAGGCAGAAGGAAGATCGCGACGACAAAGTCAGAGACAGCTTATCACTGTAATGATGCAGATATCTTCAAGTCAGAATTCAAATCTTGCGGATGTACTGTCAGCAGTTAATGGCGCCGCCTGATTGTCCAATCAGCGCGTGGACTTAATGATTCGAGGTATTAGTGCATACTCCAAAAGAAATAAAGATATCAGCGCGTGCTAAAAAGGAATGGAGGTCTGACACATAAAGAAACTTTTTAGAAGACTGTTAGGAGACATCGCAGTCTTATAAAAAAGATACATGAGGTTGCCCTAAGAGGTTAATAAAAAAATAAAGAACTTGCCCATATAGCGAGTCGAAAAACACAAGCGCCGCAAGAAAGAAAGAGAAAAAGAAGGAGCAGTCATCTTCATCGACTGCTAAGAAGCCAATCCTCATCTGGCTGAGGAAAGATTTGAAGAAGAACCGTGCGCTCAAGATCTGATTCAGAACAATCTTCTACAATCTTAAGGAGCCGATCTTCAACAGGCTAAAGGTGCCGATCTTCATCCGGCAGAAGAAACATTTTATTATTGTATTTTCTTGTAAGGCTTGCGGGCCAAATTTGTCTAGCTTGAGGGCTGGAGAGCTGGGAGGCTTGAGGGCCAGGGAAGTGCACTTACGGGTGCGATTTATCGAGGTTGCGGGCTCGGGGGGCAGTAGGGGATTCCGGGCCTAGGCTGTTGGAACTTGCGGGTCCGTGTAGTAGGGCTTGAGGGCCTAAGTGTCGAGCTTGCGGGCTCGGGGGCAGTAGGGGCTTGAGGGCCTAGGCTGTTGGGACTTGAGGGTCCGTGTTGTAAGGCTTGAGGGCCCGAAGCTTTTGGCGGAGTGTGCCGAGCCTAGCACACTGCTGGGTATGCGTAGAGGGAAAGAGGACTACTCAAGACACCCCGTCTTGAGGAACCTCTATAGATCTTGTGTCGTCTGGTGTGACTTATTTGTGTGTTAACTTTGTATATTACTTGAATATTGATAACTCACACTAATAGATCAAAAAAAGCACCACGATCACCTAACCCCCCCCCCCCCCCCCTCTAGGTGAACGTTCCATCTCCAACAAGTGGTATCAGAGGAAGGTTGATCAAAAGGAGACTTAATAGTCCGATCTAGATCAGTAACGACTCACCATGGCCGGTGGAGATCCGAATCGCGAAATGAGGGCCATGAAGCTTCCCATCTGCACAAAAGAGAATTTCCCCATTTGGAAGGAAAGAGTAAGACTCTTTATGGAGGCAGCCGACCCAAGAATCTACCTGACAATCAAGAAGGGTCCCTTCATCCCTACCACTGCCTCCACTATTGATCCAACCAGGCAGGTGATAAAGAAATATGAAGACATGACCAAGGACGAGCTGGCCTTGGCAGGTCTAGACAAGAGGGCACAAAATGTCATTGTAAGTGCCATAGATGACTCAACCCTCCAAAATCTAATTCACTGCAAAACGGCCAAGGAGATGTGGGACTCCTTGATCGTATACATGGAGGGTACTAAAGAGGTAAGGGATGACAGGAAATCTCTCCTCAACCAGGAATATGAAGCCTTCAAACAAGGCAAGACTGAAACAATCTCCAACTGCTATGAGAGATTTTTCAAGATCGTGAATGGACTGAGAAACTACGACAGAGAGTTCACAAACTCTGATCTAAATGACAAATTTCTCAGATCCCTCACAAAGGAATGGGATATCAAGATATGTGCCATCAGAGAGATGGGCCAACTGGGCAACATGGAGCCCAAGAACCTATACGGGAAGCTGCTGTCTCATGAACTTCAGCTTAATACAAGGAAGGCTGAAGAAGAAGAAAGCTCAAAGGTGAGCTCAAGAGAAAGATCGGTGGCTCTAAAGGCTGAGAGCACTAGAAGATTCAAGGGGAAGACCTCTGCTTCTCAGAATAGAACTGAGAACATTGAGGAATCAGAAGCCAACTCCTCTGACTCTGATGATACTGATAGAGAGGTAGCCATCCTCTCAAAATAATTCAGAAAGCTGCTACACAGAAGAAGGATGGACAACAGCAGAAGCTCCTCCTCAAGCTCCAGAAGATCTGACTATCGAGACAGATCCAGGTCTCCCAGGGAGGACAGGTATAAATACAACTCCAGTAAATATGATTTAAATAATACTATTTGTTATTCTTGCAGCAAAACAGGTCACATGGTTGCAGACTGCCCCTCCAAGAAAAAGGAGTCAAGGAACCACGAAGAGAGAAGAAGCTCTAGGAGCAAGAGAACCTCTGAAAAGGGGTTTGTGGCAAAGAAGACCAAAACATTGAGTGACTCTGACTCAAGCTCCTCTGGGACTGAGGATGAAGCACTTATTGGACTAATGGCCATCAATGAAGGAAACCAGGATGACAACTCTCCTGGAAAGGTAAAACACATTACTTCTCTATCTGCCTCTGATTCTAGATTAGTGGCAGATTCTTTGCATGATGATGAGGAGGTGTCTGTTACCAACAACACAGCCCCAAGATCTCAGTATGAAGTTGAATCTGAACTAATAAGGTAGTATAAAGCCCTATGGAAAGCCTTCAAATCATTAAGAAACTCCTCAAGGTGCAAACCAAGGAGTTAGAATCCTTGAAGCCTGTCCAATCCAAGCTCCAGGAGACAGTTGAGAAGCTAACTTCTATGAGCAAAGAAGTGGACAAGCTTAAGGAAGCCATAAGGCTTAAGAATGCTGAGTTAGGACAGAAAAACAAGGTCATTAGGGACCTTGAGGAAATGTTGTTGGCCGAGAAGAAATTTGCTTCCAGCCTCTCAATGCCCAAAACTATCCTGCCAGCAACTAACACCTTCTCTGGATAGTTCAGAGCTGGTGTTAGTTTCAATCAGGAGCCAGTCATGGGCAAAGATCCTGAGGCTAGACCCTCTTTCAAGAAGGTGTTGTTAGCAAGTCCTTTAGCCCACAGACCTGCAGCAGCAGCAGACAAGAGAATGGGAAAGGCTGTTCCTACAAAGCCTACTCCCAAGAAGGTGAACCAAAGAGTGGTGAAGCCAATTGCCCCGGGTCACACACATGAGGTTCACCCTAGATCTATAAGACAAGAAGCCTTCTCTCCTGCTCATCAGCACTGTCATCCTACTCAGATGATGAAGCAGAAGAGAAGATATAACAGATATGAGTGTTGGTGCTGCGGGAAAGTAGGCCACTTTGCATTGGACTGTTGGTTCAACCCAACAGGGCTCAATGCAAGGAGAGTGCAGAACCCTCCGAGGTTTGCAATTCCATTCTATCACCCTAACAGAAACCAAGGACCCAATCCCTATTGGGTACCTGAGGGGAAGTGATTTGTTTTGCAGGTAGATCCAAATGCCAACAAATCTCCAATTTGGTATTTGGACAGTGGCTGCTCCAGGCATATCACTGGAGTCAGAAAGTATTTGAAAGAATTCATCCTGTGGAGAATGGACCGACTATTATCTTTGGAGGTTCAGAAAAGGGAGTGACCAGGGGCTATGACAATGTAACTAATGGGTTAGTTACCATCACAAAGGTAGCTTATGTGGAGGGGTTGAGACACAACCTCATAAGCATAAGTCAGCTTTGTGATCTAGGCTTCGTTATTACTTTCCACAAGGACAAGTGTCTAATTAAGAAGTCCTCAGATTCTGAGACTACCTTAACTGGCACTCGGAGTGGGAACATTTATTGTTTAAATTTCCTTAATATAAATTCTTCCATGCCCATATGTCTTGTAGCTGATGGCAAAGAGGCTCTATGTGTACAATGGCACAAGAGACTTGCACACATCAATTATAAGACAATAGGCAAGCTTTTCTCACAGAACCTGGTCAGAAATGGACCTGATATTTAGTGCATCAAAGATGGTCCTTGTCAAGCCTGCCAACTAGGAAAGTAGACTAGGACTAGCTTTAAAAGCATCTCTAACAAAGAGTCCACAAGGTGCTTATTTTTACTGCACATGGATTTATTTGGTCCCATGTTAGTTCATAGCTTAGGAGGGAAGGCATACACCCTTGTAGTTGTTGATGACTACTCAAGGTTCACTTGGGTATTCTTCCTCAAAAAGAAATCAGATACCCTCGATATCTTGAAGAATTTTGTCAGGCAGATCCAGAATGAGATGAGCTGTACTGTGGTCAAATTCAGAAGTGACCATGGGACATAATTTCAGTCAGGGGCCATGACAGAATTCTGCCAAGACCTAGGTATCTCCCAAGAATTCTCCTCCCCCAGAACTCCTCAATAGAATGGAGTTGCTGAAAGGAAGAACAGAACCTTGATAGAGGCTAGCAGGACAATGCTAAGTGACTCCTCATTACCAGAATACTTCTGGGCAGAGGCTGTCAACACTGCTTGTCATGTGATAAACATAGCCACTATCATCAAAAAACCATAGGAAAACTCCCTATGAGCTAATGAAGGGCAGAAAACCAACTCTATCCTACTTTAGGATCTTTGGTATCAAATGCTATGTCCTTAATAATGGGAAATCCAAACTAACTAAGTTTGCTGAGAAAAGTTGTGAAGGTATTCTTGTTGGATACAGCTCCTACAGCCGGGCATACAGAGCATACAACATCAATACCCAAACAGTGGAAGAATCTATTCATGTTGCATTTGATGAGACTAGCCTTATCCATAAGGGCTGGTCTAGTTCTCCAGTGAATGCAGGTACAGTGGAAAGATTAGAAAAGCTATCCCTCGAAGACAATGCTGACACCTCATTCAACAACAAGAATCAGCCAGTGATGGTTGAAATAGAGGTAGAACCTGCGGAAGATACATAAACGACAGAAGAATTGCAGCCTGCAGAAGTAGCTTCTGCAGAAATACCCAGAACACTTGCAACTGCCTTAAGACAAGAGGAACTGAACCAATTTAAAAGATGCAAAGTATGGAAATTGGTTCCAAGACCCCAAGGGCACAACATCATAGGAACCAAATGGGTCTACAGGAACAAGTTGGATGAAAATGGAATCATCACCAAGAATAAAGCAAGACTAGTGGCAAAAACGATACAGACAAGAGGAGGGGATAGATTTTGATCAGACATTCGCTCCATTAGCCAGACTGGAAGCAATAAGACTGTTCCTCGCCTATGCAGCATACAAAGGTTTCAAGGTCTACCAAATGGATGTGAAGTCAGCCTTCCTAAATGGTGACCTCAAAGAGGAAGTATATGTAGAGCAGCCTTCAGGTTTTGTCGACTCTACTTATCCTGATTATGTTTACTTTCTTAGAAAAGCTCTATATGGCTTAAAGCAGGCACCTAGGGCCTGGTATGAGACTCTATCAAGCTTTCTAATTGAGAACAAGTTCTCGAGGGGAAAGATTGATAAGAAATTGTTCCTGAGGGAAGTGAAGGGCAAGATCTTGCTAGTGCAGATCTATGTAGATGACATCATCTTTGGCTCTACAGATAATAATCTCTGCAAAAAGTTTGCCAAATTGATGCAGGGAAAGTTTGAGATGAGCAGTATGGGTGAGCTCAAATACTTCCTAAGTCTCCAAGTGAAACAATCTGAAGATGGGATTTTCATCTCTCAGACCAAATTCACTAGGGAGCTAGTCAAGAAATTTGGATTGGAGAGTGCTTCTTCAATGAAAACTCCAATGTGAACCAATGTGTCTCTGGACAAGGATGAGAAGGGCATATCCTTTGATGAAACCAAGTACAGATGCATGATTGGATCCTTGCTCTATCTAACTGCAAGTAGGCCTAACATAATGTTTGCTACATGTGTCTGTGCTAGATATCAGGTGAATCCTAAGGAATCTCACTATGTCTCTGTCAAGAGAATCTTAAGATACCTAAATGGTACATCAAATCTTGGCCTATGGTACCCTAGGAACAATGAGTGTGAACTAACTGGTTAATTAGATGCAGATTATGCAGGGTGCAAGGAAGATATAAAGAGTACCTCAGGGACATGCCAATTCCTTGGTGGAAGACTGATTTCCTGGAGCAGTAAGAAGCAAACCAGTGTGGCAATCTCAACAGCAGAATCAGAGTACATCTCTGTTGGAAGCTGCTTTGCCCAACTGTTATGGATTCAACATCAACTTGAAGACTACAATCTAAAGATGACCAAAACACCCTTGTTTTGTGACTCCTCCAGTGCTATCTCAATTGCTAAGAACCATGTATCTCACAGCAGGACTAAGCATATTGAGATCAGGTATCACTTCATCAGGGAGCATGTGGAAAATGAAGATATCACCCTTGAATTTGTCACAACAGACAAACAAGTGACTGATATATTTACAAAGCCCCTAGATGAAGCTAAGTTTAACTTCTTCAAATTCCAATTGGGAATGTTAAACTTAGAGTAACCCTCAACTTTATTATCTACTAATGCCTTTTTGGATGAGTGGTCAGAAAATCTCACAGGACCTTGAAGAATCATGCCTGAGCAAGGGGGAGCTTGTGCTACTCCTTGGTTAAAACAACAGAAGGCAAGAAGTCAGAAAGGGGGAGAAATGGTGCTCAAGCAGACCTTAAAGGTAGGGGAGCAAAGAAGAGGCATCAAATCAAGGGGGAGCTACTGGCTTGATGCACTCAGAGAGTTCAGCAAAGATAAGTGCAATCATGAATTGGATTATAAGTTGAGATTATAATATTTTTTGTCTAGTGTAAGTCATCTTGAATTGGAATTCTGACTTCTTCAAATAGGGGGAGATTGTTGGGAATCATGCCCACATGATTCCTGATTTGAAGAAGTCACCAAGTCAATATGACTTCACCTTGTATCTGATTACTTCTCTACCCTATAATCTCAGGAAGTTAATGAAATGTCGTCGAGAAGAACAAGTGATGTCGTCGACAAAGAATGCTTATCGTCGTAATGATGGATAGAGCAGCAGCCGCTGAGACTTAGCGGGTTCGTCGAACGGCTGAGACATAGCGAGTTCGTCGAACGAAGAATGCCGATCGTCGAACGCTGAGACGTGGTGAGATCTTCGAACGAAGAATGGCGACCGTCGAGCGAAGGATGGCAAGTTCATCAATTGCAGAGAAGACACAGGACATCGTCGTGTGAAACACATGTCGACGAGAGAACTTATGATTACGACGACATGATGCAAGAAGAAAGCTCACGACGACACTGTCAGGAAAAGAAGATTGTCGTATATACAGAATCGCCAGGATATCCTGTATCGTCGAGAGAACATATGATTATGACGACATGAGGAAGAAGGAAGATCGCGACGACAAAGTCAGAGACAGCTTGTCATCGTAATGATGCAGATATCTTCAAGTCAGAATTCAAATCTTGCGGACGTACTGTCAGCAGTTAATGGCGCTGCCTGATTGTCCAATCAGCGCGTGGACTTAATGATTCGAGGTATTAGCGCAAAATCCAAAAGAAATAAAGATATCAACGTGTGTTAAAAAGGAATGGAGGTCTGACACATAAAGAAACTTTTTAGAAGACCGTTGGGAGACATTGCAGTCTTATAAAAAGGATACATGAGGTTGCCCTAAGAGTTTAATAAAAAAACAAAGAACTTGCCCATATAGAGAATCGAAAAACACAAGCACCGCAAGAAAGAAAGAGAAAAAGAAGGAGCAGTCATCTTCATCGACTGCTAAGAAGCCAATCCTCATCTGGCTGAGGAAAGATTTGAAGAAGAACCGTGCGCTCAAGATCTGATTCAGAACAATCTTCTTCAATCTTAAGGAGCCGATCTTCAACAGGCTAAAGGTGCCGATCTTCATCCGGCAGAAGAAACATTTTATTATTGTATTTTCTTGTAAGGCTTGCGGGCCAAATTTGTTTAGCTTGAGGGCTGGAGAGCTGTGAAGCTTGAGGGCCACGGCAGTGCACTTGCGGGTGCGATTTGTCGAGCTTGCGGGCTCGGGGGCAGTAGGGGCTTGCGGACCTAGGCTGTTGGGACTTGCACGTCCGTGTAGTAGGGCTTAAGGGCCTGAGTATCGAGCTTGCGGGCTCTGGGGCAGTAGGGGCTTGAGGGCCTAGGCTGTTGGGACTTGAGGGTCTGTGTTGTAATGCTTGATAGCCTGGAGCTTTTGGCGGAGTTTGCCGAGCCTAGCACACTATTGGGTAGGCGTAGAGGGAAAGAGGACTACTCAAGACACCCCGTATTGAGGAACCTCTATAGATCTTGTGTCGTCTGGTGTGACTTATTTGTGTGTTAACTTTGTACATTGCTTGAATATTGATAACTCACACTAATAAATCAAAAAAAAAAGCACCACGATCACCTAACACCCCCCCTCTAGGTGAACGTTCCATCTCCAACTGAGATCTAAGGAATTTATCATTTAGGTCAGAGTTTGTGAAGTCTCTGCCATAATTCTTCAGTCCATTAAATATTTTGTAAAACCTCTCATAACAGCTTGAGATAGTTTCAATCTTGCCTTGCTTGAAGGCTTCATACTCCTGATTGAGGAGAGATTTTATATCATCCCTTACCTCTTCAGTGCCCTACATGTAGACAATCAGAGAGTCCCACATCTCCTTGGATGTCTTGCAGTGAATGAGATTCTGTAGAGATGAGTCATCAATAGCACTTACGATTACATTCTGTGCCCTTTTATCCAGACTTGCCAGGGTCAGCTCATCCTTGGTTATGTCTGTATATTTCTTTGCCACCATCCTTGTTGGATCAATTGTGGATGCTGTCATGGGAATGAAGGGGCTTCTTGCACAGTTATATAGACTCTTGGATCAGCTGCCTCCATGAACAACCTTACTCTTTCCTTCCAGATAGGAAAGTTCTCTTTTGTGCAGATTGGGAGTTTCATGGCTCTCATCTCTCGATGCTGATCACCTCCAGCCATGTTGGATTGTTCTAAGATCTAGATCTGACGATTAAGTCACTTTCTTGATCAACCTCGCTCTAATACCACTTGCAGGTTATAGAAAAATCAACAGGGGGGGGGGGGGGTAGGTGATTAAAAATATTTTGCAAGAAATGAGTTTAATGGAAGCCATGCACAGAAAATCACAGCACACACACAACACAAGATGTATAGAGGTTCCTCAAGACAGGGTGTCTTAAGTAGTCCTATGTCCCTCTATGCCTACCCAGCAATGTGCTAGGATCGGCAAACTCCGCCAATCTCTCCAGCCTGCAAGCCTTACAACTCGGACCCTCAAGTCCCCGCAGCCTAGGACTTCAAGCCCCTTCACTGCAACCAAGCCTGCAAGCTCAACACGATTGGACCCGCAAGTCCCTACAGCCTAGGCCCTCAATCCCCTTCACTGCACCCGAGCCCGCAAGCTCGACACACAGGCCCTCAAGCCCTACACAACACATACCCGCAAGTCTTGCCTGCACCCTAGGCCCGCAAGCCTCTTAACTGCACCCGAGCCCGCAAGCGTGACAAGTTTGGACCCGCAAGTCCCTCTTCCCTAGCCCTCAAGCCTCACAGATCTCAAGCCCTCAAGCTTGACACTCAGATCTGAAAATAGATCTCACAACTTTGGCCCGCAAGCCTTACACAGATAGATTTACAATATTGATTCTGCCTGATGGAGATCGGCTTTTTTACTTGAAGAATATGCTTTTGATGTGAGCCTTGACAGTGCAAATCTTCTTCAAGCTTGTTCTATCTGGAACTCTTCTTTATCAGTCGATGAGGCTAGCCTGATTCTTTTGAGAACGAAAGATGAAGATCAACTTCTTCTCCGTTCTTGTTTTTGCTTATCTCCGTCGTTGCTGTTCTATTCAAGATTGCTTAGGGAGATTCTCTTAAGTTCCAGGATTCGAGAGGAGTTTAGGGCATCCACTGTTCTCTTTTACAGGACTGAGATGTCGCTTAACGATCTCATATGATGTCCTATTCTGACAAGCCCCCCATGCCTTAAGAGCACGCGCTGATTGAACAATCAGGCGGTGGCATTAAATGCTGACAGCGTGTCTGGCTACTTTTGAATCTGTCTGACGATATTTCCATTGTTACGACGACATGGACAATATCTCAAAGACAGGGCTTGTCGATGACTTGAACCGGTCTCTTCTTCAATTTTTCATCAGATAATGATATCTCGAAGATACGGGACATCACTTCTGCACTCGAGCTTAAGATGACACGAAGTCATCAAACTGATATCGGAGAGAACTCCTTGTCTGTTAGATATCGCTGAAACCACATTATCTTGTCGATGACATAATTGATATTATGACGACAAACTATACTTCAGCAACTGCCTGTCTTCATTTGAACTTCTTTAGTCTTCTCGACGTCACGCCTTCTTTACGACGATGTCATCGGCATCAGTCTTGCTTAGCCTTTCCGACGACAAGGCTTCTTGTAGACGACATCTGTTCTTCCTTAGCCTTATCGACGTTAAGGCTTCTTGTCGGCGATATCATCGACATCTTTGAGTCTTCTTCTTCATCTCGACTTTCTGATATCGCTGTAAGGTGAATGTCACAACGATATCACCATTTTGCATTGCTCTGCATGTTGTTGACGATATGCCTGCTGGTGTCGACGATATGCCTGCTGTTGTCGATGATACACTTGATTCTTTTCGACGACATCAGACACGATCATTCTTCTTTGCTTTGCCTATACTTATCTTCTTTTACTGAAATGATAAAGATAAGAGGATAATCAAATACATAGTGATGTTCTCTTGAATTGGTGACTTCTTTAAATCAGGAACCATGAGGGCAAGATTCCCAATAAGAGTATCTCTCTAAAAATTCCTCTATATGATGTGACACGAAGCTTTGGAATTTAGTGGTGGGAGAGGATGAAGAATACGGAGCCAAGGGGTCCTTTTTTTAGCCTTGGAGCTGAAGAAGAAAGCTCAAGGGGGAGCACCAGAGAAAGGTCCTTGGCCCTTAAGGCTAAAAGCTTGAGGAGAACCAAGGGCAAGTCTCCTATAATTCAGGATATCTCTGAGAGAAATGAAGCTTCTGATGCCAGCACATTAGAATATAACAACACTGATAAAGAACTGTCCCTCTTCTCCAAGCAGTTCAAAAAGCTGATGTCTAGAAAGAGAAGAGACAGCCAAAAGTCATCCTCTTCAAGCTCCAGAAGATTTGGTCAACATGACAAACCTAAATCTGTAAGGGAGGAAAGGTATAAATCTAAATCTAGTAAATTTGATTTAACTAGCACAGTTTCTTATTGCTGCAAGAAGACAGGACACATGATTGCTGACTGCCCATCCAAGAAGAGGGAATCAAAGAAATATGAAGATAACAGAAATTCAAGGGACAAAAAGAAATCAGAGAAAGGATTCATTGCAAAGAAAATCAGAACCTTAAGTGATTTTGATTCAAGCTCATCAGAAACTGAGGAGGAAGCTCTTATTGGCCTTATGGACATAAATGAAGAAATCCAGGATGAGAACAACTCTCTTGGGAAGGTACTTATCAGAGCTCCTTTGTCTGCCTCTGATTCTGAATTAGTGGCAGATTCTGTGCATGATGATGAATGTGAGTCTGCTCACAACAACACATCCTCAAGATCCCCACATAAGGATGAATCTGAATTAATGCAGCAATATGAAGCTTTATGAGAAGCTTTCAAGAAAAGCAAGAAACTCCTTAGAGTTCAGTCTAAGGAGTTAGCATCCCTGAAAGTTACCCACTCTGAGCTCCAGGAGTCAGCTGAGAAGCTGACTGCTATGAGCAAAGAAGTGGACAAACTCAAGGAAGCCACAAAGCTCAAAAATGTTGAATTAGCTCAAAAAAACAAGGTCATCAAGGACCTTGAGGAAATGATGTTGGCTGAAAATAGAATTGTTGTCAGTTTTTCATAGCCCAAAACTGTCCTTCATATTATTGACAGCTTTTCTGCACCATTCAGAGGTGGTGTAGGATTTGTTAAGGAGACAGTCAAGGGCAAGACTTCTGAAGCACAACCTTCTTTTAAGAAGGTGTTGCTGGCATCAAATCCTTTTGACCAGGAATCTGCATATAGTCATCTGACTAATGTTTGCTCAATAAGTGGCAGTAAGCTGATGAATAGTGAAATATACCTATTTTCTATATAGTTATTTGTATAGTTTTAAGTAATATTATACATATTTCATGTAAATTATTGAATAAATGATTTGTTTTTACTAATTTTATTTATATATTTATATGTAAAAATGAATTATTTAAGTATATATTAAATAAAAACTATATAATAAGTATGTAAATATTTATGTAAGTAATTATGTAAATATATACTAAATATATATGTAAATATATCTAAAATATTATATATATGTAAATACTTATTAAATAAAAACTAAGTCAATATATAGACTATAAATGAAGTTAAATAAATAATAACTCAGTTAATTTTAAAACTTAAACATGTTTTTTTGAAATCCTTATCAATTCCCGTCGATCGGCATCCCATCCCGTCGATCGACGGGATGGGATGTCGATACCGTCGATCAGCTTCCCTTCCAGTCGATTTCTCGCAAGCCTAAGTCCCGATCGACATCCCTTCCTGCCGATCGACGGAACGAGATGTCGATTTTCCCTTCCCGTCTTTATAATACTTATAGTTATTCTATTATAATATATATATATTTATATATATATGTTTCTTGAGTTCAGCAATTAAGTATTATTGACTCACTTGTTCTGGTCTTGGCTAACCACTCTGCCGCTCCGAGTTCAAAACAAGCCAGCTTAAGTTTTGCTGGATTAAATCCAACAGCCCGTTAGCGCTAACCGTCAGCTCAGCTTGCCAGCAGTCACGCACCCATCCCACTATCCACACCCCAGCTTCTAGAAGCAGCTAGCTGCTCTTCAAACCGCCAGCTCGCCTTCCAGCTCACTATCTGCACCCCAGCCTTCCAGCACCTTTCGCCAGCTGCTCTTCCAGCTCCCCTTTTTTTTGCTAAATGCAGCCCACTTTTGTCTATAAATAGACGCTGCCCCCTCTTCAATCTCCCCTCATGGATTACCCTTTTGGGTGATCTTCCACCATTTTTTCTACCTTAGTTTTTTTTGTATTTTCTTTTTATGTTTTTTTAATGTAATTAATTATGTGTTGTTTTTGTAATTTTTTTGTATTTTCTTTTTGATGTTGTAATGTTTTTTTTTCTCTTGTAAATTTTTTCTCTTGTCTTTTTATTGCATGTAAACACCTTTATTATGACAATAAAATAAGTTTAGTTTTATATTTCGTGCAATTTCAAATTCATAGCGTAGTTTCATTTCTGCAATTTCA
This sequence comes from Dactylorhiza incarnata, assembly GCA_033032865.1. NCBI lineage: Eukaryota > Viridiplantae > Streptophyta > Magnoliopsida > Asparagales > Orchidaceae > Dactylorhiza > Dactylorhiza incarnata. The sequence goes on from JAWHQI010000086.1 coordinate 7,753,118, forward strand.
TTTCTGTACTGTATTTCAATTCATAATTTAGTTTCATTTTTGTCTTGTCATTTCCATTCATAACTGAGATTTATTATCCGCACTCCAATTCCTGCATTTTTCCTTTCTTTAGCTAAGCTTATTTACCATCGTAATTTTGGTTTTCGTTTTAATTCAAATTTATTCATCTTCGTAATTTTTTGTTCTTTTTCTTCCTTGACGCAGAATCGATGAAGCCGAATATTACGTTTCCGTTTATTTTCGCTTTAATTCGAATTTTGGTTATCTTTATTTTCGCTTTGATTCGAAATTATTCGCCGTCATAATTTTTCGTTCTTTTTCTTCCTTGATGCGGTAGAGATTAGAGCAGAATATTATTATGTTTTCGTTTATTTTCGTTTCAAAGCAATTTTTGTTCTCGTTATGTTATGTTCCCGCAATTTCCGCCTTTGTTGTTTTTTGTTTCCGTTATTTTTCTTTTCGTTGTTTTATGTTTTCGTTACTTATGTTTTCGTTATTTCCTTTAATAGCTTAGTTTTATTTTATTGCACTGCATTTATTTCCCGTCTACCCGTTTGGGTGGAACTTGCACCGCATTTATTTCCCGTCTACCCATTTGGGTAGAACTTGCACTGCATTTATTTCCCGTCTACCCATTTGGGTAGAACTCGCTCACGCATTTATTTCCCCTCTACCTATTCGGCTAGAGATTGCACTTCTGTCTTTTATTTTCTGTAATTTCAATTTCTATCTTTCAATTATGTAATTTTAATTTCTTTAAATCTCGTTTTTATTCGATAAAACTATAGCCATATTCTCGAAGTAGCAGTACTCGACGAGACCCAGGAAAAATACGACCTTGATAATTTTCTAAAAAATTAGCTATACTATACGCGATAAGGTATACTTTCCTTTTCGAATGATTAGTTAGGATAATAAAGATACAAAGTCTCAAAAAAACTCTCCCTTTCTATAAAAAATTATTTGAATTCGGCGCAGCCGCCACGACGTGATCATCGATATTCCGAAAGAAGGAAAGACCGTTACTTCTATTCATTGAAGTAGGATAAAGGTTAGTTCCTCGAAGTAGGAGTACTCACTAGACGCCTCGAACGCGCCCACCGAATTCTATCCGCACCCGGAAAGCTTTTGCGGCGCTCTCAAATAAATAAATTTTAATCATCATAAGCCCTCTGCCACAGATAGAAGAGCAGGCTTTGGATTGAGTGCTTTTAAAGTAAGCAATGAAGAGATTCAGATAAAGAATCCAGGTCCTTTTGTTCATGGACCTGCAGCAACAACACCAAAAAGTAAGGGAATGATAGTTCTTGTCAAGCCTGTTCCCAAGAAGGTGAACCAAAAGGTGGTGAGACTAGCTCCACTGCATACTCACACTTGTGAGGTTCACCAATGACCTGATAGGTCAGTTGTCTCACTCCTGCCCATCAACATTGACATCCTTACCAGATGGTGAGGCAGAAGAGAAGATACAACAAGTATGAGTGCTGGTGATGTGGAAAAATTGGTCATTTTGCATTGGACTGTTGGTTCAACCCAACAGTGCCAAGGGCAAGAAGAGTGCAGACCACTCAGAAGTTTGATCTTCCAGTTTGTGCCCCTAACAGAAACCAAGGACCCAAATCTATTTGGGTACCTAAGGTATAATGATCTCTCTTGTAGGTATGTCCAAAAGCCAGCCAATCTCCCATTTGGTATTTGGATAGTGGTTTCTCCAAACACATGACTGAAGTAAAGAGTTATCTGAGAAATTTCACCCAAGTGGAGAATGTACCAATAGTTATATTTGGAGGGTTAGAAAAAGGAGTGACCAGAGGTTATGGTAACATTTCTAACGACTTAGTCACCATCATAAAGGTAGTTTATGTGGAGGGATTGAATCACAATCTCATAAGCATACATCAACTTTATGATCTAGGTTTTGTTATTGTTTTCTACAAGGATAAGTGCTTAGTTAAGAAGTACTTAGATTCTGAGGCTACCTTAACTGGCACTAGGAGTGGAAATATCTATTATCTCAATTTCTTTCATTCAAATTCTTCTATGTCAACGTGCTTTTTGGCTAATGAGAAAGAGGCTCTTTGTGTTCAATGACACAAGAGACTTGCTCACATTAATTACAAAACCATAAGCAAGCATTTCTCTCAAGACCTAATTAGAAATGGGCCCAACATTAAGTGCATTAAAGAAGGTCCCTGTCAGGCAAGCCAACTTGGCAAGCAAACTAGGACCAACTTTAATAACATCTCTAATAAAGATTCTTCTAGGTGCCTACTTATGTTGCATATGTATTTGTTTGGTCCTATGTCAGTTCACAGCTTGGGAGGGAAGGCTTATACCCTTGTAGTAGTTTATGACTATTCAAGGTTCACTTGGGTGTTCTTCCTTAAACAGAAGTCAGATACCTTAGACAACTTGAAGAATTTTCTCAGGAAGATCCAGAATGAAATGAGCAGTACTGTGGTCAAGTTCAGAATTGACTATGGTACAGAATTTCAGTCGTGAGCAATTACAGAATTCTGCCAAGAGCTAGGTATCTCCCAAGAATTTTCCTTACCTAGAACTCCTCAACAAAATGGAGTTATAGAGAGGAAAAATAGAACCTCAATAGAGGCTAGCAGGACAATGCTGAGTGACTCCTCTCTAGCAGAATACTTCTGAGCAGAGGCTATCAATATAGCTTGCCATGTGATAAATAGGGCCTCCATCATCAAAGACCACAAGAAAACTTCCTATGAGCTGATGAAAGGCAGAAAACCTACCTTATCCTATTTCAAAATCTTTGATATCAAATTCAATGTACTTAATAATGGGAAATCCAAGCTAACTAAGTTTGATGAGAAAATCAGTGAAGGTATTTTTGTTGGCTGCAAATCCTATAATAAAGCTTATAGAGTGTACAACATCAATACCCAAGTAGTAGATGAATCTGTGCATGTTGTTTTTGATGAGACTAGCCTTATTCACAAAGGCTGGTCTAGTTCATTACTAGATGCAGGCATAACAGAGAAAATGGAAAAGCTATCCATTGAAGACAATGCTGAAACTTTAGTGAGAGATAAAGGTCATTCAGTGGCAGTTGAGTTGGAAGAAGATGTTGTGGAAGGGTTGGATACAGCAGAAGAAGAACAACCTGGAGAACCCGCCATAAAAGAAATCCATAGAAGACTACCAGCTGCTCTTAGACATGATAGGCATCATCCATAAAAGCAAATTATAGGAGATGTCTGCCAAGGAGTGCTGACAAGGAGCAGGCATTGAATGAAGCATTGTACTTAAGTTTTCTCTCTCAAATTAAACCCAAGAATTTGAGGAAGCAAATTTGGACCCATTCTAGATTGCAGCAATGCAGGAGGAACTAAATCAATTCAAGAGATGTAATGTGTGGAAGTTAGTTCCCAGACCCCAAGGACATAATATTATTAGAACCAAAAGGGTCTACAGAAATAAGTTTGATGAGAATGGGGTAATTACAAAGAGCAAGGCCAGGCTAGTTGCAAAGAGTTATGGATGAGAGGAGGGCATTGATTTTGACCAGACCTTTGCTCCTATTGCAAGATTGGAAGCAATTAGAATATTCTTAGCTAGCAGCCCATAAAGGATTCAAAGTCTATCAGATGGATGTCAAGTCTGCTTTTCTGAATGGAGATCTCAAAGATGAAGTGTATGTAGAACAACCCTCAGGTTTTGTTGATTCTGAACACCCTGATTTTGTTTACTTTTTTAGAAAAGCTTTATATGGTTTGAAACATGCTCCTAGAGCCTGGTATGAGACCTTGCTAAGCTTTCTCATTGAAAACAAGTTCGCAAGGGGAAATATTAACAAGACATTGTTCTTAAGGGAAGTAAAGGGCAATATCTTGGTGGTGCAAATCTATGTGGATGACATTATTTTGGCTCTACATATGACAATCTCTGCAAAAAGTTTGCTAACTTGATGCATGGAAAGTTTGAGATGAGCAGTATGAGAGCGCTCAAATACTTCCTAGGTCTCTAAGTGAAACAATCTGAAGATGGTATATTCATCTCACGGACCAAATTCACTAGAGAGCTAGTCAAGAAATTTTGTTTAGAGAGTGCTTCTTCTATGTAGACTCCCATGGGATCCAATGTGTCTTTGGACAAGGAATACCCTTTGATGAAACCAAGTACAGATGCATGATTGGGTCTTTGCTTTACCTAACTACTAGTAAGCCTGACATAATGTTTGTCCCACATGTTTGTGCTAGATATCAGGTGAACCCCAAGGAATCTCATCACTCCTCTGTCAAGAGGATCTTAAAAGATAATTGAAGGGTACACCCAATTTTGGCCTATCGTACCATAAGAACATGGTTGTGAACTAACTAATTATTTAGATGTAGACTATGCAGGATGTAAGGAAGATAGAAAGAGCACTTCAGGGACTTGCCAATTCCTTGGAGGAAGGCTTATTTCTTGGAGCAGCAAGAAGAAAACCAGTATAGCAATCTCCACAGCAGAATCAGAATACATATCTGCTGGGAGTTGCTGTGCTCAGTTACTGTGGATCCAGCATCAGCTTGAAGACTATAATTTGAAGATGACCAAAACACCTTTGTTTTGTGACTCTTCAAGTGCTATCTCAATTACTAAGAACCCTGTCTCACATAGCAGGACTAAGCATATTGAGATCAGGTATCACTTCATTAGGGAGCATGTGGAGAATGAAGATATCATCCTTGAGTTTGTTCCCACAGACAAACAAGTTGTTGATATATTCACAGAGCCCCTAGATGAAGCTAAGTTTAACTTCTTCAAATTCCAATTGGGAATATTAAACTTATAGTTGATCCTAACTTCTATTTAATTTGTTATCACTGATAACATTCATGCTGAGTGCTGCAGGAACCTCTGAAGAAGTGCTGAAAATTTTCTAAGTCAGACAAATATGAGATGGTCGTCTCAACGACATAGACGACTTCTCAGCAATACAAAGTGAAATGTCTCAACAACATAATCAGATATCTCAATGACACTGCACAAATTTCAACGACATAACAACTCAGTTGAATGGATGCTTGGAGACGACTTGTTTTGATGACAAAAATGCGTATCGTCGAAACAGAATCTAACTACTTAACACAAAATTGGATCTTTTAATCTGAGTCGTCCAATGATTTATTAATCAAATCATCAGTACAAAAAGGTACGTGCCCCTTCATCTACCCTTACTATAAATAGGATGAATACTTAGGACAAAATTACACCTTCATTTTCCCCAAGTCATCTCCGTGAGAAACCTCCGTTCCGTCCCCGACACTCATTCGTTCTCGACATTCTGATTCAATGGCTCCCAGAAAGGAAGAAGCTTCAGTCATTTTTGGTTATGAGCTTCAAAGAGGAGGCTTCAACTCCTATTCTAAAGAAGTTAGGTCAGTTATCGGTCTGTTGGAATCAACCGGGCTGGAGTATCTGCTTTGTGAACCATGTGTTCTAATTAACAGAGAGCTCCAGGAGTTCTTTGAAGGAGCTAGAGTTAACCATTCAGAAACCTCATTAAAATTGGTGGTGGCTGGAAAGAAGTTAAAAGTGTCAGCCAAAAGCTTTAGAAAAGCCTTGAGACTGCCCAGACTGGAGGCGGAAGATGAAGAGGAAGGGCGGACTATTGAAGACCTTTTTGGAGGATTTTCCTGGTGTGGGCATAGTGGAAAGACCCATGGGTCTATAAAAAGAGTAGAATTTAATCAGAAAGGGAAACTTCTAGCTAATATTGTGGGGAAGGTTCTATTGTGCAAGCCTGCTTCTCATAACAGGATTTATAAGGAAATGTTTGAGATTATGTGTATAATTATTCTCTCAAAGAAGACAGATTGGAGAGAATTCTTGTTTCAAAGGATAAAAAGCAATCAGAAGACCCCTTCATTTGGAAGTGTTTCGTCTCTCTTCCTTCTGAACTCTCTTGGGGAGGTGATGAAAAGGAAGATGGGAGTGCCTCTGCATTATTCTAAGAGGTTGGACTCCATAATATTGGACAGGTGGGATAGAGTCATATCCAAATCACCTAAAGATGTTCTATTAGTTCAGAAAGAGAAGAAGAAGAAAGTTGTGCAGGTTGCTGACTCAAAGTAGGAGTCTTTGAGTAGTTCTGAGGAAGGAGAAGCCCCATCCTTACCAAACCCTGCTCTGACAGAGGGGAGGTATCTCTTGTTCAAGTAGTTCCAGAAACTGTGGGTGAACCTGCTATCACAGAGGTTATTGAAGAGAGAAGAAGCCATATTCAGGGAGATAATCCAGTTGAGGGGGAGTCCCTACTTGGGAGCTCAGCCCAAGATACTATGGATGTTGAGGGGGATACTCATCTGGGGTGCTCTACCCTAGTTGATCAGGTTGAAGGTCATGCTGCTGACAAGGTTGGAACTTCGATTGAGGAAAAAGTCTAGGAGAAGGTTGTCCCAGAAGATAAGGAGATTGCAGACAAAGAGCCAGAAAAGGATGAAAGTAAAGAACCCCAAATTGGGCTTGACCTAATTATTTTCAAAGGAAAGGGAGTGCTGCTAGAAGGAGAGTATTTGCAGATAGACTCTCCTAACTTTCAGGGTAATGACAGTAATCCTGAAAGTGCTCCAAAGGTGAATGCTGCTGGAACAGCTTCTGAACAGTTGGGTTTATTGTTCTATATGATATCAGCACTGCTAAATGACCAAAGAGAGAAGATGAAAAGTTTTATTCTAAAGACAGTGGATGGTATAAGGAAGGAGAAGAAGGCTGATCTTCAAAGTGTGTAAGAAGATATGCGTCATCTATACACACATCATACTCATTTTCTTCACATAACCGCTCTAGCTATGAATAATCTTGGTGAGCAGATAAACTTATCCAGGCAGTCAACTCAAAAAATCATTAAAAATCAGTTCACTATATCAGGTGACATTGAGCTTGCTTTTCAACAGGTGACCAATTTTATGAATGAAGATTGAGTGCTTATTATGCACAAGGTGGACTTGAATACTCAAACTCTAGATGGTCATCTGCTTGAAGTCAGAAACAATCTGGATGAGGTTGATCAACATTTGCATGAAAGGATCAACTTAGTACAAGTGGCCTTAGATGATCATATAGATGAAGAAGTCCTAAAGGGGGAGAGAGCAATAATAAATGCATGCTCCAGTCAGGCTATGTGGACTATAAATCAAGTAAAGCAAGCAATGCAGAAGTGATGCGCAAATCTTAGCACACTGCTATAGGCGGTAGCAAGATTGCGGCACGAAACGGCAGTGTGCCGATCGTTGTCAAGTAATATAAAATGAGGAGCGAATCCCCGAGTATCGAATCTCTCAAGGAACACAGTAAGGTGGAGTTAACTTTCCAGGAGGGACTTGAGATTGAAGTCCTTATGCACGGATGGATTGCGGAAAAGGGGGATTTGGTTTATGGAAAATAAAATAAAATAACTACAACTACTCCTATGCAATGCCGCTATGCAATGCTTCGCCAGGCAGGATGGAAAACTATGTAGGTCTTGAACGCACTACTTCGCTAGGCGGATGGAAGAGTAGGCACAAGGATGAGGTGGTAAGTGCGGAATCGAACTGTGCGGGCCTTGAGCGCACTGCTTCATGAGGCGAATGGATTACACGGGACACTATACCACGCTTCGCTAGGCGGATGGAAGAGTAGGCACACAGATGGAATGGGTCACACCGGCGGAATAAGGGTCGCAAGCACCTCGTCAATAGGCATGCCACTAGCAATTGCTAGTGCGGCACACGAACATGCGACGGGATGGAGGATGGAATGGGGCGCTCCTCACTTGCATAAACCACACATAATGATTTCACATAGACATGAAATATTGAATAACATAACAAGGTTTAACAAAAATTGTTCATACACCCAAAAGATAAACGAAAACAACACTACAATATAAAAGGGGTTGAGATTACAACCAAAGCACGGAGACTCATCGGAGGTTCACGGCCGAAATCTAGGGTTGTTAATCCTTGTCCGAGCTCGGGCTCCAACTACCGTCTGAGGTCCGGAAGAGCTGTCACCTTCTTCTATTATACCCGTTTTCTCCGTCAATCTTCTTTGGCAATGATCTCACCGCAGAACCTCACAAGTGTAGCACAGAATCCATCAAAATGGAGCTTTGGAGGTGCACGAACAATGGAGGAGTCCTAGAGGATCTCCGAGCTCAAGCTAGGCGTGAAGAATAGTCCCGAAGCACCTCCTGGTGGTGGAAGATGATGCAGGGGGCGGAAGAGGCGAACATCGCTCGAAAACGGCGGAGCTGGAATGTCCTCCTGACCTAAAATTGCGCACATCTATTTATAGGCGGAGCAGAAATTAACAGTGCGCACAGTCAGGCACATGACCAGTGGTTGCGCGCGAAGAAATGCCTCTGATCGTGCGCGAAGAACCTGCAGCATAGTCCTGAACTACAAAATAGCGCATGGTCAGTGGCACACGACCAGTGGTCGTGCGCGAAGAAGGTTAGTGATCGTGCGAAGTTCTCTGTTTGGTAAGGGGAATTAACGCACGACCAGTGGTTGTGCGCCTGATCGTGCGCGAAGGAAAGCGCACAATCAGTGGCTTTTTAGGCAAAAATTGCCCCCAGTCAAACTCCGAGCATCGCACGACCCTTGAACCTACATGAAAATATCCAGGACCACTGGAATACAAGGAATCACACCAAAATGGGCTAAAATGTGAACCTCATGTGAGAATTGTGAATAAGTGAAATATAAGCATTAATACACAAAAAGTGAAGTGCAAGTACGTGAAAACTAGCCCAGATGAGTCCTAAAATCACTATATAAATTGGACTCATCACACCCCCAGACTTACCTATTTGTGCGTCCCGAGCAAACAAATTCTAAGCAAGCGGGGAACGAAAAGTAGATGGCTTAGAATTACAATACAGAGTACCATGCGAAGTCGCATGCTCATGTGCATAAGAAGAATAGTGGAGAAGATTTCTCATTATACAAACAGTTTATAGATTTCGAAAAGAGTAAAAGTATATTACAACTACTCGAAATGGTGAACTACGGTGAATCATCCGGTCACGCATATGGAGAAAGTAAACTAAGCGCTGAGATGAGCATTGCTCAAGATTGGGGTGCATGACAAACTCTACCGAAATCCATCGGTGTCGGTGACCATAGGCTCGCCCGGTCATATTCTCTCCACGACACTAGATTGGTTCATAGCGTGAGTCGGTAGGGCTTTTAGGTTTTAACTGGGGCTTGGGTTTAGGTAGGGTATACAACGATAAACAAGGGGGCTTTATGCACCTAACCCAAATGAGCTAATATGAAAACTATCCTCAAGCACCACACAAACAGGCGGGTACACCACACCCCCAGACTTGAACTTAACAACATGGGTGTGTGCACCGCCTACTCCCAATCATAAATTTATACAAAGATTTTTCCATTAAGCACATCTTTTTTTTCCTTTTTCTTTTCACTTTTTTTTCTTTTTCTCATTTTTTTCAAATCATTTTCAGCAAATTGAGCAATAAAGCACAACCACATTTTCACAAAAGAAATTTACCAAATCAACACCCCAATAATGAAAATACAACACGACTAAAGCTCAGATTTGGGTGTGCGGCTAGGATTGGCGTTTAGGATTTGGTGAGATAAAAGTGGAGCTGAATCAAGAGGAAGGGGTAGGAACAAAGGGATTAACGAGGGAAGATATCAAGAATGGCACAAAAGCTCAACCGGGCCAAAATGATGGCCTACGTCATTCTCACACACTAGAACTATCCTATGCCAATGCTTCAAGAATCGCTTGGGGCAAGTTCTTAGCCACCGAGAAAGATTATCCTTTCTCCCGACTCAAGCAATACGAGTGTAGCGATCGTTTACACACATCCTTATGCTACCATTTGATTCACACTGGATTCACCATTTGAGTAGAGTAAACAACATTTACACTAATAGAAAAAATATAAAACCATAAGTATAAAAAGAAGTCTAATCTACACAAATTTCTATGCAACCGAGCACTCGACTAGGAGCACTACTGGAGTCAACATTTTACTCCACTACATAGTCCTAAGCCAGCACCTAGACTTTCCCAAATATCCAGAAGAATTAAATTCAACTCAGAGCATGCATACAGATGAGTACGCGCTCAAGTGGGTGTTGTGGTGTGCGGTAATGATGAGCAATACTAAATAAATGAGATAAAGTTACTTATAGTATGCAATGCAACGTGTGCATGCGCAGTGGGTAACGAGAAGCAGCTCTCCCCCAGACATAATCTAAACAATCCAACACCAGATATAACCATGAAATTCAAAATGAAGTCTAGGGAAAGAGAGTACCCAATGCTCAGTAATGAGCATACCAGAAGATTTTTGCGTGTAAATCTAGACCTAGCTGCATCATCCACCATCCAAAAGAAGGACCTGCAGGGTGAGCTCCGCAAAAATGAAAGAAAATATACATACTAAAATGAAATATCACTAACTAAACTAAACTAGATAAAATAAAAATGCAGGAAAAATAAGATAACTACTGGGGTTATTGTCCTCCCAGCACTACTTATTCAAATTTAAACAGTTCTAGCTAATGGGTCTATGAAAAGAAAAGTGCACAGGTAGCTGTTCTAATATCCGTGTCGGTAACGGGTACCGATACGGCGATAAAACGGTTACCCCTCTACCTAAATAATAATACCTGCTCTTCACAGGTAGAGGAAGCAGAAAGTAAGAAGTGGAGGAGGAGTACTCCTCACAAATCAAACCAAAAGCATCCTTGCCCAGCAAGGTGTCATCTTCAGGGAGGCGGCAGGAAGAGAAGGCAATGAATGAGGCTTCCACTATGGATGGGGGATCAACCTCCTCACATGATAGGATGCGCTCATCATTGACTTGAGCAGAATGCTCCAAGTCCTCCCGCGGTACCTGTGAAGACTCAACCTGCACAGGCTCAGATAGAGAAAGGGGATCAAGAAATAAACAACAAGAAGAACATGAATAAAAGTCAATCTGGGGAGTGATCCCGGTCTCACTCCCAGCAGGATCCAAGGATAGATCACTGTCATCATCGTAAGTATCATAGCAAGGGGGGGCCCGTGAACTCAAGGGCCTTAGTGGTGAGTTGGACATCCTCGTCCCATGAAGAAGTGCAAACCTCCTCATCAGAAAGAGTATCCTCATCATCCCACCTTGGAGCAGCCATAGGCTCAGAATCATCACCCTGCTCAATTACTTCGACAGGATCATAAAAAATGTGTGTAGAAAAATCTTGCAAAGAAACTGGAGGAACAGAAAGATTTGGTTCCTCCGCAAAAAGATCCGCTAATGCCTCTCCGATGGAAAGAATACTTTCCTCATCACACTCTGGTGCATCTAGGAGCTCCCATTCCTCTCCTTGTTGTCTAACATATGAGTGATCGTCATCACTAGGAGTGAAGCCAAACACAGGGAGTGAGGAGTCCATGCACGACATAAGCTCGGGGGTAGAGGACACGATTGCCTCCATGGGTAAAGAATGAGTGATAGGGACAATGTTGTCATGAGTGAAGGAGCAACGGTCAGGATTGAAGAGGCTAGGATAGTCCCTCAATTCATGACCCTCTCCTCGACACAACAAGCAAACAAAGTTCCTACACTGCCTAGCATATAACTTCTTCATTTGGTCTATATAATAAACCATCTTATCGTAAGTGCTAGGAGAAATATCCCATGATGACATTTTCAATAATTAAAACAGATATAATGAAACTGAAATTCTTTGCAAGGAAATTTACATAATTTAATAAAACTCCTTGGATTAAACTTGCCTAAAACTTTAAAATAGGAGAGAAAGAAATAATAACAAACAATATATAATTAAAAAGCAAATAAAAATAATAAGGCGTCTATACACACGGGAAGAACTACTATCTCTTGTCTCCCTCTCAAGAAAATTCACACGACTGTGTTCCTCGGCAATGGCGCCAAAAACTTGATGCGCAAATCTTAGCACACCGTTATAGGCAGCAAGACTGCGGCACGAAACGACAGTGTACCGGTCGTTGTCAAGTAATATAAAATGAGGAGCGAATCCCCGAGTATCAAATCTCTCAAGGAACACAGTAAGGTGGAGTTAACTTTCGAGGAGGGACTTGAGATTGAAGTCCTTATGCGCGGATGGATTGCGGAAAAGGGGGGTTTGGTTTATGGAAAATAAAATAAAATAACTACAACTACTCCTATGCAATGCCGCTATGCAATGCTTCGCCAGGCGGGATGGAAAACTACGTAGGCCTTGTACGCACTACTTCGCTAGGAGGATGGAAGAGTAGGCAAACGGATGAGGTGGTAAGTGCAGAATCGAACTGTGCAGGCCTTGAGCGAACTGCTTCGTGAGGCGAATGGATTACACGGGCCGCTATGCCATGCTTCGCTAGGCGGATGGAAGAGTAGGCACACGGATGGAATGGGTCACACCGGCGGAATGAGGGTCGCAAGCACCTCGTCAACAGGCACGCCACTAGCAATTGCTAGTGCGGCACACAAACATGACGGCGGGATGGAGGATGGAATGTGGCGCTCCTCACTTGCATAAACCACACATAATGATTTCACAAAGACATGAAATATTGAATAACATAACAAGGTTTAACAAACATTGAAAGTATCTAGTTGCGGCCTAAATCACCTAGAGGGGGGTGAATAGGTGGATTCTATGCCTTAAAGCGGAATTAAAAAATTAACACAGAAAAGCAAACGAACAACCACAGCACAGACACAAGGATTTTATAGAGGTTCCCCGATGTGGGTAGTCCTCTTTCCCGCCTCGCCTATCTAGCACTACGAGGCTAGATTCGGCTACTTCACCAATCTCAGATTATAACTAATCTTACACCTCGGAGTTAAAACTCCTACAACTCGGAGTGAACAACTCCTACAACTCGGAGTATAACAACTCCTACAACTCGGAGTATAACAACTCCTACAAAAGAAAAGATAGGGAAACAAAATGCTTCTTCTTAACCTCTAAAGAGATTAACTTCAGATCTTGAAAACAGAGTCTTCTTCTCAACCTTGAAAGAAAGCTTGGCACTAGAAAGATGAGAAGAGAGAAGGCTTGGCTAACCAGATCTGAACAGGCCCTTTGACTTGCTAGAAGGAATCTTCAATAAAGAGAGCAGCAAAAAGATCAAAGGCCTTCTTCTGAGAAATCTCTAACCACAATAGAGAAAGAATCTTGTGCAGAAAATGTTAGGTCTCAGAATTCTTGTACAGCAATGAAAAAGGAGATCGACTTGCTGCTTTTTCTTTTCTGAACTGTCGGCTGAAGAAGTTTTCTAGATTGATTCGTAAGATGGATCCATTTGCCCTAAAATAATGACTTATTTATAGGGAGGTCTTCAACGGCTCTTGCGACAAGGAAGGGAGAGGCGACACGTGTACTGGTCATGTCGGCTAACCCTAATTTTGAAAGACGAAACGAGGATTTGAAATCCGTCTATCCGTCATTCGTCGGGATTCGTCGGGAGAACACGAGAACATCCGACGAATTGACTTAGCTGCAGAGTTTTCCTCAGAGCTTAGACAAGATTGACCTCTGTCAGCATTCGTCGGGATTCGTCGGAATGACCCGAGTCATCTCGACGAATGGACTTGGCTTCAGAAAATTCTTCACAACCCAGCCAAAATGTCCTCTGTCAACATTCGTCGGGATTCGTCGGAATGACCCGAGTCATCTCGACGAATGGACTTGGCTTCAAGAATTTCTTTAACACCCAGCCAAACTGTCCTCTGTCAACATTCGTCGGGATTCGTCGGAATGACCCGAGTCATCTCGACGAATGGACTCAGCAAAAATTTTCTTTTCTTCTGAAACCCTGCTCCACTCCACAACTTTGAACACCTTCTGTTAAGAGTATATGAAGTGCACCCCAAAAGAGAGATTACACATGGACCAACACTTTGTTCTATACAATGAGGGATTACATTGTTTAGAACTGTGTTTGGCGATCCATTGCAACCTGACTTTGGTATGCACTTAGCATTACGACCTGTCATAACACATCTAAACAAAAGTCATCAAATACAAATACAATTCACTTTAGTTTACTAGGGGACATCTTCAAATCAAGGTGATTGTAGACACAATACCCAACAATCTCCCCCTATTTGAAGATGTCATAACCCTAGGCACTAACTTGAATTGCACAGAAAGAATACTAAATAAGAATGCAGAACCCAGGCAGTAATATATATAATGAAAAGCAGAGTAGGACTAAGTGTTTTAACTTAACACAAAAGAAATGAGTATATATATATATAAGCAAAGAAAACATCAAGATTCCAGATAGGCATGGCTTATTCATGACCTTTGCCTTTCATCTTTGCAAACATTCTGTCCACTGCCTCAGTTTTCTTCTTCAGTTCTGAATCCATTCTCTCAAAAAATGTCTTTGGCTTAGGCCAGTATTTGTCAGGAGCAGACTCTTTAGATCCACCATTCTTGAAGTGAATTCTTCTTTCATTTGTCCTTTTCTCAAACTTGCTCCATTCTTCTGAACTATAGTGGTCACTGACCTTTTCATTCTGATTGCTGACTTTATCAAAAGAAGAGAGAATAATACTTTTGGAGATAGGGCTCCAGCTTTCTTGGAAGTTTCTAGGAGGAGGCCTATCATAAAACTCTCTGATCTTCTTAAATGGATTAGACTTCTTAGCAGGTGGCTTATCATCAAAAAGCTTCCTTTTTAAAGACTTCTCAGAGGGTTCAGCAAAATAGGAGCTGTCAGGATCTTGAACAAGGGATGGATCATCCCAAAATTCCTGATAAGATGAAGCAGGGATGACTTCATCAGCAAACACAGAGTCCTCAGTAGGATTTGGAGAGAAACTAGGAGCCCTGGGACCTGGAGCACTTGAGGAGGGAACAACAGGCCCTTTTTCCACAACAGCAAACCCAAGCATTTCAGCCACTTGCTTGAACAGCCAGCTTTGAGCTTCATGAGTATACCAATTTACATCCTTAACATTTTGTAAGATGTTTTCCTTGAGATCTTGCATTTGAGAAGCTACACTTTCATTTAAAACATCCAATTTGCTTGCATTTTCTTCTAACTTGGAGACCACACTCTCCTCCCCCTTTATGACATCTTCATGTAGGAGGGTATACAATCTTTTCAGCTGATTTTCAACTTGATCATCCAAGTAAGATATTCCTTGATCATGAGCAGAGCTGAGAGTAGAGATAGCAGAAGTCAGGTGCAACACATCTTCACTTACCTGATGCAGATTCTGGAGAGCATGCCCAACAGCTTTATTTGTATGATCCAAAGCTTTCCCTGCAGAAAGCATCCAGGCTTCTTGATCAGTCTTGAATCTGCCCATATCATGCTTGATCTCAGCCATGTCTTGCCTCAGAGAACTATCAACTGAGTCAATCTTCTTATACACTTGCTTTAGAGAGTGATCAAAGTGATCAGTCTGACCCTGTAGCATCCCTGCTATGGACTTCAGCAAAGAAGAGTGAGAGCTATCACCAGTCTCACCCTCTTCAGGAGAAAGT
Source organism: Dactylorhiza incarnata (assembly GCA_033032865.1). Taxonomy (NCBI): domain Eukaryota; kingdom Viridiplantae; phylum Streptophyta; class Magnoliopsida; order Asparagales; family Orchidaceae; genus Dactylorhiza; species Dactylorhiza incarnata. Next base: position 7,768,612 of record JAWHQI010000086.1, read on the forward strand.
TTTTCAGCTACAAAACTTGAGGACTGTGCTAGGTTGTCAAGCACAGTTGCTCTTGGAGAGGTGCTCCTAGCCACAAAAACTTCTGGAGGAGGCAAGAGCAGCAGAGGAGGAAGGACCTCAGAAGGAACAGATTCAGCCATGAAGAGATCTTCCTGGACTTTCTCCCCCTCAGGTAGAGACATCTCCTTAGCCAACCTCAGCATGGCACCAAGGCTGCCCTGCTCCCCAGAATTAGAGTGCTCAAGAGGAGTGTCTGGCAATATGTCATGATCTGCAGAATGAGAATCAACCATGGCAGGTGATCTCCTTGAATCTTCCAGCTGAGGAGCCTCAACAAACACAGCAGCAACCTCTGGACCTTCCAAGACAAGATCAGCAACACTAGGAGGAGCATCATCTGCAGCACCACAGTTTAAACCAATGTCTCTTGGGGTTGGAAACTCCCCCTCAACATGTTCATCTCTGACCTGTGCAGGAGCTGGATCAAGTCCACTCCCCCTGGAGGATTGCCCTGCTTCAGTGGACCTAGGTTCATCAGGGAGAGGGGCCTCATCATCACTCAAAGGAGCCCTCACTCCAGCATTCCCTAATCCCTTGGGAATTACCCTTTCCCATTTGGTGAAAATGGAGGAATTGATTTTCTTAGTGTGATGGATGGGGGACCTCTTCCAAGATTGAAGAAGTCTGGATTGCCACTATGCAGAAGCAGACTGAGAATCCTTCCAAAATTTGGAGCAAGAAAGCTCTATTTAATCTTCTCAAAGATGACTTCACCAAAATTGAAATTTTTCCGACAAATTATAGCGGTGTGAATTTTGAAAGCCTCTTCAGATAAGTAGTCGTGAGAACCTACCTTGCATAATAAAACTTTGCCTATAATATCACACAGAAGCTTACCTCCTTCATTCATGAACTTTCTTCGGATTTTTGCGCTTTGATCAAGAATGCCACAGAATCTTCTGGCTCTGAAAATATCTTCATCAGACAACTCTTCAGATTCAACCATTGGCATCCTCAACGATCGGTTGATACCACTAGCCTTCAAGATTATTTTGCAGGATCGAATAGAGCTTTTGATCTTCGTACCTTGACCTGAGATTTTGGCATTGCGATAGAATTCCAGAATATCCTGTTCCAGGATTTTTGCCGGCTCTTCCAAGATGAAACTTAGTCCGGCGACATCAAGCATCATGATTACATTGCGAAACTCATCAGAAGCTGAGCGGAAGGCGCCTCTCACCAACTCTCCCCCTGAGTTCAAGCCACCGGAGGCTTTGGGCGCCATTGATGTCGTCGACGTCGAGGAAGAGAAACAGGGAAATCGCGACGGAGAAGACGAACGGTCGGGTAGGGTTTCACGGAAGAGGAATTTGAGAAGACGAATCCTTCCGTGAAATCGTGATGTTTTCTTTTAATTTATATATATATATATATATATATATATAAAAAAGTTTAAGTAGAGCGCGCACCTGTAGAGAAATGATTCCACGGAAGAGGAATTTGAGAGGAATAAATATCCAGAAAAAAAATTGTCCCGTGAACACCCGTGAAACGTCATGAAATTTTCTGAGTTAATACGTGAAGTCTCGAGCAATTTCGTGAAATTTCAACAGTCCCGACTTCAAGATTCCTTGTTAAGCATTCCAAGTTCCATTTTGAAGAAATTGAATTTGGTTTCGTCCAGAGGCTTCGTAAAAATATCTGCAATTTGTTTGTCAGTATTAACATATAACAAATTTATGTCCTTACTCTCGACATGTTCTCGGATGAAGTGATAGCGAAGCTCAATATGCTTCGTTCTGCTGTGAGAGACGGGATTATTCGCTATGGCAATAGCACTTAAGGAGTCACAGAACATGGGGATTTCTGAGAGCTTTACATTATAGTCCTCAAGCTGATTTTTCATCCACAAAAGTTGTGCGCAGCAACTGCCTGCAGAGATATATTCCGATTCAGCAGTTGATATTGCAACGCAATTTTGCTTCTTGCTACTCCAGGAAATGAGCCTTTTTCCCAAGAACTGGCAAGTTCCCGAAGTGCTCTTCCTATCATCTTTGCTACCTGCAAAATCAGCGTCTGAAAAGCCAATTAGTTCAAAATCATTGCTTCTTGGGTACCATAAGCCGAGATTTGGTGTAGACTTAAGGTATCTCAATATCCTCTTTGCAGCGGCATAATGAGATTCCTTACAGTTCACTTGATACCTGGCACATACACATGTTGAGAACATTATATCAGGTCTAGTAGCAGTGAGATAGAGCAAGGACCCAATTATGCTTCTGTACTTGGTTTCATCAAAAGGTTTCCCTTTCTCATCCTTGTCCAGAGACATACTTGAGCCCATTGGAGTCCTCATTGAGGTTGCACTCTCCATTCCAAATTTCTTAAGAAGCTCTTTAGTGAACTTCGTCTGAGAGATGAAGATTCCATCTTCAGATTGGTGCACCTGGAGTCCTAAGAAATATTTCAGCTCTCCCATACTGCTCATTTCAAACTTACCTTGCATCAAGCTAGAAAACTTTTTGCAAAGTTTGTCATCAGTAGAGCCAAAGATAATATCGTCGACATAGATTTGCACCAGCAAAATCTCGCCTTTAACTTCCCTAAGAAACAATGTCTTGTCTATTGTTCCTCTTGTAAATTTGTTCTCAAGAAGAAACTTAGACAATGTCTCATACCAGGCTCGGGGTGCCTGTTTGAGACCATACAAGGCTTTATGTAAATAAAATACATGATCTGGAAAGTTAGGATCGACAAAACCTGGAGGCTGAGCTACATACACTTCCTCTTTAAGATCTCCATTCAGAAATGCGGACTTTACGTCCATCTGGAAAACCTTAAAGCCCTTATATGCAGCATAAGCCAGAAATAATCTGATGGCTTCAAGTCTTGCTACGGGTGCGAAGGTCTGATCAAAGTCAATCCCTTCTTCTTGCCTGTATCCTTGAGCAACCAGTCTTGCTTTGTTCTTGGTGATGATGCCCTTTTCATCAAGCTTGTTTCGGAAGATCCATTTGGTTCCAATCACATTATGCCCTTTGGGTCTAGGTACCAACTCCCAAACTTTACATCTTTTGAATTGGTTGAGCTCCTCTTGCATAGCAAGGATCCAAGAGGGATCGGTGTTTGCTTCTTCAAACTTCTTCGGTTCAATCTGTGAAAGAAAACTTAAATGTAAAATTTCGTTAGTTGTACCTCTTCTAGTTAGAACTCTGCTTGAAGGATCTCCGATGATTTGATCAGCTGGATGATCTCTCAAATGTCTGATCACTCCAACATTTAGATGATTATGAGGTTCCTGTATTTCAGGTACATCTTCATCTTCCTGAGGATCATCATCCTCACATGCTGAAGGGGCAATTACTTCAATAGATTGTGGAACGTCTTCCTTTACCACTTCTTCTAAGTGTAGATCTTTGAATCTTGCATCTGCATCTTCAACAAAGACACTAGAAGAGCTGCTATGAAGCATACTCGTCTCATCAAATATAACATTAAGAGTTTCTTCTACAACCAGGGTTTTCTTGTTGAAAATCCTATATGCCTTACTATGGCAACTATAACCTACAAAAATACCTTCAAAACATTTTTCACTAAACTTAGTTTTATAATACTTTCCATTGTTAAGCACGAAGCATTTACTGCCAAAGATTCTAAAATAAGACAGAGTTGGTTTCTTGCCTTTCAGAAGTTCATAGGGAGTCTTATGATGATTTTTGTTGATTAGTGCTCTGTTTTGCACGTGGCAAGCAGTGTTGATACCTTCAGCCCAGAAGTACTCCGGTAGTGAAGAATCACTCAACATTGTCCTGCAAGCCTCTATGAGTGTTCTATTCTTTCTCTCGGCAACACCATTTTGCTGTGGAGTGCGGGGAGAGGAAAACTCATGAAAGATACCTTGACTTTCACAAAATTCAGTCATGGCCCCAGACTTGAATTTTGTACCATGGTCACTTCTGATTTTGACCACAGAGCATTCTAATTCATTCTGAATTTGCCTGACGAATGAGGTGAAAGAATTATAGGTGTCTGACTTGTGTTTTAGAAAGAATACCCAAGCAAAACGTGAGTAATCATCGACAATGACCAACGTATAAGACTTACCCCCTAAACTCCGAATTGGCATGGGACCAAATAAGTCCATATGAAGTAGATATAAACATCTGGTAGAGTCTTTGCCAATAATGCTCTTAAAGCTAGCCCTCGTCTGCTTGCCCATTTGGCATGCGTGACAAGGTCTCTCTTTGATGCACTTAACATCAGGAGCATCACGAACTAAGTTGTGAGAAAGTAACATATTTATAGTTTTGAAATTTATATGTGCTAGTCTCTTGTGCCATTGGACACAGAGAGATGCACTATCTTTTGCCAAAAGGCACACTGGTGTAGAAGTATCTAAACATAGAAAATTTAAACAAAAAATATTTCTACTCCGAGTGCCTGTTAAAATAGTTTCTGATTTATCAGACAGCTTTATCAGGCACTTGTCCTTGTAGAATTCTACCATATAGCCTTTGTCACAAAGTTGACTTATGCTAATGAGATTATGTTGTAATCCTTTAACATAAGCCACGTCTGTGAAGGAGACTGTACCATTTGTGATCTTACCATAGCCTTTTGTGATTCCCCGATCAGATCCGCCAAAAATAACTTTTGGACCATCTTTCACGGGGGTATACTGATGGCGTCGACGGCCCACAACTTGAAGACCTTGGTGCCGCCACGCTTACGGATGACGGCCCGCAACACGAAGACAATGGCGACGCCACGCTTATGGATGACGGCGCCACCCCGACCAAGGACTTTCGTCATGATGAGCGCCAACGCCGCTACAACTTCCGTCCGCGGCGCAATAATAATTAAATGATAAATATAATTATCATGTTATATTTATCATTTGGCTAGTTTCAAATCTTATGTTTTATGCTTAAAATAACTTTTTATGTGTTTTGTTTAAAATTTCTATTTTGGGCTAATTATAGCCAACGTTGGTATGTAAGCCTATTAATAGGCTTGATTTTATGGAGGAGATATCAATCGGATGAAACAAAAAAAAAACTGAGCCCTAAAATCCTCCTTCTCCTTTCTTAGCCGCCAACTTCCCTTCCCCATTCTCTCGTACAGCAACTTCTCCTCCCCACTCACGTTCTGCCTCTTCTTCCCCTCTAGCCGAGTAGCACTTTTCCAGACCACCTCCTCTCTTCGACACCGCCAGCCACCCTCTCCCGTCAACAGTCCGAGCAGCACCTACCCGACCCCCTCTCCGTTTCAACATCGTCGGCCCCCTCTTCTACCGCCGGCCCGAGCAACACCAAACCCGGCGGCCACCACCACCCCATCTTGTGTCGACCACCATCCTCTACTTGGTCGGCCACCCTTGTTCCGGCGTGACGTAAAGAAGGCGATCAAGGTTCTCTCCATCCGACGTGCATTCCGGTGGAGCCGTGAAGAACGAGCCGGGCTAGTGCATGCTTGAGGATAATCCCAACTCAAGCGGGGTAACGATATTTCTACTTGTGAGAGATTTGTGATTTCTTGTTAATTTCTTGTGGCAAACTCGTGGTGTGATCTTCGAAACTTTGGCATTTTATCGCGGCTATTTTTCTTAAGATTTACGTGCATCATCGTTGCTTTATTCTTCGAAAGAGGCTTGGCGAACCTCGACCTTTTGTTGGGAGAGTTCTACCGTTTCCGATCGATATTTTCGGTAGACTCTTTTGGTACAACGCATAGCTCGATCGGACGCGAATATTCGTCCATTTAGCTTGACCGGATCCCGGTTTATCACCGACGGTTCGGTCTCGACGCGGAGTGGCTACCGTTTCGTTGGCATAAAATTGATAAGAAAACTTGTACGTGTGCTGCGTTTAGTCTTGGTGCTGCGTTTAGTTAAAACGTTGAGAGGGTAACGGGTGCGGATCCGACACGATTGCGGGAGAGCCCTAGCCTGCATCAAATTTGGTATCAAAGCGAGGTTGTGTTGATTTCTCAATCGACACCATCCTTACTTTTCCGTAGGTCATCCGCCCTCACTTGGGTGTGCACCGTAGTTAGCCAAAAAAAAAAAAAAAAATCTGAATTTTTCTTTTGAAATCTTGAAATTTCCAAAATCCTTTTGTTTTTATTCACCTTATTTTCAAAAAAAAAAAAAAAGGGAAGTCTTTTATCAAATTATCAGGTCAAAATTTCTGTTTGAGTGTTCTGCACTGCCACGCACTTGAGTGTATGCGTACGAGACACGGTACGGAGTATCCCACGTCCTCCTCTCAAATGTCGGACGGGCGGGGCACGGGTCACGATCCAACACCGATTGATGAACTCCGCCAGGAGTTTAACGATCAGATGACGGACATCCGGGAGATGCTGCATGAGATCAGGTTAGCCCAACGGGCGCCTCAAAATAATGCAGCCCGCCCACGCGAGGAGGGAAATATCCCTCATAACCCCAATAACCCGAATCCCGAGCAGGCCCCCCGAGCACCGTATGAGTTTGATATTACTCGAGTCGTGCGGATTAAACCGCCCTCATATGATGGGTTAGGTGACCCTCAAGTCTTCTTAGATTGGATCACAGAGATTGAATGCTATTTTCAATGGCACAATCTGAACGATGGGGATAAGGTGCGCGTAGCCCGAATGAAATTGTGGGGTAGAGCTAAGACGTTTTGGTTAAATGAGGAACGACGATTAGCCGCGGAGGAAAGAGCGGCACCCGTCGGGTGGGCTGAAATGAAGGCCATTCTGACTACTCAATACGTTCCAACCTACCATCGAACCCAAATGTTTGATGAGTTGGCGTCTTTAAGGCAAGAAACTAGATCGGTAGCTGAGTACATGGGCCTTTTGAAGGACATGATGGTTAGGTGCGACGTGAGAGAAATGCCCGAGATCACCCTTTCCCGATTCCGCAAAGGGCTCAACCCTAATATCCAAGGAAAACTTCTCCGCTACGGGCACACTGATTTAAGCACTACCTACAACGCTGCGTTGGATATTGAGCGGCATCTTGCCCACAAATCTAAAACCCATGCTTTTCAAAGAAACAAGTCCATCTTAGGACCCCCACCTACACCCACTCATAAGGATAAGGGCACGTTCCGGTCCACGGATTCTAATTCGGTGGTCATTACGGCTAGGAATGCTCGAAACCCGACCGGTGAGAGAGTACCAGTGGGCAGGATTAGTAAAACTAACGCTACCTGCTTTACTTGTGGGATTCAAGGGCACTACGCTAGTGAGTGCCCCACTAAACCGCGACCTCTAGCTCTGCTAGAGACCACCGATGAACCCGCCGATATTATATATGAGGCCGACGGAGATTCCGGGGAGGAAGGAGTGCCGAGTGACTTAGAAGATGATAGCAATTTGATGGTCATGAGATGTATTTTGGCCACACCTCGCGCGTCGGAAGAGTACAACCGGACCAACATCTTTTCGTTAAATTTTAAGAGCGGCGAGAAATGGTGCAAGCTCATAATCGATAGCGGTAGTTGCATGAATGTTATATCGGAGAATGCGGTAGTCCGGATGAAGCTAACTACCGAACCGCACCCTCACCCATATAAGGTGGCATGGGTCAATAAAACATCCCTTCCGGTAACTCGGCGTTGTTTAGTTCCCCTCACCATCAAAACCTATTCGGAGAAGGTGTGGTGCGACGTCATCCCCATGGATGCATGCCATGTGTTGCTTGGACGCCCGTGGCTATATGATCACGACGTCACCCACTTTGGGCGCGCCAACACTTATGAGTTCAAGTTTACGGGCAAGACCGTTACTTTAAAGCCTTCACCACCTAAGGACCCCTCGGGCGCCTCGAAGGACACCGTTGTGCCGGTCGAGAGAAAGACATTAAGTCTACTAGGCAAGAAAGAGTTCACTCGCCAATCCTTTTTGGATGGGGTCCTATACGCTTTAGTGTGCTTACAAGTCCAAGAGGATACGCCGGTGTTTGACAACCTACCTCCGGCGCTTCGTACCTTATTAAGAGATTTTGAGGATGTCTACCCGGACGAGTTACCGCCTACGCTTCCTCCCTTACGAGACATCCAACATGCCATAGACCTCATCCCGGGCTCTTCTTTACCCAACTTGCCCCATTACCGTTTGAATCCATCGGCACACACGGAATTACAAACACAAATTTCAGATTTATTGCAAAAGGGGTTTATACGCCATAGTAAGAGTCCGTGTGCCGTGCCGGCCCTGCTAGCACCTAAGAAGGATGGCTCGTGGCGAATGTGCGTCGATAGTAGGGCTATAAATAAAATTACCATCAAATACCGGTTTCCCATCCCGCGCTTGGACGACTTGTTGGACATGTTAGCCGGAGCCACGATTTTTTTCTAAATTGGATCTTAGGAGTGGCTACCATCAAATTAGAATCCGGGAGGGTGATGAGTGGAAGACCGCTTTTAAATCTAAGGAGGGGCTCTACGAATGGCTTGTGATGCCCTTTGGGTTGTCCAACGCCCCCAGCACGTTTTCTAGGATGATGACGCATGTCTTCCAACCCTACATGGGAAAATTTATAGTGGTCTATTTTGATGATATTCTGGTTTTTAGCACGTCTACGGGCGATCATGAGACGCATTTGAGGACTATTCTAGCGACGCTTCGTGCGGAAAGGTTGTATGTTAACTTCAAGAAATGCACATTTCATGTTACCTCGGTCGAGTTCCTAGGATATATTGTGAGTTCGGAAGGCATTTTGGTGGACCCAAAAAAGGTCCAAGCCATTAGGGATTGGCCGGTACCCGCTAGCATCAAGGACGCTCGGAGCTTCCACGGCCTAGCTACTTTCTATCGCCGCTTTATTCGTAATTTTAGTAGCATCATGGCACCCATCACCGAGTGTATGAAGAAGGGCGATTTTATTTGGACAAAATCAGCCACCATAGCTTTCCAAACAATAAAGGATAGGATGTCGGAAGCACCACTTTTGAGGTTGCCGGACTTTACGAAGGTCTTTGAGCTTTCATGTGATGCGTCGGGGATTGGGATTGGCGGCGTCTTAAGCCAGGAGGGTCATCCCGTTGGCTACTTTAGTGAGAAGTTGGCGGGTCCTAAGTTGAATTATTCGAATTATGATCGTGAGTTTTACGCCGTGATCCGTTGCCTCCAACATTGGCGGCACTATCTTCTCCCGAAGGAGTTTGTTATTCAATCCGATCACGAGGCCTTAAGATTTGTTAACTCCCAATCCAAGGTCAGCCCCCGACATGCTAAATGGGTCTCCTACCTTCAGGAGTACACATTTATTATCAAACATCTTAAGGGAAGTCAAAATCGTGTAGCGGATGCCCTTAGTCGCGTGTCATTACTTTTATCCACGATGGAGGTGAAGGTCGTTGGGTTTGAACGCATTAAGGACGAATATGTGAATTGCCCCGACTTTAAAGACATTTATTTATCCGCCCAGGACGAGGCACCCACTACCATTTCCGCTTACTATATACGTGACGGTTATTTATTTAAACATGCCAAGCTTTGCATTCCCCGTTCGTCCCTCCGACACTTTATTGTTTGGGAATCGCATGGCGGGGGATTAGGTGGTCACTTTGGGCGTGACAAGACTATCTCGTTAGTGGAGGATAAATTTTATTGGCCCGGTTTGAAGTCCACCGTACACAAGATTGTTGGAAGTTGCCGTGTTTGCCAACTAGCTAAGGGTAATAAGACCAACGCCGGACTTTATACCCCACTTCCGATTCCGTCCATACCTTGGGAGGACGTTAGCATGGATTTTGTGTTGGGCCTTCCCATCACTTTGAGGCGACACGATTCCATCCTCGTGGTAGTAGACCGGTTTTCAAAAATGGCTTACTTCATTGCGTGTAATAAAACTAATGATGCATCACATGTCGCAAAACTATATTTTAAAGAGGTCGTTGGGCATCGGGGTATTCCTAAAACCATCGTGACTGATAGGGATGTCAAGTTTACAAGCTATTTTTGGAAGACATTATGGAAACTCATGGGCACCACACTTATGTTTTCCTCGGCCTACCACCCCCAGACGGACGGCCAAACTGAGGTGGTCAATCGTAGTCTAGGTAATTTGCTCCGGTGTCTCGTGGGCGATCACAAAGGTACTTGGGATCTCATCCTCCCCCACGCTCAGTTAGCATATAACAATTCAAAAAATAGGTCCACTGGGTTATCACCAAATGAAATTGTGCACGGATATAAGGCACCGGTGCCACTTGACTTGATTCCGTTACCTCCCTCTTATAAATCAAGCCAGTTTGCACAAGATTTCGCCTCTCACGTTCATAACTTGCACAAGCACATTCAGGACGCGTTAGCCACACAATACTCATCGTATCAATTTCATGCTAACAAACATAAGAGAGTTTCTACCTTGAAGGTTGGTGATTTGGTCATGGTACGACTCATCCCTGAACGGTTGCCCTCGGGCACCATAAAAAAGTTGGCCAATAGGCGAGCGGGACCCTTTCGAATTTTAAAGCAATTAGGAAAAAACGCATATCTTTTGGAATTACCCGTTGATTGGGGAATTTCCCCTATTTTCAACGTTTCGGATTTAACGCCATATAGTTCCCCGCCACTTGAATTAACTGCTTCTCCGTTTGTTTCCACTAAAAATGGGTTGGGGGGTGAGTTGGTGCCCGGCGCGCTCTCTTCATCGGTTCCCACTGGAGGTGCGTTGAATGTTATTGACGAACCTTTATTTCCTTCTTTATCTAATGCTTTTCCGAGTTTTCCCCGAACCACTTATGTGCCCGACAGGATTATCAAAGATGAAGTGTTTTCCGCTCCTGATGGCGACCATCGCCGCTACTTGGTCCGTTGGCGTGATCGCCCGGCCTCCGATGATTCTTGGCTACTTGATTCAGAAATGGCTCTTTTGGATGATGATCTTCTCCGACGCTACAACTCATCGGTGATGAGTAATTTCGAGCGGGGGAGGATTGATGGCGTCGACGGCCCACAACTTGAAGACCTTGGTGCCGCCACGCTTACGGATGACGGCCCGCAACACGAAGACAATGGCGACGCCACGCTTATGGATGACGGCGCCACCCCGACCAAGGACTTTCGTCATGATGAGCGCCAACGCCGCTACAACTTCCGTCCGCGGCGCAATAATAATTAAATGATAAATATAATTATCATGTTATATTTATCATTTGGCTAGTTTCAAATCTTATGTTTTATGCTTAAAATAACTTTTTATGTGTTTTGTTTAAAATTTCTATTTTGGGCTAATTATAGCCAACGTTGGTATGTAAGCCTATTAATAGGCTTGATTTTATGGAGGAGATATCAATCGGATGAAACAAAAAAAAAACTGAGCCCTAAAATCCTCCTTCTCCTTTCTTAGCCGCCAACTTCCCTTCCCCATTCTCTCGTACAGCAACTTCTCCTCCCCACTCACGTTCTGCCTCTTCTTCCCCTCTAGCCGAGTAGCACTTTTCCAGACCACCTCCTCTCTTCGACACCGCCAGCCACCCTCTCCCGTCAACAGTCCGAGCAGCACCTACCCGACCCCCTCTCCGTTTCAACATCGTCGGCCCCCTCTTCTACCGCCGGCCCGAGCAACACCAAACCCGGCGGCCACCACCACCCCATCTTGTGTCGACCACCATCCTCTACTTGGTCGGCCACCCTTGTTCCGGCGTGACGTAAAGAAGGCGATCAAGGTTCTCTCCATCCGACGTGCATTCCGGTGGAGCCGTGAAGAACGAGCCGGGCTAGTGCATGCTTGAGGATAATCCCAACTCAAGCGGGGTAACGATATTTCTACTTGTGAGAGATTTGTGATTTCTTGTTAATTTCTTGTGGCAAACTCGTGGTGTGATCTTCGAAACTTTGGCATTTTATCGCGGCTATTTTTCTTAAGATTTACGTGCATCATCGTTGCTTTATTCTTCGAAAGAGGCTTGGCGAACCTCGACCTTTTGTTGGGAGAGTTCTACCGTTTCCGATCGATATTTTCGGTAGACTCTTTTGGTACAACGCATAGCTCGATCGGACGCGAATATTCGTCCATTTAGCTTGACCGGATCCCGGTTTATCACCGACGGTTCGGTCTCGACGCGGAGTGGCTACCGTTTCGTTGGCATAAAATTGATAAGAAAACTTGTACGTGTGCTGCGTTTAGTCTTGGTGCTGCGTTTAGTTAAAACGTTGAGAGGGTAACGGGTGCGGATCCGACACGATTGCGGGAGAGCCCTAGCCTGCATCATATACTCTTGTAGTAGGCTTCTTGTTCCGGTCATGTGCCGTGAACAACCACTGTCCAAGTACCAGATTGGATTTGTATTGGCCTTTGGACATACCTGCAATCAATAATCAATTGCCCTTAGGAACCCAAACTGATTTGGGTCCTTGGCTTCGTGTTAGGTGACCACCACTTGGAATGTTAACATTGCGAGGGGTCATTCTTGCATTGTTAATCCGTGGAGTCGAGACATTTCTCGGATTAAACCAACAGTCTATGGCAAAGTGACCAATCTTGCCACAACACCAACAATCGAATCGATTGTACCTTCTCTTTGTCTCCTGTTTTGCCTTTTGAACGGGAGGTGCAACAGGAGTGACTTTCTTAGAGGAAGTCTTCTTAGAAGTGGGGGCCTCATGGTGACAGCACACACATGGCTCCAACTTCTTCTCAACAGGTTTGGGTGCAATCGTTCTAATTTTCGGTGCTTTCTTGTGAGCTGATCCGTGAACAAATGGACCATGATCTTTGAGGATTATTTCTTCATGAGGAGCTTTGAAGGGAGAGTTGTCAAAGTTTCGGGGAAAGCTCCATCCTTGATATCTATTACTAGGTTCAACATGTGTTGGCCTAGCAAAATGACCGTAGGATGAATCAAATTCAAACGGATTTGATGGAAAAATGACCTTCCTAAATGAAGGTTGACTTTGATTAGCAGCTCCCTTTCCCTTCACGACTCTCTTTTCAGCAGCCTTACTACTTTCAGCCTTATGACCAATTCCACTACCCTTCGCAGGAGCAGAAAACGTATCAATGAATGGAAGAATAGTCTTAGGCTTGGAGAAGCTTTCTACGAGCTTCCTTTCCGCCTTCAACTTATTTTCTAGTTCACTTATAGTTTTCTCCTTTAAGTTTAACAACTCAGTGGAGCTTTTCAGTTCGTCTTTCAAGAGTTGGATTTCATCTTTGAGGGGAGTTAATTGTTCAATTTCCTCCCTCAAAGCTAATTCCACTGTCTTGAGAGATTCAATTTCTTTTGACTTGGATTTGACGACCTTGCGGCACTTGTCAAATCCTTTCACAAGGGCTTCATACTGAGTTATTAACTTAAAGTCCTCCTCTGAGGAGTAGCCCTCATTTGCTACGGATGCAGTCTCATCTTCAGAAGCAGACAGAGGGGTATGAGAGTTTACCTTCCCCTTATGAGAGGAGTCGCCTGTTTCTTCGTCTAGATGAGCCATTAGCCCAAAGTAGGCTTCTTCATCTGAGCTTGACGCATCAGAGTCACTGTCGCTCAGAGTCTTGGCCTTCTTGGCGAGGAGACTCTTTTCTTTCTTCCTTCCTTTAGAAGATCTCTTTTCTTCCTTCTTTGATCCTTCTTTCTTCTTGTATGGACACTCGGCAATTACGTGTCCTGGCTTATTGCAACAATAACAAATAATGTCAGTAGAATCAAATTTGTTCGGTTTAGATTTATACCTGTCATTATTGTAGTCCTTTTTGTGATGATCCCCATCACGTCTGGATCTTCTGTGATCAAATGCAGTGGATTGCCCTCTCTTCTGCTTTCTTTTATTCAGAAGTCTTTTGAATTGTTTGGAGAGAAGAGAAAATTCTCCATCAGACATCTCTGAACCTGATGGGCTGGCATCAGACTCATCCTCATCAGAAGATGGTCTCCTTACAAGTGGGAGAGCCTTGCACTTCCTTGAGCTTTCAGCTTTTAGGGCAGAGGACTTCTCCCTTCCAGAGGCTCTGACCCCCTCTTCTTCAGCTTTGCGGGAATTCAGCTTCAACTCATGGGACAGGAGCTTACCAAACAACATTTGTGGCTCCGTGGTTCCGAGCTTTCCGAATTCTCTGATGGCTATAACCTTGGTATCCCATTCTTTCGTCAGGGATCTCAAAAATTTGTCATTTAGTTCGCCAGTTGTGAATTCTCTATCATAGTTCCTAAGGCCATTTACGATCTTGAAGAACTTCTCGTAGGTGGCAGAAATGGAGTCTCTTGGATCTTGCTTGAATGCTTCATATTCTTGGTTCAGCAACGATCTTCGGTCATCCCTCACTTCTTCGGTCCCTTCCATCAGAACGACTAGTGAGTCCCACATCTCTTTAGCAGATTTGCAGTGAAGCAGATTTTGCAACATTGAATCATCAACTGCACCTGCTATGATATTTTTTGCTTTCTTGTCTAGGGCCACTAGAGCGATCTCATCTTTGTTCAGTTCCAACATCTTCTTTGGGATCATGATGGTGGAGTTTATTGAAGATGGTTTCATCGGAATATGGGGACCTTCTTCCACGATCTGAAAGATTCTTGGGTCAGCAGCTTCCATGTAGAATCTTACTCTTTCCTTCCACATAGGAAAGTTCTCTTTGGTGCAAACTGGCAACTTGACGGAGTCCTTGGTCTTATCCATTCCAGACATGTTTGCTTTAGCAACTAGATGAGGAGATCTTGTTCAAGGTGTTAGCCTTATAGCGAACAACCTCCCTCTGATACCAATTGAAAGTATCTAGTTGCGGCCTAAATCACCTAGAGGGGGGTGAATAGGTGGATTCTATGCCTTAAAGCGGAATTAAAAAATTAACACAGAAAAGCAAACGAACAACCACAGCACAGACACAAGGATTTTATAGAGGTTCCCCGATGTGGGTAGTCCTCTTTCCCGCCTCGCCTATCTAGCACTACGAGGCTAGATTCGGCTACTTCACCAATCTCAGATTATAACTAATCTTACACCTCGGAGTTAAAACTCCTACAACTCGGAGTGAACAACTCCTACAACTCGGAGTATAACAACTCCTACAACTCGGAGTATAACAACTCCTACAAAAGAAAAGATAGGGAAACAAAATGCTTCTTCTTAACCTCTAAAGAGATTAACTTCAGATCTTGAAAACAGAGTCTTCTTCTCAACCTTGAAAGAAAGCTTGGCACTAGAAAGATGAGAAGAGAGAAGGCTTGGCTAACCAGATCTGAACAGGCCCTTTGACTTGCTAGAAGGAATCTTCAATAAAGAGAGCAGCAAAAAGATCAAAGGCCTTCTTCTGAGAAATCTCTAACCACAATAGAGAAAGAATCTTGTGCAGAAAATGTTAGGTCTCAGAATTCTTGTACAGCAACGAAAAAGGAGATCGACTTGCTGCTTTTTCTTTTCTGAACTGTCGGCTGAAGAAGTTTTCTAGATTGATTCGTAAGATGGATCCATTTGCCCTAAAATAATGACTTATTTATAGGGAGGTCTTCAACGGCTCTTGCGACAAGGAAGGGAGAGGCGACACGTGTACTGGTCATGTCGGCTAACCCTAATTTTGAAAGATGAAACGAGGATTTGAAATCCGTCTGTCCGTCATTCGTCGGGATTCGTCGGGAGAACACGAGAACATCCGACGAATTGACTTAGCTGCAGAGTTTTCCTCAGAGCCTAGACAAGATTGACCTCTGTCAGCATTCGTCGGGATTCGTCGGAATGACCCGAGTCATCTCGACGAATGGACTTGGCTTCAGAAAATTCTTCACAACCCAGCCAAAATGTCCTCTGTCAACATTCGTCGGGATTCGTCGGAATGACCCGAGTCATCTCGACGAATGGACTTGGCTTCAGGAATTTCTTTAACACCCAGCCAAACTGTCCTCTGTCAACATTCGTCGGGATTCGTCGGAATGACCCGAGTCATCTCGACGAATGGACTCAGCAAAAATTTTCTTTTCTTCTGAAACCCTGCTCCACTCCACAACTTTGAACACCTTCTGTTAAGAGTATATGAAGTGCACCCCAAAAGAGAGATTACACATGGACCAACACTTTGTTCTATACAATGAGGGATTACATTGTTTAGAACTGTGTTTGGCGATCCATTGCAACCTGACTTTGGTATGCACTTAGCATTACGACCTGTCATAACACATCTAAACAAAAGTCATCAAATACAAATACAATTCACTTTAGTTTACTAGGGGACATCTTCAAATCAAGGTGATTGTAGACACAATACCCAACAAACATTGTTCATACACCCAAAAGATAAATGAAAACAACACTACAATATAAAGGGGGTTGAGATTACAACCAAAGAACGGAGACTCATCGGAGGTTCATGGCCGGAATCTATGCTTGTCAATCCTTGTCCGAGCTCAGGCTCCAACTGCAGTCCGGGGTCTGGAAGAGCTGTCACCTTCTTCTATTATACCCATCTTCTCCGTCAATCTTCTTTGGCCATGATCTCACTGGAGAACCTCACAAGTGTAGCACGGAATCCCTCAAAATGGAGCATTGGAGGTGCACAAACAATGGAGGAGGCCTAGAGGATCTCCGGGCTCAAGATAGGCGTGAAGATTAGTCCCGGAGTGCCTCCTGGTGGTGGAAGATGATGCAGGGGGCGGAAGAGGCGAACAATGCTCGAAAATGGCGGAGCTGGAATGTCCTCCTGACCTAAAATTGTGCACATCTATTTATAGGCAGAGCAAAAATTAACAGTGCGCATGGTCAGGCGCACGACCAGTGGTCGTGCGCGAAGAAATGCCTCTGATCGTGCGCGAAGAACCTGCAGCATAGTCCTGAACTGCAAAATAGCGCACGGTCAGTGGCGCACGACCAGTGGTCGTGCGCGAAGAAGGTCAGTGATCGTGCGAAGTTCTTTGTTTGGTAAGGGGAATTAACGCACGAATAGTGGTCGTGCGCCTTATCGTGCGCGAAGGAAAGCGCACGATCAGTGGATTTTTAGGCAGAAATTGCCCCCAGTCAAACTCCGAGCACCGCACGACCCTTGAACCTGCATGAAAATATCCAGGACCACTGGACTACAAGGAATCACACCAAAATGGGCTAAAATGTGCACCTCATGTGAGAATTGTGAATAAGTGAAATATAAGCATTAATACACAAAAAGTGAAGTGCAAGTACGTGAAAACTAGCCCAGATGAGTCTTAAAATCACTATATAAATTGGAATCATCAAGAAGCCACCTTCTGTGTTTGATTTGGAAAAACCATCAGAAAGCTCAGCCTCAGAAGATTATGGTATTATAGTTGGAGAAACATCAACTTCAAGGAAAAGGAAAAGAACACAGAACAATAAGTACAAACAAAAGAGGCTGGAGGAAGTTGAGCAAGACCACCAATCTGGCAGATGGAACCCCAATTCTAGTACCCTTATCTCAGAATCTTGGACTGAGTTTGGATATCCTAAGGATGGCTTAGAGAGAGTGTATTATTCTGCTGATTGGAATCTGTACTTGAGAAAGGAGGAGAATAGAAGGAATCACAAGCTGGCTGTCCCTCATGGCCCTCCTCCTTCTCCAAAGAAGATAACCAAGCAAATAAGTTTCTATGAAAGATAGAGAAGGAAAGGAAAATGAAGCAACAACAGGAAATGAAGATCACTTCTCTAGAATGTTTGTCTGGAAAATGATTTGGGCAAATGGCTGTGAAATTTTTTGCTTAAAACATTATCTCTATTTATATAATGTTGGTAGTTGAATCATTTTGTATTGCCTGAGTATCTTTAATTTTGATTTTATTTGTGTTTAGCATTTATCATTGAGGTGAGTTATGAATTTTTCAAATAGGGGGAGATTGTTGGGAACAGTGCCCAGTAATGTTCCTGATTTGAAGAAGTGCTCAGGTCAATGATAAATGCACTATGTATTTGATGGTATGTCCTATTTATGACTGCAGAGTATAGACTGTATGTCCTGTACTTATTTAATCTCTCTAAGTCCAAAATCGTTGAGAAGGACTGGACATATCGTTGATATGATAAACATATCATTGAATAAGTATAAATCTTTCTGGGGAGAAAGTTTAGTCTTATCGTTGAAATAGTCAAGGCTTATCGTCGAGAATGTAAGGCTGTCATTGGAAAGAATGCCTTGCTAAAGTTCTTCAGGTATCTTGAGTTAAATATCTGGCTAAGTTGACGATATCGTCGTAAAGGAGATTTTTCATCGAGAAGACTAAGTTAGAATTTGTGGAGAAAGGTTGCAGCTGAAGTGTTCAGTGTGGTCTGGATGATCTCGACGACATCGATGAGAAGACCTCATGTCAGCAAGATATTCACGACGATATCGATGTGATGACTTCATGTCACCGTGACTACAAGTGTAGCTGAGTTATTCCTTTTTGTCGATATATCTTTCTCTGAAGAAGATTTAAGAAGACTTGAATATTTGTCTACGTCCAAGATGGATCATCGAATATGGCAAGCTCTGTCGTCGAGATGTTGCTCATATTGTTGAGATAGACCGAGATCTTTTGAATTGCGTTGTTTGAATTTAATGTCGTTGTCTGATGGTCCAATTAGCGCATGCTGTTAAGGAATGGGCCTCTTACACTTAAAAACCCTCTGAGTAGACCATTAGAAGGTCCCCCAGTAATATTAAAAGGAATATTGTCTGCCCTAATTTCTAACAGAGATTAATCGAATCAATCGAACAGTAAAAACGTTTGTGTGAAGAAGGAACAATCTCTCGAGAACAATACACTATGATTTATGTTCTCCAAGTCCCAGTCAAGCAATATCGACTGTCAAACTGTGTTCCAGATTGAAGAAAGGATAGAAGAGAAGTCTGTGTTCTGCAAGAAAAGATCTTTATAGTTTTCTCTTCAAGTCCAGAGGTAGTCAACATCTGGCTTCAGAAGAACTCTCCAATATTTTCTCCACTGTGTGAAGTGTTCTTCATTCTTGTACTTTATACATTCTATGTAGGACTTTTATAAGTATGAGTTGTAGGGTTCTGAGAGAACTTGAGGTAGGATCTGAGATAGATCTGAGTTCTAAGTCCTGGTGTGTCTGAGTTGTAGGGTTCCTTGATCCTGAGGTAGGATCCTAGAAGGTTCTGAGTTGTAGGGCATGTAGTGCCTGAGCTGTAAGATCTGTGGAGTAGATCTGAGATTTAGTGAAGTTTGCTGACTCTAGCACACTACTAGATAGGTGTAGAGGGACAATGGACTACTCAAGACACATTGTCTTGAGGAACCACTATAAATCTGGTGTTCTTGTGTTCTGTGCTTTTGTGATTGTCTGTTGTGCTGTGATTTGTTCTAGTTGCTTTTATGCATAAATTTGAAAACAGTCATATCACCTATCCCCCCTCTAGGTGATAGTTCCATATATAAAAATCATGTCCTCAATATCTGCGGGTACTTCTCCTATAGTCAAGAATGTGATAAGGGTCCATACACAAGGGCTACTGTATCTCCATCATCTCTCCTTCTTCAATTGAATGTCGGGACAACTCTATGATTGTGCCCCTACTCTGGGGCCATATTTAGTCAACCGGTCCGCTTGTGAATTCTCCTCTCCTGGCACATGATCTATAGAGAATGATCGGAAGGTGCCAACCAAATCCTTTACCTTAGCAAAGTAGTGCGATAGTATTGGGTCTCTTGCCTCAACTCTCCCCAAACCTGAGAATCAACCACCATAAAGTCTGAGTAAACTGGGACGTCAGGAATCCCCAACTCACGGGTGAGGCGAAGCCCTGTGACCTCAACCTTGTACTCTACCTAATTGTTGGTGACTGGGAAGTGTACATGGATTGCCTACTCTATTACCATTTTCTGGGAGCTGATCAGGACGTCTCCTCTTCCCAAGGAGTTCTTTCCTGATGCTCCATCCACAAACATCTCCCTGGCTACCCATTCAGATGCTTCTATCTTGACCACCTCCATTATATATTCTGCCAAGAAGTCAGCTATGACTTGAGTCTTCATTGCTAGCTGAGGGACGTACATGACATAAAACTCGATATGCTCTACCGACTATTTGGCCAACCTCCTCGAATGCTCCACTCCCTCTAAGATGTTACAGAGGGGGTGATCAATCACCACCCTGATTGAGTGTGCTTGGAATTAAGGTCGAATCTTGCGAGTAGAGACGATCAAGGAGAAATCCAATTTTTCCAAGATAGGGTACCGTTGTTATGCCTTTCATAAGACTCTACTCACATAGTAGATTGGGAGTTATCTCTTACCCTCCTCGCGAACCAGGATTGAACTCACCACCTCAACTCGTACCCCGATGTGAAGGAAAAATCATCATCTTCCCTCGGACCTTGTAACAAATATGCCTGTGTCAGCTAGAGTTTCAAGCTCTGGAAGTCTTCTCGACACTCCGTCCACCATTTAAACTTCTTATTGTCTCATAGGGTATTAAAGAAGGGCGATCACTTCTCTCCAGCCATGGAGAGAAATCTACTTAACCCTGCCAACCTGCCTGTCAAGCGCTAGACTTCCTTCACACTCTCGGGTGCCTCCATCTCTATGATGGCCTTGAATTTGTTCTGGTTTGGCTCCATTCCTGCTGGGGTTAAGAGGTGGCCAAGGAGTTTTCCCTTCCCTGTCCTAAATAAACACTTTGTCGGGTTGAACCTCATTTTGAACCTTTAGAGAGTCATGAAGGTTTCTGCCAAGTCCCGGAGATGTTCCTCCACGCACTTGCTCTTTACCACGAGGTCATCAACGTAAACATCAAGATTTCACCCCTTCTCATCACTGAACAACATATCCATCATTCTCTGGTATGTTACACCCACTTTTTTGAGCCCAAATGGCATAATCTTATTATAGAAACACCCATCATTTGTGAGGAATGATACATTTTTCACGTCGGGGGGGGGGGGGGGGGGGGGGCATGCAGATTTGTTGGTAACCAGAAAAAACATCTACAAAACTCATTACAGGAAAACCAAAGGCTGAGTCTACCAGTTCGTCGATCCAAGGCAAAGGATAATAATCTTTGGGACAAGCTTTATTATGTATTGAAAAATCAGTACACATTATCCACCTCCCGTCTTCTTTCTTCACCATTACAATATTGATGCTCAGTCTGGGTACTAGATCTCTAACACAAACCTTGCGTACAATAACTTCTTCACCTCCTCTCAGATGGGCTCGGCCAGAGTGATAGTTGTTTCCCTCTTCTTCTCTTGTATGGGGTGGACTCACTTGTCTAGGTTGAGGTAGTGGAAAGCAACGTCCACATCGATGTCTGGCATGTCCATGATGCTCCAAGCGAAGATGTCCACGTTCTCCTAGATGCAGAACATGATCTTCTCCTTATATTTCTCCTTCAGCTCCCCGCTGATCTTTATCTTCCCTGACATTCCGCCATCAGTTTGGATCTCTTTCTCCTCCACTTTCTTGTCTTCCTCTAGTGTTATCATCTCCTCCATCATCCTGTGCGCCTCCTCATCCTCCCTCTTCCAGCCAATGGTATTGACAACTATGAGGTAGCACTACCTCGCCACCCTTAGGTCGCTCCTGATTCTGATCTGCAACCCTTTGTGGTTATACTTCAAGCACTAGTGGTAGGACGAGGGCACTTGTTGGTGTTGATGAGTGGCATGCCGAAGATGGCATTGCAGTTGCTCGGGCTGTTGACTATGATGAACCAACAGCTCCTCGTCGTTCCTCCCAACGTCATGACTAACTCCACTCCTCCTTCTATCTCATTTTGTTCCCTTGAAAAGCCAAAGAGGGGCCCCTCTATGGTGGTCACCCTATTCTCTTCCAACTTCATCGCGTCGAACGCCTGGATACGGGAGACCATGAGGATACGGGAGACCATGTAGCTCTCTACCGCGTCCTGGATCACCATCGCGTCATGGAAGGGGTTTTCATTCTCTAGCATGTCCTCCTCTAAGAAGGTGATCTCTCCCATCGAGGGAGGGTTTTGGGAAGTCGAGGCTATGCTCTGATGATACACTGTGTGGAGGCTCCACTTCTGGGTTGTTTCCAGCTCCACTCCCCCGTGGATGAGTCCAATTCTTCCGTGACCACCTAGGTTCGTCGATCTTCGCACCTTCTTGGGGAGGGTTCTCCTCCCCCCATTCCTCACCACTTCTCATCCTCCTTGCTCTTCCTTCCCTTCTTGGGCTCTTCCTCAAACTTCTCTTCTTAGCTCCAAGAATTATTGACACGTTGTCGTGTGGCCTTGCACATGGTGGAAGTCACAGTAAGGCATTCCTTTCTATTCTGTTTGAGCTTGTGTTCCACTTCTCTTAGTTTGATAAATAACAAATCACACTATGTATTTGATCTTGCTTGTGTTTATAGTGTGCAGGTACTATAGTTATATAACCCTATGAACATGATGCTAATTGATGACGACTCTCTGAAAAGAGAGCTAATGCCCCGCATTAGTAGTTAACGCCCCGCATTAAATTTCGTCAAGAAGGATCTGTCGAGATGAAATGCCGTCGAGAAGGAATCCGTCGAGAAGCCAGAGACAACGCCAGCGTTGACTCTTAACGCCCGCGTTGAGTCACGATATGCAACGATCCCGACGGTTTGCATGATCTCAGCAACTGCCGTACACGATGCTTAACGCTGGCATTAACTCTTAAGGCATTAGCTCCCGTGTCTATTTAAAGACCTGATTTCGTTTGCTCAAGAGAGATGTATTTAAGCCTTCATTTCAGAGATCTGAGAGAGCATTTCATTCCGAATTCAGAGAGAACTCCCAACACCACCATTAAGGAACAAGAGTGAGAAGGAGATTTTCAACGGTGCAATTTGAAGAAGGACGCTCGCTTCAACTCCGATGATGATCATAGCGTGTCTTCAACATCTCCTTCAGTGCTCTTCAATATATGGAGTCTTTTGTTCTGATTTTTTCTTTATCTTTTCATATTTTCTTGTAACTGTAGTGAATTCGCCGCCTTGCGTGTGGCGACTAGGCCTTGCGAGGTTTAGGGAGAAATTCGCCGCCTTGTGTGTGGAGACTAGGTCAAGATTAGATCTAGGAGGTGGCTATAGGCCTTATCTGGGGATAGATATGCTATAGCCAACCGGTCCTTGGGAGAAGGACCGGTGAAGGAACAAAAAAGTGATTTTTATCTTGTCGCCTTTATTTCAAGCGTTATTGAAATTATATATTTTGTAATCATTTTCTTGAAATAAATAAAATTCATTTTATTATCTCTGATTGTCTGAAAGTTTATTTTACTTAAGATTGTGCAAGTAAAATCACTTTGAATATTTCTGCAAAAATATTTTCTGGAGAGATAATGCCCGACGTTAACTATATAACGTCAGGCATTAACTACAGAGCCAAAAAGTTTTTCTGTTTTTATAAAATCTGTCAGTTTACCTTAAAAACAGTAAACCCCTTATTCACCCCCCCTCTAAGGGCGCCATCAGATCCAACACTTGGTATCAGAGCAAGGTTATTCCAAAACGGTTTCACAACCGGGAATAATGGTGCATCATGATCATGCTTTCATTGAGGGTCAAGGAATTAGTAGACCTCCACTATTTACCGGGACTGATTATAACTATTGGAAAACAAGAATGCATTGTTTCTTAATTGCTTTAGATAATGATGTGTGGGGTATGGTAGAACAAAGTTACTCTCCAACAATAATTGTTGTTGGAGAAATTACTATGGAAAAACCAAGAGATAGATGGGATGATAATGACAAGTTAAGATGCAAAAATAACGCTAAAGCTATGAATGCTTTATTTTGTGCTTGGAATGAATGGAATTTAATGGAACTTGTGCTTGCGAATCTGCTTATGATATATGGAATTTATTAGAACTCACTCATGAAGGTACTTCGCAGGTCAAGGATTCAAAGCTTTTCCAACTTGAATCCGAATACGAGAAATTCTGGATGGAGGCAGATGAAGACATTGATTCAATGTACACAAGATTTTCCAAGATCGTCAACCACTCAAAAGTACTTGGAAAAGTGTTCTCCAATGACGACTTGGGGAGAAAAATTCTATGGTCTCTCCCTCCAAAGTTCAATACAAAGGTGACAGCTATCTCAGAGTCGCACGATTTAAAGAAACTCCAAATTGAGAGCCGCATTGAGAACCTCAAGACCCATGAGGTTGAACTCAAGATTCAACAACAAGAGTACAACTTGGAGCCAAAGAAGAAGGCCTTAGCATTGAAGTCAAAGAAGGAGATTGATAGAGAAGATGATGAAGAGGATGAGGAGAGCCTCTTTGTGAAGAAGTTCAAAAGGTTTATGAAGAATCCGGAAAGGAGAAACGCCTTTCGGAAATACTTCATCAAGAAGGGATCTTCATCGAAGAAAGGAAGAAGTAGCGATGAGACGATGATGAGCGACCACCACCGGAGTGCTATCATTGTAGAAAGACCAGACACATCCGGAGCCAGTGCCCGAAATATCTGAAAGAGCGAAAATAAAAGCGGCACATGGGAAAAGAGAAGAAGAAGGTCCTAAAAGCGACTACATGGGATGACTCCTCCTCCGAGGATTCAAGCGGCTCATCCACTAGCGATGAAGAAGAGGCAAATATGTGCCTTATGGGAAAAAGTAACAAGATATTTGAGGATGAAAGCAGTGTCCAAGCGACACTAAGGTAACTCTCCCTACTACTTATGATGATTTATATATTGAATATTTACAAACATGCAAATTTTTTGATAAAAGTTTATAAGATATTGATCTTCTAAATTCTGAAAATAATCTTTTATTAAAAGAAAACAAAAAATTATCTAAACAATTAGGGAAAGAAAAAGTATCTTGCCAAGAGTGCAATCACTCCTTGGCAAGAGTTAAAGAACTTGAAGAATCTCTTTTTAAATCCCAATCCAATATTGAAATTCTTACTAAGGAGAAGGGGGATTTAGAAAGAACTTTAAAACCCTCTCTTTCTCAAATAGAGGGAGGTAAGAAGAGTTTTGCGAATCAGTGTGTTATGTTGGTAATGGAAAACACCACTCTCAAAGCTCATATTCATGATTTAAATATAGTTATTAAGAAGTTTGGAGTTGGGCAAAGATCTCTGGACATGATCTTGGCTAAACAATGCCAAGGAAGTGCTAAATATGGCCTTGGATATGGCTCTGGAAGCTATCACCAGACGTTAACTCCTAATGCCTGCGTTAGCTATAATTCCAGAAACATAATTCTGTTAATAATAAATTCAAAAATTCAAATGTTACCTCATTTTCCAGCAAGAGTTTATCCAAATCTTCAAAAAGGGTCTCATCCCTTTTTATATCGTGTGTCAAATGTCATTTATTTGGACACACCTCAAACTATTGTAAGAAAAAGGGCGGTAGTGCTATAAAGAAAATCTGGGTGCCTAAGGTTTCCACCTATTCTATGGGAGGAACCCTTTGGGTATCCGGATCTTTACTCTCAATACCTTTTTAGGTATGTTGGCAGGCTAGGGACAAAAAGGACATGTGGTATTTGGACTCGGGATGCTCTAAACACTTGACGGGAAATAAAGCAAAGTTCCTTAGCCTTGAGATGAAGAAAGGAGGGATGGTGACATTTGGTGACAACGGAAAAGGAAGGATCATGGGCATCGGCACAGTGGGTAATGATTCTTTTTCAATCTCAAATGTTTTATTTGTAGATGGCTTAAAACATAATTTAATTTCAATTAGTCAATTATGTGATATAGGCTTAAATGTATTATTTGAATCATCTACAAATCTTTGCAAAATTATAAATTCTAAAACAAATGATGTCGTACTCACCGCACCTAGGATGAATAATGTTTATATGACTGCCTTTAATGATCTTTCAAATTCTTCTTTAAAATGCTTTATTTCTAAAAAAAGATGAATTAGAACTTTGGCATAGGCGCCTTGGTCACTCTAGCACCAAGCTTATTTTGAAATTATCAAAAGATAAATTAATTAAAGGTTTACCTATGCTTAATGGTAATTTATCTTCTCTTTGTACACCATGCCAAAAAGGAAAGTTTTCAAAAAATTCTTTTAAAAGAAAAAATGTAATTTCTACTACTAGAACACTTCAATTAATTCATATGGATTTATTTAGGCCGGTAAGCACTTCAAGTCTAGGAGGTAGAAAATATACTTTTGTAATAATTGATGATTACTCTAGATTTTGTTGAACTTTATTCCTATCTTCCAAATTCGATGCATTTCTTGAAATTACTAAACTATGTATTCGTATTCAAAATGAACTTGATTTAAAAATTAAATGCATACATTCGGATCATGGAGGTGAATTTGAAAATGATAAATTTTCTTCTTTTGTGATGATTTAGGAATTAAACCTGAATTTTCTGCTCCTCGCACCCCACAACAAAATGATGTAGTGGAGAGGAAAAATAGAACCCTTCAAGAGCTAGCACGCACTATGCTTTGTGAATATGGGTTGCCTAAATCTTTTTGGGCCGAAGCGGTTAATACTTCTTGTTATATTATTAATCGTGTCATGCTTCATCCCATTTTAAAATTGACACCTTATGAGCTTTACTTTAAAAGAAAACCTAATGTATCTTATTTTCATTGTTGAAACCGATTTCTCGGTCTCTTGTGGAGCTCGGGGCCCTCACCGAAATGAGGGGCAGCTAGCCCTTACCGGTCCCTCGGAAGAGGTAAGGCCGACAATTCGAGCAAAGAACAAAGACCCTAGTCTCAGCGAGGAGGTCCCTCCACTAACCCGGAAGATCGTTGAGCGCTTCCCCTCCCAAGCCAAAGCTAAGACTCGGGCACCTTGGAGAGCTAGAGAGCCCAAACCAAAGCGACCTAGGGAGAGGAGAGCTCAAAGATAATGAACCGGTCTTTTTCCAAGGTGCCCTTTAAGGTCTATTTATAGATTTTGGTTTTGTGGTCTGTCAATAGCCAACTCCCGCTATCCATTCTTACTATCCGCACCCCAAATTGGTCTGCTAACAGCCAAACTCCGCTATCCGGAGGGACTAACTGCAGACCAGCAGAGGTTTTCTAGTAAAAGACCACCCCAGTTA
Source organism: Dactylorhiza incarnata (assembly GCA_033032865.1). Taxonomy (NCBI): domain Eukaryota; kingdom Viridiplantae; phylum Streptophyta; class Magnoliopsida; order Asparagales; family Orchidaceae; genus Dactylorhiza; species Dactylorhiza incarnata. Next base: position 7,795,518 of record JAWHQI010000086.1, read on the forward strand.
CCAGCGAGCTCGAGACCCTCGACCTGTTCAGCGAACACGAGGTTCGCCAAGGCCACCTAGCGAACTCCTTCGGCTGGCTGGCTCGCCTCTTCCCGGGTTCGCCCCTATCTGGACTCGCCCTCGGTCGCCTGGCGAACTCCTTCGGCCGGCTGGCCCGCCTGCCTCTACGGCTCGCCCGCTGAAACACTCCTTAGCGGGTCGAGCTCGCCAAAATGGCTAATTGTACCCCAGAAATGGCTATTTGCACCCCAAGGGCCCGGGCCTGCCTAGCGAATTCCTCCGACCGGCTGGCTCGCCTCTTCCCGGGCTCGGCCCTACCTGGGCTCGCCCATCCTGGCTTGCTCTCCTGGTCGTGCGAACTTGGAACCCCCTTCCTGGCGAACATCGGGGTTCCGACCTGCTGGCTCGCCTCTTCCCGGGCTCGGCCCTACCTGGGCTCGCCCATCCTGGCTTGCTCTCCTGGTCGTGCGAACTTGGAACCCCCTTCCTGGCGAACATCGGGGTTCCGACCTGCTGGCTCGCCTCTTCCCGGGCTCGGCCCTACCTGGGCTTGCCCATCCTGGCTTGCTCTCCTGGTCATGCGAACTTGGAACCCCCTTCCTGGCGAACATCGGGGTTGTACACAATCCCCGCTCTTCGCGAGGTTGTCTTGAGCTCGCGAAGAAACATCCAACCCCTGGTGTTCGCCGATTCGGCTGACGTGGCGGGAATCTTGTGGTGGGTCCCACGCCCAAAGCTATAAATATCGTCCGCCGTGGCTAGTGATCAAGCTTTTTCTTTCCCATCTTCCTCGCAGAAAACAACTTCTCAGAATGTCCTCCAAGCTGAGTGCGCGAGATCGACTGAAGGCTTCAAGAGAGATGGCGAAGGCCCAGGTCGCCGAGCGCAACGCCTGGATGTTCAACTCGGCCACATCCCCTTCCCCACAGTCTAAGAAGGCCAAGACAGTTTGGAGGTTGCAGGGGGAGGACGTGTCGTCGCCTCCTGCCTCGCCCCCGCCGCCGGATACCGGGCTCGCACAACAGGTATTCTTCGTCTAGACTTTTTACATCGACTACCCATTTACACCTTTTCCTCTCGCAGAACCCTCCACCCGAGGAATGTATGGCGGGCCTCACGCTGACCTCTTCTCACCCTCCGTCCCCCGCAAGGTTGGGATCGCTAGATGCTGGGACCGGGACTTCGACTCAGCAGGCGCCGACCTCGCAACCTCGTAAGTCATACGTATCCTCCCTTATCTCCGCCTAAGTCCATGTGATATCCACACGTTTGTGGCCTATGCAGATACCCCACCTCCGAGCCCCAAGGAGAAAGTCTCCACACCGGTGTACTCGACGATCCCGCCTAAGGTTAACGTGGCGACCCCTGGCTTCGGCCTGATGGGCAGGCGAAGTCCAGGCGGCTCGCTTCTCGATGCCGCCCAAGTCGCGGAGAGAGTGGTGTACCCTCCTGGTCTGGGGAAACCCCACGTCCCGGGGTTCCGCGAAAACTTCCAGGGTTGGCCGGAGTCTTCGCGCAAGCCCCGTCACGAGTCCCCCTTCTCGCCAGGTTAGCATGTTTCCGCGAGCTCCCACCTCTTGCTCGTCCCCTGATCCTACTAACTCTTCCTTCGCTGAAATCTTAGGAGCCACCCCTGAGTCAGAGCACGGGAGGATGGAGATGTCACCACCGCCTTCGCCTAGCCAGATTGAAGACTTCTTGGGTGACCCGGGCGACCCCGTGCGGATGAAGAGTCAGGTGTCCGAGGTGCTTCAGAAGCATGGCATGATGTTACGCAAGTTGGAGGAGCGGTATGACGCGGACCGGGCTGCCTTTGACGAGAGATTCGCCGTGATGGAGGACGCGAATGTGCGCTTGATCGCCGAGGCGGAGCCGGTGACTCGCGCAGATGTTACCTCGCCCGGCGTGCACATCTCGCGGGGCGAGGATCAAGCACACCTAATCCTGCGCGAGTTTAAAGCGCTTCGCGAATACCATTATCCGAGAGTGCCGCCGCGTGCGGGGAAGCGGGGTCGGGGTCGCTGGAAATGGCTTCCTTACCCCTGAGGCTGCCGCGGGTTTAATTCTACTATCCTTTTGCTTTTATTTCTTTCATGACGTCTGTTGAACAATATCTGGTGTGGTAATGCTCACGAGTCCGTCGTGACTCGCCTTTTATCGTTTTTTCTTTTTATTATTATTATTATTTTTCTCTATTTCTGTGGTGTGCATGTGGTTTATTCAGTTCGTTCGCTGTGTTTGATATGATCGCCCTCGCAGAGCGTTTGCGAGCTTCGATGCAACGCTATGCCCGGACCCCCTTTTCTTCGCGGGCCGGCCTTGGGCGGGACTCAATTACCGCGCGGCGGCGAGCCCTGGCTCGCAAGACTGCAGTCCCTTTGAGCAGAAATCTACTTTATTTTAGCTATCCGCACTCCCGACGCTTCGATTCCCGTGCCCACCCGAATTTCCTATAAATAGTTCGGATTCACTTTCCTACCCGTCGCATTTATTTCTCAAGTCCTCTCGCGCCTACGCTCATCTCTGTTCTCGCAAGATCGTGCTCGCGTTCGCTGCTTGTAAGTTGCCTATTCCTGACTCGATGCGAACGAATCAGCTAATGGGAGCGGATGGCGAGAGCGAGGGGCGGTCAAAATGCGCCTCAGCGTTTCAAGCCCACGAGTTCTACTGCGCGAACATCACAGCCGAGGAGTATAAACACGCTGTGGACCGCTATCTCCCGAAGGGTTATTCGGCTCGTTGTCCGAGCGAGAGATCTACATTGAACGAGACCGAGGCTGACGAGCTCGCGATCCCCATCGCGCACTTCGAGAATGGGTTGCGACTCCCTTTGTGGCCTGAAATTCGTCAGGTACTTCGCCTAGCCGTCTCGCTGCTTCGTTCCCGTTATCGCAACTTTCTCATTGTTCTTTGTAGGTGTTGCGGTATTATGGGGTGTTACCGAGCCAGTTGACCCCAAATGCGATCGCGGATATTGTCGCGTTCGCCAGTTACCCGCGGGAGGAGAGAATCGAGTTCAGCCTCCTCGTTTTCCGCAAGGTATTTTCCTTCCGCGCCTTCCGAGATGGGACCACCTATTTCGCGAGTCAGCACGTCACCGTCTGCGAGACGGTGAACAAGAGTCACTATTGGACCCAGAAGTTTCTCCTGGTGAAGGGACCTTTCGGCAATCTCCACTTCGCCCCCCTCCAGCGGGATGACGCCACTTACCGCCCTCCGAGCTCGTTGAGCGGTGCCGACGCCAAACTTCTCCAATACCTCTCCGGCAAGAACTTTGAAGTTGCCTATCTGCGGCGCAATGTCGACTCGCTACTCGCCGTTCCTCAAGAGGAAGGTAGGGCTCGCTCTCGCCCCACTCTCCTTTCCTTTCTTCGTTGTATAACGCTCTTACTTTACAGGCGAGCGCGAGATCCCTGTTAATCCTCCGCACGCACAAGGCATCACTCTCACGGCGGACACTCTCGCTACCGCGGCGGCAGAGGCTTGCCGCGATCTTCCCGCCGCGGGTCCGGCAAGAAGCGGCCCCCTTCTGCGAGTCAGCCGGGTTCGCGGTCCTCCTCCAAGAAGTTGAAGGGAAAAACCCTCGCTGCTAAGGATAGGAGCACGGTCGTCTATCTAAGCAAGACCGACGGCTCGCCCCCTTCCCCTGCGGAAAAGCCTGACCCTCCGGCGGACCAGGGTGCTGGGAGTTCTTCCGTGACCCCCCAACCCAAAGGCCACAGGAACTTCGGTCTGGGCGAGAAAGTTTCTAACATCCTCGGCGAACCCCTGCTCGCTTGGGATCCCAATGCCAACCGGATTTCCTGCTCCACCCTTCACCCCTCCTGGGTGGAGCTCGGTAAGGCCGGGGAGGAGGCGTTCTCTATCTCCTTCGGCTTATATGGCCGCGAGGACGTCGTTGCTTATAAAGATATGGGGCCACGGCAACTGGTCTATGAAGAAATGCGAGCCCAGTTCCGCTCGACGGAACTCGCGCATATGGCGGGGCGCCGCTATCTGCAGGCGGATAGGGATATCCGCGCGTACAGGGAGGAGCTTAAGAGAGCTCGCGAAGAGATCAAGGGCCTTAAGGAGAGGGAGGAGGTGACGGAAAGCCTTCTCGCCGGGATGTAGGGCAAGATGGTAAGTGACCCTTGGGTCTCTTTTCTTCGCCGTTTGCGACCTCTAGCCTTCTCTTAACTCATTTGATGCTCAGGATGCCGACGTAGCAACCAAGCTTCTCGCTCGCAACGGTGAGCTGGAGTTGGAGAATACTATGCTGAAGACCCGGGTGGACGAGCTGGTCCGCAGCGTGCTACCTCCTTCTCCTGGGCGAGCCGGTTCTCAACAGAGGGCTGCCGAAGGCGAGGAACAGAGGCGGCGAGATGCGCAGGAGGTCGCCAATCTCGTCTTCACAACCCTTAAGAATGCGAGTCTACTCGCGGAAGACGCGATGGAATTTACAGCCGAAGACGTCTGCCCGGACCTCTTCGACTTGGCGTCGTGGTTGGGGGCCCATAAGAACGGCGAGGGCCCCCCAGAATGAACCCCTTTAGCTTCTCCTCCTCTCGAATGTACATTATTCTTTTTGGGCTGGCGAGATCGCCGCCGAACATAGAAGAATCTTGAGTAATGCTAGTTATAATTTTTCGTTGGTGTTTATGTGCATGCTCGCGTCTCTTTGTTCTCTCTCTCGCGTTTGATCTCTTTCTTCTGCTCATGACTAGTTAAGCGGCAGTGCTTCCGGAGGGCTCGCGAATGCGTGTGTCTGGGCTCGCCTCGCCGGGGTTCTCTTCTTATGGGTCTCGCGAGCCCGGGCAGTCATCGCCCGCGGGTATTGCCCGACGAACTCGACCTTGGCGAGCTGAGGCATTGGCATCCTGCGAACCAAAACCCCCTGACTCTAGTGTCTCGACCCGTTACCTCAGGCCTTACCTGCCTCAATCCTTTCAATTTTGCGAACCAGACCCTTCTGGCTCTACCACTTCAATCTGTTATCTTAGCCCTTGACCCTTATTACTAGCCTTTCCAGAGACCAACCTGGACCCCCCGTCCAGATGAGAGCCCGGGAACGGAATCGATCTGGGGCACTCCATCACCAATATATCCAACCTTGCCAGCCTCTCCAGAGATCAACCAGAACCCCCCGTCTAGGTGAGAGCCCGGGAGCGGAATCGATCTGGGGCATTCCAGCACCAATATGTCCAACCTTGCCAGCCTCTCCAGAGATCAACCAAAACCCCCCATCTAGGTGAGAGCCCGGGAGCGGAATCGATCTGGGGCATTCCAGCACCAATATGTCCAACCTTGCCAGCCTCTCTAGAGATCAACCAGAACCCCCCGTCTAGGTGAGAGCTCGGGAGCGGAATTGATCTGGGGCATTCCAGCACCAATATGTCCAACCTTGCCAGCCTCTCCAGAGATCAACCAGAACCCCCCGTCTAGGTGAGAGCCCGGGAGCGGAATCGATCTGGGGCATTCCAGCACCAATATGTCCAACCTTGCCAGCCTCTCCAGAGATCAACCAGAACCCCCCGTCTAGGTGAGAGCCCGGGAGCGGAATCGATTTGGGGCATTCCAGCACCAATATGTCCAACCTTGCCAGCCTCTCCAGAGATCAACCAGAACCCCCCGTCTAGGTGAGAGCCTGGGAGCGGAATCAATCTGGGGCATTCCAGCACCAATATGTCCAACCTTGCCAGCCTCTCCAGAGATCAACCAGAACCCCCCGTCTAGGTGAGAGCCCGGGAGCGGAATCGATCTGGGGCATTCCAGCACCAATATGTCCAACCTTGCCAGCCTCTACAGAGATCAACCAGAACCCCCCGTCTAGGTGAGAGCCCGGGAGCGGAATCGATCTGGGGCATTCCAGCACCAATATGTCCAACCTGTTGCGGCCCCAGTACAGCAGTAGTTATAAGCATTATATACGAAAAAGGAAGAGTAAGCCATTTATTAAATAACATGACAAAGCGTTCAAGGGTAGAATCGTTTCAAGTCATCCCCACTCCGGGCTCGGTCGAGAGGTACCCCTTCCACATCCTGGAGGTGATACCCTCCCGACTTGAGCACCTCGCTTACAATATATGGGCCTTCCCAGTTGGGGTTAAGCTTACCCACTGTGGCCCCTCTGCCGGCCGCATCGACCTTCTTCAGGACTAGGTCCCCTTTCTGAAAGTGCTTGATCCGGATATGTTTGTCGAAATATCGAGCCATCCGCCGTTTGACCTCTTCCTGTCTGATGGTGGCCAAGTCCCGGAGTTCTTCCACAAGGTCCAAAGACAGCTTCTGCTCTGCGTTGTTGCCCTCTAGCCACCCTTCATCCCCCTCGCTTGCAGCGATCACCCGGGGGGTCTTCACCTCAAACTCTATGGGGAGGACGGCCTCGGAACCGTGAGAGAGCTTGAATGGAGTCTCCCCGGTGGCGGTATTCGGAGTAGTCCTCATTGCCCAGAGGACGGAGGGTAGCTGTTCCACCCAGTTTCCTCGAAGGTTCTCCACTTTCTTTTTTAGTAGGTTGACGATTATTTTATTCGCCGCCTCCACCTGCCCATTGCTCCTCGGGTGATGGACCGATGCGAACCTGAGATCAATGCCGAGCTGAGTGCAAAAGCCGACAAACTCTTCACTCGCAAACTGCGGCCCATTGTCCGTCACTATAGCTAGAGGGAGTCCATGCCTGTAAATTATTTCTCCCCACACAAAATTCCTTACGACCTGAGAGGTTACCTTAGCAAGTGCTTTCACCTCTACCCACTTGGAGAAGTAGTCGATCATGACCAGCAAGAACTTCCTCTGGCCGCTGGCTTGGGGAAAGGCGCCGACCAGGTCCAACCCCCATATGGCAAAGGGCCAGGGGGCCCCTGATGGTCCAGAGCCTTTGAGCGGGGAGGAGTTGGAGCAGAGCGTAGAGCTGGCACTTCGGACACTTTCTTGCGAACTCTGCCGCATCCTTGCTGAGAGTGGGCCAGAAGTAGCCTTGCCTCAACACCCTCCCTTCCAGGGTCCGACTCCCGGAGTGACTGCCGCACTCCCCGGAGTGGATTTCTTCCAGCACTCTCGGGACCTCCTCTTCGGAGACACAACGGGCCAGGAGTCCCGAGAGGGTCTTTCTATATAGCCCCCCTGCATGCAAAGAGTAATAGGCGGACTTATACCTGAAGCGTCTCTTGTCCGCATCCTCTCCAAGGAACTGCCCGGAGGATAGGAAGGTGATGAACGGATCCATCCATGAGGCTTGTTGATCCACTTCCATCAATTCTCCTTCCTCGATGGAGGGCCGGAAGAATTCCGAAGTCGTTCCCCCCGCTCGGGGACCGAACTTGGCTAGGAGGTCCGCCTGGGTGCTCTCCTCCCTCGGCACGTGCTTGATTGAGAAGGTGCGGAACTGCCCGATGACCCCCTTAATCTTTTCCAAGTATAGTAGGAGGGTTGGGTCCTTCGCTTCAAACTCTCCTTTGATCTGGCGTACTACCACCATGGAGTCCGTGGAGACCTCCACGTCCTGCACACCCAGTTCTCGGGCCAGCCGAAGGCCCGCTATCACTGCTTCGTACTCAGCCTGGTTGTTGGTGATTGGGAAATGGATGTTTAAGGCTTGCTCAATTCGAGTCCCCTGAGGACTCACCAGGACTATTCCCCCTCCATAGGAGTATTTTCCCGACGCTCCGTCCACCAACATCTTCCATGCTTCTGGGGGAAGTGGCTCGTGCTCTCCCACTTCGGCCGCATAGTCGGCCATGAAGTCTGCCACCGCTTGAGCCCTGATGGATGTCCTGGGTACGAACGCGATATTGAATTCGCTTAACTCTACGGACCACTTTGCCAACCTTCCTGAGTGCTCCACCCCTTCCATGATTTTGCGGAGCGGGTGGTCCGTCACTACCTTAATTGAATGGGCTTGAAAGTAAGGTCGGAGCCTCCGGGCTAACACCACTAATGCGAAGGCCAACTTTTCCAAATTCGGGTACCGGAGCTCTGCCTTCTTCAGCACTCGACTGACGTAGTAGATAGGGAACTGTTTCTTCCCTTCCTCCCGGATTAGCACGGAGCTTACCGCTTCGGACCCTACCCCCAGGTACAGGGAGAGGTCTTCTCCTGGCCTCGGTCCCTGGAGCACAGGGGTTTGGGTGAGCTGTTCTTTCAGAGCCTGGAAGGCCTTCTCGCACTCCGAGGTCCATTCAAACTTCTTGTTTCCCCGTAGTACTTTGAAAAAAGGTGCACACTTTTCCCCCGCCTTGGAGAGGAATCTGCTGAGCCCAGCCAATTTCCCGGTAAGGCTCTGAACCTCCTTCGGATTTCTCGGCGACTCCAACTCCATCACCGCAATAACTTTGTCCGGGTTGGGCTCCACTCCTGTGGGGGTGAGCAAATGGCCCAGGAACTTCCCTCGGCTCGCCCCGAAGACACACTTCAAGGGATTGAGCTTCATCTTGTAGCGTCGCAGGGTCCCAAATGTCTCTTCGAGGTCTCGGAGGTGAGTCTCGAGGTCTCGGCTCTTAACCATGAGGTCGTCGACATAGACTTCTAAATTTCTTCCTTTCTGCTCGCGGAAGACCCTATCCATTATCCTTTGGTACGTATCCCCTGCGTTCTTGAGTCCAAAGGGCATCATCTTGTAGCAATAACATCCATCCCCCGTGATGAAGGAAACATCCTTGATGTCCGGGGGATGCATGCGGATTTGATGGTAACCTGAAAAAGCATCTAAGAAAGACATTACAGAAAAACCAATGGCTGAGTCAACCAGCGCGTCGATCCTGGGCAGGGGGTAGCAATCCTTCGGGCATGATTTATTAAGAAGCGAAAAGTCGATACACATAAGCCACTTACCTCCTCCCTTCTTTACCATAACGACGTTGGAGACCCAGCCTGGATACTGGATCTCCGATACAAACCCGGCCTGCAGGAGTTTGCCCACCTCTTCGCGGATGGGTCCTTCTAGCTTGTCTGCGACGGCCCTCCTCTTCTGGCGGATGGGGCGGGCACCGGGGTAGAGGTTGAGGCGATGGCACGCCACATCCACGTCGATCCCGGGCATTTCCGCGGTGCTCCAAGCGAAGACGTCCACGTTCTTTTGTATGCAAGCCAGAATCTCCGCTTGATCTCCTGGGCTGAGCTCTCCGCTGACCCGGACCTTTTCCACCACCCCCAGCCGGGTGGTGACCTCGAGCTCCACAACCTCGTCCACCGTCTCCAACCGGGACTGCTCTCCCCAAGCCCTTTCCTCTTCGGTACAAGTGGGAGCCCGGGTCTCCTCCTCAACTTCCTTTTCTACCGCCATCAGCTCTTCCGCCCTTCCCTTCTGGGCCTTCTCTTCTTCTTCCTTCCCTTCCGCCCGGGGTACCTCAGCTACCCCTTCCTGGGCATGAACTTCATCTCCCTCCCTCTTCTCCTCGGCTACCCCCGAACCTCCGGCTTCGGCCTCCCCCATCATCTTATCCCACTCCTCAGCTTCTCCCATCCAGGAGATGGTGTTGACAGCCGTTACGTAGCACTGTCTTGCCACCTTGGGATCCCCCCTGATCCTCACCTGGACCCCTCCGTCGTTGAACTTGAGGCATTGATGAAAAGTGGAAGGGACACAGCGGAACGCGCTGATGAGTGGCCGTCCGAAGATGGCGCTGTAACTGCTCGGGGCGTCCACTATGACAAAACGACAGTTATGGGACTGCCCACCCAGGGTCACATGAAGCCCTACTCCAACTTCTACTTCCTTCCTCTCCCCCGAAAATCCGAACAGAGGGCCATCTGAGGCCAACACTGATAAGTAGTATTTTTATAACTTTTTAATAGAAAATTTTGTAAATATTTAATATGAATTTTCCTTTTTATGTCAATTTTAGGTTATAAGTAGTTCTTTTTGTAATTTTGATTCTAACTTAGCTTAATTTCAAATTTTGCAGAATTTTGGGACAAATCGGGAAAAATGGCATGTCACGCCCTCGGTCACGCCCGTGACCAAGGGCGTGTAACCTGAAGATCAGTCCAGAATCGATACCGCGCTGTTTGAACCAGTCCACACCAAGTCACGCCCCAGGTCATGCCCGTGACCCAAAGTCACGCCCGTGACCGGGGGCGTGTAATCTTAGAATCTTCCACGTAGAGCCGTCGTCGAGACATAGAGCTGCAGTCGAGAAGTCAACTTGAGTCACGCCCGTGACCCACATGTCACGGCTGTGACTTGCCCGCGTGATCTCTGCTTCGCCGCCACGCCAAATTCCAGCCCACGCCGCATTTAATGCAGCCGTCCAAAGTCACGACCGTGACCCGACATGTCACGCCCGTGACATGTCATTTCTCGCCGCGCCGTCCAGAAAGCCCACGCCGCTGTCGGATCCGATGTGAATAGTGCAGTCACGCCCTTGGTCACGCCCGTGACCAAGGGCGTGTAATCTGAAATTTTTTCCTATAAATTCAGAGGTTCTCCTTGAGTCCAGGGTTCAGAATTTTGGAGTGGGGGAGGTGCTGTTGGAGCCAATCTTGAGTATTTTTCCACTTCCATGTTCATGTTCATGTTTCTTTCTTTTCATGTTCTCTTCTTTTTCCCATGCAATGTACTAGCTTTCTTTTAATGCAATAGCCTAGTTTAAGTTTGTAACTTTGTTTTTCCTAAGCTTGCAATCTCTTCTCTTAAGACTTGTAATAGTTTTCATTCAAATAAAAATTAGTTGTTCTCTTTATTTTGTCTCCTCCTTAGTTAAATTTTCTTATTATGCATTTTTATTTTTCTTCCTCTTTCCCCTCCACCATGATTAACTAATCCTCATTAGTACTCGATCAAAATGATCCGAGGATGAGTTAGGCAAGTTATGATTTTCTAAAGTTTTCTTTTTCCGTTTTTATAAACACTTGAATTACCCTTGATTTTTAATTAGTGAGGCCATATTTTCGATATATGGTTTTCTATTATGTTTTCATACTTAGTTAGCCGAGAGGCTCAAAGTATGAATCGATCACTCAAGGGTAAAGAGAGTTGCACGCACCCCTCGAGAGAGGATGACGTAAATCTCCCGGATTGGAGTCAAATCCAATAGTGGGGTTCACTTCGTAAAGCAAGTTTTAGGTAATCGATTATAGGACGAGAGTCCGGTTGATTTTTCCTAAACTTAGTTGGGCATTAACCTCGAGAGAGGCATGTTCGAGCTTCGGGAACCTCCACGGTCAAGTAGTTCAATTTAAACGGAATTAGATTTAATCTCTTTTCACTTGTCTTTTCTCACTCCAATGTGACTTTTGATTGAGTACTAGCCTCTTTTATCATCATCTAAACCCTTAATTTAGCTTGCAATTTCTCTTTTTTTTAGCTAAGTACCAAAACCCCAAAATATCATTGGATAAGATAATAGCGACTTTCCTCAAAGTAGAAGTAATCAACGCGCCCCGTGGAATACGACCTTGGTATTTCTTAATATCCTATACTATAGACGATAAGGTACACTTGCCTTTATCGGATATAGTTTTGGAGAAAATCTCAACCCTTCACTAAATTTCAAAACCTACCAAATTAAATATCAAGTTTTTGGCGCCGTTGCCGGGCACTTTTGCGTAGATATTTTGAAACAAGGATAGCTATTAATTTTATCATGTTGTTTTTATTTTAGTTTTTCTATTTTTGAAAATCTTAAGGGTGAAATTAAAATCTTGGAAAGGGACGTTTGGGGTGTCATCCCATCTCACCTCCTAGTACCTTGCAAACCCTTCAGCGGGTAGATCTTGGGAAGTCCAAGAGTAACTTAATCTGCCTAAAAGAACAAAAAAAAATTTTCTCTCTTTCTTCTTCCTTCCTTCTCTTTTTAGTATATGACCCGTGGTAGCACTTCGATTCTTCCTTTAGATCCGGAAATCGAGCGAACCCTTTTGAGGCACCGCCGTTCTCGTGATCAAGGAAATCAAGTAGAATCCGAAGAGTCAATCGGGGACACTAACGCAGCAAATATGGATCATGATCTTAATCCTCCTAATCTTAACGAGCCAAATCCAAATGAGGACGCGCAACGGACCATGTCCTATTATGCACGACCAAATTTGGAAGGCACACAATCGAGTATTGTTCGCCCCACGGTGGCGAACAATAATTTTGAGATCAAGTCCAGCATCATACAAATGGTGCAACAATCAGTGACCTTTGATGGTCAACCGGACGAGGATCCAAATTCACATATCTCTTACTTTCTTGAAATTTGCGACACTTTTAAGATCAATGGCGTCACCGATGACGCCATTCGATTACGTCTTTTTCCTTTTTCTTTGCGGTCTAAGGCCAAGCAGTGGCTGGGCTCCCTACCTAGGGGATCCATCACTACATGGGCCGAAATGGCGGAAAAATTTCTTAATAAATATTTCCCGCCTTCAAAGACCGCTAAATTGCGCACGGATATTGCGTCATTCATGCAAATCGACTCGGAAACTCTCTATGATACATGGGAGCGCTTCAAGGAGCTTTTGCGTCGATGCCCTCACCACGCACTTGCCACTTGGCAACAAGTGCAAATATTTTATAATGGCTTAAATCTCCAAACGAGGCAAATGATTGATGCGGCCGCCGGGGGGACATTAAATAATAAAACCCCGATCGCCGCTCAAGAGCTTTCGAAGAGATGGCCACAAATGCGTACCAATGGAACATGCCCCGAGCGCGGCCTAATAAGCCGGCCGGAATTTTTGAAATAGACGCTAACGCAAATTTGGCTTTATAAGTTGAGCGCTTAACAAAGCAAGTGGCGGAGATGTCTGCTTCCTCCGCCACTCCTCCTTGGGCTAATAATGTTTAACTTGAAGAGCAAGTTGATTATATGGGAAATCCGCCTCGGCCTTCCTATAACCCGAACACCGCGCCGTATAATAACACCTACAATGCGGGTTATAGGAATCATCCGAATTTCTCATGGAGCAATCAAGGAAATGCTCAGCGTCCCTTGAATTTAAATCAACCTCCAAATCAACTTCTTAATTTAACTCCCCCTCCAAATTTTAATCCACCCGGTTTTCCACCGCAACAGCAAAAGCCCTCTCCGCTTGAAGAGGTTTTTGCAAAATATGTTGCTACAAATGAAGCGAACATCCGGAACCTCACCGGATCGATCAAAAATTTGGAGAACCAAGTGGGCCAGCTAGCAAAGATAATCTCCTAGCGCCAGCAAGGAGCCCTTCCGGGAAACACGGAGCCAAACCCAAAGGAGAGCGCAAATGCGATTACACTCCGAAGCGGGAAGGAGATGGTTTCAAAACAGGACGAACCCATGGTAACTTCCTCCCCTCCTCCGCCTCCTATTTTATCTTCAAATTTACCTGCTACGTTAGCTCCGCGCGCTTCTACTTCAAATATTCCGTATCCATCTAAGTTTAAAAGCGAGAGCGCCGAAAAGAATTATAAAAAGTTTTTAGATATTTTAAAGCAAATTCACATTAATGTACCCTTCTGCGAGGCTATCTCTCAAATGCCTAAATATGCGAAATATCTTAAGGAGTTGCTCTCCAATAAGAAAAAATTAGAAGATATTTCGCATATTTCTTTGAACGCAGAATGCTCCGCGGTTGTACTCAACAAATTGCCTAGAAAAGTGAATGATCCGGGACGGTTCTCCATCCCGTGTTTATTTGGCAATTCGTTAGTAAAACACGCTTTAGCGGATCTGGGAGCAAGTATCAATCTCATGCCTTTTTCACTATTTAAGAAACTAGGTCTAGGAAATCCAAGCCCCACTCGAATGAGTATTCAATTAGCGGATCGCTCTTTAAAATATCCGGTAGGAATAGTGGAGGACGTGCTCGTCAAGGTCGACAAGTTCATCTTCCCGGTGGACTTTGTCATCCTTGACATCGAAGAGGATGCCGAAGTACCCTTCATACTCGGCCGCCCCTTCCTTGCCACCTCCCGCGCCATTATTGACGTAAGTAACGGAAAGCTCCTCTTTCGGGTAGGAGATGATGAAGTTTCTTTCGGCATAAATTCCTCGATGCGGAACACATTAGAAAACGATGATTCATGTTTTTACCTGGAAGAGTGTTGGGAATTCGATTCACCTCCCGAGTTAGTCTCCACCTCGAGTCACGAGTCTGAGCTCGCCGAACTCTTTTGTCTGGAAGAAGAAGAAGTCACTCGTTTCACACCACCCGAACCACTATTTTTAGAAAAATTGAAAATCAAAACTTCTTATGAAGAACCACCCGTTTTAGAACTAAAGCAACTTCCCCCTCACCTTAAGTATTTATTTTTAGAAAAAGAGTCGAAGCTACCCGTCATCATTTCATCCAAACTTAGCAACTCGGAAATTTCTGAGTTAGCTATTGTCTTAAGAAAGCACCGCCACGCAATTGCGTGGCAAATTTAGGATATTAAGGGTATAAACCCTTCCTTCTGCACTCATAAAATCTTTCTCGAAGATAATTCCCGAAATTCGGTCCAGCCTCAACGACGGCTAAACTCTAACATGAAAGAAGTCGTTAAGGCCGAAGTGATCAAACTATTGGACGCGGGAATTATCTACCCGATATCGGATAGTACTTGGGTTAGCCCAGTACAAGTCGTACCGAAGAAAGGTGGCGTTACGGTAGTGGCTAACGAGAATAACGAGTTGATCCCAACCCGTACTGTTACGGGTTGGCGGATGTGCATCGATTACCGAAAACTAAATGATGCCACCCGTAAGGTTCACTTCCCTCTACCGTTTATTGATCAAATCTTAGAGCGCCTTTCAGGTCACTCCTACTACTGTTTTCTCGATGGTTTGTCGGGATATTTTCAAATCCCAATTTCGCCCGACGACCAAGAGAAAACCACTTTCACTTGTCCCTTTGGCACCTTCGCTTATCGAAGGATGCCATTTGGTCTTTGTAACGCGCCGGCTACATTTCAAAGATGTATGCTGGTGATATTTGACGAGTTAGTAGAGGAGGTGATGGAAGTGTTTATGGACGACTTTTGAGTATTCGGAAACTCATTTAAAAATTGTTTAAAAAATCTTGAGCGTGTGTTGCAGCGATGCGAGGAAACGAATTTAGCACTTAATTGGGAGAAATGCCATTTTGTGGTCAAGGAAGGATTAGTCCTCGGTCATAAAATTTCAGGCATGGGGATCGAGGTCGATAGGGCCAAGATTGAAGTGATTGAAAAGCTCCCCCCTCCAACAAACGTAAAAGCTATTCGTAGTTTCCTAAGGCACGCAGGGTTCTATCGGCGCTTTATACAAAATTTTTCCAAAATCACAAAGCCGTTAACCCATCTTCTTGAAAAGGAATCCTCATTTATTTTTAGCAATGAATGTCATTTGTCTTTTAAACTTATTAAAGAAAAACTTATAAACTCCCCGATTCTAGTCGCGCCGGATTGGTCGCTCCCTTTTGAAATCATGTGCGACGCGAGTGACATTGCGGTTGGTGCTGTTTTAGGCCAACGGGTGAGTAAGTATTTCCACCCTATTTATTATGCGAGCAAAACACTCACGTCGGCACAAGCGAATTACACCACTACCGAAAAAGAGCTTCTAGCGATCGTTTTAGCCTTCGATAAGTTTAGGTCATATATCACCCTCTCAAAAGTTATCGTCTTCACGGATCACTCCGCACTTAGGTATATTTTAAGCAAATCGGACGCCAAGCCTCGTCTTTTGCGATGGATCCTCCTCTTGCAGGAGTTTGACTTAGAGATCCGGGACAAAAGAGGAGCCAAAAACTTGGCGGCCGATCACCTTTCTCGTTTAGAAAATCCCTCCTCGGAAGTATTGATAGAATCTGACATCGATGATAAATTTCCCGAAGAGCGCCTCCTCGCTCTCGAAAATATTAATTCATCGTCTACCCCCTGGTTTGCAGATCTGGCTAACTATTTAGTAGCCCGGGTCCTGCCGAAAGAATTCTCGAGTCAGCAAAAGAAGAAATTCTTTTCTGATTTAAAGAATTACTTTTGGGAGGACCCCTTTTTATTCCGTGTATGCGCAGACCAAGTGGTGAGACGATGCGTCTCGAGTGAGGAGGGTCTTAAAATTTTACGACATTGTCACGAGGGACCATCCGGTGGCCATTATCATTCAAACCGAACCGCGAGGAAGGCGCTGGAGGCGGGCTTTTATTGGCCCTCGCTCTTCAAAGATGCTCACACCCTTGTGAGTACTTGCGACAGCTGCCAGCGGTCGGGCAACATCTCTCGCCGGGATGAGATGCCCCAAAATATTTTCTTGGAATGCGAAATTTTCGATCTTTGGGGCATTGATTTCGTTGGTCCTCTCCCTCCTTCGTTTTCAAATAAATATATTCTAGTAGCGGTCGACTACGTGTCGAGGTGGGCGGAAGCGCAAGCTCTCCCCACCAACGATGCGCGAGTCGTCGTTAACTTTTTTAAAAAATTATTCTCTCGATTTGGCACTGCGCGCGCTATTGTGAGTGATCGGGGCACCCATTTTTGCAATACTCAATTCACAAAAATCTTAGCAAAATATGGTGTCACGCACAAATTATCCACTGCATATCACCCACAAACGAGCGGCCAAGTTGAAGTCGTTAATCGAGAATTAAAACGAATCTTAGAAAAAAATAGTTTCTATTAATCGGAAGGATTGGGCAATAAAGCTCGATGACGCGCTATGGGCCTATCGAACGGGGTACAAGACCGCTATCGGTTGTACACCATATCGAATGGTCTATGGCAAGGCTTGCCACCTTCCGGTCGAATTAGAACACCGCGCATTTTGGGCGCTTAAATTTTTAAATCTTGATTCTACTTTAGCGGGCGAACAAAGAAAATTTCAAATGAACGAATTAGATGAGTGGAGAGCGAATGCGTATGAGAGTAACAAATTATATAAGGAGCGAACAAAGTTTTATCACGACAAACATATAAAATTTCCAAAAACTTTTTCGCCGGGCGACCTCGTCCTCCTTTATAATTCTCGTCTTCGCCTTTTTCCGGGAAAGCTGAAATCTCGATGGTCCGGACCTTTTATTGTTAAAGAGGTTTGGTCCTATGGGACAATTCTAATTTCCCACCTGGAAAAAGGTTCCTTCAAAGTTAACGGGCACCGCCTTAAATTGTATCTTCCGGGAGACTTACCTAATGACAAGAGTGATGCGATATTTCTTCATAATATAACATGATCGGCAAGTGGGTCAAGCTACGCGACCTTAAACAAAGCGCTTTGGGGAGGCACCCCAAAGTTATCTTTTGTTATTTTCTCTTGTCTTTTCTTTTCTTCTTTAACAACTTTTGCAGGTAATCGCGGCTTCCGAACAAAAGCTTCAAAAAAATCAGGGAAGCCCTTTTTCCTTCTCTTCTTTCGTTTTTGCATTTCTTTTTTACCTTTTCTTACTTCATACTTATTTTTAAACATTGGGGACAATGTTTAACTTTAAGTATGGGGGTGTAAATAGCCCTTTGTAAATATTTGTAAATAGTTTTAAAAAGAAATTTTTCAAAAAAAAAAAAAAACAACAAAAAGAAAATTTTAATTTTGTTTCTATGATTTCCTTTATTTAAGCACTTGTAAAATCCAAAAACTCAAAAAAAAAAATTTAGAAAATCGAAAATTTAAATCTTGGAAAGGGACGTTTGGGATTTCATCCCATCACACCTCCTAGTACCTTGCGAACCTTTCACCGGGTAGCCCTTGGGAAGTCCAAGACTTGCAAAAATTGTTAAGTTTTAAAGCTAGTTTTCTTTCTTTGTAAATAGTTTTTAATGTCAAAAATTCAAAAAAAAAAGATAATATCAAAAATTCAAAAAAAAAAGATAATATCAAAAATTAAAAAAAAAAGATAATATCAAAAATTCAAAAAAAATTCTTATATCCCTCTTTCTTGTTGTTTTTGTGATTTCTTAGAAATCTAGTTGAGAATGTTTATAAGCATGTTTAAGTTTTTAATTGGCTAAAATTTTGCTTATCATAGTTTGTTAATTTTAAATTTGAGGTAATCTTGATTTAAGAATCATCTTATGATTTTAAATTGATTAGAGAATTTTGTTAGCATGACTTCTCTTTTTATTTTTAAATGGCTTCATTTTGTAGTAAATTTCCTAAACCTCTTTAGATTTCAATTATATTTTCTTCTAACTTCTTAGATCTTAGGAATTTTAATTTTACTAGAATTTGCTCTCAATATGATTTAAAGCTAGCTAGATTTATTTTCCCCTACCATACCCCCTTTGATGGCATAAAAAAATGTATTAAAAGATCATATGTCATGGGAATAAGAGGATAAAATTCATTATTCCCTAAAACATATGCACCCAAAATATTTGAAAAGATTATATGGCATGGAGTAAGAGGATAAAATTCATTACTCCTAAACCATATACATTTTGGGTTTTTATTAGAAGAGAAAAAAAAAGAGGAAATTTCATGATAAATTTCATTTCCTCCATTCAAAAATGTCTCTTCTTATGCCAAATTTTATGAAATCCCCCTTAGCCAATTATCATTGTTCTAGTTTTAGTTGAAAATTATGGAGAGAGCAATATTTAGTAATTTACTTTTCCTTAAGTTTCTTTTAAGGTAGAGTTCTTATAATTTTAATTTAATTTAGTTTTATAATTTCTACAATTTTGTTAAACTACTTAATTTTCTTGAGAAGTTCTTGCCTAAACATTTTTCCCTCTTTTCAAATCATCATCATAATTTAGGACTTAACTCCCCCTTGAATTTACTCTTAACTTAACTTTTGGTTAAATGAAATTTTAGTTTTAAATTAAAAATTTTTTTAAGGATGTCTTATAAATTATGTCTCACACTTTTGCTCTGGAATAGCAAAACCTCAAGTATGGGGGTATTTGATAAGTAGTATTTTTATAACTTTTTAATAGAAAATTTTGTAAATATTTAATATCAATTTTCCTTTTTATGTCAATTTTAGGTTATAAGTAGTTCTTTTTGTAATTTTGATTCTAACTTAGCTTAATTTCAAATTTTGCAGAATTTTGGGACAAATCGGGAAAAATGACATGTCACGCCCTCGGTCGCGCCCGTGACCAAGGGCGTGTAACCTGAAGATCAGTCCAGAATCGATGCCGCGCTGTTTGAACCAGTCCACACCAAGTCACGCCCCAGGTCACGCCCGTGACCCAAAGTCACGCCCGTGACCGGGGGCGTGTAATCTTAGAATCTTCCACGTAGAGCCGCCGTCGAGACATAGAGCTGCAGTCGAGAAGTCAACTTGAGTCACACCCGTGACCCAAATGTCACGGCTGTGACTTGCCCGCGTGATCTCTGCTTCGCCGCCGCGCCAAATTCCAGCACACGCCGCATTTAATGCAGCCGTCCAAAGTCACGGTCGTGACCCGATATGTCACGCCCGTGACATGTCATTTCTCGCCGCGCCGTCCAGAAAGCCCACGCCGCTGTCGGATCCGATGTGAATAGTGCAGTCACGCCCTTGGTCACGCCCGTGACCAAGGGCGTGTAATCTGAATTTTTTCCTATAAATTCAGAGGTTCTCCTTGAGTCCAGGGTTCAGAATTTTGGAGTGGGGGAGGTGCTGTTGGAGCCAATCTTGAGTATTTTTCCACTTCCATGTTCATGTTCATGTTTCTTTCTTTTCATGTTCTCTTCTTTTTCCCATGCAATGTACTATCTTTCTTTCAATGCAATAGCCTAGTTTAAGTTTGTAACTTTGTTTTTCCTAAGCTTGCAATCTCTTCTCTTAAGACTTGTAATAGTTTTCATTCAAATAAAAATTAGTTGTTCTCTTTATTTTGTCTCCTCCTTAGTTAAATTTTCTTATTATGCATTTTTATTTTTCTTCCTCTTTCCCCTCCACCATGATTAACTAATCCTCATTAGTACTCGATCAAAATGATCTGAGGATGAGTTAGACAAGTTATGATTTTCTAAAGTTTTCTTTTTCCGTTTTTATAAACACTTGAATTACCCTTGATTTTTAATTAGTGAGGCCATATTTTCGATATATGGTTTTCGCTTATGTTTTCATACTTAGTTAGCCGAGAGGCTCAAAGTATGAATCAATCACTCAAGGGTAAAGAGAGTTGCACGCACCCCTCGAGAGAGGATGACGTAAATCTCCCGGATTGGAGTCAAATCCAATAGTGGGGTTCACTTCGTAAAGCAAGTTTTAGGTAATCGATTATAGGACGAGAGTCCGGTTGATTTTTCCTAAACTTAGTTGGGCATTAACCTCGAGAGAGGCATGTTCGAGCTTCGGGAACCTCCACGGTCAAGTAGTTCAATTTAAACGGAATTAGATTTAATCTCTTTTCACTTGTCTTTTCTCACTCCAAGGTGACTTTTGATTGAGTACTAGCCTCTTTTATCATCATCTAAACCCTTAATTTAGCTTGCAATTTCTCTTTTTTTTAGCTAAGTACCAAAACCCCAAAATATCATTGGATAAGATAATAGCGACTTTCCTCAAAGTAGAAGTAATCAACGCGCCCCGTGGAATACGACCTTGGTATTTCTTAATATCCTATACTATAGACGATAAGGTACACTTGCCTTTATCGGATATAGTTTTGGAGAAAATCTCAACCCTTCACTAAATTTCAAAACCTACCAAATTAAATATCAAACACCCTTCTGGGTTCCACCTCCATCTTGTCGAACGCCTTCTTGAAGATGACATTGACCAAACTCCCGTTGTCCACTAGGATTCGGGAGACGGTGAAGTTCTCGATCGCCGTCTAGATGACCAGCGCGCCGCAGAACGGGTCCTCGTAGCTCGGCATGTCCTTCTGGGTGAAAATAATTTTTTCGCCCGGGGGTGGAGCGGTGGATGTTGACGCTACGCTCTGGCGATAGATGGTATGGAGACTAGCCTTGCGGGTTGCCTCCATCCCTACCCCCCCCCCCCCCATGGATCACTCCGATCCCTCCTCTATTCCCCAAGTCTGCTCTATCCTCACACCTTTCCTCTTCCTCCTCTCGAGGTTCGACCTCCACAATCCTTACCGGCTGCAGCTGCTGTGGTGGGGGCGCTCTGCCCCTCTTCACTTCCAGAAACTCTGGGCAGGTGTCTGTGGAGTGGCCTTCCACATCATGGAAGATACAATATGGCAACGCCACCTCCCCTGCCTCGGCCTCCGTCACTTTATTCCTTCTCCTCCTAACGGCTGCCGCCTCCGCCTCTCCTCTCCTTCCTCTTCCTCTCCCCCAGCCAATTGCCATGACCTGTTGAGGCGAGGGAGGTAACTGCATCGGGCCGTGCCTCCACCCCAACTGGGGGGGTCTCCATTGACCTTCGAAACGGTTACCCCTTCCTGGGCCGTAACCCCTTCCCTGCACCTACATTCCTCCACCTTGCGGCCTCCATCCCCCCTCCGGGGCCCGGGGCTCTTCCCTTCTTCTGACCTCCTGCTGCCTCATCTCCGGCTCACTGAGCTTTGCTAGCCTCTTGGTGAGCTCTGGGTTGGCTTCTTCGCTTGCCACTTCCTCTGCCACCCTCTCCATCAGCTCCTCATAGGAGACGGGGGCCTTCCTCTTCAACGCCATCTTGAAGAAACTTTCCTTCAACCCGACCGTGAAGGCGAGTTGAAGTGCAAACCCAGGCACCTCCTGAGTGAGTTGCACTTCCTCCTGGAACCGATCCGCATACTGAGCCAACGTCTCCCTGGACTCCTGCTTCACCGCGAGGAGGGAATCAGCGTCCTTCTTCCCCTTTTTTGAAGTTGAAAATCTCAGCAAAAAACTTCGGCGCAGGTCCTCGAACGCGTAGATAGAGCCTGCCGGAAGTGAATGAAACCAGCCCCTGGCCTTCTCCTTGAGAGTGACGGCGAAGAGCCGACACTTGAAGGCATCGGACATCGGCCTGATGGAGACCGAGTCCTCGAAAGACTGCAGATGCTGAACTGGGTCGTCTCTGCCATTGTAGTACACTCTATCTCATTCTCTGAATCCCGCTGGAACGGGTGCCGACAACACCAACTCGCAGAAGGGACTTCCCCCTCCTGCCATCTTTTCTCGCTCGGCTCGCGAACCTAGCTCGCTCGCCAAGCTTGGGATCGCACTCGCGAGGGCGACGCTCGCCTGGACCACCCCGACCGTCGCCGCATTCTCCTGGCGCGCGTTCGCCTGTGTCGCGCTCGCCGGGGCAGAGCTTGTCGGCACCGAACTCGCCGGCACGGAGCTCGTCAACACCGGGCTCGCCGGACTGGCGAACATCACTCGCCCTTCCCTGTCATGTCCTGGTTCAACGGCAACTTCTTTTCCAGCCCTTCCTCCTGGTGCCCTCTCGCCGACTGTTGTTGGGAGAGTGGTCGCCTAAGGTGCCGGGGTCGCAAACTCACTTCGCAGAGCCGTGACCGTGAACCCCAAGGTGTTGAGCACCTCCCTTCTGAAATCTGCGAACATCCTAGCCATCGCTTCTTGAGGGGTCTCGCCGAACTCCTCGCCCGGCTCTTCATCTCCCGCCATAACTCTTCTCTGGAACTTTGTTGAACCAGCCACGCTCCACGCTCACCGCACCAAAATGTTGAAACCGATTTCTCGGTCTCTTGTGGAGCTCGGGGCCCTCACCTAAATGAGGGGCAGCTAGCCCTTACCGGTCCCTCGGAAGAGGTAAGGCCGACAATTCGAGCAAAGAACAAAGACCCTAGTCTCAGCGAGGAGGTCCCTCCACTAACCCGGAAGATCGTTGAGCGCTTCCCCTCCCAAGCCAAAGCTAAGACTCGGGCACCTTGGAGAGCTAGAGAGCCCAAACCAAAGCGACCTAGGGAGAGGAGAGCTCAAAGATAATGAACCGGTGTTTTTCCAAGGTGCCCTCTAAGGTCTATTTATAGATTTTGGTTTTGTGGTCTGTCAATAGCCAACTCCCGCTATCCATTCTTACTATCCGCACCCCAAATTGGTCTGCTAACAGCCAAACTCCGCTATCCGGAGGGAATAGCCGCAGACCAGCAGGGGTTTTCTAGTAAAAGACCACCCCAGTTACCAGCGAGCTCGAGACCCTCGACCTGTTCAGTGAACACGAGGTTCGCCAAGGCCACCTAGCGAACTCCTTCGGCTGGCTGGCTCGCCTTTTCCCGGGTTCGCCCCTATCTGGACTCGCCCTCGGTCGCCTGGCGAACTCCTTCGGCCGGCTGGCCCGCCTGCCTCTACGGCTCGCCCGCTGAACCACTCCTTAGCGGGTCGAGCTCGCCAAAATGGCTAATTGTACCCCAGAAATGGCTATTTGCACCCCAAGGGCCCGGGCCTGCCTAGCGAACTCCTCCGACCGGCTGGCTCACCTCTTCCCGGGCTCGGCCCTACCTGGGCTCGCCCATCCTGGCTTGCTCTCCTGGTCGTGCGAACTTGGAACCCCCTTCCTAGCGAACATCGGGGTTCCGACCTGCTGGCTCGCCTCTTCCCGGGCTCGGCCCTACCTGGGCTCGCCCATCCTGGCTTGCTCTCCTGGTCGTGCGAACTTGGAACCCCCTTCCTGGTGAACATCGGGGTTCCGACCTGCTGGCTCGCCTCTTCCCGGGCTCGGCCCTACCTGGGCTTGCCCATCCTGGCTTGTTCTCCTGGTCATGCGTACTTGGAACCCCCTTCCTGGCGAACATCGGGGTTGTACATTCATGTCTTTGGTTGTATGTGTTTTATTTTAAACACTAGAGATGCACAAGGAAAATTTGATTAAAAATGTGATGAGGGAATTTTCATTGGGTACTCTTCAACTAGTAAGGCTTATAGAATTTATAATAAATGAACTAAAATAGTTGAAGAGTCTATACATGTAAGGTTTGATGAGTTTGTTCCTTGTGTAAATACTAATCATACAGGAAACGAAGATGAACCCCTTTCCCCTTTGGAGCATGAGGATGATGAATCGCTTGGAGAAAAGATGAAGAAAAAGAGGAGAAAGAAGATGAAATAGTAGAATATGTTCCTCCAAGTGTGTTGTAGTTTACTAAGGATCATACAAAGGAGCTTGTGATAGGAGAACCATAAAAAGGGGTAAGTACTCGTTCTTCTTTACATGAGTCTTTTTCAAACCATTATTTTGTATCCAAAATAGAACCAAAAAAAGTTTCAACTGCTTTAAATGATGAATTTTGGTTTTTAGCCATGAATGATGAACTAAATCAATTTGAACGGAATAAGGTTTGGAATTTAGTAGAGAGGCCATCTAATCATCCAGTTATAGGAGTAAAATGGATTTTCTAAAACAAACTAGATGGTGACTCTAAAATTACAAGGAATAAAGCTAGACTAGTTACACAAGGGTATTCACAAATCGAAGGAGTAGATTTTGATGAAAATTTTGCACCCGTTGCATGCCTAGAATCAATTAGAATATTTCTTGCATTTGCGAGTTTTAAAATATTTAAACTATTTCAAATGGATGTTAAAAGTGCATTTTTAAACGTGATTATAAAAGAAGAAGTTTATGTAGAACAACCCCCCGGTTTTGTGAGTGAAAAATTTCCAAACCATGTGTATAAGTTATAGAAAGCGCATTATGGATTGAAGCAAGCGCCACATGCTTAGTATGATAGATTGATATTATTTTTGATAAAGCACGGTTATAAAATGGGAAGTGCGGATAATACACTATTCATTAAGCATGTAGATAATGATTTGATTATATTGCAAATTTATGTTGATATCATTTTTTGAGCCACTAATGAAGAGTTATATAATGAAGTAATTTTAGTGATGAAAAATGAATTTGAAATGAGCTTGGTAGGAGAACTCACTTATTTTCTAGGATTTCAAATCTCACAAAAACAAGATGGTATATTTATTTGTCAAACTAGATATGTTCACGATATTCTTAAAAGATTTGGATTTGAAAACCTAAAACAAGCTAATACACCAATGAGTGCATCATTAAAATTAGGAAAAGATGAAGCCAGTATTTCTATTGATCAAACATTATATAGAGGAATGATAGGCTCATTGCTTTATGTAAGCGCTTCTAGACCCGATATTATGCTTTCCGTTTGTTTATGTGCTATATTTCAAGCTAACCCAAAAAAGTCACATTTGAAAGTGGTTAAATGTATTTTTAGATATCTAATCGGAACATCTAGATTAGGCTTATGGTATCCTCATAATGATTGTATTATTTTACACGGTTTTTCTTATTCAGACTATGCGGGATGTTCATTAGATCGTAAGAGCACTAGTGGCACATGTCATTTTATAGGCCCTTCACTCATATCATGGTCGAGTAGGAAACAGAATTTTGTTTCCCTCTCCACCACCGAGGCCGAATATATCGCACTAGGTAGTTGTTATGCACAAGCCTTGTGGATGACCCAAATGTTAGAAGACTTTGGTGTTCATCTAAATAACATAGAATTAAAGTG
Source organism: Dactylorhiza incarnata (assembly GCA_033032865.1). Taxonomy (NCBI): domain Eukaryota; kingdom Viridiplantae; phylum Streptophyta; class Magnoliopsida; order Asparagales; family Orchidaceae; genus Dactylorhiza; species Dactylorhiza incarnata. Next base: position 7,820,731 of record JAWHQI010000086.1, read on the forward strand.
TGACAATAAGAGCGCTATAGATCTCACAAACAATACCGTACATCACTCTAGATCTAAACATATAGATGTCCAACATCATTTCATTAGAGATCATATTATGAAGGAACATGTTAAAATTAGCTTTATAGGGACTGAATCACAACTTGCCGACATTTTTACCAAACCTCTACCCGATGCACGTTTTCACATGCTTAGGTTAGAATTAGGTATCTTAGAAATGTCACTATAATCCTTATAAAAAACTATCAAAATTATCTTATGTACTTTGTTATATTTGTTTATTTTTTAAAAAAAAATTTCAAAGACTAATAAAAATGTAAAAACTATAGACAAATCACCAAAAACACGCTAAAAGAGCCTTCATAGCAACTTCATAATGTCTGAAATTTCAACTGTAAGAAGGCCTATTTATATTACAATGAATCATGAAAAAGATTTTTTAAAAAGTCAAAAATTGGAGTTCTGTCGCGGCGTTAAGAAGCTAACGCCCGGCGTTAGCCTTTATGCTCAATTTTTTTTCTTTTCTATTTAAATTGAATAATTCTTGGTATTATTTTATTGTAGTATTTTGTTTTTAAATTTTTTTTTTTAAAATGTTTTCTATTTTTTGCTGATTATTTACTTCTAAAAATTAAAAACAAAAAATTTATTATATGCTTAAGTGTTTAATTCAAGGATGATTATATATATTACTTAAGGATTCTTTACAATGTTTAATTTAAACCTTCAAGTTTCTTAAAAACATTGTTTTGATTTTATCATGCCTTGAATATCATCTTAAAATGTGCAAAAATTTGATTGTAGATTACGTGTGTAGAAATGTTTTTACATGCCTCTAAGTATGGGTAAAGTTTTTATCTTTGATAATGATTTTCTCACTTACACATTTTTGTTAATATACATGTGTTTTAAATCTTATTGCATAATTATGTAGTATAAGAACTTATTTTGAATCTCATAAATAATTTACATACACAACATTGAATTCTTACTTGAATTTTTTTTCATGCACTTTTGATTAGAGAAATGTGGTATATAAAATAAAATTTATATGTTTACAAAAACAAGTGAATTCGGAGTCCTTAGTTACTAAACTAAAAAGCAAATAATGAATAACAAGGTTAACTCCACCAAGCACTACTCACCCTCCTGATAAGTCTTAATGAGCATTGTGAGGTTGAGCACCTTGGAAAAAATTGTAAAGTGTCTTGTGCAAACAAAATTTTCACCACTACTCTTTAAAAATAAAAATTAAAAAATGTATGTGCATTGAAATTTGTGGAAGTAAAGTTGTTTATGTTTAATTCAAGTTATGTTCTTACATTACATAGTTTCATGTGGTTTGAATCATACACTTGTATACTTTATCAAAACACACTTATTGAACACATCATTATCATTTATAATACTTCAACTCATGAGAATTGGACTAAAAACTTATCTATACAATTCTCTACAATTTATGAGTAATTGCACTAGATAGCAAAGCATGATCATTACAATGTTTGTGCATACTTGAAATGCAAATTACTTTACATTGTAAACATATCTTTCCTTGATATTTTATAATCTTGCTTGCTACTTTTATATTACAAATTTCTAATTACTTGCAACTTGTGTATCTAAATTCAAAACATCTACTTATTTGGTTTAAACGCTTATTATATTATGTTCTTACAAATTCTTTAAGATGTTCAATATTGCTTTCGCTGTGTTCAATATTTTTCAGAAAGTTGCATTTATTTCTACATAGTGCACAAAGGAAAATTGATACTACTCATCCCTACCTCCTTTTGATTATAACAAAAGGGGGAGATTCAATTAAAGTAATAAATTAGAGAAATCTATGATTTAGGGGGAGTAAATTAGGAAATGAACTCATGTTGGGGGAGTATCCACATAGGGGGAGTATGTATGTTTATCATGCTTAACATATACTATAAACACTACTTTAATTATATTTTATTTCTTATTAGTGGATTTGTTATTATCAAAAGGGGGAGATTGTTGGAGCTTGTGTTCCACTTCTCTTAGTTTGAGAAATAATAAATCACACTATGTATTTGATCTTGCTTGTGTTTATAGTGTGCAGGTATTATAGTTATATAACCCTATGAACAGGATGCTGATTGATGATGACTCTCTGAAAAGAGAGCTAACGCCCCGCGTTAGTAGTTAACGCCCCACGTTAACTTTCGTTAAGAAGGATCCGTTGAGATGAAATGTCGTCGAGAAGGAATCCGTCGAGAAGCCAGAGACAATGTCAGCATTGACTCTTAACGCCCGCATTGAGTCACGATCTGCCATGATCCCGACGGTTTGCATGATCTCAGCAACTGCCGTACATGATGCATAACGCTGGCGTTAACTCTTAACGTCAGGCATTAGCTCCCATGTCTATTTAAAGACCTGATTTTGTTTGCTCAAGAGAGATGTATTTAAGCCTTCATTCCAGATATCTGAGACAGCATTTCATTCTGAATTCAGAGAGAACTCCTAACACCACCATTGAGGAACAAGAGTGAGAAGGAGATTTTCAACGGTGCAATTTGAAGAAGGACGCTAGTTCATCATCGGCCTCATGAATACCTCCAGGAGAGGGGCGGTCAGCACAAACTCGCAAAATCTTGGAGTGTGGAGACTGAGAGCAGCTATATCATATATCTTCTTTGTGTTGTATATTCTTCTTTGTGTCATCTACTTAAAATATGAGTATATTAACCTTTGAGAGATTTCAAATTCTTTTTAATCCGGAAATATATCTTCAGAATGAATGAAATAATATTCTTCTATATTTGTTTTCATAAATCTCGACAACCTCTTAAATTTCTTCCATATATATTCTTCTGAAATTAGATAGAGAATTTTTTCCTTAGACATTCTTCCAACATCTCTAAAGAGAAAAAAAGAATACCATAATAATCTTCTTCAAATAAATCTGGACAGATCTTCCGAATTTTCCACTCTTGATTTCATTCGACGCTACGTCGACTTCTAGAAGAAGATGCGTCGAGATCTGCCTAAGATTTTAAGTTCTGTTGACTTGGTTAAATACTCGACGTTGCGTTGATTCCTTATCGACATATCCATGGACTTCAACTTCTAGCTTCTGCATCGAATATTAATCGATATTGCGTTGACTTCATCTTGAAAGAATGTATGCATCGACTTCTTCCTTCTGCGTCGATATCTAGTCGACGTTGACTACCAATTAAATGAAGCGTCGAGTGTCAGTATGAGTTACTTCTACTTCTATTCAAAGTTGCTTCGACTTTTAATCGAAGTTGCGTCGACTCCTATTCGACCCAAGTTTAACTCAACTAAATTTTGACCTCATTTTGACTATGTTTTGACACACTTGTGTGGATATGACAACCTAGGATATCTAAAGACCAAATTACCCTTATTATACAACATGAGTAATAAATCATAGAGAATGAGATCGCTTTTATAGAATTTTAAGGTAAATAAAGATGACATTTTTCCTAACAATCTCCCTTATTTAGCTTATCAAATTTTACAGACTCTTAAGTGATTTCAACATATTGAAAATAAAAGAATACACATCAAAGCATTTGTTGAGATAAACAGTAACATAAACTGAGATGGTATTAAGAACTTCTTAATAATAAAAATTATGTTCATCAGAATTGAATTACCCAAAGAAGCATTCTACTTTTTCTTTATAAAGAATGTAGATAAGACCTCATAGATTTTCCTAAACTTTGTTCCAACATACTTGAAATTAGCAGGTTTTGCCTTCTCTGGATTTTCCTGGATTCTGTCATGTCCTTTGAATGGTTTTTCTATATCAGTTTCTGCATCAGAATAGACATCATTTACCATAAATCCAAGGTTTATGATTTTAGCAGCCATTTCATTTATTTAATCCAAGTCTACCTCATCTGATTCTGGGATTTCACGTCCTGGCCCTATGAAGATTAATTGAGTGGCACCAGGAGTTGAAGCTATTTTGAAAACAATCCTTCTTTTCTCTTGAAATGGTTGATCTGTTATATTATGATCAAACCCAAGACCCCTTTTGGGAAGTTGTCCTTTATCTTCCAGAACTTTTGCTTGAGGATTCTTGGGAGCATATTTTGAAGGATCAAATAATGTTCTTGGAATTTTGATGGCTTATTTTATCTGCTATTCTTCCACTACATCTTTCCCTTTCTCAAGCGTTTTAATAATTTTCCTTATATTCTTCTCAATCTCTCTTTGAGAGGCATCATATTCATATTGATCCATTTCTCTGATTTTATCTAGGAATTTGTCAAGCTCTGCATCCTTATATACTTTCATATGGTTTTCAAGCATTTGAATCTTCTCTTAGGTTTAATAATATGATTCATCCTTCATGTGTTGTTTTCTTTGTTCTTTGGAATACCTTTCCCAGATAGGTATTTGCCTTCCATATTGCCTTCTTCTGAATGCCCCCTTCCCTTTGAACTTTTTTAGGAGCTAGTGCTGGAACTGGTAGAACATAAGCAAGAGGAAGCAGAACAGAATATAGGGTTATTAATTCTTCAGAAGTAGGGTTTTATTTCTGTGTCCTCAGTAGTGGGTGATTCAGTCCAAACTGAAGGTTATTTCAAACTTGTCCAATAATCATCATCATTTGAGAAAAGGTTAGACTCCCCCTGAACTAAAGACTCCCCTGGATTGCAGGCGGGAATCTATTGGAGAAGATGGTGCAGGAGAGTCAAGATGTTGAGAAATGATTGTTGGTTCTCCTTCAGAAATATAAGATGATTGATGCTCAATAACAGTATACACCGAGTTAAGTCAGGGACTACTGTCACCCTTCTCTCCCTACTTTATATCATTGAATAAGGATATAAAGACCTTAACAGGAAATGTCGATGACCTAAGTTCCTTCTCGATTGCTTTCTTCTAAACGAAGAGATTATGAAAGATTAGGGTTTGACTAAAATACACATAGAGGGGGGTGATTAGTTGTTTTCATAGTTATTTAATGCTTTTGAAAATTACTTAGCACAGCATAAAGGCATCACAGAGATTTATAGTGGTTCCCTTCAAGACAATGTGTCAAGAGGTAGTTCACTGTCCCTCCCTCCTATATATCATTGTGCTAGACTAGACAACTTCTCCAAAAACTCAGATCTCTTTTCAATACAGTAGATCTTATAACTCAGACCCACAAAGGGTCCTACCTCAGCCCTCATACAGAAAAGCTTACCCTCAGGTTACAAAAACCTTACAAATAACTCAGACTCTACAAGTCCTACCAAACTCAGATCTTCACCAAGATCCTACCAAACTCAGGCTCACACAAAACCCTACAAAATGAGAAGGTTGTTTTGCTATTGTAGAAGAGAAGGCTTCAAGGATAAACTTTTCACTGAATTGTCTTCTTCTTCTTCCAGCAGATGAAGCCTCAGAGTTCTTGTAGTTCACTAAATCTTTCTTGAGAATCTTCTTCTGAAAATATTAGAATATCTTTTCTGGTCAGTGAAGATGATTCATTCTTTGATCTTCACAGCAAAGCAATCAAGACTCCTTGTTCAACACTTTTCTCCTTTCTGATTGTAAATGTGAGAGTGAGAAAGAGAGAGGTAAGAACTATCTATAGATTTCGAAATTCTCTCTATTTATATTCATATGCACTTTTGCATAAAAGTCCTCCATGATTTATTCCATAATTAATTGGGCCATTAAGGAATATAGACTGAAACGATAGAATAAAATATCATAAATGCTTAGCCATTTTTGGGACTTGCATAATATGGAAGTATCTGATATTCTTCTTTAATTGTTGTGTAACGACTAGATCTGCAGAGAATATATCATTAATTATTTCTTGATTAGTGGACAAGCTAGACGACATGCATATTCCCTGTATATCAATTTCCAAGAAAGATCTGTGCATTAAATGTAGCTCTGCATCTGTCAAGACGATAAACTTCCTTCAAGCCGATATCGTCTTGATCATCTAAATGATATATAATCATCTAGCCAATATTGTCTTGATTATCTAGACAATATAAAGTCTTCATACTGATATCGTCTACATGCTCCTTTCTTCAAGACTTAACATAATCTTCTACACGATATGACTTCTTCTAGCCGATATCGTCCATATGTCTCTTTCTACACGATTTATCTTTAATCTTCAAAACGATAAGGCTTCTTCAAGACGATATCGTTGAGAAGCTGTCTGCATGATTTGACTTAGCTTTCTCAACGATAATGCTATTTCAAGACAATATCGTCGAGACTGTCTTGACGATATGCTTTCCGTCTCAATGATTTGTCTGCTAAGGCTTAAGCCAAAATGTGACTTAATGATTTTTCACTTCTATTATAGTCTTGATACTATGAATATAGTCTTAATATATCCATCACATCATGAACTAAAAGTTAATATCAAAAACAGCTTTGCTTATCTATACTTGTGTTCCTTCTTCAAATCTAGGAACATTGAGGGCACAATACCCAACAATCTCCCCTTATTTGAAGAAGCAAGAACTAACAATTATAGATAAACATGACTAACAAATATATTCAATAAAGATCAAACAAGATTTAAAGCACTTTATATATTGATTAAATATTGTTCCAGAAGCATGAAGATATATCAAACAATAATGTAAAACATAAAATTGTGCATTGTGTTCCTAGGGTCCTTTTGCTTGATCAATCCTCCTGAATAGCTTTCCCTTTTTCGAATGACCCAGCCTTCTTAGATTGCTCAGCTTCATCCAGCATTTGCTTTTGCCTTTCAAAGTAGTTGAATGGTTTGCGATGATATCTGAGAGGGGCATGAGTAGGAACTGAAGTATCTCCTATCTTAACCTTGTTCTAGTAATCTCTTCTGCCAACTTCACCCATTTCATATTTGTGTTATTCTTCAGAACTATAGAATTGGACTTTGTCACACTTTCCTTATTGGTACTGTGTCTAAGTATTTGAGATAATATTCCTTGAACAAGGGCTCAATTCTTCAAAATTTGGATTCTTTTTTACTTCCTCCATTCTCTTCCTCTTAGCCTCCTGCTCTGCATAATCTCCAAGATGTCTTTTTCCCTTTCTGACTTGCCCACTTCCACAGATAGGTTCATCAACAAAATATTCTTGATAACTGTTATGTTGTTGATATTGCTCAGGAAGGTCTTCTGACATTGGCACATTGGAAGGTCCTTCAGGGATTAGACTCCCTTCTGGAATAGGATGTTGATAAGAAATCTAATAGTCTATTGGATCATGATCCATGGATAATCTTACTTCATTGGATATCCACATGGCATGATGTCTTGACATGATCTCCCCCTTTCTGGCTTCTAAAATATTTCTTTAGAGAGAGAGGCCTGAGAATTCTGAGGTTGTCTAGAGAGTAGAGCATTAAGATTTCCAACTGCATCCATGCGTGTGCCATGAGTAGTTTTGAGAGATTGAGTGAGAAGTGAGGAGAGCTGATTTTGAGTGACTTGAAGCTGTTGGAGTAGAGTTTCACAAACATTATCTACTAGGTCATTAGAGACTTGAGCACTAGAGGATAATCTTTGAAGTATAATATTAACATAATCTTCTAAGTCATTGAAGGTCACATCCTGATTTTGAATAATTGCTTGTTGATTATCTCTTAAAGTAGATATTCTATCAAGCACTATGCTAAGTTGTTGTCCAATCAGCAATGTTGCTTCATTGATATGGGTTATTTCATTTCCTGTGTTAGAAACAACATTGGCAGCAGTATGATAAACATTTGCATTTTGATGATTTATATGCTGAATTTCCTATTGCAAACCATTTATCCTGGCAGACAGTTCATCTTTACAACTTGTGACAGCACTATTGACATATGCCTCAAATTGTATTATTTGTCTTCCAATAGAGCTTCCATTTGGGACATGAATTTAGTAGTTGTGGCTGTGGGGGCTGAGAATATTGGAGAATGTTGCTCATTTACTATCCTTGGAGATGAGGGCTGCAGTGTGATCTAAACAGTAGACTCTCCCTCCATTGTTGCAGGGATGTCAGAGGGCTTCACACATTCATCTTATGGAGTACTTTGATGCATATCATGATTTAGAAAGTCATCTAAAAATCTGTCAGAATTTTCCACCTCTTCAACAACTACGCGTCCACTACTTGGACTTTTCCCAGTCTCATCAACTTCCACATCCATTACAACCTCTTTAGCAATTATCAGAACATCTTTTGGGGTTGCCTCCTTTTGAGGTATCGGGTCACTGTCAATCACATCAGTATCTTCTCTCAGTGGCTCCCCCTCAATAGAAGTAGTAAAATTTTGAGCTATTTGTGGGAGTTGTGCAGGGCTTTGAGGAACATCAATTCTTTGTGACGAAGGTTCACCTACTACCTTTTTTGTGAACTTCTTTTCCCATCTGATTATGGTCTTCATATCTATTCTTTTTAGATAATGGAGATGTGTTGATTCAGATTCATTTAGATGTGGAGGAATGGAGTGCTTTAAGTATAATGAAAGTATTCAGCCAAATTTCGGGGCCTTCAGTCTTTCTTTGATCTTGTCAAACAAGACTTTGCCACAGTCAGTCTTCTTCTCAAGAATGACTCTGATCATCATATCAAACATTTCTTTGGAAATTCTATCATGTGACCCAACTTTGCACAATAGAACTTTCCCAATAATATCTGATAATAGCTTACCTTGCACATTCATCTAATTTCTTTGAATGATTCCATAAGGTTTGCCATCAAGGCCACACCATTTATATCCTTCTAAGAAGTCCTCAGGACTGACTGATTCTTCTTCTTCATTCTCATCCAAAACAGTTAGTTTAAGAGCATTGGTTAGGCCTATGACAATTATCCTTATATATTCTCCAGACACTGTGGTGAGAATTGCTTTTCCTACCTTACGATTACAAGAGATATATATCCCAGGAGTGTGACATGCCACCTCTCCCTTTATAAGTCTTATGAAGAAGAAAAGGGGAAAAATATAAGTCTTCAAAGGCATCCACATGAGCAGTCTTTGAAGCCTTTTTTAGCGCTAACGGGAGCATTCTCTAGAGGGTTGAGAGGAGTGAACTTGGGAGAGAACGAAGCAGATTCAGAGCGAAGGAGCGAGCATATTGCTAAGTCTTCATCCGAAAACCTCAGAGCTCTCTCTTCTCTCTTTGGTTGTGTCCTTTCAAATAAAGGCCTATGGGCATTTTTATAGCTTTTTTTGGAGGGGAACACTCGAATTGCGCCCCACTGGATCTTGAGCTGGCGAATGAGGTTGCACGATTTGGGTTACCTGGACCACCAATTTTCTGAAAAAGACGGGCATGTCCTCCGGGTGGCCCAGACAAATTTTCGGGTGAGGCGGCGGCTGATAACTTCTTAAAAAGAAGTTATTTAAACTCATTAGTTTTACCTTATGTCAATTAGAATTGATATATATATTTAAATAAGTAAAATATGATTAAGTTTATATTTGGTATAAGTTGAGTATTATCGTCATTTTTCTGTATTTTATTGTAGAAATGCTGAAGAATTTGACTTGAAGAAGTGAAGCTAAGCGAATTTGAATAGCTAGAAAAGTTGTTGCAGCAAGGCGGAAATGAATTTTAAATTTTAAAATTTGCACCGGTTACAAATCTGAAAGGGGGCTTCGATTTAGGGTAATAGAGGCTTCGAAAAGGGATGAAATACTACATAAAGGGGCCCAATTACTTGGATTGGAGATCGAATTCCATTTGGACGAAAGAATGAGAAGCATCAGTCGGAAGAAGGAGATAGTATTGGGTAAAAATCTGAGAGGATTTCCTGCAGCGTTTGAACTTTAATCATCATATTTAGTAGGATCTTTCTTATTATGTGGTGTGTTCCTTCAATTATGAACTAAATCTCAAATTCTTTTATGATGAGAGTACTATACTTGTTGTGATGAGAGTACTATACTTGTTGTGATGATGAATTTCTCTTAAGTTTTATGTGTGTTTGACGATTTATCTTTATTGAGTTTATAATTTGATAGTAAATCTTTCGGATTAAGTTTTCATCTTCTACTGTGCTGCAAGATTCGAGAGATGAGTTGCGTAAGTATATTGATGAAGGTTATCTTCCCATGCTGCGAGATTCAAGAGGTGAGTGACGTATGTTTGTAATCAAAGTTTCTATATTCTTACTGTGATTCGAGATTCGATAGAGGAAATGCATAAGTACATCATAAATTCAATATAGAATAGAAGGGAGAAAGAGATTTCATCTTCTTACTAGCAACCTTGATTTTTATTCTTCATGATATTCTTCATTCTGCCTAAGTTAGAGATGACTAGGGGAATGAAGAATATCAAGATTTCTGATATTGAGAGATAAAGATTTGTACTGTAAAATCATTGTAAGATAAGTTAAATGAACATTCTCGTATAACATATATCTAAATATTCGTCACAATAGACATAGAAAATCAGAATACAAGACTAATTCTCCAAATTAATAAAAAGTGTTTTTAGGAAATCGTTTATATTTGATTAGATTTTTATCTGTTTTCAAAAATCACTATGTCTAATATAGTTGAATTTAAAGAAAAGGTTAAACTAGTACTTGTAAGCGTTATATTAATCATTTCTCCGTGGGAATGATCATTACTTTCATTATATTACTTGATCTGACATGCACTTGCGTTTATATCTATTTTTCGCATATCAGCGACGATGGGCGGCTCGTCGGGTGGAGAAAGTGGTGGCGGAGTGCCAAAGGGCAACGACATGTGTCGGAGGGCATCAATGCACGTGCACGCATGCGCGTCGACCTTGCACATGCATGGATGTCAAGCACGCGAGGCCTTAAATGTGCACATAGAGGCCATGCACATGGTGGCCTTGCGCGTGAATGTTGTGCTTCGAGCACGGGTGCGCTCATAGCGCTGCACGTGTGTGGTGCCTTTGCGTGCTTTTCTTGGCGGCTTTGGTGTCTTTTGAACGAGCATGGCTCGCTCGGTCGGATCGGCCCACCTTGGGCGGCTCGGTCAAAGTTTGGATCGATTCAACTCAGATATCTTTTAGGGGAACCCCATCAATAATATATCACTTGGGTGTAAGGATACAAAATCCCATTTGGTATCCTTAAAAGTTCTTAACTCCTCATTCATATTTGTATTCAATGAAGATCTAATAACATCTTTTTGGTAGGTCTAGGACTTTAGAGGTAGTGTTAAGAAATGATTGAAGAGTAAGAATTTGAGTGGTTAAAAGGATAATGTGAATATGAGGCTTATATGGATGGGTAGAATGAAGTAGAGGATAAGGGGGAAGATTAACATGGTAACTAACATCAAGGTTGATAGTTGGAGATGCTAAAAGAATGTACGCGTAGATGAGTTGGGTGAAAGATGATGGAGGAGATGAAGAATGTGTCTCATTGTTTAAAAAAAGCATGCTCCTCAGAGGTGGAGAAAGGTAACAAAATTGGAAGTCAAGTGTTTTCAAGAAAAATAATTTTATGGCTGAGAACTGATCTTCAAAGTTTAGACTATAGTATTGGTCGAGGATACTAGCCCACCGCAGTAGTGACCATAGATAAGAACAAAGAGAAAGAGAGATTTTATAGCTTTGCTAAGTAAGATTACAAGGTAGCTACAACTTGGAGGTCCCACCGCACACTCAAGAGTGTATAAGAACTCCTCTTGTCTCTTTAAATGTTGTGCTAGGTGGGTGGGGGAGGGGGGGCTCAAAAATAGAATTGGCAAGCTTACTAGTTTTAGGCGAGGGATCTGATGAGCTATTAACATAACCTCTCCCACTCGACAATGTGTCTTGTTTATTGGTAGTGGCAAGGGGTATAGCCCCTCACCCAGAGGTAGGCCCCACACTTGAGTGAGGTCCTTCTGGTTATTTACGAGCTAGTTTTGTTTCCCGGTGAGGTGAAGAATTGCCTGCTATGAGGTGGATGCGAGATGGCTGCAAACTCTTCCTCATGGGGCCTTTTGGTAACTATCTCTTGTCATATTATCCTCTTTGGGTATCGATGAGTATGGGTTATATACAATCTCCACTTTTATGAAATTATTACGAGGTTGGAAAACAATGTGAGGCCTTACACTCGGCGAGCTGACCGATCTGCTATAAATAGTGACCTGGACCTCTTGAATTTATGTGCCTCTCATGCTTGCTGAAAATGATTAATGAATGTGTTGACCATTTCTTGAACCTATTCACGAAGACCTTAAGTATCGAGGTCAATAATAATGACAAAAATAAGAAGTATAAAATCCATCTCCTGGGACCTCCGAGAAGCGATCCATATAAGATCCGAGGTGAGATGACAATGAAGTGAATCTCTTGTCAGCCCCTCCTCTCGACCATTCAATTAGCGACACTGTGAATAATACATCCGAGGATACCATCCATGACCAAGTATATTCTTAAGTATTGAATTCCAATGAATCACTCTATCACAAGCATGCTAGGTTCTTCTTGGGTTTTGAAGTAGGCCAGCTGGGATGGGGCCCTTAATGTGGATGAGCCCGTCGCTTGGCTTGGCAGGGATGGAGGCCCGGGATGCATCGATGATTATGACTCCAGGTAAATGGGTGGAGTTGTTATTTAAGGCTTCATTTTTGTGAGCTAATTTTCCTTCTTTGGTGTAGATGTAAGTTCGCAGAAGAGGCCGAACCTTTGGATCCTCATGAGGCCTACTCAATTAAGACAACATTGATGAAGGATAAGGAGGTCTGGTTTGGCAGGGACTTAGCGGGTCTCCCTTCTACTAGTCTTGCCAATTCCTCCTTGCAAGAGACAACACCTTCGACAACTGCTTGGGTAAGTATCCCTTATAGTCTTCCAAGGGAAAGGACACGACCGGCGGAACTCCTCCAAGCTTGCATACTCTTTGTGAGCTTTTTGGAGATTTTAATGATACACCAACAACAACACTACTCAAGCGTTTATCCCGCCATAGTGGGGTCGACTATATGGATCCTTTGTCGCCATTGCGCCCTATCTTTAATCATAGACTCACTAATGCCTAAGTACATCATGTCTTTCCTGTTGGAACATGCTTTCCGCATCTCTTGGTTTGACAATAACAAATCCTATTATATTTGATCTTGCTTGTGTTTATTGTGTGCAGGTACTATATTTATATAACCCTATGAACAGGATGCTGATTGATGACGATTCTCTGAAAAAAGAGCTACCGCTCGCGTTAGTTGTTAACGCACCGCGTTAACAACCGCTGAGATGGAAACCGCTGAGAAGGAAACCGCTGAGAATTGAACTGGCGTTTGACGAAATGAAACCTGCGTTCGATGAACTGGCATTCGACGAAATGAAAACCGCTGAGAAGGAAACCGCTGAGAACGGAACTGGCGTTTGACGAACTAGCGTTCGACGAAATTGCATTCAACGAACTACATGCTCTACCACGGCGTTCGACGAACTGCATACTCTACCACGACGCTCGACGAAATGCATGCTTTACCGCGACGCGTTAGAACTAACGCTGGCGCTAGTGTTCGTTCGACAAAATGAAAGCAGCGCTCGATGAAATATGAGGCCAGCTCGATGAAGATGCTGTCCAACGAAAAGAGATGTGCTCTATCGCGGAGCGTTAGCACTACCGCTGGCGCTAGCATAAATGGAAACATTTTACGAGAAGGAAACAGTGGAGAAAAAGGAATGTTGACGGGACGCTATTTTGGCAAGCACTATCGCAGCGCGTTAAGGACTAACGCTCGACGGTTGCTTTTGGAATCCTCCCATCTGCATGTGATTGAGGAGCAATTATGGAAAGAGATATTGGCTGAAGGAAGGATATCTCGCTATCGCGGAGCGTTAGCGTTATTGCGGCGCATTAGTCGGAGCTCAAGATTTGGCGGTCAAAAGTTGCCTAAGTTGCCACGATCCACGGGCTTGATCTTTGCCTAATGTGGCTACCGCGGGGCAGTAGTACTACCGCAGGCGTTGTGGCTGACTCTATTTAATGACGCGCGCCTCCTCCATTGCTGCTTACTGTTACAGAACAAATTGAAGCCTTATATTCAGAGCACTCGTGAGAGCCTTCTCCAAGCAGCCCGAAGAACTCCGTCAACGTTCGTGAATGCAAAGAAGCTTAAGACCGATCCGATCGCATTTACATCGACATCAAGTTCTTCTTTTGAGTGAGTTTTTTGTTTTGTTTTGTATGTCTTTTATTTTATCTTTTGTTCGGTAGAGGAATTCACGACACGTAGACTAGGGCCTTGCGGGGACTAGGGGAAATTCGCCTCGTATTGGCGACTGGGTCTAGGGATTAGATCTAGGGGGTGCTCGAGGCCTTTCTAGTGATAGATTGGCTAGAGCGGCTTGAGGCCTTATCTGGGGAGAGATAGGATAAATCCAACCAGTCCTTGGGAGAAGGGTCGGTATAGAAAACCAAAAGAGTTTTCATTGGTCACCTCTTTCCAAGCGTCATTGGGAAAACTTTTTGTAATCATAGCTGTTTCACTTTAATATTAATGAAAATATGTTTGTTTATTCACCCCCTTTTAAGGGTGCCTACACATCCAACAAATGGTATCAGAGAGAGGTAATTCTAATTCGGTCTAACAACCGGGAATAATGGCGCTCTGTGGCCTCGCTTTCTATGAGGGGCAGGGAATAAGTAGACCTCCACTGTTTACTAGAACTGATTATAATTACTGGAGAATGCGTATGCATTGTTTTTTGATAAACTTATATCTAGATGTATGGGCTTGTGTTGAAACTCCATACACTTCTCCTACATATATTGTTGGAGAAGTAACTATGGATAAACCTAGGGATAGATGGGATGATGGAGATAAGGCTAGGTGTAAGAATAATGCGAAAGCGATGAATGTTTTGTTCTGTGCTCTTGATATGACCGAATTTAATAGAGTAAGTGCATGTGAAACAGCTTATGATATTTGGAACTTATTAGAAATAACGTATGAAGGTACCTCGCAGGTCAAAGATTCAAAACTATTCCAACTGGAATCTGAATTCGAGAGGTTTAGAATGGATCCAAATGAGGACGTCGACGTCATGTACACTCGATTCACCAAGATCGTCAACGCCTCAAAAATTCTTGGAAAAACATTTTCAAACGGCGACTTGGTGAGAAAGCTTCTTCGATCACTCCCACAAAGTTCAATCCAAAGGTGACGGCGATTTCCGAATCGCATGATCTTAGGCGGATCCAAATTGAGAGCCTCATTGGGAACCTCAAAACCCATGAGGTAGAACTCAAGATTCAAGAAGAAGAGTACAACAAGGAGCCAAAAAAGAAAGCCTTGGTACTGAAGTCAAGAAAAGAAGATGACGACGAGGAAGATGACGAGGAGAGTCTCTTTGTGAAGAACTTCACTAAGTTCATGAAGAATCCGGAAAGGAGGAACACCTTCCAGAAATTTTTCCGAAAGGGCTCCTCATCCAAAATAGAGAAGAAGGAGAAGTCTAGCGACGAAGACGAAGAGCGGCCACCTCCCGAGTGCTTCCACTGTAGGAAGACTGGGCATATTAGAAGTCAATGCCCAAAATTCTTGAAGGAGCAAAAAGAAAAGCGGGTTAAAGGAAAGGAGAAGAAGAATGTCTTCAAAGCTGCAACATGGGATTACTCTTCCTCCGGGTGCTCAAGTGAATCAAGCTCAAGCGATGATGATGAGGCAAACTTGTGCCTTATGGGGAAAAACAATGAATCAACCGACGACGAGTGCAGTGTCCAAAGAGACACTGAGGTAATCCCTTCTAACTATGATGATCTTTATTCCGAATACTTAAAAACTTGTAAATCTTTTGGCAAAACTTTATAAGATCTTGATCTACTTAAAAATGAAAATAAAATCCTTTTAAAATAAAATCAAAAAATAAATAAGGAAGTTTTTGCCTTGGGAAAGGAGATGGAGTCTTGCCGAAAGAATGATGATCTTTTGGCAAGGACTAGCGAACTTGAAATTGATCTCTCTAACGCTCTCTCTAATATCGAATCACTTTCGAAACAAAAGAGAGACTTAGAAAGAAATTTGAAACTCTCACTTTCTAATGTGGAAAATGAAAAGAAAAACTTTGCAAATAGATGCATAAATTTAGTTAGTGAAATTTTGCATTAAAAGCCCAAATCCATGACCTTAACTTAGCCATAAAATAATTTGGTGTTGGCCAGAAAAGTCTTGATATGATTTTGGCCAATTAAAGGCATGGTAGTGCAAAAACTGGGCTAGGATATGTCTCTTGCTAACTACCGCCCGACGGTAACAGTTAACGCTGGTGGTAGTAACAAAACTCATAATTCATGTAATAATCATAAATCTGGAATTTTTTCTGCTGATTCCTCGTCCTCCAGTAAGAGTCCACAACAAAAACTGAAAAAGGTCTCAACCCCTTTTGTGTTATGTGTCAATTGTCATCACTTCGGGCATACCTTGGACTCTTGCAGGATGAAGGGTCGATGTACTGTCTAGCAAATCTGGGTGCCTAAGGTTTCCACCTATTCTATGGGAGGAACCACTTGGGTATCCGGATCTTTACACTCATCTTCTTGTTAGGTATGTTGGCAGGCTAAGGAAAAGGAAGACATGTGGTGCTTGGACTCAGGGTGCTCCAAACACATGACGGGCGATAAAGCAAAATTCCTTAGCCTCACTAAAAAGAAAGGAGGAATGGTGACATTTGGGGACAATGAAAAGGGAAGGATTTTAGGCACCGGTACTGTGGGTAACAATTCTTTCTCTCTTACTAATGTATTATATGTATAAGGTTTGAAACATAACTTGATTTCTATTAGTCAACTTTGCGATAAAGGTCTAAATGTCTTATTTGAGTCTTCAACTGATTTATGTAAAATTATAGATCCTAAAACCAATAGTATTGTACTCACTGCACCACGAATTAAAAATGTGTATCTAATTGCCTTTCATGATCTATCGCGTGCGTCACTCAAATGTCTTATATCAAAAAATGAAGAACTTGAATTATGGCATAGGAGTCTCGGTCACTCTAGCACCAAGTTAATCTTAAAACTATCAAAGAATAAACTTATTAAAGATTTGCCTATGCTAAATGGAAATCTATCTTCCTTATGCTCGCCATGTCAAAAAGGAAAATTTTCAAAAACATCATTTAAGAGTAAAAAAGAAATATCCACTTTTACAACTAATTCACATGGATCTTTTTGGACCTATTAGCACATGTAGTCTTGGTGGTAAAAAGTACACTTTTGTATTAATTGATGATTATTCTAGATTTACTTGGACCTTATTTCTTACCTCCAAATCCGATGTATTTTCTGAATTTACAAAGCTTTGCAATCGTCTTTAAAATGAATTAGATCTAAAAATCAAGTGTATACGATCGGATCATGGAGGGGAATTTGAAAATGATAACTTCACCACTTTATGTAATAATCTAGGTATTAAGCACAAACTTTCCGCTCCATGCACCCCCCAACAAAACGGTGTGGTGGAGAGGAAAAATAGAACTCTTCAAGAACTCGCATGCACTATGCTATCCGAGTATGGGCTGCCTAGATATTTTTGGGTCGAAGCCATAAATACATCATGTTATGTCATAAATCGTGTCATGATTCGCCATATTTTGAAATTAACTCCATATGAATTATATTTTCAAAAGAAACCTAATGTATCGTATTTTCATGTTTTTGGTTGTAAATGTTTTATCCTAAACACCATGGATGCATTAGCTAAATTTGATGAAAAATGTGATGACGGTATTTTTCTTGGTTACTCTTCCACTAGCAAAGCATATAGAATATATAATAAAAAATCTAAAAAGGTTGAAGAGTCTATTCATGTGAAGTTTGATGAACTTGTGCCTTGTGTAGATTCTACTTGCGCAGGTAATGAAGATGAACCTCTTTCACCATTGGAGCATGATAATGATGAACCACTTGGAGAAGAAAAAGAAGTAGAGCCGGTGCAAGAGGAGTTCGTGCCTCCAAGTGTGCTTCGATTTACAAGAGATCATCCAAGGGAGCTTATCATTGGAGAACCATCAAAGGGGGTAACGACACGGTCTTCTTTTAATGAATCCTTTTCAAACTTATGCTTCATTTCTGAAATAGACCGAAAATTGTTTCCACCGCTTTGAATGGTGAATTTTGGTTTATTGTTATGAATGACGAATTGAATCAATTTGAATGCAATAGGGTTTGGAAACTAGTTGAAAGACCATCTAATCACCGGGTTATTCGTGTTAAATGGATATCTAAAAATAAATTAGATGAAGAGTCTAGAATGACTAGGAACAAAGCTCGATTAGTGGCACAAGGTTACTCTCAAATCGAGGGGGTAGATTTTGATGAAACTTTTGCACCCGTTGCTCGCCTTGAATCGATTAGAATTTTTCTAGCTTTTGCAAGTTATAAGAAGTTTAAATTACTTCAAATGGATGTTAAAAGTGCTTTCTTAAACGGGATAATTAAAGAAGAAGTCTATGTTATGTTGAACAACCCCCCGGATTTATTAATGAAAAATTTCCAAATCATGTATATAGATTAGAAAAAGCGCTTTATGGTCTAAAACAAGCGCCCCGTGCTTGGTATGAACGCTTAACAACTTTTTTATTAAAGCACAGTTATAAAATGGGTAGTGCCGATAACACGCTCTTCATTAAGCATTTTGATAATGATTTGATTATTTTACAAATATATGTTGATGACATTATTTTTGGAGCCACTAATGAAGGGTTGTGTAATGAAGTTGTTCTAGTGATGCAAAATGAATTTGAGATGAGTCTAATGGGTGAACTAACATATTTCTTAGGATTTCAAATAACCCAAAGAAATGATGGAATTTTTATATGTCAATCCAAATATGTCCATGATATGTTAAAACGTTTTGGTTTTGAAAACTTGAAACAAGCTAGTACTACAATGAGCGCATCACTAAAATTAGGAAAAGATGAAGCCAAAATTTTAATTGACCAAATGTTATATAGAGGAATGATTGGATCCCTATTATACCTTAGTGCATCTAGACCCGCTATTATGTTTGTCGTATGCTTAAGCGCTAGATTTCAAGCAAATCCAAAAGAATCTCATTTAAAAGCGGTGAAACGAATTTTTTGATATCTAATCGGCACATCTAAATTAGGACTTTGGTGTCCAAATAATGATTCTTTTCTCTTGCATGGGTATTCAGATTCTGATTATGTGGGTTGTTCATTAGACAGGAAAAGCACTAGTGGCACCTGTCACTTCTTAGGTCCTTCTCTAGTTGCATGGTCAAGTAGAAAACAAAATTATGTTGCTCTCTCCACCACCGAGGCAGAATATATTGCACTAGGAAGTTGTTGTGCCCAAGCATTATGGATGACTTAAACCTTAGAAGACTTTGGTGTTCATTTAACTAATATTGAACTTAAGTGTGACAACAAGAGTGTTATTGACTTAACAAACAACCCCGTTCATCACTCACGATCTAAACACATAGATGTAAGACCCCACTTCATTAGGGATCACATCAAAAAGGAACATGTTCATGTAAACTTCATTGGAATTGAATCACAACTTGCGGACATCATTACCAAGCCTCTACCTGATTCTCGATTTGCTCTACTTAGACTAGAACTAGGGGTCTTGGACATTCATACTTAATCATGCAAAACCCACATTTTTATGACCACGCATATCTGAGTTCTGTACTGAATCACATTGTCACTAATCTGCACAGCTATATTCATCAGAAAAATTCTGAAAAATTTCACGTTTTCCCAAAAGTTCGTGTTCTGTCACTAACTCCCGGCGATATCATGGTACCGCTGGCGTTAGTGGGTATTTCTGAATTTTCCAGTTTCTTTTTCATTTTTTATTCTTCAGTTCCTATTATTTTCTTTTAAAATTCTAAAAACAAAAAAACTATAAAACAAATCAAAATCCAACCAAAAACACGCTTTGTTTTTCTATATATCAAAACCAACTACACAATTGAAAAACCAATTAAAACAACAAAACATGCTTTATATTTATTTTATTTCTTTTTGCTTTTGAAAAACTTAAATGTTTTTATAAAAACTGATGTGCTTTTCTATGTTTCAAGGATGATATGGTTTATCTTGCCAAGTTTAGAATACAATGTTTCATTCTCTATTTCAAGTATCTTAATAACATTGTTTTGTATCATGCCTTAATCATTATCCTATGTGTGCTTTGAAATTGATTATAGAAATCATATGTAGTATTGCATAGTATGCCTCTATGTATGTGTCAAATGACTTATATTTGCTAATGTTTTATTCACTCACACTTTTGATAAACTACATATGAATTTAATATACTCTTACATGATTGTGTTGTGTAACAACTTAATATTATTGTTAGGCATGCTTAGTTTTACCTACACCACAAGTAAAAATCTTTTTCATGCACCTATTTTTGAAGAAGTGTGTCTTTTCAAAAATCTTTTGTTTGCACATACAAGTAAATTCAGAGACCTTTGTCATTAAGCAAAAATTCAAATGAATAATTGACAAAGATAACTCCACCAAGCACTACTCACCCTCCTGATAAGTCTTAATGAGCATTGTGAGGTTGAGCACCTTGGAGAGAATTAAAGTGCCTTGTTGCAAACATTTCTTTTTACACTACTTCTTTTGTACACCGGATCACACATCTAAAATTCAAAATAATAACTGTGATTCCCCAAGCACTACTTTGCACCCTGATAAGTCTTGATAAGCATTGTGTGTGCAGAGCACCTTGGTTGTTGTACTATTTTTCTATGTGCATTGAATAATTTATATAGCTTTGTGGGTAGAAGTAACTCTAAAAATGCTTTTTCAATAATATTGTGTTTATTCCATTATACATGTCATGGGTTTTGATTAACTAATATGTATACTTTTATCAAAAACACTATTTTGTACACATCATTATCACTTGTAAGCCTTCTACTCATGAGAATTGGAGTCTATTGCATACCTACATGTATTCTCTAAATTCTTAAGAAAAATGCACTAGATAGCTTTGCATGATCAATACAATGTATAAGTGTACTTGATTTCTCAATTTACGACATTGTATTCTTCTCTATTGACTTGATATGTTGTATCATGCTTACATATTTTTTTTCCGCTACGCCATGTGTACTCTTTATTGCTTACCTTTCAATACAAGTGTATGGTTATGGTACAACAACATCTATTTTTTTTACTTCAATTGCTACAACATCTATTTTTTGCCTAAAACTCTTAATCATATACTATGCTTCACCATTCCTATATAGATGTTCACCTCCAAAATATATTTCTTCATGCTTTCCACCTCTTTACTACTTGTATGCTCGATCATGAATACGTTTTTCCAACAAGTGGTTTCCTTATAACAATTTCTTCACATTCCTTTTTTTCACTCCTACATATTGTATTTTTTCCTATGCGTTTAACTCTTTATCATGATCATTCCCTCTCTACACATTTATTGCACACATTAATGTTTGACTTTCTCTCCACCCTCTTTTGATCCAAAAGGGGGAGAATAAATTTGAAAGAAATTCACATATATGGGGAGTAGATTCAAAGGAAGTTTTGTTGTAGGGGGGCATTCACTTAGGGGGAGCATTCATTTATGGGGAGCATTTGCACATGTCTTAAATTTCATGCTTATCCTTTTTAATAAACACAATTCCTATCTTTTGAACTATTTCTTTCTAAAGGGATTTGTTATTATCAAAAGGGGGAGTTTGTTGGAACATGCTTTCCGTATCTCTTGGTTTGACAGTAACAAATCCTATTGTATTTGATCTTGCTTGTGTTTATTGTGTGCAGGTACTATAGTTATATAACCCTATGAACAGGATGCTGATTGATGACGATTCTCTGAAAAAAGAGCTACCGCTCACGTTTGTTGTTAACGCCCCGCGTTAACAACCCCTGAAATGGAAACCGCC
Organism: Dactylorhiza incarnata; assembly: GCA_033032865.1. Taxonomy (NCBI): domain Eukaryota; kingdom Viridiplantae; phylum Streptophyta; class Magnoliopsida; order Asparagales; family Orchidaceae; genus Dactylorhiza; species Dactylorhiza incarnata. The sequence goes on from JAWHQI010000086.1 coordinate 7,842,569, forward strand.
AAGAAGGAAACCGTTGAGAACCGAACTGGCGTTTGACAAAATGAAACCTGCGTTCGACGAAATAAAAACCACTAAGATGGAAACCGCTGAGATGGAAACCGCTGAGAACGGAACTGGCGTTCGATGAAATTGTGTTCGACGAACTGCATGCTCTACCGCGGCGTTCGACGAACTGCATGCTCTACCGCGGCGCTCGACGAAATGCATGATTTACCATGACTCGTTAGAACTAACGCTGGCGCTAGTGTTCGTTAGACGAAATGAAAGCAACGCTCGACGAAATGTGAGGCCAGCTTGACGAAGATGTTGTCCGACGAAAAGAGATGTGCTCTACCACAGAGCATTATCACTACCGCTGGCGCTAGCATAAATGGAAACATTTGACGAGAAGGAAACAGTGGAGAAAAAGGAATGTTGACGAGATGCTATTTTGGCAAGCACTATCGCGGCGCGTTAAGGACTAACGCCCGGCGGTTGCTTTTGGAACCCTCCCGTCTGCATGTGATTGAGGAGCAATTATGGAAAGAGATATTGGCTGAAGGAAGGATATCTTGATATCGCGGAGCGTTAGCGTTATCGCGGCGCGTTAGTCGGAGCTCAAGATTTGGCGGTCAAAAGTTGCCTAAGTTGCCACGATCCGTGGGCTTGATCTTTGCCTAATGTGGCTACCACGGGGCGGTAGTACTACCGCAGGCGGTAGTGGCTGACTCTATTTAATGACGTGCGCCTCCTCCGTTGCTGCTTGCTGTTATAGAACAAATTGAAGCCTTATATTCAGAGCACTCGTGAGAGCCTTCTCCAAGCAGCCCGAAGAACTCCGTCAACGTTCGTGAATGCAAAGAACATGAAGACCGATACGATCACATCGACATCAAGTTCTTCTTTTGAGGGAGTTTTTAGTTTTGTTTTGTATGTCTTTTATTTTATCTTTTGTTCGGTAGAGGAATTCGCCACACGACGACTAGGGCCTTGCGGGGACTAGGGGAAAATTCGCCTCGTGTTGGCGACCGGGTCTAGGGAGTAGATCTAGGGGGTGCTCGAGGCCTTTCTGGTGATAGATTGGCTAGAGCGTCTTGAGGCCTTATCTAGGGAGAGATAGGCTAAAGCCAACCGGTCCTTGGGAGAAGGGTCGGTATAGAAAACCAAAAGAGTTTTCATTGGTCGCCTCTTTCCAAGCGTCATTGGGAAAGGTTTTTGTAATCATAACTGTTTTCACTTTAATATTAATGAAAATAAGTTTGTTTCTTCATCTCTGATTCGTGCTCACTGATTTTCATTAGCTTAACCTAAACGTATTTTCTCTATCTCTAATGTCGAGCGGTAACACTACCGCTGGCGGTAGCAACATAGAATTATTTTTCTAAATAATCTCGAAAACTTTAAATCCCTTATTCACCCCCCCCCCCCTCCAAGGGCGCCTACAGATCCAACATTTCCTTATAGTTTCAATCCAAGTCTTTTTTGGTCTACCCCTCCCCCATTTAACATGTCTAGTGACTAAACCATCTTAAATGAGTTTCACGCATCTTCTCTACAATTGGAATCACTCATGTCTTACATTCATTCCTAATTTTATCCAGTCTCGTGTTACCACACATCCACCTAATCATTCTCAACTCCGCAACTCCCATTTTTTGCTCATGTACACCATTCACCGCCCAACACTCAGAATCGTAGAGCATTGCTGGCCTAATTGTAGTACGGTAAAACTTGCCTTTAAGTTTTTATGGTACTTTACGATCACATACGATCCCAAATGCGCCTCTCCACTTCAACCAACTTGCTTGGATTCTATGTATCACATCTTTATCTACACCTCCATCTTTTTGAATTATCGATCCCAGATATTTAATGCACCCACTGTGGGAAATATATCTTGGTCACCCAATTTTATGACGGAGTCATCCGACCTTCTTGAACAACTAAATTTAAGCTCTATATACTTCATCTTTGTCCTGCTCAACCTAAAACCCTTATTTTCTAAAGTGTCTCACCAAGATTCAAGTTTCGCGTTCAAACTGATTGTGTTTCCTCGCAGGTATTCTTTCTGATGACTTATCGGCAACCAGCGAGGCTCAATTTGAGGAACAGACACCACCATCGTCGTTTGGAAGGTAGTTGTATGATCGTGTTTCCACCATCTCCATCCTGATTAGCTCTCTGGTTGCTATGGGCGATCTCCAATTTTTTTGGTTTCCTAAGTTGCAAACATGGATGCAAGGATGCTAGTTATTGATCTTTCAAACCTCTTAATCAGCATCACTGCCTTGTAGGCTTGGGTGAATGGATAAGAGCCCCGACTGCAGGCCGCGGAGGAGAGCTACTTCAGGATCGCCCACATCACGGTCCAAATCAGCGAGAGGCAATGTTAAATCGATTATCTTGTTGTTGATTTTGTCAGGGTCACGCGTTCTACTAGTATGTCTTCAGAGAAGGCATGCAAGCTAGAGCTTGTCCTCCAAGGAGAGCAACACCTCGCATAGGTTGTAGTGCTTTTCCAAACCTCCACTAAACTAGGCTATACGACTCTCCAAGCTCCCAACTCGAGGACCTCCTTTTTCTCTAGTTTCTTTTTTCCTACACTTTTTTGTTTGTAATAATGAAACTTTATTTGCGAAGTGCATTGGAACCTGATATTATTTTTATGCGAACTGAATGGATGTTGTCTGATGCATGGACTCTCTCTTTGAATGTGTCTTACTTTCTATCATTTTCTTCTTCTTTATAAGTGTCAGTGTCCTGCCTTCTACCTTGGAGAAAATTAGTTAACTTGAAATTTTTTATGAATTGACCTTTGGCGATGTGGTTGGCTTCGAGCTCTTTGGACAAGTGATACATGCATTTCATCCTTTATTTTCACACCTGTAAATCATTAATTAACCGTCTGATTAAATGCTAGTTTTGTATGAAATATGCTTATTTTATGTTTTATGCAATTCTGGCATGTTTGGATGCATTTATGTACAAGTGTGGATTTTTGTTCATGTTTAGGGAATACATGTCCAAAGTTATTCACGCATTAGGTTTTCCCAATTTCAATGAACAAGAAATTCTTCTCCATGGGATCAACCACACTAATACTCTAGCTAGGAAATCCGCACCCAACATGAACTAGAGTTCAAAAATCATAAACTTTGTATAAGTAAGTGCAGCTCACACCCACATTGATTGAAAATATCCTAAAAAGGATTTCTGAAATAAACAAACCATGAATTAGAAGCTGTTAAATTTTTGAAGTAGAAGTGGAAGGGGTCAGGGCGGTCTGTAGAAAGGAGACCACAGAGACCGCGCGGTCTGCGCTGGTGTTCTTAGGCGGTCTGTTCTGGGAGACTGCAGATGATCGGGAGGATTGCTTTGTAACTGCACAGTTTAATAAGAAACTGATGGCCATGCTGAGGTCAGGCGGTCTGTCTTGTAAGACTGCTCGTGATCTGATGGGCGGTTAGTGTATCTCATTTTGGGCGGTGACGACATCCGTCAGCTTGCCTATAAATAGGGGCGCAGGGCTCGTCATTTGTACAGAGAACTCTAAGAACTACAACTTGGGTTGTTCGTGCCGGTCTCTTATTGAGGTCGCGCGGTCTCGGAAGTGTCTTGACCATTTGCTGCGTTCGCAGGTCAGCGGCCAGCAGGATGCGGTTTCCTTCCTTGGTAATTTCTCAGTTGTCAATAACCAGTTCGCCAGTGGTCTTCCTCTAGGCGATCTGTGGTTTAGTTCTTGAGCTGTTCACGGTGAACTTGGTGATCAGGCGGCCACAGTGGTCATGCGATCTTAGTTTGCGGTTTGGAGACAGTTTGTGCAGTTCAGGTTTCTATTCGCTGAAGCTTTTGTGACAAGGCGACCTCGCGGTCAGGCGGTCTCGAAGTGCGGACAGGTTTCAGCAGTTCAATAAAGCAGCAAGTCAGGCGGTCTGTGGTTGCGGTCTGGCAGTTGAGGTCATCAAGCCCGCTCCGTTCGCGCGGTCTCAAGGATAGCCGTGCGGCTTGTCTGTTCGAGCAATCTGACGGTCTCTGCTTTGGCAGTTCGCTGGCAGCTTGTTTTTGTGTCTTGTGCTTCTTTCCTCTGTGATTCTTATGAATCATGTCTCTCCATGTCTGTCTCGAGCTGTAAAGAGATAGTAAATAACAAGAGAACTATTTTGTCTTCCCATTGTCATTGATTGTCTCGCTTGTGGATTGTGTGAAGTGCTTCGCATTTTTACTTCACTCCGGACCTCTAAATATTTTAACATGGTATCAGAGGCAAGTTCCTGAGCAGTAATCAACGTTGTCTTCTACTTGATTTTCTGCAAGTCAGTTGTCAATCAGTGTGATGGCAATGGAAGGAGGATATGCTAGAGGTCTTGGTATTGAGCTCATTATGCAGACTAACTTTAAGAAGTGGAAGTCGTGCATGGAGAGCTATCTGTTTGGCGAGGACTAGACCTGCAAGCAGTTCAGTTCGGTTCGGTTTTAGATAAAACCGAAACCGAACCGAATATGCTCGGTTTTTACATACCCAAAACTGAAACTAAACCGAAATGGATCGATTCGGTTCGGTTTTTTAACATTGGTTCGGTTTTTTGGTAAACCTAAAACATATTATCCCCCAAAATAAATGTTAATGTTAGTCCAAGTGATTTTCTAATAGTAAATCTAGAAAGCAGTTCATCAACATTGAAGGGAAATTGAAAAAACACAATAACATTTAGATTAACTTGTACAATTAATACATTAAGTTCAAGTATTAGTTTAAAATAAAAATAAATAAGTATAACATATTTAATTTACTCGTTCACGCTCGGGTAATTGTTACAAACTTAGGATAAGATACGTGATATTACATGGTCTCGTTATTTTGGGTTCAACTTCAAACTCAATGATCACAACCTCATGTTTTAATATGACGGAACAAACTCCAAGTCCAAACTTATAATCGATTCATTTTTTCGGTTTATCGACCCTATAAACCGAAACCGAACCGAATAAGCTCAGTTTTCAGCCCCCCAAAACTGAAACCGAACCGAACTGATCGGTTCGGTCCAAATTCGGTTCGATTTGGGTCGGTTCGGGTCCGTTCGGATTGGTTTGGTCGGTTTTGGTTTTCTGTGCACACCCTTAGCGAGGACTTATGAGAGGTAGTTGGAGGAGAAGCAAGACAAGCTATTATTCCTGCTGAAGGGAATGCTGAGCTCGTGAAGGCTTGGAAGAGAACAAATGCGAAGGCTGAGTTCACTCTCAAGCGAGCTATCATTCCAGAATTGTTTGACCACATCATCGGATGTAGGTCAGTTGCTGAAATTTGGACAGTCTTGGATGGCTTGTTCAATAAGAAGAATGTAGCTCGACTACAATTCTTGGAAAATGAGTTGGCGAAAGCAACTCGGGGAGACTTATCTATTTCAACGTTCTTCTTGAAAATGAAGAACCTATGTGCAGAGATATCAGCATTGTACTCGAATGAGCCTATCTAATAAGCGAAGTTGAAGAGGCACATAATCCGCGGCTTGCGTAGGGAGTATGTGGCCTTTGTTACTTATGTTCAAGGCTGAGCCAATTAGCCATCGTTGCTGGAGCTGGAAAACTTACTTGATTCACAAGAGAGTTTGGCTAAGCAAATGGCGGGGATGTCCGTCTCTGAGGGAGAAGGTGAGATTCTCTTTTCTGGCAAGAAGAAGAGATGGGACAAGAAGAAGAAATCTCTTGTTGGAGATAGTATTTCTACTTCATCTCTGCAAGAGAGGAGTTATACTCTTAAGTCTGATGGAAAGAAGAAGGAAGGGCTGAGGTGTTACAGTTGAAATAAGCTTGGCTACTTCAAGAGAGACTGCAAGGTCAATCTTCAGCAAGGGCATGCTGCAGGAAATGAGGAGGCTAGTTCCAATGCTGAAGGTAGTTGGAGTGGTGGAGGTGCTTTCATGACGGGCACTTATGTTTGGGCATTGGCTTCCATCAACTATCAAGATGATTGGATAGTTCACTCTAGGTGTGGTCATCACCTCACTGTTGAAACTGATTTCTCGGCTTCTGTGGAGTTCGGGGCCCTCAGCAAGCTGAGGGGCGACCAACCCTTACTCCCCCCAAGGGAGATCTCTAGGTTGAAGGTTGAGGAACTATGGACTGGACCAAGGGCTTAGTGGGGAGGTCCCGCCACATACCCGGAAGCCCCTTAGGGACTTCCCCTCGCAAGCCACTACTAAGCTTGGGCACCACTGGAGGCTCTCCTCACCCCCTAGAGAGACTTGGGGAGGGAGAGAGAGGGAGAGAGCTAGCCTAGAATCCTTCCTCCAAATGGTGCACCCTTGGTCCTATTTATAGGATTTTGGATTTGGGCTGCGAATAACCAAAAACTGCCTGCGAAGTTACCAAAATGCCCCCGGATTTGGACTGCGAATAGCATAATCCTCTGTTCTGCAGCGCTAAACGCAGACTAGGACACCCTCCCGGGGCCGGGCGAGAGGGGGCTGACCTCCTCCCTGTCTCGACCCCCTGTTGGGGATGGGGGCGAGAGGAGGGCTCGACCCATCTCCTGTCTCGCCCCCCTGCTGGGGATGGGGGCGAGAGGGAGGGCTCGACCCATCTCCTGTCTCTCCCCCATGCTGGGGATGGGGGCGAGAGGGAGGGCTCGGCCCATCTCCTGTCTCGCCCCCCTACTGGGGATGGGGGCGAGAGGGAGGGCTCGATCCATCTCCTGTCTCGCCCCCTGCTAGGGATGGGGGCGAGAGGGAGGGCTCGGCCCATATCCTGTCTCGCCCCCCTGCTGGGGATGGGGGCGAGAGGGAGGGCTCGACCCACCTCCTATCTATCCCCCTTGCTGGGGATGGGGGCGAGAGGGAGGGTTCGGCCCCATCCTGTCTCGCCCCCTGCTAGGGATGGGGGCGAGAGGGAGGGCTCGGCCAACCTCCTCTCGCCCCCTAAGCTGAGGGCGGGGGCTAGAGGTGGTCTCGCCCCTCCTCCTCTCGCCCCCCTTATGCTGGGGGCAGGGGCGAGAGGGGGGCTCGCCCCACCTCCTCTCGCCCCCTTATGCTGGAGGCGGGGGCGTGAGGGGTGCTCGCCCCACCTCCTCTCGCCCCCTTATGCTGCGGGCGGGGGAGAGAGGGGGCTCACCCCACCTCCTCTCGCCCCCCCTTATGCTAGGGGCGGGGGCGAGATTGGCTAGCGCCCGGCGGTATTGCTACTGCCGGAGCTAGCGACTCGTCTCAGCATACTTGTGAGACGACCGAGCGGTCTCAGCGGTGCCGTCGAGACGACTGAGGAGGGCCAGCGCCCGGCGCTAGCGGCCGTGTCTGAGCTGGCCATGGTTAACAAGGGATGATTGATTTACCTCCCCCCTATTCTTGTCCTCAGCCATTATAGGAAAAACAAATCTTAAAGATCTCTTGGGTCCCGGGGGTTCGCTCGGCGAATTCGGGGTTGTACACAATCCCCGCTCTTTTCGAGCGAGTTACGCACTCGGAAAGAAACGTCCAACCCTGCATATTCGACGAGCGTCGCTGGGAATCCAGCTAACGAAGCCACTTTGAGAGAAAACAAAAAGCTTCCTCGAGAGGTCCTCCATCCCTACCGACTAGTGAGAGCCCGGCTAGTGGAGCCACCTCGGGACCTTATCCAACCTGAATCACCTGCCTCGCCGAGTGAGTCTCCAGCCCTGCCGGTATCAACAAGCCCGGTCAGCGGTCTCTGCTCGGGGCCTTAACCAACATGAATCACCTGCCTCGCCGAGTGAGTCTCCAGCCCTGCCGGCATCAACAAGCCCGGTCAGCGGTCTCTGCTCGGGGCCTTAACCAACATGAATCACCTGCCTCGCTGAGTGAGTCTCCAGCCCTGCCGGCATCAACAAGCCCGGTCAGCGGCCTCTGCTCGGGGCCTTAACCAACATGAATCACCTGCCTCGCCGAGTGAGTCTCCAGCCCTGCCGGCATCAACAAGCCCGGTCAGCGGTCTCTGCTCGGGGCCTTAACCAACATGAATCACCTGCCTCGCCGAGTGAGTCTCCAGCCCTGCCGGCATCAAAAAGCCCGGTCAGCGGTCTTTGCTCGGGGCCTTAACCAACATGAATCACCTGCCTCGCCGAGTGAGTCTCCAGCCCTGCCGGCATCAACAAGCCCGGTCAGCGATCTCTGCTCGGGGCCTTAACCAACATGAATCACCTGCCTCGCCGAGTGAGTCTCCAGCCCTGCCGGCATCAACAATCCCGGTCAGCGGTCTCTGCTTGGGGCCTTAACCAACATGAATCAGCTGCCTCTCCGAGTGAGTCTCCAGCCCTGCCGACATCAACAAGCCGGGTCAGCGGCCTCTGCTCGGGGACTTAACCAACATGAATCACCTGCCTCGCCGAGTGAGTCTCTAGCCCTGCCGGCATCAACAAGCCCGGTCAACGATCTCTGCTCGGGGCCTTAACCAACATGAATCACCTGCCTCGCCGAGTGAGTCTCCAGCCCTGCCGGCATCAACAAGCCCGGTCAGCGGTCTCTGCTCGGGGCCTTAACCAACATGAATCACCTACCTCGTCGAGTGAGTCTCTAGCCCTGTCGGCATCAACAAGCCCGATCAGCGGTCTCTGCTCGGGGCCTTAACCAACATGAATCACCTGCCTCGCTGAGTGAGTCTCCAGCCCTGCCGACATCAACAAGCCCGGTCAGCGGTCTCTGCTCGGGGCCTTAACCAACATGAATCACCTACCTCGCCGAGTGAGTCTCCATCCCTGCCGGCATCAACAAGCCCGGTCAGCGGTCTCTACTCGGGGCCTTAACCAACATGAATCACCTGCCTCGCTGAGTGAGTCTCCAGCCCTATCGGCATCAACAAGCCTGATCAGCGGTCTCTGCTCGAGGCCTTAACCAACATGAATCACCTGCCTCGCTGAGTGAGTCTCCAGCCCTGCCGACATCAACAAGCCCGGTCAGCGGTCTCTGCTCGGGGCCTTAACCAACATGAATCACCTGCCTCGCCGAGTGAGGCTCCAGCCCTGTCGGCATCAACAAGCCCGGTCATCGGTCTCTCCTCGGGGCCTTAACCAACATGAATCATCTGCCTCGCTGAGTGAGTCTCCAGCCCTGCCGGCATCAACAAGCCCGGTCAGCGGTCTTTGCTCGGGGCCAAAGTCGACACACTCTAGGAACCGAGCTCCACTAGAGGTGGATACTTTTCTTTCCTGCCCCCGAGCGGTTCCCGACCCTGCCTGCTAGGTGGGAGCCTGGTCAGCGGGCCAGCATCGGCAAAAAACTTACCCTCCCTGGGAGATCAACCTGCCCTGCCGTCTAGAGAGAGCCCGGTCAGCAGAACCATCCGAGGGAAAAACACTTTGAAAAACTTTCATCACATTAATCATTCTAGTATATGTGAGAAAACTAGGCATGGAAACAAAACATCGCATTACATGAACTTAGGGAATGAAAATAAAACTAAGCGTGGAAACCGAACTGAGTCTCCCACTCCCAGGTCCGGTCTTCCTTGACTTCTCCTGGTAGCTGATGTTGCTGTCTTGGACCCCTCGCATCCCTCATTTCAAGAACTCAGGGCATACGGAGGTCGCGTGCCCCTCCTCATCGTGGAGGTCACGGTTAGGTAACTCAAACATATCTTTTTACTTTCCTCTTCTTTTCGCTCTTCTGGCTCCTCTTCATCTACCTCTGTCCATCGCCATGGTTTGCTGAGGTGGTGGAGAGGGTGTGTTCGATCCCTGCCTCCACCTCGATCGGTTGGCTCTTTTCCTTTGAAAACCCTTTCTTCCTTGCTCTCGCGGAGTCGACTTGCTGACCTCTGTGCTCGTCGAGCTATTGGATGGTCGCCACCCGGGGTGGTCTTGCCCACCAACATTCACTCGACTCCTTTTGGAGCGGGGCGAGTGGGGGCCGGATGCTTCCCCGTTCGCCCCCCTTTGGGGATGGGATAGAAGGGGAGAGGCGAGCTGGGAGGGCGCCTCCCTCCTGAGCTTGCCCCCTTGAAGGGGCGGGGCGAGCTGGGAGGGCGCGTCCCTCCTGAGCTCGCCCCCTTGAAGGGGCGGGGCGAGCTGGGAGGGAGCATCCCTCCTGAGCTCGCCCCCTTAAAGGGGCGGGGCGAGCTGGGAGGGCGCCTCCCTCCTGAGCTCGCCCCCTTGAAGGGGTGGGGAGAGCTGGGAGGGTGCCTTCCTCCTGAGCTCGCCCCCTTGAAGGGGCGGGGCGAGCTGGGAGGGCGCCTCCCTCCTGAGCTCGCCCCCTTGAAGGGGCTGGGCGAGCTGGGAGGGCTCCTCCCTCCAGAGCTCGCCCCCTTGATGGGGCGGGGCGAGCTGGGAGGGCGCCTCCCTCCTGAGCTCACCCCCTTGAAGGGGTGGGGCGACCTGGGAGGGCGCCTCCCTCCTGAGCTCGCCTCCTTGAATGGGCGGGGGGAGATGGGAGGGCGCCTCCCTCCTGAGCTCGCCCCCTTGAAGGGGCGAGGGGAGCTGGGAGGGCGCCTCCCTCCTGAGCTCGCCCCCTTGAAGGGGAGGGGCGAGCTGGGAGGGTGCCTCTCTCCTGAGCTCGCCCCCTTGAAGGGGCGGGGCGAGCTGGGAGGGCGCCTCCCTCCTGAGCTCGCCCCTTGAAGGTGGGCGAGTGGGGGTATGGCACCTCCCCACTCCCCCCACCCCCCCCCCCCACCGATACCTCTTTCCTGGATTGTTGGCCGAGAATTCCCTCGTCCATTTGTCGGGGGGGACCTCTGGACCATCTCTTCTTCTGCCTCCGACTATCATGGCGAAAGCAACCTGGAAGGTCTGTAAGACCTCTTGCCTGAAATCTTCGAACATTTCCAATGTCACCCCAGCCACTGGGGTTGCGAGTGACCTGGGTAGGATCCTCCATCTCCAGTCGTTGAGCTCATCTTGAGAGTTTCTTGAATCGGTCACACTCCACGCTCACCGCACCATAATGTTGAAACTGATTTCTCGGCCTCTGTGGAGTTCGGGGCCCTCAGCAAGCTGAGGGGCAACCAACCCTTACTCCCCCCAAGGGAGAGCTCTAGGTTAAAGGTTGAGGAACTATGGACTGGACCAAGGGCTTAGTGGGTAGGTCCCGCCACATACCTGGAAGCCCCTTAGGGACTTCCCCTCCCAAGCCACTACTAAGCTTGGGCGCCACTGGAGGCTCTCCTCACCCCCTAGAGAGACTTGGGGAGGGATAGAGAAGGAGAGAGCTAGCCTAGAATCCTTCCTCCAAATGGTGCCCCCTTGGTCCTATTTATAGGATTTTGGATTTGGGCTGCGAATAACCAAAAACTGCCTGCGAAGTTACCAAAATGCCTCCGGATTTGGCCTGCGAATAGCCAAATCCCGCTGTTCTGCAGCGCTAAACGCAGACCAGGTGATAAGAAGGATTTATGCTTATTTTTATTATAGTATTTAGGTTAAGTTTAATATAATTTTGTAAATATTATTTATATTTTAGTTAAAAATCACTTCTTTTATAATTTTAGGTCTAAATATAATTGTATTTTTGTTTTGCAGATTTTTTGGAGATTTTGGTCAAATTTCATAGCACACGCCCTAGGTCACGCCCGTGACCAAGGGCGTGTAACATTAAGATCAGTCCAGGAGTTGTTGCCGCGCATTTGAGCTAGTCCACAGCAAGTCACGCCCTCGGTCACGCCCGTGACCCATAGTCACGCCCGTGACCAAGGGCGTGTAAATTTAAAGATCACTTCAAGCTTTCCACGGGGACCTGTCAGCCACCGAATCCAATGTTGACCCAAGTCACGCCCGTGACCCAAAGTCACGCCCGTGATTTCCCGCGTGATCCCTGCTCCCTGCTGCGCCGAATTCAACCCATGCCGCATTGATGGAGTTGACCCCAGTCACGCCCGTGACCCATGAGTCACGCCCGTGACTTTTCGCACGTGATCGCTTTTCGCTGCAGCGCCGCACTCAAGCCCACGCCGCACTGATGAAGCCGCCCAAGTACACGCTCAGGTACACGCCCGTGACCAAAGTTACACGGGCGTGTAATGTCCTTTTTCGCGACACAGTCACGCAAGACCCACGCCGATGTCGCAGCCGTGCAGAACAAGTATTACACGCCCTAGGTCACGCCCGTGACCGAGGGCGTGTAACCTGGAATTTTTTCCTATAAATTCAGAGGCTCCCCACCAGCATTCCATTCCCTTCCCTCTGCCCATTTGGGCTGTTCTTGTATAGTTTTCCTTATTTTTCATGTTTTAGGTTTAGATTTAATTTCATGTAATTCTCTTATTTCCTTTTTAATGTCTTGTTTTCTCTTCCATGCAAGGTAGCTTAGCTTTAATTTCATGCAATGTAATGTAGCTTTCAATTTATGTAATCTCTTTTTTTTTATGAAATGAAATTTTGTTATCTCTTTCTTTTATGCAAACTCTCTTTCTTCCTCTTTCTCTCTTTTTCTTGTTTTAATTTTTCCTTTAGCTAGTAATTAGTTATTCTTGATTCTAGCAAGTTTTGAATCGAAATTATCTCTACAGCTTATTATCGCATCTTCTCTCCTTCGATTTATTCTCGAAATATAACGATATCGAGTTCATATTCCGGTTATGAATTTCGGTATTTGTTTTCGTATTCTAACTAGCCGAGAGGACGTGCGTACGAATCGATCACTCGAGAATAAAAAGAGTTGCACGCACCCCTCGAGAGAGGATGACGTAAATCTTCCGGATAGGAGTCAAATCCTATAGTGGGATTCACAGCGTAAAGCAAGTCTTAGGTAATCAATTATAGGACGAGAGTCCGGTTGATTTTTCCTAAGCTTAGTTGGGCATTAACCTCGAGAGAGGCATGTTCGAGCTTCGGGAATCCCCACGGTCAAGGCTTAGAGTTGAATGATAGTATTTATCTCTTAATTTCATTTCAAAGCGAGTTTTAATCAAGTTTTATTTTCTTTCTTTATTTTCGTTCTCTTTTATTTAATAGCAATTTAGTTCTCTTTTCCGCTCTCTCTCCGATAAAATAATAGTCCGCTTTCTCGAAGTAGAAGTACTCGACAAACCCGAGTTTAATACGACCTTGGTATTTTTATAAAATATCCTATATTATATACGATAAGGTACACTTGCCTTTATCGAATATAGTTTTGGAAAATATCATCAATCTTCTTCGCATTTTTATAAATCATAAACCCTAAGAAGAAGTTTAATTTTTCTTATCAAGTTTTTGGCGCCGTTGCCGGGGAATATTTTGTCGATATTTTGAAAAGAGAAAGCACTATTACTTTTATCAAAAAAAATAATAATAATAATAATAATAATAAATAACTTTTATGTTTTAATTCTTTTGATTTTGTGTTTTGTCTTATGGTTTTGAAAGAAAATTTTTGCAGGTAATCGTGATGGTCGTCCGTCTCCATCAGGGACGTACTTCTTTTCCTCTCCTTGTTCTTTTTCTTTCATAATCATGCTCTTGTATTTTCTATTTTATTATTCTCCATACTTAGCTTTCAACATTGGGGACAATGTTGAACTTTAAGTTATAAAATCATAGAAAATTTCCAAAAAAAAATTTGAAAATCACAAAATTCCAAAAATATTTGTGTACATAGTTTTGTAAATAGTTTATTTCCTTTTTATTGTCTTTTACAAAAGAAAAATTAGCTTTTTCAAAAAAACAAAATTTAGAAAACCCAAAACAATTCAAAAAAAATTAGGTTTTTTTTAGTTTATGTTTAGCATTTTTAGTATTTATTTCTTATCCTAAAAAATTCCAAAAAAAGATAATATTAAAAATTCCAAAAAAAGATAATATCAAAAATTCCAAAAAATTATTACATAAAACTTATAAAAAATCCCAAAAATATAATAAGCCCTTAATTTGGTTTTTGTCATTTCCAAAATCCTATAGTGGGATTCACAGCGTAAAGCAAGTCTTAGGTAATCAATTATAGGACGAGAGTCCGGTTGATTTTTCCTAAGCTTAGTTGGGCATTAACCTCGAGAGAGGCATGTTCGAGCTTCGGGAATCCCCACGGTCAAGGCTTAGAGTTGAATGATAGTATTTATCTCTTAATTTCATTTCAAAGCGAGTTTTAATCAAGTTTTATTTTCTTTCTTTATTTTCGTTCTCTTTTATTTAGTAGCAATTTAGTTCTCTTTTCCGCTCTCTCTCCGATAAAATAATAGTCCGCTTTCTCGAAGTAGAAGTACTCGACAAACCCGAGTTTAATACGACCTTGGTATTTTTATAAAATAACCTATATTATATACGATAAGGTACACTTGCCTTCATCGAATATAGTTTTGGAAAATATCATCAATCTTCTTCGCATTTTTATAAATCATAAACCCTAAGAAGAAGAAGTTTAATTTTTCTTATCACCAGGACACCCTCCCGGGGCCGGGCGAGAGGGGGCTGACCTCCTCCCTGTCTCGCCCCCCTGTTGGGGATGGGGGCGAGAGGGAGGGCTCGGCCCATCTCCTGTCTCGCCCCCTGCTGGGGATGGGGGTGAGAGGGAGGGCTCGGCCCATCTCCTGTCTTGCCCCCCTGCTGGGGATGGGGGGAGAGGGAGGGCTCGGCCCATCTCCTGTCTCGCCCCCTGCTGGTGATGGGGGCGAGAGGGAGGGCTCGGCCCATCTCCTGTCTCGCCCCCCTGCTGGGGAAGGGGGCGAGAGGGAGGGCTCGGCCCACCTCCTGTCTCGCCCCCTTGCTGGGGATGGGGGCGAGAGGGAGGGCTCGGCCCCCTCCTGTCTCACCCCCCCTGCTGGGGATGGGGGCGATAGGGAGGGCTCGACCCACCTCCTCTCGCCCCCCCTAAGTTGAGGGCGAGGGCGAGAGGGGGGCTCGCCCCTCCTCCTCTCGCCCCCTTATGCTGGGGGCGGGGGCGAGAGGGGGGCTCGCCCCACCTCCTCTCGCCCCCCTTATGCTGGGGGCGGGGGCGAGAGGGGGGCTCGCCCCACATCCTCTCGCCCCCCTTATGCTGGGGGCGGGGGTGAGAGGGGGGCTCGCCCCACCTCCTCTCGCCCCCCTTATGCTGGGGGCGGGGGTGAGAGGGGGGCTCGCCCCACCTCCTCTCGCCCCCCTTATGCTGGGGACGGGGGCGAGATTGGCTAGCGCCCGTCGGTATTGCTACCGCCGGCGCTAGCGACTCGTCTCAGCATACTTGCGAGACGACCGAGCGATCTCAGCGGTGCCGTCGAGACAGCTGACGAGGGACAGCACCCGGCGGTAGTGCTACCGTCGGCTCTAGCGGCCGTGTCTGAGCCGTCGATGGTTAACAAGGGATGATTGATTTACCTCCCCCCTGTTCTTGTTCTCATCCATTGTAGGAAAAACAAATCTTAAAGACCTCTTAGGTCCCGGGGCTTCGCTCGGCGAATTCAGGGTTGTACACTCACCGGAGATGAGTCGAAGTTCTCCTCATTGCGATCATACTCATGTAATGATGCTATTGTTACAGCTGATGATACTATACATGCAGTAGAGAAGGAGGGTGTTGTCTCTTTAGGCAGTGATAGAGGTTCACTCACCTTGAGGGGTGTTTATCATGTGCCAGGAATGAAGAAGAACCTCTTCTCAGTGACCAATGCTGTTGATGTTGGCTATCACATTCTGTTTGGTCAAACTGAAGTGAAATTTCTCTGAAATGTTTCAGGTGTGAAGGCTGAAGTCACTCATGTAGGGAGACGGGTGAAGGACTTGTTTGTTTTATCAATAAATTCTTATGTTGACAAGATGAGGACTAATGATAGCGCGACTATCTGGCACGAAAGACTCGGGCATATTGGGATGGATAAGTTGAAAGCTATGGCATGAAGAGGCCTTATAAGAGGCTTGCCTAGCATGTCATCTTTCGGAGATGGCCACGTCTGTGCAGGTTGTCAGTTTGGTAAGGCTCAACGTCTTCCATTTGAAAAATCACAAAGCAGATGCAAAGCACCGTTGGAGTGTATACATGGTGATCTGTTTGGACCTACCAATACTCCCAGTCTTTGAGGTAGCAAGTATATGCTAATCTTGATTGATGACTTCACTAGATATACTTGGGGATATTTTTTGAAGGAGAAGTCAAAAGCCTTTGAAAGTTTTGTGGAGTACAAGGAGCTGGTGGAAGGTCGGCTTAACCTGTGGATCAAGAAGTTCAGAACCGACAATGGAGGGGAGTTCACCTTAAATGCGTTCTTCAACTTCTGCAGGAAGCATGACATTCAAAGAGAGCTCTCTTGTGCTCACACTCCATAACAGAACGGTGTTGCAGAGCAGAATATCCTTCATCTGACGGAGACCTGCAAATGTTGGCTTCATGCCAAGAATATTCTAAAGTCCTTCTGGGCAGAGGGAATGTCTTGTGCAGCTTATGCCATCAATCGGATGCCTCTAAGCCCTATCCACATGAAGTCCCCTCATGAGTTGATGTTCAAGGCGAAGCCAAGCGTGGAACACTTTTGAGTGTTCGGATCTAGCTGCTATGTGCATGTTCCTGATGCCCTTCGAACGAAGCTAGATGCGAAAGCAAGAAAGCTAGTCTTTGTTGGTTATGATAACCGGAAGAAAGGGTGGAGATGCATGGATCCTGAGACACAGAGATATGTGGTCTCAAGGGATGTGGTATTTGACGAGCTGATGTCATACCAAAGTAGCTATTTTGTTGAGTTACAAGAGGGCAGGTCAGATGGTGGACTTGGAGAAGCTGCAAGGGAAGTTCTGGTGGAGTTACCTGTTTCTCCAAGTGCTCGAGGTGCATCTAGCTCTGGGTCAGGTGCATCAAGTTCTGAAAGAAGGGGGAGCGATGCTCCAAATCTACCTGAAAGGAGAGCTAGTTCAGAAGCTGCAGCTGAAGAGGTGGATCAGAGTAAAGCTCTGAGGAGGTCCAAAAGGACCATTATTCCACCGGATCGGTATATAGGAGGAAACTTGGTGAGCTTCGTCTCATGTTTCTTCGCAGGTCCCATGTATGAGAGAGATCCATCTTGTTTTGAAAACGTTGTTGGAGTCAAGGAGTGGGAAGGAGCCATGGATGAAGAGATGTCTGCCCTCAGAAAAAATGAGACTTGGGACTTGGTGCCTAAGGTTGAGGGAATTACTCCGGTGACTTGCAAGTGGGTTTTCAAGCTGAAGAAGAAGACTGATGGAAGTATTGAGCAGTACAAGGCTCGCCTTGTAGCTCGAGGTTTCTCTCAGAAGTATGGGGAGGATTATGAAGAAACATTCAGCCCCGTTGCCAAGATGACTTCAGTCCGAGTGGTGATCGCATTGGCAGCTTGCCAAGGGTGGAAGATTTGGCAACTCGACGTGAAGAATGCTTTCTAATACGAGGAGATTGACAAGGATATCTTCATGGATCAGCCATCTGGTTATGTTTCTGAAGAATACCCAAGACATGTTTGCAAGCTCAAGAAGGCTCTTTACGGCTTGAAGCAGGCGCCTCGGGCATGGTATGGGAAGATCGCAGAATACCTCCAGTTCTGCGGATACTTTGCTTCTGATTCTGATTCGAGCTTATTCGTAAATGGGGGAGCTTCATATCTTAGTCCTGTTGTACGTTGACGATATGATCGTCACGGGGAATTCTGAAGTGGAGGTAGCTAGGATTCATGCTGAGCTAGCTATCAGATTTGAGATGAAAGACTTGGGTGAGCTCCACCATTTCCTTGGACTCGAAGTGGAGAGGAAAGAGGGCGGAATGCTTGTTTCCCAAAAGGGGTCGCAAAACTAATTGTGAAGCAATTCGACATGGAAGTGGGGGAAGAGCAGCTCTACTCCACTGGAGGTTGGTATTCATCTTCGAGTGATGACGGGAAGATTCTTTCTGATCCTTTGGTGTTCCGGGCTTTGGTTGATAGTTTAATGTACTTGACGATCACGAGGCCAGATATTGTTTATGCAGTTGGCAAGGTGAGTCAGTTTATGGAAGAGCCTCGGAAACCTCATCTTATGGCGGCTAGGAGTATCTTGAAGTATGTCAAATCCACCTTGGATTTGGGTCTCTTTTACGGGAGAGATTCGGGCTTTTGCTTGCATGGATACATGGATGCTGATTATGGAGGAGATTCAGATGATCGGAGATCGACTTCTGGATTTGTATTTATGACAGGCTCTACAGCTATATCATGGTGCAACAAGAAGCAGGATTCTGTGTCTATCTCTACCATGGACGAGGAGTACAAAGCTTCGGCTTTGGCAGCTCAGGAAGCCATCTGGCTTAAGACGCTTGTGGAGGACATTCATAGGGAGGTACGAGGTCCTACTCTGCTACGTGGTGAATATGAGAGTGCTCTCAAACTGGTGAACAATCCAGTTTGTCACGCGCGTACAAAGCACATAGAGATTCATCATCATTTCATTCGTGGGAAGGTGTTGGAGGGATCTCTGATTGTGGAGCATGTGCAGAGCAAGGATAATTGATAACATATTTACAAAGCCGTTGTCGAAGGGACCATTTGGTCGGTTGCGGAATTTGCTTGGATTGACTTCCACTTCCCACTTCAAGGGGGAGCGTAAAATTTTTGAAGTAGAAGTGGAAGGGGTCAGGGCGGTCTGCAGAAAGGAGACCGCAGATACCGCACGGTCTGCGCGGGTGTTCTTGGGCTGTCTATTCTGGGAGACTGTAGATGACCGGGGGGTTACTTTATAACCGCGCAGTTTAATAAGAAACTGATGGCCATGCTGAGGTCGGGCGGCCTGTCTTGTGAGACCGCTCGCGATCGGATGGGTGGTTAGTGTACCTCATTTTGGGCGATGACGACATCCGTCAGCTTCCCTATAAATAGGGGTGCAGGGCCCATCATTTGTACAGAGAACTATAAGAACTACAACTTGGGTTGTTCGTGCCGGTCTCTTATTGAGGTCGCACGGTCTCGGAAGTGTCTTGACCTTTTATTGTGTTTGCAGGTCAGCGGCCAGCAGGATGCAGTTTCCTTCCTTGGTAATTTCCCAGTTGTGAATAACCAGTTTGCCAGCGGTCTTCCTCTAGGAGATCTGCGGTTTAGTTCTTGAGCTATTCGCGGTGAACTTGGTGATCAGGCGACTTCAGTGGTCAGGCGATCTTAGTTTGCGGTTTGCCGACAGTTTGTGCAGTTCAGGTTTCTGTTTGCTAAAGCTTCTGTGACAAGGCGACCTCGCGGTCAGGCGGTCTCGAAGTGCGGATAGGTTTCAGCAGTTCAATAAAGCAGCAAGTCGAGCGGTCTGTGGTTGCGGTCTGGCAGTTGAGGTCATCAAGCCTGCTTTGTTTGCGTGGTCTCAGGGATAGCCGTGCGTCTTGTTTGTTCGAGCGGTCTGGCATTCTCTGCTTTGGCAGTTCGTTGGTAGCTTGTTTTTGTGTCTTGTGCTTCTTTCCTCTGTGATTCTTATGAATCATTTCTCACCATGTTTGTTTCGAGCTGTAAAGAGAGAGTAAATAGCACGATCACTATTCTGTCTTCCCGTTGACATTGATTGTCTCGCTTGTGGATTGTGTGAAGTGTTCCGCATTTTTACTTCACTCCGGACCTCTAAATATTTTAACAGAAGCTACATAAACAAATGCATATAACTACCAAATAAATACTATATCCACTAAACTGAGCCAAATATACTAACAACAGAGCACCTAAACAAAATATAAAAGCATGTGAAAATGACTATTCTATATAGCAATCATGTATACAAATGAAAATTAGAAATGAAATAGGGAATATGACAACTAGTCCACACAACTCCCAAACTTAATTTATGAATAATACTTAAGATAAGGACCAAGAGTGGTAAGGTTAGAAGTTACCTAACACGAAGAATCACATCCCAAGCAGGATACAACACCAAAATAAGGATAATCTCACCCACCAAACAAAAATTTGCCCACACCAAATTATTAGCCAAAATACAGGATAAAGCTATAACAATAAAACACAAACTTATTTTTTTAAATAATAGATAACAACTAGGTTTTTTGTGTTAGAACATGACTTATTTTAATTTTTCTTAATCCTAACTAATGTGAGTTGAAAATTTGAAGTGCACGTGGATTCTCTTTAATTTGCGGGTTGGTAAGTAATACCAACAACAACACAGTCTCCTCCTCCACAGAAGTGGTCTCCCGTATGTAGGTAGGGAGGCAGAGGAGAAATTGATCTTCTGGCACTCACGGTCAGAAAATAAAATAGGGTATTCTTTCTTGTCCAATCTTGTTTCAATTACAAGACGGGATCAACGACACACGCAATAAAGGGGTCAGGCACAATCTCATGTTCCAAAGAATCGAGCAACATTGTAGATGAAGGAATAAATTCTAAAATGAAAATAGAAGAAGAAATACTTATGGAGGGAGTGATCCCAAAATCGCTCCCATTAGGTTAGATGTACAGATCGCTGTCAGGGTATGAAGGAGTGCATGATATAGGAGAGCAGCAAGGGGCTTTAGTGTCGACTTGAACCTTCTCCACCAATGGTGAGGTAGAAACCTCCTCATTAGGGAGAACATCCTCATTAGAACGACTCTGCTCAGTTTCGGGATCCTCAAGCTCATCCTACAATGCAACAAAAGTATCGATATTATCAAAATAATCCATAGTAGTAGAGTCAGAAATGATAGGAGGATTAAAACTACTAATAGCAAAATCAGATAAAATGTGAGACCAATCCTCCAAAATTGAATCTGCATATGAAAGTGCTGTCACCGAACTCCTAATGACCTTTCTTCTCTTCACACCGCTCCAAAACGCCACGGCTCTAGCACCAAATCCTCAAATAGCCTTCTTCTTTCTTGAATATCCCTCAAATAAGCATGTGGAGAGGTGATTTTGTCCCTAGAGAGTGACTGCATGAAGACCTGTAGAAATACAAAATCAGCAGACGAAATAAGTTTCCCTCATCAAAATACCTAAAATCGTGATTTATACAAAATAGAAAAATAAATGCACGTGCGTGCGCCGTAAAGCGCACATGCGTGCAATAATAGGCTACAGGAAACTTGGTCACACACGCACAAATGCATGTGCGTGCGAAATGAATGCACACGCACATTCAGATTGTCGAATTTCAGAAAACTTACATGAATGAATGTGCATGCACAAATTCACATGCGCGCACGCACACGCAGAATGAGCGAACACGCCTGTGGATTAACGCACACGCAAATTTAGATTGAAAATAAAGAGGCAGACAAGGGAACAGGAGACACACACGTGTGCGCGACAAGGCACACACACGCACATGAACAATTTGGACATGTATTCCCTGAACACATACAAGAATCCACACTATACAGAAATGCATCCAAACATACCAGAATTGCATAAAATATAAAAAGGAGCATATTTCATAAAAAAAAACTAGCATGTATTCAGACAATTAATTAATGTTTTACATGGGTGAAAATATGGAATGAAATGCACGTATCAATGAGGTATTTTCATGGGCGCGAGGTGTTCAATAAGGTGCCCGATGATTCGACTTCCACCTCTATTTATAAATGGGGGCGCACATAGGTGGAACCACACTCCTTCTTCCTAATCACTTTTTCCAATGAGCTCTTCCTAAGATCACAATGAGCGTCGAGCATACTCACTCTCAGTTCGTTGTGCTCTTCCAAGCATTCCAAACCTTCCTAGCTCCCACCGTCGATGCTAGTGAGCTATCCATATTCAAGGAGAGATTTCTCCTTCTTGGATTTACGGTGTGGCATCTGCTGCCGGCTAGCGTATAAACTTGAGTGGTGTAGGGGAGCTCTTCTTCTCCCTAGAGCACTTCATGTTTGGTTTGTGTCTTTCTCTCTGGCCCAAAGTGTAGGAAATCATTTGCCATTTTAGGCTGGTTCCCACCTAGGTCAACCCGAACGAGAGCGCAACTATATCTCGTTCGCAACCTTCTTGCTAGATTCTCAGGTCCCCTAAGACTTTGCAAATTTTTGCAACCTTTTTGTGGTTAAGGGGACCATGGAAGGGATCGCCTACAATTCGGCTTGCTGCATGAAATTAAAAAAAATTCAAACAAGGTCCATCAATGGACTGAAAAATTCATCTTCATTTGAGGCAATTTCGGCATGGTCCCCGCAATCCCGATGTCATTGGAGCCCTTAGCCTTGAAGGTACCCAGATGATGGGGAACAACTTGACCTTATTCCAGGTTTTCAAGAACAAGGTTTTTGATGCACTATATTATCAACACCGCATCGAATAAGCCACCTTACTGGCTCCAGGAGAGTAAGGTAAATTATTCTCTTGTATATTTTCTCACTAACAATTGGAAAGATGTTATGATATGTTCTTCTTGCATGAAAGTGTGTCATTCCCGAACGACTTCTTGAGTCCAGCTAAGGACAGACCGTGTGGACAAGAGAAAGGAGCCTTGCATGTTGCTCAGTCTCTATGTACCCCAAAATGGAAGAAGAGACTTTGCAAGACCATCATCCACAAATAGGATACATGCAGACAAGTGAGCCTCCCAAAGAGGATAGTCATATTTCACATGCGGCTCTTCGGGTTGGGTGGTAAAGTCGATGAGATTGATGATTAATTGTTGGTTTTTTGGCCTGAGGAATAACATTGGGTTTCCTTGAGCATGAGATGAGAAGATCTATTCTCTTCTATAAGAGGAGAATTAAAGAGTTCGCCACTGAGAAAAAAGATACTCTCGAGCGTGTCGTGGTAACAATTAATCTTCCTTGGGACATTGTTTGTTTTTTTATATTCAACGATCTAATAATTTTATTTGTTGCAGGAAGCGTAGCAGGCTTTGGCGAACACAAGGGAGAAGTTTACTGTAGTTCAGAAAGACTTCACAGAATACCAATCTATGGACCATACTCAAGACCGCTCCCTCTCCATCCCGATGGGGTGGACATACCGGCTCGCCTGACGTAGTGAGGTTTGTTGGCTCTGCCATTCTAGGAGCTCGATTTCTAAGACCTTATCTTGTATAAGTTCTCAAAAAGTTTGTCAAGGACGTCACCCATTTTGTCGATGACATATTTAAGGAGCGAGAGCGAAGATAGGAGTGGTAGCAACAATGAGAATATTAGAAGTGGTAGTAGTGAGGGTGGCGAGGTCCGACTTGATTAATCGGAGCTCATCGATGCTTGTATTTTTTTATTTGAGTACACCATGCAGTGACCTATGAATGTTAACTTTTGATATGTCGTGTAATACCCTGATCTCTACAAGTGAAAGATGGAAACCTGTGAGCTACCACACAGTGATAGTAGTTACCTTCGATGCAGAATTAATTCAAAACTAGTTCCTAAACCTAATAGTTGCTTGTATGAACCCCTGATCGAGAGAGGACCTAAACGGAGGAACTCCCGATCGGAACCCAGATAGGAACAAGTCGACCGTCCCTTGTTCCCGTTCGTGAAGGAGAAGCCACACCCCTGTTTGCCTGCAAGAGGAGCAATCTCCTCCTCCCGTCGCCATTAGTTTTGTGAAGAAGGTGGAGCCTCTCGGGAAAGAGGTATGCCATCTACGACATTATTCTTCACCTTCGTCTACCATATGCTCTTCTTCCTTTATGGTGGAAGGATGTCTTACCCCGGTGGAGGAGTCCCCAGCCTTGGAGGAGACACATGCCTTGGAGGATATATCTATCGTTGTCGGAGGAGGGTGTTGTCATTGACCGTTGGAGATGAAGGGGAGTGGCGCAAGCTTATTGTTGGAGGTGTGCATGAGCATGCAAAAAAACAAACAACAACAACACTAGAGCCTTTATCCCACCATAGTGGGGTCGGCTATATCGATCCTCTGTCGCCATTGCGCCATATCTTTAATCATAATATCACTAATGCCTAAGTACATCATGTCTTTCCTTATAGTTTCATTCCAAGTCTTTTTTGGTCTACCCCTCCCCCGTTTAACATGTCTAGTGACTAAACTCTCACAACGCCTAACAAGTGCCTCTATTGGACTCCTATGTACATGTCTGAACCATTTTAAATGAGCTTCTCACATCTTCTCTACAATTGGCGCCCCTTCTGTCTTATCCCTGATACATTCGTTCCTAATTTTATCCAGTCTCGTGTGACCACACATCCACCTAATCATTCACATCTCCACAACACCCATTTTTTGCTCATGTACACCATTCACCGCCCAACACTCAGAACCGTAGAGCAGTGCTGGCCTAATTGTAGTACAGTAAAACTTGCCTTTAAGTTTTAATGGCACTTTACGATCACATAAGATCTCAGTCGCGCCTCTCCACTTCAACTAACTTGCTTGGATTCTATGTATCACATATTTATCTACACCTCCATCTTCTTGAATTATCAATACCATATATTTAAAGCACTCACTGTGGGAAATATCTTGGTCACCCAAATTAATGACAGAGTCATCCGACCTTCTTGCACTACTAAATTTAAGCTCTATATACTTTGTCTTTGTTCTACTCAACCTAAAACCCTTCTTTTCTAAAGTGTCCCGCCAAGATTCTAGTTTCGTGTTTACACCCTCACGCGTCTCATCAGCCAAAAAAATATCATATGCAAATAATAAACACCAAGGTATTGCTTGTTGGATATGTCCAGTGAGCTCATCTAAGATAAGGGTAAAGAGATAAGGGCTTAAATCTGACCCTTGATGTAATCCAACAATGATAGGGAATTCTCGTGTTAATCCTCCAGATGTCCTCACCATTGTCACTGAATTTGTATACATATCTTTGATTACGTCAATGTATGATATATTTACACCTTTCTTTTCTAAGACTCTCCATAAGACCTCTCTTGGAACCCTATCATAAGCCTTCTCCAGATCGATAAACAACATATATATGCAAATCTTTGTCTTTCCCGATAGTTATCAATGAGTCTCCTCGGGGATGTATAGCTTCCATGGTTGACCTCCCTGACATGAATCCAAATTGATTCTCTGAGATGATAGTCTCCCGTCTAACTCTTCTCTCTATTACGCGTTCCCATAGTTTTATAGTATGACTCATTAATTTAATTCCCCTCTAAGTGACACAATTTTGTATATCTCCATTGTTCTTATACAAAAGTACCAAAATACATTCTCTCCATTGGTCTGACATCCTCTTTGTCTTCAGTATCTTATTGAAGAAACTTGTAAGCCATAAAATTTCTCCCCTCCCTATGCATTTCCATACTTCAATGGGTATATCGTCTGGTCCAACCGCCTTTCCATTTCTCATCTTCTCCAGAGCATCATCTATCTCTAATGCTTGAATTTTACGATAAAAAACTATGTTTCTATACTCCTCTAATTTAATTAACTCTTCCATGTTCAGTTCATTGTCTTTTCCTTCATTGTATAGTTTATAAAAGTATCTTTTCCATCTCTCCTTAATAGTCAGATCATCCGTCAAAACTATATCTGTTTCATCTTTTATGCATTTAACCTGACTTAAATCTCTTGTCTTCCTCTCTCTAGCTCAAGCAATTTTATATATATCACGCTCTCCATCTTTGGTATCTAGTCATTTGTAAAAAAATCATAAGCTTGACTTCTTGCTTTACTTACTACATTTTTAGCTTCTTTCTTGGCAACTTTATACTTTGTCAAGTTTTCATCATTCCTACAAGCATATAATGTTTTGTAGCTGACCCTCTTTGCCCTAACTTTGTCTTGAACTTCCTTTTCCCACCACCAAGATTCTTTTTGTGGAGGCGCACGACCTTTTGACTCTCTAAGTACGTTCTTTCCACTAATCTTTAAATGAGAAAACATAACTTCTCATGCGACACTAAGATCAACATAAGGATCATCAACTTGTTGTTTTATAATTGCTGTCTTGAAAGGAACCTGTTTTTCCTTCAAGTTCCACCACCAGATTTTTGGCAACACTTTTGAAAAAAACATAT
The DNA here is from genome assembly GCA_033032865.1 of Dactylorhiza incarnata. Classification (NCBI taxonomy): domain Eukaryota; kingdom Viridiplantae; phylum Streptophyta; class Magnoliopsida; order Asparagales; family Orchidaceae; genus Dactylorhiza; species Dactylorhiza incarnata. The sequence continues at coordinate 7,868,245 of JAWHQI010000086.1, forward strand.
AACAAAAAAACTTTTTGAAAATATTTATGAAGATGGGATTATTTTCTAATGTAAAGATCTTATTTTCTATGAAATAAATGAGATTCTTTTTTTGGTAATAATTAATCGCACCATATAATCCCTTATCCGCACATCAAAAACAAAAACAAAAACCCATATTAAATCAAGCAATTGTTTATTTACTCGCAACCCACGCCAAAATCAGCACTCCCCTTCACTACATGACCAATACTCCCCTTGCCCTGTCGATCGCTCGATCCACGTTCATGGGAGCCCGGATTCCACCCTTTTTGGCTTTTGCGAAGCCACACCTGCCCTAGCATCCCTCGCCGGACATCTACCCGCCTGTTCCACTGCCACCAGGGTCCTACACGCCGCCCCTTTGTCCACTTCCACCATTTTATTAAAGGTATGGGACTTCATATTCCAATACAGTTGATGTTTGTGGACGGATTGAGATCTTGATCTAAAGCCAATACATTTGATGTTTAGAGTTGAAGAAGAAGATGTTTTAGAGAGGCGGAGAAAAATGAAGGTGATTACATCCATTTTCCCATGATCTAGACACAATACATTTGATGCTTGTAAATAAAATTTTCACAATTTATAGTTTCTCATTGTTGCGAGTGGACTCTGGATCAATCTCAGAAGCCATCTCTAAAGCAAACTTTGCAGCGAATTGAGCGAACACTGAGAGAGAGAGAGTGAGCAGAGTGTCAAGTCTTGTCAGAAAACTTCAGAGCTCTCTCTATTCTCTTTGGTTATCTGTCTTCAAATGAAGGTTTAGGGGCCTTTTTATAGTTTTTTGGGGAGCGCTGGTAATTGCAGCCTCTTGGAATTTGAACTAGCAAATGAGAATGCATGATTCTGGTCACCTGTACCACCAATTTTCTGAAAAAGACATTGATGCAACTAGGATGACAACATCGGAAGGTGGTGACTGTAGACTGTGGTGCGTCGATGGCATGCAGGGGGGATGCACAAAGGGAGCACGCGCATGTGCAACCATGGTGCATGCGTGTGCGCTATGCGCACGGGCTGGGGGACCTTCGCTTGGGCATGACCCTCGTGCATGCGGTGCGTGCGAACCTATCTTGTGATGGCTTGCCTGGCGTGCGAGAATCCTTTGAGGGTGTGCTCATCGAGCGTTCTGCCGTCCATTTGAGGAACCAAACGAACTCGGAATTATGTGAAGAAGAGCTTGTTGGACTGATCTTTACGAACCGGTCAAGGGCGTGACAAAAACCTCTGGTTCGACTGAACTACTTTTGTGGAACCCCATCAAATGTCCCCAATTTTTAGAGGCCGCTTTTCACAAAAAATGATCCTGATTTTTTTCCTTATGATCGTATATTTTTGGGTACGCGAGTATGTATGTTCGATCTTTGCATTGAAATTACTTTTCTATACATGCCTCTTTGTGAGTTTAATTAGGTAAATTATCGTACCTTGTGCGACCATGAGTTTATCACTTTGCATAGGTTTCGGAAGTAGGTGTTTGATCCTTGTGCTCGCTACTTGGCGTTATCCTCAGAGGAGGATGATCCTGATGTTGACATTGAGGGGTGATCCCTACGATTGATTTTATACAGATAACTTTTGCTTGGACGTGGCGTAAAGGGTCTTTTGTCTGTCCTTATTAAGGGTTGGTGAGCTCATCGCTCGAGATTGGCTCCGGAGGTCGTCGCTCGGCATCAACATCGTAGGTTGATGCTCAGATGCAGCGTAGAGGGACATTTATCCGCCTTTACCGAGGATTGGTGAACTTCTTGTTCAGGGTTGAATCCAGAGGTCATCACTCAGCATTAGCGCCGAAGGCAGACGCTCGAAGGTGGCGTTGAAGGACCTTCGTCTGCCCTTGCTGGGGGTCGACAAAGCTTATTTCTTAAGATTAGTTCTGGAGGTCGCCGCTCAGAGTTAATGTCGGAGGTAGACTCTCAAATAGCATAGAGGGACCTTTGTCCACCCTTACCGGGGGTTGGTGAGCTTGTTGTTTATGACTGACTCTAAAAGTCATTAATCAACGTTAGTGCCAGAGGCAGACACTCAGAGGTGGCATTGAGGGACCTTCTCCGCCCTTGTTGTGGGTCGGCAAGCTTGTTGCTTAAGATTAGTTCTGAACATCGTCGCTCGACATTAGTGTCAGAGGTAGACGTTCGAATGGCATAGAGGGACATTTGTAAGCCTTTATCGGAGATTGACTAGCTTGTTACTTAAGATAGTTTCGGAGGTCAGCATTCGACTTTAGTCTCAGAGGTAGATGCTCGGATGGCATAAGGGAACCTTTGTACACCCTTACCGGTTGTTGGCAAGTTTGTCTCTTAAGATTAGTTGTGGAGGTCGTCGCTCGGCGTTAGGGCCAAAGGTAGATGCTTGGATGGCGTAGAGGGATGTTTTGCACCCATACTGGGGGTAGGCAAGCTTGTTTCTTAAGATTAGTTTTGGAGGTCATAGTTGGCATTAGTTTCGGAGGTAGACGCTCGGATGGCGTAGAGGGACCCTTGTCCATCCTTCCACTTGGAATCAACACCAGAGGGTCATTTCTATGGTGTGTTGGATCTGTAGACGCCCTTAGAGGGGGGGATAAGGGTTTTAAGAACTTATGTTATATTTTTTAAATATTTGAAAAGCTAAGCGATTAAAATAGAGAGAAATCAAACAAATTAAGTGAAATAAAATAGAGACATGATTTTATTAATATGAAATGTAGGATTACAAAACTTGACTTCTCATAACGCTAGAAATCGAAGGCGAATAGTAAAAAGACTTTTTCGTTTTCTATCCCGACTCGTATCCCCACTAATCGGTGGCTTTAGTCTATCCTTCCCCGGATACAGCCTCAAGCCGCTCTAGCAAATCCTTCCCCGATATGGCCTCGAGCACCCCCTAGATCTACACCCTAGACCTATTCGCCAAAATGAGGCAATTTTCTACCCTAAGTCCTACCTAAACCTAGTCGTCAACACGAGGCAAATTCACTACATGATTATAAGAGTAAAGAAATAACAATATGAAAAACTCCCTATGTGGATCTCTTGAAGAAGTAGATGAAGACACGTAGTGTATGATCGTAGTTGATGCGGTCTTTTGTCACGATGATGAAGGGTGTTGAAATCTTCTCCACGGATCTCCTTAAGCCTTCATGGATCTGTGGGAGTATCTCTCTAAAACTTCCTCTATATGATGTGGCACGAAGCTCTACAATTTAGGGGTGGGAGAGGATGAAGAATACGGAGCCAAGGGGTCCTTTTTATAGCCTTAGAGCTAGCGCCTGTGCTATCGCTACCGCCGATGCTATCCCGATTTAGGAAACATTCTCTGCATGCGAATCTTCATTCCAAGGAAACCCTTGTCATCATTCCTCTTGTGCTTCAAGATAGCGCTTACGCTAGATTCTATCGCCTTCTAAACTTGCCTCCCAAAATTGCTATAATCAGAGCTAGTGCCCGAACTAGTGGCTACCGCCGGCGCTAATGACCATGCTGGAATTTTGGCTTCAAACTTGGGGGTAGCCATCTTATGTTATCCTTGAGTCAAATGGCTTTGTTTCCCGCGCACTTAAACACACAAGATCAAATACACATAAGATTTGTTATTCTCAAACCTAGGAAATGCGGAAGACCATGTTCCAACAAACTCCCCCTTTTGATAATAACAAATCCATTAATGATAAATCGGAGAATTAATACATATAGCATGATGAAATCTACTTGTGTGTGTGAGAGAGTAATGACTTAGGATAATAGTCGATTTTGGTATTTAGAATTGCTCCCCCTAAATGCATGCTCCCCCTATATGAATGCTCCCCATATATGTAATCTATCATCATTAATCATGTTAGTTTTTCCATTTGATAGCATTTATTATTTATCATGTTAGTTCTCCCCCCTTTTGTTATTAGCAAAAGTGGGTTATGGTAGGACGAGACATAGAAAGAGGTTTTTGATAAAAAAAGATAAGGCATGATCGAGCTTTTTAGAGGAAATGAAATGATAAGAAGTTTTTAGCATAAAATTTTTCATAGAAATAAATCAGAGTTTTTAGCATAAAGATAATATGTGTGTTAGAACAACAAATATAAAATTTACCAAGCAAGTCTACCACAAATTGAAGAAAAAGAATTTTGAGTTTTAAGACTTGAGATAAGCATGCAAAAGCAAGGTAAATGTTATATGGTAATGTTGCGGAAGACTATAGAAAAACATCTCTTTGTGAGCATGAAAATCATGAGAGTAAATATGAGTTTAAGTCCGAACATAAGAATATGTTTTTGGAGATCAAAATATTAAGAGTTATAGCAAAATTTTTGAAAGATTTCAAATAAGATAAATTAAAGTTTTATCACAAGCGAAAAGACTATAAAATTGATTATCCAAAGAAACATCTTTTTGGAGGTTTGAAGATCATAATAGAAATAAGAGATGTTATGCAATAAAAGTGATGTTATTTGGATAAAACCAATATTTTTAAGAAATAATTTTTCGTGAGCAAGTAAGATTTTTAATAAAGTTTTCATGACAATAGGCAAGAAGTTCTATTTTTCAATTACTACTAAGGCAAGCATGATTGCACATATTCTAGAAGATAGTAACTGCAATGTTATTAATTTGCATTTCAAGTTACGAAAACATTTTAGAGATCATGTGTATAACCCATAATTCATCGAGGTTAAATAGGATCGAGGGCAGCTTAAAAGATCTCGCCCACCTAGGGTGAGTAGAGAAGATCTCGCAAGGTGCAGGCTCGACAAAGTCCCAGGTTGCCGTCTTAGCAGGACCCTAGAAGCGAGCAAGGGATCGCCATCTCGCGGCAAGCAGGTCACGAGAGCGAGTGGAGCGAGGGCTCTCCGCCTTACGCTGAGCGGGCCACGAGTGAAAGTGGAGCGAGGGCTCGTCGACTCACGCGGGCGAACCAGGCTAGTGTTTATAGCACCAGGGGGCTAGCAAGAGGTGCCCTCATGGGACACTCGCAGAGGGGTATCTCACGAGCCTCGCTAGCGGAAGGACTCGTGAGTGGCGCATGGTGAGGCGAGTGGGGGCCCTCCCCTACTCGCAAGAGGAGTTTTCGCGAGACCAGCTCGCAGGGAGAGAGGCGAGTGGCGCCTTCACGGGCCACTCGCCCAGCAATGGTCTTCAGGTGCATATACCCTGATACCTTTGGTGGTCTGCCCATAGCCTTTAAGAACAGCGGAGTTTGGATGTTAGCAGACCATTTTGGGGTGCTTTTAGTAAAACCAAAAGACGGATTCCCGCTATTAGCAGACCAGAAGAGAAAATCTATATATAGACCTTGAAGGGCACCTTTGGAGAGGATTCCGATTCCAATTTATGGCTTCTTCCTCCCTAGGTTCTTTGGTTAGTTCCTCAGGCTCTCCAAGGTGCCCAACTTCAGCTTTTACTTGAGAGGGGAAGGGCTCTAAGATCTTCCAGGTGTGTGGCGGGACCTCCGTGCTGGAGCCAGGGGTCTATGTTTAGCTTTTAGTCTCCGGTCTATTGCTTTCGCGGGATTAGTAGGTGCTACCTGCCCCCTCTAAGGGGTCTGATTTCCTCAAGGGGGACAATTTCCAATTCCAACATTTCAGGTGCATATACCCTGATACCCTTGAAGGTCGCGTGTTTGATCCACGCTCACCGCACCAAAAATGTTGGAACCCAAACTTGGCCCCAATGAGGAGATCGAACGCCTTAGAGGGGGAAAGTAGCACCTATTGATCCCGCAGAAGCAACAAACTGGAGAGTAAAAGCTAAACACAGACCCCTGGCTCCAGCACGGAGGTCCCACCACACACCCAAAAGATCTTAGAGCATTTCCCCTCCCAAGCCAAAGCTGGGCACCTTGGAGAGCCTGAGGAGCTAACCAAAGAACCTAGGGAGGAAGAAGCCAGAAATTGGAATTATAATCCTCTCCAAAGGTGCCCTTCAAGGTCTATATATAGATTTTCTCTTTTGGTCTGCTAATAGCGGGAATCTGCCTTTTGGTTTTACTAAACGCACCCCAAAATGGTCTGCTAACAGCCAATCTCCGATATTCTAAAAGTTTATGGGCAGACCACCAAGGGTATCAGGGTATATGCACTTGAAGACCCTTGCTGGGCGAGTGGCCCGTGAAGGCGCCACTCACCTCTCTCCCCGTGAGCTGGGCTTGCGACAACTCCTCTTGCGAGTAGGGGCGGGCCCCCACTCGCCTCGCCATGTGCCACTCGCGAGTCCTTCTGCTAGCGAGGCTCAAGAGATCCCCCTCTGCGAGTGGCACATGTGGTCACCTCTCGCTAGCCCCGTGGTGCTATAAACACTAGCCTGGTTTACCTGCATGAGGCGTCGAGCCCTCGCTCCACTTGCTCTCACGGCCCGCTCGCCGCGAGGCGGCGAGCCCTCGCTCCACTCGCTCTCGCGGCCTACTCTCCGCGAGACGGTGATCCCTTGCTCAATTTTGGGGCCCTACTAAGACGACAACCTGGGAATTTATCGAGCCTGCACCTTGCAAGATCTTCTCTACTCGCCCCAGGTGGGCGAGATCTTTTAAGCTGCCCTCAATACTCTTTGACATCGACGAATTACGAGTTATACATCATGCATTGCAATCTAGTTCTTTTACTAAAGCTTTCTAGAGAATTTATGTATGGAAGCATTAGAGTTCAATTCTCATGAGTAGAAACTTTATGAGAGATAATGATGTGTATAAAAGGTGTTTTGATAAAAGTATACAAGTGATATAATGCAAAATACATGACTTATATAGTGAAGTAGAAACATTATTAAGCATGTAATCTTTTTAACTACTTCTACACATCAATTCTAGATTTGATACAAAGCACATAAAAAGTACAACTACCAAGGTGCTTCACCCACACAATACTCATTAAGACTTATCAGGGAGCGAAGTATGGTGGATCACATATTTTATTTTCAATAAGAGTTTTTTTGTGATCCGGTGTACAAAATAGAAGTGTATTAAAGTAGTTTGCACAAGACACTTTACAAATCTTTCCAAGGTGCTCAACCTCACAATGCTTATGAAGACTTATCAGGAGGTTCAAGTAGTGCTTGGTAGAGTTATCTTTGTCATTTTATTATTGATTTTTTTAGCAAGACAAAGTTCTCCGAATTCACATGTTTTTGCAAACACTTATAATTTTGTAATTTCACTTCTATATGTGCAACAAAGTTTTGAATAATGTGTAAGCAATAGAGATAGAAATCTTAATATTGTAATCTACTACACTACACAACCATGTAGGGTTAAGAATTATAGACACATGTAGTCTACCAAAAGTGTGAGTGTATAGAGATCATTATCAAACATAACACATTACTCATACTTAGAGACAAACAAATGCAATCCTACACAATTCACTATAGACTTTTTCATTGCACATAACAAGATTAAAATCTAAGCATGGCAAGCCAATACAATGTTTAGCAAACTTGAGATTTTAAATTAAACATTTTTAGCCAAATCTAAAAGAATATGCTTTGTCATTTTTGTCAAAGTGATGAAACATTGAAATCTTGTTATTTTAATAAAGCCTTGCAGAACAAAAAAAATAAGCAAAATATATTGTATTTTTGTATTTTGAAATTTTATATTTTGATTTTTAAAATATCACACAGTGGCATAAAGATAAAAATAGGTAGTACATATAAAAGAACATATTTTTAGAGATTTTTCAAAATTTTAAAACCTCAGAAAATTGAACATTCAAGCTAGCACCGGCGCTAGTGATAACACGACAAACAGTACACTATTTTGTAAGATTTTGAAAATTCTGATTATTGATCTTGATTAAGTGTCCCAAGAGTAGTTTCATGCAGAAATTTCAGAATTTTTGGAGATGTCTAGATAGTGCAAATTGCATGAAACATTAGCGATTTCTTATATGACTAAACATCACATGAGATGTATTTTTCTTATATCTTCATTTTGATTTTTCTAAGACTTGTGTTTATCAAAATAATGTAACCTGAAAGAGATAAGAAATGAAAACCCAAGACATCATGTTCGAATAAGCCAAATAAGCATTATTTAAATGATTATAGTGTGAAATGATGTTTATAAAAATAGGTATGCCCTAGATAAAAATACCCAGACTATATGTCTACACTCTAGCCCCATACTAAGTGACGGATGGGCATAAGGAGATGCACACATGTCATAGGTTGGGGTGTTACTCCCATATGCATAGCCCAAGTGCCTCGCAAAGCCCCACTGGAACCCTCCCCGGTTAAGGACAAGACATGACTTAGAGGTTAGGTCTCTAATGTTTCCAATCATATGCCCCCGCTATTGTGAGACATACAATATTGGTATATGATCAAGGACATATAAATTGTTCTAAGTTTATGAATGATTTAAAGACTATGAGTTTATTTGAAATTCTAGAATGATAATATAAAACCTCATAGTTATCATGAATTCTAAGTTCCAGGTTTTTCTATTTTTATATCTTGGCAATCATATGATAACTAACAATGCATGAGATTAGCATGATAACTAATAATATTCATTAGGTGACAATGTTAGTATGATGAGATAATATTATGCCATATGAATAATGTATGTTTCTTAAATTGATAGAGATTCAATTTATACACTTAGAGTTAAGTGATAATTTGATTTGATGTTATTGATATTAAGGTGATTCTAAGGTCTAGATATAACAAGATACATGCAAAAATAGTGAACCACATTTCAACATAATACACCAACCATGATATGAAGTTATAATACCAATAACCAACATATAAATCATAATTCCTAAGTTTGATAAAAGTAGTTGATTTAAGATAATTCTTGATAGATCATGAATTATGATATAAGAATATAGAGAATTTTAGCATAGGATATCACAAGATCATGGTGGAGTGTGTGAATTCAACATTCATTCTTTTGAGTTATGATAATTAATTCTTTCAATATGTCTTTTGTGATTTTCTTTTTAATTACGAATTTTGAATATATATAATTTTCTGAAAGTACAAGATAATGATAGTTTTCTTTTTCGGTCATTTCAAGAGTACGCAAGAGTCTATAATTAATTTGATCTTTGCTAGACTTTTAGTTGGACTTAGCAATTTAAAGTGGATCTTGGACTTCTCGGGGTCTACCCTGTGAAGGGTTCGCACCGATACTAGGAGATGTGATGGGGTGACATCCCAAATCTCCCTTTCTCAAGATATTTAAGTGTTATTGATTGCTACCCATAAAAATTTATAGACTCAAAATTTTTCCGAAAGAGAAAAATTGAAGTTCATGATTTCATTAATCTAGATAAATATCTCATAACAAATTTAGAATTAGATTTATATGTATAATATAAGATATTTATAAGCAATGAATTTAAGAAAGATAGATAGGTCATCAAAATAAAATATGACTTTGAATTTTGATCAATTTGATTTATAAACATATAAAGCTTTAAGAGATAAAATCATATTTCCAATAATATATAAGATGACCATTACATGATAGCAAAAAAAACAAAAAAAAAGACATTAAAGCATATCATGAAGTAGAAATTTGTATATTTCATTTTGAAAAGATTCTACTTCATGCATTTGTTGATACCTAATGAATAAGAGATTTAGGTATCTAAAGGGAACCAAGAGTAACGGTTCCTTTGGGTACCCAAATATAGCGTGTTGGTTTGTGTGGATATAGTGATGAATGGGTCCTTTCATGTGAAGTTAATATTTCATTTTTAGCTTTGGGCCTTCATTCAAACCTTGGTTTAATGTTATTCTAATGCATCAAATTTCCATTATGATTATCTTTATTTTGAAGATTATAATTGTAATGATTATTGAAAGTACTGTTCATAGGAAATTTGTTTAATTCTAATTTCAAGTTGGGAGAAACATGATTTTGTAAATGATGATTTGGATTTTGATTTACAAAAACTTTGTGTTTCTTACTCACATTATTAGGCTTAGTCAAGATATTCATTTTCATATTCAACTTGGTTTTAAATATTGCTTGATATTGTGAATTTATGTGTTGAGAATTTTTATTCATAATTTTCATAAGCAAGTTGATTTTTGATTTTAATTCATCATTTTTAATCATAAGATTTTGTCTAACTTTATTATATGCAATTGTGCTATTTTAAGAGTAAAAATATTAGAGTCAATGTCAGTTTGATAGTTATTTCTAAATTCTTCAAATGTTTCATCCATCTCTTTAATTTCAATTTTATCTTTTACACATAGCACAATCACTTTTAAAAGATGAATTTTCTGAATATAATTTTTCATTATGTTCTTTAAGATGCTCCTTTTCATATACCTTGAGTTTTTCTTTAAGAATATTGCAATTAAAACAAGGTTTTATATTTTTCAATTAAAGTGCTTAGTCCTTCTATGTGAGACAGGGTTTTTAGCAATTGAGATTGCACTGGAAGAGTCACAAAATATGGGTGTTTTGGTCATCTTTAGATTGTAGTCTTCAAGTTAATGCTGGATCCATAGCAGTTGAGCACAGCAGCACCCAACAGAGATGTATTCTGATTCTGCTGTGGAGATTGCTATACTTGTCTGCTTCTTGCTGCTCCAAGAGATCAGTCTTCCTCCAAGGAATTGGCATGTTCCTGAGGTACTTTTCCTATCTTCTTTGCATCCTGCATAATCTGCATCTGAGTAGCCTGTCAGTTCACACCATTGTTCCTATGGTACCATAGGCCAAGATTTGACGTACCCTTTAGGTATCTTAGGATTCTCTCTACAGAGACATGATGAGATTCCTTAGGGTTCACCTGATATCTAGCACAGACATATGTGGCAAACATTATGTCAGGCCTACTTGCAGTTAGGTATAGTAAAGATCCAATCATGCATCTATACTTGGTTTCATCAAAGGGTATTCCCTTCTCATCCTTGTCCAGAGACACATTGGTTCCCATTGGAGTTTTCATAGAGGAAGCATTCTCCAATCCAAACTTCTTTACTAGCTCTCTAATGATCTTGGTCTGAGAGATGAATATGCCATCTTCTGATTGTTTCACTTGGAGACCTATGAAGTATTTGAGCTCACCCATGCTGCTCATCTCAAACTTTCCCTGCATCAAGCAGACAAACTTTTTGCAGAGATTGTTATCTGTAGAGCCAAAGATAATATCATCTACATAGATCTGCACTAGCAAAATCTTTCCCTTAACTTCCCTTAGGAGTAATGTCTTGTCAATCTTTCCCCTAGAGAATTTATTCTCAATTAGAAAGCTTGACAGAGTCTCATACCAGGCTCTAGGTGCCTGCTTTAAGCCATATAAAGCTTTCTTAAGAAAATATACATAGCCAGAATGAGTTGAATCAACAAAACCTGAAGGCTGATCTACATAGACTTCTTCTTTGAGGTCACCATTTAGAAAGGCTGACTTCACATCCATCTGATAGACTTTGAATCCTTGGTAGGCAACATAGGCTAAGAAGAGTCTGATGGCTTCTAGTCTGGCTACAGGAGCAAAGGTCTGATCAAAGTCAATCCCTTCTTCCTGTCTATATCCCTTTGCCACCAACCTTGCTTTATTCTTTGTGATTATTCCATTCTCATCCAATTTATTTCTGTAGACCCACTTAGTTCCTATGATATTTCGTCCTTGGGGTCTAGGAACCAACTTCCATACTTTGCATCTCTTAAATTGATTCAGCTCCTTCTGCATTGCTGCAATCCAAAATGGATCCTGATTTGCTTCCTCAAATATCTTGGGTTCAATTTGAGAGAGAAAACTCAGGTACATTGCTTCATTTGCATCTCCACTCCTTGTTAGCACTCCTTGGTTGACATTTCCTATTATTTTCTCTTGGGTATGATCTCTCATTTGTCTCAAGGCAATTGGCAATATTCTGGGAACTTCTTCATTAACAGGTTCTTCAGGTTGCATTTGCTCTGCTGTCTCTGAGCCTTCTATAGTCTCTTCGTCAATTTAAACTGTTGCTTACTGATTATTGTCTTGGATTGAGGTATCAGCCTTGTCTTCAATGGATAATTTCTCCATTTTCTCTATTGTACCTTCATTCTCTAGAGAACTAGACCAACCCTTATGAATAAGGCTAGTCTCATCAAATACAACATGTACAGATTCTTCCACTGCTTGGGTATTGATGTTGTACGCCCTATAAGCCTTCATATAGGAGCTGTAACCAACAAGAATACCCTCACTGTTTTTCTCAGCAAACTTGGTTAGCCCGACCTTCCCATTATTAAGTACATAGCATTTACTCCCAAAGATCCTAAAGTAGGATAAGGTAGGTTTTCTGCCTTTCACTAGCTCATATGGAGTCTTCTTGTGGTCTTTGATGATGGAGGCCCTGTTTATCACATGACAAGCAGTGTTCACAGCCTCTGTCCAGAAATATTCTGGAAGGGATGAATCACTTATCATTGTCCTACTTGCCTCTATCAAGGTTCTATTTTTCCTTTCTGCAACCCGTTTTGTTGAGGAGTCCTAGGAGAGGAAAAGTTTTGGGAGATACCCAGTTCTTGACAGAATTCTGTCATGGGTCCTGACTGAAATTCTATACCATGGTCACTTCTGAACTTGACCACAGTACAGTCCATCTCATTCTGGATCTGCCTGACAAAGTTCTTCAAGATGTCTAAGGTATCTGACTTCTTTTTAAGGAAGAATACCCAAGTGAACCTTGAGTAATCATCAACAACCACAAGGGTGTAAGCCTTCCCTCCCAAGATGAGAACTGACATAGGACCAAACAGATCCATATGCAATATAAATGAGCACCTGAAGGAGTCTTTGTCAGATATGCTTTTATAGCTGGTCCTTGTCTGCTTCCCAAGTTGGCAGGCTTGACAAGGACCTTCCTTGATGCATTTAATATTAGGTCCATTTCTGACTAAGTCTTGTGAGAAAAGCTTGCTTATGGTCTTATAGTTAATGTGTGCAAGTCTCTTGTGCCATTGAACACATAGAGCCTCTTTGTCATTAGCTACAAGGCACACAGGCATGGAAGAATTTGCATTCAGAAAATTTAAGCAATAAATATTACCACTCCTAGTGCCAGTCAAGACAACCTCAGAATGTAAGGACTTCTTAATTAAGCACTTATCCTTGTGGAAGGTGATTATAAAACCTAGATCACAGAGTTAACTTATGCTTGTGAGATTATGTTTCAATCCCTCAACATAAGCTACTTTAGTGATGGTAACTAGGCCATTAGAAATATTACCATAGCCTTTAGTCATCCCTTTTTTTGAACCTCCAAAGATTACTATTGGTCCATTCTCCACGGGGATGAAGCTTCTTAGATACTTTCTGACTCCAGTCATATGCTTGGAGCAGCCACTATCCAAATACTAGATTGGAGACGGGCTGGTACTTGGATATACCTGCAAGAGAAATTAATTCCCCTTATGTACCCAATTTGAATTGGGTCCTTGGTTCCTATTAGGAAAATAAAATGGAATGTCACACCACTGAGGGTTCTGCACTCTCTTTGCATTGGGTCTTGTTGGATTGAAGCAACAATCCAGGGCAAAGTTGCCTACTTTCCCACAACACCAGCATTCATACCTATTGTACCTTCTCTTCTGCCTCACCAATTGAGTAGGATGAGAGTGTTGGTGAGCAGGAGGGAGGACACCTGAACTAACAGATCTTGGGTGAACCTTATAGGTGTGAGAGTTGTGTTTCATCACTTGTTGGTCCACCTCCTTGGGAACAGGCTTTGTGGAAGTAGCATTTCCCTTACTTTTCAGTGATGTTGCTGTAGGTCCATGGCCAGAAGAACCTGATGCTAGTACCTTCTTAAAAGAAGATTGAGCTTCAGAACTTTTGTCCTTGACAGTCTCCTGATTAAATCCTATACCATCTCTGAATGATCCAGATAAGGTATCAATGATGGGTAAGACTGTCTTGGGCATAGAGAAGCTTGCAGCAAGTTTCTTCTCAGCCAGCAGCATCTCCTCAAGGTCCTTAATGACCTTGTTCTTCTGTCCTAATTCAACATTCTTAAGCCTTGTGGCTTCCTTGAATTTGTCCACTTCTTTGATGGCAGCCAGCTTTTCAGCTGTCCCTTTGAGCTCCGACTGGCCAGTCTTCAATGAATCTAACTTCTTGGTCTGGACTTTGAGCAGTTTCTTGCAGTTCTTGAAAGCTTTCCACAAAGCCTTATACTGCTTTATTAGATCAGATTCAACATCATATTGAGATCTTGAGGTCGTGCTGTTGGCTGCAGACACACTTTCATTATCATGCAAAGAGTCTGTTACTGATTCAGAATCAGAGACAGACAGATGGGCTTTGATAGGTACCTTCCCAGGAGAGATGTCACCTTGGTTGTCTTCCTTTATGGCCATTAGGCCTATCAGTGCTTCTTCCTCGGTATCTGAGGAACTTGAATCAGAATCACATAGAGTTCTGATTTTCTTTGCAATAAACACTCTTTTAGGTTTCTTCTTGTCCTTTGGCCTTCTCTTGTCTTCATAATTCCTTGATTCCCTTCTCTTAGAAGAGCAATCAGCAGCTATGTGACTTGTCTTATTACAGGAGTAGCAGATAATGTTAGCAAAATCAAATTTACCAGGTTTTGATTTATACCTGTCCTCCCTTGAGGATTTAGACCTGTCATGTTGATCAAATCTTCCTGAGCTTGAGAAGGTAGGTCTGTAGTTGTTTCTTTTTCTTCTAGTTATCAGTTTCTTGAACTGCTTAGAGAGAAGGACCATCTCTTTGTCAGTATCATTAGAGTCTGATGCGCTGGCATCAGACTCTTCACTGCTTTCTGATCTGTTCTGATAAGCAGGAGTCTTGTCCATGGATCTCCTTGTGCTCTCAGCCTTGAGTGCCATAGATCTTTCTCTAGAGCTCCCTTTTGATCTCTCCTCTTCAGCCTTCCTGGTATTGAGCTGAAGTTCATGGGATAGCAGCTTCCCATACAGATTCTTGGGCTCCAAGATGCCCAGCTGACCCTCTCTCTGATGGCACAGATCTTTAAGTCCCATTCCTTAGAGAGAGATTGTTGGGAATCCTGCCCACATGATTCCTGATTTGAAGAAGTCACCAAGTCAAGATGACTTCACCTTGTATCTGATTACTTCTCTAGCCTATAATCTCAGGAAGTTAATGAAATGTCGTCGAGAAGAACAAGTGATGTCGTCGGCAACGAATGCTTATCGTCGTAATGATGGATAGAGCAGCAGCCGCTGAAACTTAGCAAGTTCGTCGAACGGCTGAGACTTAGCGAGTTCGTCGAACGAAGAATGTCGATCGTCAAACGCTGAGACGTGGTGAGATCGTCGAACGAAGAATGACGACCGCCGAGCGAAGGATGGCAAGTTCATCAATTGCAGAGAAGACACATGACATCGTCGTGTGGAACACATATCGACGAGAGAACTTATGATTACGATGACTTGATGCAAGAAGAAAGCTCACGACGACACTGTCAGAAAAAGAAGCTCGTCGTATATACAGAATAGCCAGGATATCCTGTATCGTTGAGAGAACATATGATTACGACGACATGAGGTAGAAGGAAGATCGCGACGACAAAGTCAGAGACAGCTTATCATCGTAATGATGCAGATATCTTCAAGTCAGAATTCAAATCTTGCGGACGTACTGTCAGCAGTTAATGGCGCCGCCTGATTGTCCAATCAGTGCGTGGACTTAATGATTCGAGGTATTAGTGCATACTCCAAAAGAAATAAAGATATCAGCGCGTGCTAAAAGGAATGGAGGTCTGACACATAAAGAAACTTTTTAGAAGACCGTTAGGAGACATCGCAGTCTTATAAAAAGGATACATGAGGTTGCCCTAAGAGGTTAATAAAAAAACAAAGAACTTGCCCATATAGCGAATCGAAAAACACAAGCGCCGCAAGAAAGAAAGAGAAAAAGAAGGAGCAGTCATCTTCATCGACTGCTAAGAAGCCAATCCTCATCTGGCTGAGGAAAGATTTGAAGAAGAACCGTGCACTCAAGATCTGATTCAGAACAATCTTCTACAATCTTAAGGAGCCGATCTTCAACAGGCTAAAGGTGCCGATCTTCATCCGGCAGAAGAAACATTTTACTATTGTATTTTCTTGTAAGGCTTGCGGGCCAAATTTGTCTAGCTTGAGGGCTGGAGAGCTGTGAGGCTTGAGGGCCAGGGTAGTGCACTTACGGGTGCGATTTGTCGAGCTTGCGGGCTCGGGGGCAGTAGGGGATTGCGGGCCTAGGCTGTTGGAACTTGCGGGTCCGTGTAGTAGGGCTTGAGGGCCTAAGTGTCGAGCTTGCGGGCTCGGGGGCAGTAGGGGCTTGAGGGCCTAGGCTGTTGGGACTTGAGGGTCCGTGTTGTAAGGCTTGAGGGCCTGAAGCTTTTGGCGGAGTGTGCCGAGCCTAGCACACTGCTGGGTAGGCGTAGAGGGAAAGAGGACTACTCAAGACACCCCGTCTTGAGGAACTGAAAGTGCACAGTTAACCTCAATAGAATTCTCTAGAGGGCGGGTGAATAGAGATTAAAAATATTTTGTGCAAAGTTAATATATATATATATATATATGTGTATGATCACAGATTAGAGCTTCCCACACACCAACAAGAATTAAACAAATGAAGTAAATGCAAGAAAAGAAATCACAGCACAACACAAGAAAATATAGTGGTTCCCCAAACTTTGGGTAGTCCACTCTTCTACCCCCTTGGTAGGAATTCACTATCTTGCACTGAGTCTTTTGATAAGGAGACTCTTAGAACCACCCTGAGTCTTTTGACAAGGAGACTCTTAGAACCACCCTGAGTCTTTTGACAATGAGACTCTTAGAACCACCCTGAGTCTTTTGACAAGGAGACTCTTAGAACCAGTACACTGAATTTTTTGAAGAGAGATTCTAAAAACTCTTTTACAATATTTAAGTAAGAATAAGAAAGAAGAAAGAAATAAGAATAAGAATGAATCTTCTTCCTAGCAAGAAGATTGGAAGCACAAGAAGTGAATTAAATCTTTCTTCTATAGAGAGAAGAAGATTTGTAGCTTTTCTCTCTTTGTTAGAGCTATCAGAACTTGCAGCAGAATGACTTCAGAAGCAGGAGAAGAAGAAGTGCTTGAATATTGCTGCAGGACAATTTCTCAATTTTCTCTCTATACTTGGGAGCTCTTCCTCTTTTTCAAATGTAAAAATGGTGAATCACTTGTACATCTTTTTCTGCCGACCTCCTCTTTATTTATAGCTCTGTTGATTCAAAATAATACTATAGGAGGATAATCAATTAGCAGTCAGAGAAATAGAAAGATGAAAATGTTTTCATAATATTTATTTCTGTAGAAGGAAAGAACTAAATCTGATTTCAAATAATGTTCAAATAAGTTTAATCAAATTATCCAAGAATCAGATATAAGGAAAGAATGATTCAGAACGGCTATAAAATATTGACATTTATTCCATACAAATCAGATCTACTGAAAGAAGGAAAGAGATCTGGCGCATATTTAAATCTGTCATATAAATCGACGTGCGCCGATTACCACTCGACGTAAATGTCGAGTTCTTCTTGGCTGGACGTCGAGAGGAGAATAAGGAAGGTGCGTCGACTAAGGTGCGTCGACTTCTCCATATGCGTCGACTAGAAATCAGAGTAGCGTCGACAACACATACGTCGAAATCTTCCTAAAGTTACTTCGACTCAATCTGAAGGAAACGTCGACTTCATTTCGACGTTGCGTCGAATAGTATTCGACGCATATTTACTTAACCTTGTTTTTCTTTCTTAGAATTCATATTCAACTTATTTCTAGGGGTTAAGAGAAATCATTTCCCCAACAATCTCCCCCTATTTGTCTTAACCCTACTTAGAGAGAAATTGTATTAGCATATAATTATCATAGCAAAGCATTTGTAAAGATACTGAAGATTTCACATAATCAGAAGAGATCATGTATAAATAAGCAGTTGTCTTTCACAGGATTAAACTAAAAACTTTTTGTTATACAAAAAGTTGACAAATGCAGAATAGATCTTCCTAGATACTTCAATAGCATCAAACATATAGCCTCTGGCTTTGTCAGGATGCTTCTGGATATTGGCAATGATTGTGTGCAGTTTGTTCAGTGTCCTGCTACCATCTGGAAGAGTATCATCTATGGAATAGCCCTTGCTGATTATTATTGCAGCTTTTTCATCAATCATCTCAATTGTGATGTCTTGAGTTTTCTTTTGATTGGACTTGATCTCAGATGGTCCCTTGTTATCAACTTTGGGCCTAAACTTTGTTTTCTTTTCTGATTCCTGTGGCATAGGAATTTCAGACATCTTTCCTTTCTCTTTCCAGGAAGAACCATGCCATGAGTCTAACTTTGCAGGTCTGTTGGGCTTCTTGTAAGGAATGTAAGTATCTTCTGTACACCCTATACCTTTCTTGTCCTTTTGACCCTTTTCTAAGATAATCTCTGCCTGAGGATTTTTCTTTTGATAAGCTTCAACATCAAATAACTTCTTTGGAATTTTAATGACTGACTCAGCAAGAATCTCTTCCTTGGTCATCCCTTTCTTGATCTTTTCAATCCAGACTTTCCTTTTATCTTCCACTTCTTTCCTAGCTGCTTCATATTCATACAGTTCTCTTTCTCTTATCTCTTCATGCCTCTTTTCCATGTCAGGATCATGGTACTCCTTCACAGGGTTGTTAGGACAGATAATAGACATCTTTTCACATCTTTTTATTTCCTCACATGCTTTTCTATACTTATTTTCTTTTGCATACTCCTTCCTTTCTTCTTTAGAGAAGTTTTGCCAGTAGGGAATGGCTTCCCTTTTTCTTTTTATCTGTCCTCCTGGACTTTGCCTAGGTATGATCTATTTAGGGAGTCTTGCTGCTTGTGGAGGTAGAGGTAGCAGAGGAGGTAGAGAAGAAGGTTGAAGTGGAGGTGGAGGTAGAGGTGAAGGAGAATGAGTTTTCTCTTTGAGTGGAGAGGGAACTGTATCAAGAGTAGGAGTCTGTTCTGCAATAGAAGGCAGAATGACTTCAGGTAGAATGTTCTCTGCTGAGGGATGATTGTCTCCTCCAGGTTCTTTTGTAGGGATGTCCTCAAGTAGAGGTGTCTTCAACTTGATGTAACTGGCAGAGAAGTCAGAGGAGTGATGTTGAAGTTCTTCCTCACATAAGGGTGCATCAATCCACATCTGCCCATTCCAATCATCATAGGTGGCTTCTTCTTCCTCCCCCTGGATTTCTGGGTTCTTTACTACGGGAATCTCCCCCTGGTTATATGGGTCATCAACTCTGAATGCTGAATCCACAACATGCTCCCCTTCAGTGTTGTAAGAGGAGGATTCACCAAAATGTTTGATGAAGGTGTAGTCAGAGTGATTTGAGAGGAGTGGAGCCTATAATGGAATTGGAGTAATAATTAGAGAGAATATTTAGAGTTTGAAGAGAGGAGAGTTAAACCTGAGCTTTTAGTGAGATCAAAGACCTGACAAGAGGGGTTTCTGGAGCAACTCTCCCCCTGGTTTATATCTTTCAGGAAGGATGTAAACCTTTGTGGCGACGGAGGTTCCTCTCGAAGAAGAGGATGAAGCTCAGGAAGAGAGGCAGATAGGGTGGTCAATTTGGCTTCACAGGAGGTGATCATATTGACACATTCATTGGAGAAGTTGGTTAGACGTGTCTGGAAGTCGTTGAGAAGATTTTCCAGAGCATCGTTCATTGCATTGATAAGGGCAGTTTGAACAGGAGTAGGCGCCATTGATGCAGAAAGAGAGAGAGGTAGAAGACAGTTTTGGCGGGTTCAGAAAGGTATATGTTATGAAATAAGAAGCTTTGTTTAAAGAAGGTGAAACGTCGAGAAAGGAAGCAGAAATCAAGGTAATCCAATCGTCAAAAGAGGAAGTAAGGATTTGATTCTAATTTTAACTGGAAGTCGACGTTGCGTCGAATGGATGTCGACGTTTGCGTGGAGATTGGCCGGCCTGGTGTTTTATCGACGTGATCATAGTCTTGCATCGATATGAATTCGATGGTACGTCGATAAAGGATCGACGTAGCATTGTCTGATGGAAATCGATGTCAGCGGCGAGTTTGTCTCGACGGAGCGTCGACATGTATTCGACGTATCTTCAAGAAATTTTCTTAGATTGTCTGATTTCATTAGAGTTCCCTAACAATGGGGTTTACATGCTTCCATCAAGCATTCCTAAGGTGTTTATGAAATAGTTATGCTTAGTTTCATCTAAAGGTTTTGTGAAGATGTCTGCTCTTTGATTGTCTGTGGGAATATATTCTAAGGTTATTTTACCCTTCTCAACAATGTCTCTAAGGAAGTGATGTCTGATCTCTATATGTTTGGTCCAACTATGTAGGACTGGGTTGGATGCTATGGATATTGCACTAGAGCTATCACAATAGATCTTAGAGTTATGTATTTCCAATTTGTAGTCAAGAAGCTGATTTTGCATCCACAGGATTTGTGAACAACAGCTCCCAGCAGCTATGTAATCAGCTTCAGCTGTTGAGGTTGAGACTGAGGTTTGTTTCTTACTAAACCATGAGATCAATCTGTCACCTAGGAATTGGCAGGTACCATATGTGCTTTTTCTATCAACCCTACATCCAGCATAATCTGCATCTGAGAAACCTATTAATTCAAAGTTGGTTTCTGCTGAGTACCATAGCCCTAGTTCAGGGGTTCCCTTTAGGTATCTAAGAATCCTTTTTACAGAGGTGAGATGGGATTCCTTTGGGTCAACCTGAAATCTAGCACATATGCAAGTGGCAAACATGATATCAGGTCTGCTAGCTGTAAGATATAGAAGGGATCCTATGATGGCCCTATAAGTCTTTTAATCTACTGATTTTCCTTTAACATCTTTTTCTATAATGGCATTGGTTGCCATGGGTGTTTTCATGGTAGATGTTGCTTCCATACCAAACTTTTTGATTAGCTCTTTAGTATATTTTGATTGTGAGATAAAGATTCCTTCATTACTTTGTTTTACTTGTAGCCCTAGGAAGTATGAGAGTTCTCCCATACTACTCATTTCAAATTTAAATTGCATTAGATTAGCAAATCTTTTACACAGTTTAGGATGAGTTGAGCTAAAGATAATGTCATCTACATATATTTGAACAAGGAGGAGTTGGTTTTTATGGGTTCTAGTAAAGAGTGTCTTGTCTACTTTTCCTCTTTCAAAGGAATTTTCTAGAAGAAAATTTGAGAGAGTTTCATACCAAGCTCTAGGTGCTTGCTTAAGACCATATAGAGCATTGTTAAGTCTATAAACAAAGTTAGGAGAAGAGGGATTAACAAAACCTGGTGGTTGCTCCACATATACTTCTTCTTGAAGATCACCATTTAGAAAAGCACTCTTGACATCCATTTGGTAGACTTTCATCTTCATGAAAGCTGCATAGGCAAGAAAGAGCCTGATTGCCTCTAATCTGGCTACTGGAGTAAAGGTCTGGTTGTAGTCTATCCCTTCTTCTTGTCTATATCCTTGTGCTACAAGTCTTGCCTTGTTCCTCACAATTACTCCAGTGGAATCTAGTTTGTTCCTGTATACCCATTTTGTACCAATTACAGGGTAGTTTCTTGGTCTTTCAACTAGGTTCCATACTTTGTTTCTCTCAAATTGGCCTAGTTCTTCTTGCATGGCTATAATCCAGTGAGGATCACAATTTGCTTCCTCAAACTTCTTTGGTTCAACTTGTGATAGGAAGCATTGGAGCACCATCCCAGTGGAGACCTGGTGTCTTGTTCTTACTCCTGTATTGGGATCTCCAATTACTTGAGTTTGTGGATGATCCTTCAAATTGATCCCTATTCTGCTTGAACTTGTCAGTTGTTCTTCTTCTTCATTCTCAATGAGATCATTGTTCAATTGTTCTTCCTGAACCATGTTCTCTTGTGGAAATGGGTCTGGAATGCTCTTTTCTGAGGTTTCTTGTTCAGACTCCTCACTTGGTTCCTCTAACTGGTTTTCCTTTCCATTTTCTGTGTTCTCTAGAGCTAGTTGCTCAAGCTGGGTTTCTATGCTGTTGTTTTCCTGTGGAAAGGAACTGGTGGGAGTCTCCTCCCCCTTAAGTAGCATGTTAGTTTCATCAAATACAATGTGCATAGATTCTTCAATTTTAAGAGTTCTTCTATTGTAGCACCTATAGGCTTTACTAGATGATGAGTATCCCAGAAATATTCCATCATCAGACTTCTTGTCAAATTTGGCAAGATGATCTTTCCCATTGTTTAGAATATAGCAAGCACATCCAAAAATTTTAAAATATTTAACAGTGGGTGTTTTATTTTTCAGGAGCTCATATGTAGTCTTTGATTTAGTTTTGTGTATGAGGCTTCTATTTAGAACATAGTTTGTAGTGTTGACTGCTTCAGCCTAAAAGGTTTTTGGTAATCCTGATTCTGCAAGCAGGGTCCTTCCTGATTCTATTAAGGTTCTATTCTTCCTCTCAGCAACTCCATTTTGTTGAGGAGTTCTAGGTGCTGAGAAGCTTTGTTTAATACCTTTTTCCTCACAGAAACTACAAATCAGCTGATTCTCAAATTCAGTCCCATGATCACTTCTTATAATTGAAACATTGGAGTTGAACTCAGATTGAATTTGTTTTATGAATTTTGAGAGAATTTTATGGGTTTCAGATTTAACCCTTAGAAAGAATACCCAGCTAAACCTAGAATAATCATCAACAATAACCAAGGTATAGGATTTTCCACCTAAGCTCTGAGTGGATATGGGACCAAAGAGATCCATGTGTAGTAAGTATAGGGCCCTGGGAGAGTCATCCTTACCAATGGGTTTGAAAGATGATTTGGTCTGTTTTCCCAGTTGGCAAGGTCTGCATGGAGAGTCCTTAGAGTACCTACCCTTTGGTAAACCTCTGACTAGGTTATTCTTTGCTAGTTTACTAATGGTTTTGTAGTTTAGATGACCTAGTCTCCTATGCCATAGTTCATTTTTATCTATGATATTATTGAATAAGCAAACTTCTGTGGGTGAAGAGCTAAAGTCCACTACATATATTTTTCCTTTTCTAGTTACATTTAGTACTGTAGCACCAGTCTTGATATCAATAATATGGCAGAATAGTGTGGTGAATTTTACCTCATACCTACCATTTTCGCATATCTGACTTATACTTATCAGATTGTGCTTTAGTCCTTTGACTACTGCCACATTCTTGAAGGTGACTTTCCCTTCTTTGAAATCTCCAAAACCCTTGGTTTGGCCACAGCTAGAATCTCCAAAGGTTACTGATGGTCCAAGTCTATCCTCAAAGTTGATTAATAGGTTTTTGCATCCTGTCATGTGCATGGAGCATCCACTGTCCAAGTACCACACCATCCTGGAGATGTGATACATCTGCACATAGAATTTTAAACATTAGTTTGGACCCTGCTGAGCTGGGGTCCCTTCCTCTCATTAGTAAAAGATTTAATAAAAGAATAAGTGGGTTTTTCAGGGTATCCTTCCTTCTTATGGGGTACTGGCTTATCATACCAATCTTCTTGGATGATATCACAGAAATAATGTTCATAATAGAAGGACATGGATTGAGAGACCTGTTTGGGAACAGAAAATTTTCTGTCTGAATTATTGCGTCGATAGGGATTCGACGTAGACTTATGGTTGCGTCGATATGACTTCGACGTAGGTTTCTGGTTGCGTCGATATGGAGTCGACGCTTTCTTCATTCTGAGTCTACTTTCAGTCGAAGCATGAGAGAGGTTGCGTTGAGTAGAAATCGACGCATTTTGGTATAAGCGTCGATTAGTACTCGACGCACGTTGGTAAGAATTCGATGCATGTTCAAATTTTTTCTGAGGATATTTTCCTAAGATTCCTTTATCTGTAATGGGATTAGGTTTATTAAAAACAGTGGTTATTTCAGGACTTTCTTGTAATCTTTCTCCTGTTAGATAATGCTCCCTAGTGAAGTGAATTGTATGTTTCCAGACAGATTTGCTGGAAGTTTGAGGTTTAGATGCTTCATTAGTATTCTGATTTAGCTGTCTAAATCTATTAGTGAGATTCTCAGAAATGTTTTTGAGCTTCTGACCTTTCCTATTTAGAGAGTCTTCAAAGACTTTAGCCTTTGCAAGCTCCTTTCTTAGTGTTAGATTTTCTAAATAGATTTTGTCTAATTCCTCTTCTGAGAGTTCTAGATTGAGCTTATAATTTTTATGATGTGTATTTTCCTGTTTGAGATTTTTTAATTCAGTTCTTAATTCTTTTACTTCTTTTTCAGATTTGATTAGATCTAAACAGAATTCTTTGAAACTTTGTTTGAAATCAGTAGAAGAGAAATCTATAATATCAAGTATATTTACCATAGATGTATCATCAGGCTTCTCAGTGGCCATCAGACAGGTTTCTTCTAGCTTGACCTCTTGCTGATCATCATCTGATGAGGTACTTTCTTCAGATTCTGAATCACTCCAAGATTGAGCAATGAATCCTTTTTCTTTCTTCTTCTTCTTCTTTAGATCTGTTCTTTTTAGATCCTTCTTATTGTTGATCTCTTTAGGACAATCAGGTGCAATGTGTCCAGGTTTCCTGCAACAATAGCATATAATTTCTTTAGTAGGTGTTTTATTATACCTGGTTTTTGAATCTCTTCCTTTGGATCCTTCTGTTTTGATCCACTTCTTGAACCTTCTGGCCAATAGACTGATCAGCTCATCATCACTTGTAGAGGGTACTCCTTCAACAGCCTTCAAAGCAATACTCTTTTCTTTTGGGAGTGGAGAAGCCTTTTCTTTTTCTTCTTTCTCAGCCCTTGTTTTCAACAGTTGTTCATAGGATTTTAATTTACCCAATAGGACATCTGTTGAGATTTCTTTTTGACTTCTGGAGTCTTTGATTGGCCAGATTCTTGAATCCCAAGAGCTAGGGAAGCAAGTCAGCAATTCGTCATTTATCTCAGTAAGAGATATATCCTTCTCAAGTGTTCTCAATTCATTGACTATGAGGCTGAATCTTGAATACATGTCAGCAACACTTTCACTCTCTTTCTTTTGGAAGTTTTCATATTGGGAGATGAGTAGTGCCTTTCTGTCCTTTTTCTCATCAGCACTTCCCTCAACCATTTTAGTGAGAGCTTCACATACTTCCTTAGCTGACTCACACTCAGCAATCTTTTGGAAGATTTCATCTGAGAGAGTTGAAACTAGGATATTCATAGCCTTGGCATCATATGCTTGGGCTTTCTTTTCCTCTTCTGTCCATTAAGCCTTTGGAGCAGGTGTTTCAGTTGCTTTTCCACTTGAATCCTTTTTGAATGGCTTGGGGGGACCTGTCATGACAACATTAAATAATTCATCATCAATAGAGTTTAAATAGATTCAAATTCTTGTTTTCCAAAGTGCAAACTTTTCAAGATTGCAAATTGGTGGTCTGGTGGAAGCATAATCTTTGATTTGTGCCATGAAAATAATTTTGTAGAAAAATATATATATGAAAACAAGAGGTAGGATCTTTTTGATCAAGGAGTTAACCCTTTGTAGATCAACCTGGCTCTGATACCAATTGAAAGTGCACAGTTAACCTCAATAGAATTCTCTAGAGGGCGGGTGAATAGAGATTAAAAATATTTTGTGCAAAGTTAATATATATATATGTGTGTATGATCACAGATTAGAGCTTCCCACACACCAACAAGAATTAAACAAATGAAGTAAATGCAAGAAAAGAAATCACAGCACAACACAAGAAAATATAGTGGTTCCCCAAACTTTGGGTAGTCCACTCTTCTACCCCCTTGGTAGGAATTCACTATCTTGCACTGAGTCTTTTGATAAGGAGACTCTTAGAACCACCCTGAGTCTTTTGACAAGGAGACTCTTAGAACCACCCTGAGTCTTTTGACAAGGAGACTCTTAGAACCACCGTGAGTCTTTTGACAAGGAGACTCTTAGAACCAGTACACTGAATTTTTTGAAGAGAGATTCTAAAAACTCTTTTACAATATTTAAGTAAGAATAAGAAAGAAGAAAGAAATAAGAACAAGAATGAATCTTCTTCCTAGCAAGAAGATTGGAAGCACAAGAAGTGAATTAAATCTTTCTTCTATAGAGAGAAGAAGATTTGTAGCTTTTCTCTCTTTGTGAGAGCTATCAGAACTTGCAGCAGAATGACTTTAGAAGCAGGAGAAGAAGAAGTGCTTGAATATTGCTGCAGGACAATTTCTCAATTTTCTCTCTATACTTGGGAGCTCTTCCTCTTTTTTAAATGTAAAAATGCATCTTTTTCTGCCGACCTCCTCTTTTTTTATAGCTCTGTTGATTCAAAATAATACTATAGGAGGATAATCAATTAGCAGTCAGAGAAATAGAAAGATGAAAATGTTTCCATAATATTTATTTCTGTAGAAGGAAAGAACTAAATCTGATTTCAAATAATGTCCAAATAAGTTTTATCAAATTAGCCAAGAATCAGATATAAGGAAAGAATGATTCAGAACGGCTATAAAATATTGATATTTATTCCCTACAAATCAGATCTACTGAAAGAAGGAAAGAGGTCTGGCGCATATTTAAATCTGTCATATAAATCGACGTGCGTCGATTACCACTCGACGTAAACGTCGAGTTCTTCTTGGCTGGACGTCGAGAGGAGAATAAGGAAGGTGCGTCGACTAAGGTGCGTCGACTTCTCCATATGCGTCGACTAGAAATCAGAGTAGCGTCGACAACACATACGTCGAAATCTTCCTAAAGTTACTTCGACTCAATCTGAAGGAAACGTCGACTTCATTTCGACGTTGCGGCGAATAGTATTCAACGCATATTTACTTAACCTTGTTTTTCTTTCTTAGAATTCATATTCAACTTATTTCTAGGGGTTAAGAGAAATCATTTCCCCAACAGGAACCTCTATAGATCTTGTGTCGTCTGGTGTGACTTATTTGTGTGTTAACTTTGTACATTGCTTGAATATTGATAACTCACACTAATAGATCAAAAAAAGCACCACGATCACCGAACCACCCCCCCCCCCCTCTAGGTGAACGTTCCATCTCCAACAAGTGGTATCAGAGGGAGGTTGATCAAAAGGAGACTTAATAGTCCGATCTAGATCAGGAACGACTCACCATGGCCGGTGGAGATCCGAATCGCGAAATGAGGGCCATGAAGCTTCCCATCTGCACAAAAGAGAATTTCCCCATTTGGAAGGAAAGAGTAAGACTCTTTATGGAGGCAGCCGACCCAAGAATCTACCTGACAATCAAGCAGGGTCCCTTCATCCCTACCACTGCCTCCACTATTGATCCAACCAGGCAGGTGATAAAGAAATATGAAGACATGACCAAGGACGAGCTGGCCTTGGCAGGTCTAGACAAGAGGGCACAAAATGTCATTGTAAGTGCCATAGATGACTCAACCCTCCAAAATCTAATTCACTGCAAAACGGCCAAGGAGATGTGGGACTCCTTGATCGTATATATGGAGGGTACTAAAGAGGTAAGGGATGACAGGAAATCTCTCCTCAACCAGGAATATGAAGCCTTCAAACATGGCAAGAATGAAACAATCTCCAACTACTATGAGAAATTTTTCAAGATCGTGAATGGACTGAGAAACTATGACAGAGAGTTCACAAACTCTGATCTAAATGACAAATTTCTCAGATCCCTCACAAAGGAATGGGATATCAAGATATGTGCCATCAGAGAGATGGGCCAACTGGGCAACATGGAGCCCAAGAACCTATACGGGAAGCTGCTGTCTCATGAACTTCAGCTTAATACAAGGAAGGCTGAAGAAGAAGAAAGCTCAAAGGTGAGCTCAAGAGAAAGATCGGTGGCTCTAAAGGCTGAGAGCACCAGAAGATTCAAGGGCAAGACCTCTGCTTCTCAGAATAGAACTGAGAACATTGAGGAATCAGAAGCCAACTCCTCTGACTCTGATGATACTGATAGAGAGGTAGCCATCCTCTCAAAACAATTCAGAAAGCTGCTACACAGAAGAAGGAGGGACAACAGCAGAAGCTCCTCCTCAAGCTCCAGAAGATCTGACTATCGAGACAGATCCAGGTCTCCCAGGGAGGACAGGTATAAATACAACTCCAGTAAATATGATTTAAATAATACTATTTGTTATTCTTGCAGCAAAATAGGTCACATGGCTGCAGACTGCCCCTCCAAGAAAAAGGAGTCAAGGAACCACGAAGAGAGAAGAAGCTCTAGGAGCAAGAGAACCTCTGAAAAGGGGTTTGTGGCAAAGAAGACCAAAACATTGAGTGACTCTGACTCAAGCTCCTCTGGGACTGAGGATGAAGCACTTATTGGACTAATGGCCATCAATGAAGGTAACCAGGATGACAACTCTCCTGGAAAGGTAAAACACATTACTTCTCTATCTGCCTCTGATTCTAGATTAGTGGCAGATTCTTTGCATGATGATGAGGAGGTGTTTGTTTCCAACAGCACAGCCCCAAGATCTCAGTATGAAGTTGAATCTGAACTAATAAGGCAGTATAAAGCCCTATGGAAAGCCTTCAAATCATTAAGAAACTCCTCAAGGTGCAAACCAAGGAGTTAGAATCCTTGAAGCCTGTCCAATCCAAGCTCCAGGAGACAGCTGAGAAGCTAACTTCTATGAGCAAAGAAGTGGACAAGCTTAAGGAATCCATAAGGCTTAAGAATGGTGAGTTAGGACAAAAAACAAGGTCATTAGGGACCTTGAGGAAATGTTGTTGGCCGAGAAGAAATTTGCTTCCAGCCTCTCAATGCCCAAAACTATCCTGCCAACAACTAACACCTTCTCTGGACAGTTCAGAGCTGGTGTCAGTTTCAATCAGGAGCCAGTCATGGGCAAAGATCCTGAGGCTAGACCCTCTTTCAAGAAGGTGTTGTTAGCAAGTCCTTTAGCCCACAGACCTGCTGCAGCAGACAAGAGAATGGGAAAGGCTGTTCCTACAAAGCCTGCTCCCAAGAAGGTGAACCAAAGAGTGGTGAAGCCAATTGCCCCGGGTCACACACATGAGGTTCACCCTAGATCTGTCAGACAAGAAGCCTTCTCTCCTGCTCATCAGCACTGTCATCCTACTCAGATGATGAAGCAGAAGAGAAGATATAACAGATATGAGTGTTGGTGCTGCGGGAAAGTAGGCCACTTTGCATTGGACTGTTGGTTCAACCCAACAGGGCTCAATGCAAGGAGAGTGCAGAACCCTCCGAGGTTTGCAATTCCATTCTATCACCCTAACAGAAACCAAGGACCCAATCCCTATTGGGTACTGTTGAGTCCTGATCATATACACTTTATGGACTCATCTGGGCCATCTATTTAGTCTTTTCACTGCACTTTAGCCCTGTTTTAGCTCATATTGGTCATTCTATGCTAGGTGCACTTATAGGCCCTATTTGGTGTAAATTCGTATCTTTCTTCGTTATTAGTTTTCTTGTGCTGATTAAGTTCCACTTTCAGTGGCTAGACTGGTGTCGTACGCTGGAACAGGTGTCGTGCAGGTGTTTCCAGTGCAATTCTGCACAGGAACACTGCGCACGATCACCGGTTCTATTGCGCACGACAACTGGTCGTGCGCCACTGATCGTGTGCACTTAAGCCTTTTTTATGAGTTCTGTTTGGTGCAGTGCGCACGACCATCTACGCTAGTGCGCACGACCACCGGTCGTGCGCCACTGTTCGTGCGCGCTTATCATCAATTTCATGAGTTATGTTTCAACCAGTGCGCACGACCACCTACGATAGTGCGCACGACCACCGGTCGTGCGCCACTGGTCGTGCGAACATGTTATTTCATAATTTCTGTATTTGCAGGTTCCGTCCAGGCAGAGCGCACGATCACCGAATTCTAGTGCGCACGACCACTGGTCGTGCGCCACTGACCGTGCGCACTGTTTATTCCAGCGCCTATAAATTCCGCTGCTCGCGATTTAGGTCAGGGACTCCGCATTTTTCCGTCGTTCTTCCGCCGTTCCGCGCCAGTTTCGCCCCTCCACCGCCGCCCACCATCTGGAGGTGCTCCGGGCTTGTTCTTCACGCCAATCTTGATCCGGAGTTTCCTCTCGGCCTCCTCCTTCATCCAAGAGCTTCAAAGAGAGATCTAGCCGCCATCTCCATCGAGCAAGAGGAAGTTTGCAACCTCTACCGGATCGTGACACGAAGATGACGGGTCCATTGGAGAGTCGTGACAGCTCTCTCTACCTCGGACGTAGTTGCGGACCGAGCTTGGACGCGGATTGACAACCCGGCGATTCCAACCGTGAATCTACAACGAGACTTCGGATTCGGTCGATTTCTTGCCATATTCTTCTCTTATTGATGTGTATATGTTTTAGATCTCATTATTATGATGAAGTGGCACTTGAATTAGTTATATTTACATATATATTTCATGTCTATGTGTTTGTGTAATTTATCTATTTGAGTTGCTTGAGGTGCGCCGCCGTCCATTTCCATTCCGCCATCACGTTCGTGTGCCGCACTAGCAATTGCTAGTGGCGTGCTTGTCGAAGAGGTGCTTGCGACCCTCACTCCGCTAGCCT
Source organism: Dactylorhiza incarnata (assembly GCA_033032865.1). Classification (NCBI taxonomy): domain Eukaryota; kingdom Viridiplantae; phylum Streptophyta; class Magnoliopsida; order Asparagales; family Orchidaceae; genus Dactylorhiza; species Dactylorhiza incarnata. Next base: position 7,898,693 of record JAWHQI010000086.1, read on the forward strand.
ACTCGTCCATCCGCCTACCGAAGCGTGGCATCGCGGCCCGTGTATTCCATCCCGCCTAACGAAGCAGTGCGCTCAATGCCTGCACAGTTCGATTCTGCTTGCCTACTCGTCCATCCGCCCTTTCGACGCAGCGCGCTCAAGGCCTGCCTAGTCTCCATCCCGCCAAGCGAAGCATTGCATAGCGGCATTGCATAGGAGTAGTTGATAACTTTTATTTTATTTTCCAAAAGCCAACCCAACTCCCCCGCATTCCATCCGATTTAAGGACTTCAATCTCAAGTCCTTCCTCGAAACCTAACTCCACCTTACTGTGTTCCTCAAGAGACCGACACTCGGGGATTTTCCCCATTATTATTACTTGCGCAACCGGTGCACTTGCCGAATCTTCGCATCAAGTTTTTGGCGCCGTTGCCGGGGAACACAGTCGTGTGAGTTTTCTGGAGAGGGAGAACCTGAGAGAGAAGCCCTTTCATTTATAAATTGCATTTCTTTGTTTTATTTCATTTTATTCCATTTTCCTGTTTTAATTAGGTTGCTTTAGTAATTTTTGTTAGGTGTAGTATTTTGCACAAGAGCATTTTTATTTTGAATCGTATTATCTTCACACTATGTGGGCACATCTTAATTTCCGTTGTCGTTGGTGTGGAGCTACCTCCCACTCTAGTGATGAATGCCCTACGGAGAATAGTAGGCATAACTCTTATAGCCCAGCATATGGAGCACCGACTTCGTCTGGTACTCCATATGGTGCGCGTAAGTCTTATGGCTACTCTGCTGAGCCTTTACCGTCAAACTTCTTTTCGGCTTCAGCCCCCGCTATGCCAAAGAAGCACGCAAGGCAGTGCCGGTTTTGTCGGAGCACTGATCATGTCTTGAAGGACTGTGCCGAGTATCTTCGCCAATTGGATGAGGATGACAAGCCGGACATCCGGATCGTCCCAACTCCTAACTCTGGCGGCACACCTTCAACATCCGGTTATGTGTCTTTGTCACCTTCACATCTTGAAGGGTATGGCATGGACACGGTCACCAGATGTGCGGCTGATCTGGGCACCGACATTGCTGAGCCTATTCTCCATGTGCATCCACCACCCCTAGTGGATTCGATTCTTTGTGAGGAATCGGTGCTCGACTTTTATCCGAGCACTATTCCTCTCCCTGTTGTGCATACTATACTCGTCTCCGACGACATTGTTGATGATGTGTCGCAGGATGAGGTGGGTGATCTGAGTGTTGTGCCTATTCCTATGGAGGAGGACAACCTTCTAGGTGAAGAGGAGTTTTCCTCAACACCGGTGGAGGAAGTCCAAATCCTAAGCCTGGCCACCGTTGATCCCGCCGAATCTTGTAGCATTAATGACAATGCAAACATTATTTTACTTCCCCAACCTAATGGGAGTGAGACCGGGACCACTCCCCCGATTTCAGATTATTTTTGTCATTCTTCTCTTTTATTTCCTGACCCCCCTTCTTCATCTGAGCCTGTGCAGGTTGAGTCTTCACAGGTACATCAGGAGGACTTGGAGCATGATGCTCAAGTCAATGATGAGTGCATCCTCTCATGTGAGGAGGTTGATCCTCCCTCCGTAGAGGAAGCTCCACTCGTTGCCTTCTCCTCCTGCAGACCTGCTGTGGACGATACCTTGCTGGGAAAGGATAGTTTTGGTGAGATGAGTGAGGACCAGGCCTCCTCCTCTTCTTACTTTCTGTTCCCTCTACCTGTGACGAGAAGGTATTATTATTATTTAGGTAGAGGGGTGACTGTCTTATCTCCGTATCGGTACCAGCTACCGAAACGGATAATGGAGCAGTTACCTGTGCATTTTCTTTTTCATAGGCCCATTAGCTAGAACCGTTTTAATTTAGAATAAGTCGTGCTGGGAGGACAATAACCCCAGTAGTTATCTTTCTTTTCCTGCATTCTTATTTCTTCTAATTATGTTTAGTTAGTAGCACTTTCTTTTCAGTTTTCTTTTGTCTTTTGTTTTTGCGGAGCTGACCCCTGCAGGTATCTTCTCTGGATGGCGGATGCTGCAGCTTAGTCGTGGTTTAAACGCCAATCTTCTGGTATGCTCACTTGCTGAGCATTGGGTACTCTCTTCCCCTTGCTCTATTTTGATTTTCCTGTCATATATTATGCGGATTGTTTAGTTTAAGTCTGGGGGAGAGTAGTTTTGTTTACCCGCTCACGTGCACTATTGCACTGCATGCTAGAAGATTTCATTTAAAATGTTTTGTTTATTTTCATTGCACACCACATCACCCACTTGAGCGCGTACTCATCTGTTTGCTTGCTCTGTTGCGAATTTAATTCTTCTGCTTATTTGGGAAAGTCTAGGTGATGGCTTAGGACTATGTAGCAGAGTAAAATGTTGACTCTAATAGTGCTCCTAGTCGAGTGCTCGGTTGCATAGAAATTTGTGTAGATTAGACTTCTCTTTATACTTATGGTTTTATATTTTTTTTTCTATTAGTGTAAATGTTGTTTACTCTACTCAAATGGTGAATCCGGTGGAATCAAACGGTAGCATAGGGATGTGTGTAAACGATCGCTAGATTCGTATTGCTTGAGTCGGGAGAAAGGAGAATCTTTCTCGGTGGCTAGAACTTGCCCCAAGCGATTCTTGAAGCATGGGTATACGGTTAGTCAATTGCGTGAATGTGATATAGGCCATCATCTTGGCCCGGTTGAGCCTTTGTGCCATTCCTATCATCATTTCCTCGCTAGCCCAGTTGTGCCTACCCCATTCTTTTGGTTCAGCCCCACTATTGTTAACCAAAGCCTAAACTCCAATCCTAGTCGCACACCCAAAAAGCAAGCATTTTGTTTAAATTTCAAATTGGTGGTGTTGATTGTGGTAGTACATAGTGAAAATGTGGTTGTGCATCTTTGAAAATTTGCTGAAATTGTTAAAGAAAGAAAAAGAAAAGAAGAAAAAGATTTGAAAAGAAAAAGAAGAATGAAAAGTTTAATTGAAAAAAATCTGTTTGAGATTTATATTTGGGAGTAGGCGGTGCACACACCCATGCGTCTAAGTTCAAGTCTGGGGGTGTTGTGTACCCGCGTGTTTGTGTGGTGAATGAGGATAGTTTCCTGCATTAGCTCATTTGGGTTTAGTATTTGAGCCGTCGTTTTTATCTTTGCTTATCCTCACCTAGACCCAAGCCTCATTTAAAACCTAAAGTCCTATTGATTCACGCATTTGAGTCAAACCAGTGCCGTGGAGAGAATGTGACCGGGCAAGCTTATGGTCACCGACACTGATGGATTTCAGTGGAGGTTTTTCCGCATCCCGATCTTGAGCAATGCTCGTCTCAGCGTTTAGTTTACTTTCTCCGTATGCATGACCGAATGATTCACCGTTGTTCACCATTTTGAGTAGTTGTAATATGCTTTTACTCTTTTAGAAATATATAAACTGTTTTTATAATCAGAAATCTTTTCTACTATTTTTCTTATGCACGTGAGCATGCGACTTCGCATGGTACTCTGTAGTGTGATCATTAAGCCATCTACTGTTCTTTCCTAGTTCGCTTAGAATTTGTTTGCTCGGGACGCGCAAACAGTTAAGTTTGGGGGTGTGATGAGTCCTGATCATATACACTTTTATGGACTCATCTGGGCCATCTATTTAGTCTTTTCACTGCACTTTAGCCCTGTTTTAGCTCATATTGGTCATTCTATGCTAGGTGCACTTATAGGCCCTATTTGGTGTAAATTCGTATCTTTCTTCGTTATTAGTTTTCTTGTGCTGATTAAGTTCCACTTTCAGTGGCTAGACTGGTGTCGTACGCTGGAACAGGTGTCGTGCAGGTGTTTCCGGTGCAATTCTGCACAGGAACATTGCGCACGATCATCGGTTCTATTGCGCACGACCACTGGTCGTGCGCCACTGATCGTGTGCACTTAAGCCTTTTTTATGAGTTCTGTTTGGTGCAGTGCGCACGACCATCTACGCTAGTGCGCACGACCACCGGTCGTGCGCCACTGTTCGTGCGCGCTTATCATCAATTTCATGAGTTCTGTTTCAACCAGTGCGCACGACCACCTACGATAGTGCGCACGACCACCGGTCGTGCGCCACTGGTCGTGCGAACATGTTATTTCATAATTTCTGTATTTGCAGGTTCCGTCCAGGCAGAGCGCACGATGACCGAATTCTAGTGCGCACGACCACTGGTCGTGCGCCACTGACCGTGCGCACTGTTTATTCCAGCGCCTATAAATTCCGCTGCTCGCGATTTAGGTCAGGGACTCCGCATTTTTCCGCCGTTCTTCCGCTGTTCCGCGCCAGTTTCGCCCCTCCACCGCCGCCCACCATCTGGAGGTGCTCCGGGCTTGTTCTTCACGCCAATCTTGAGCCGGAGTTTCCTCTCGGCCTCCTCCTTCATCCAAGAGCTTCAAAGAGAGATCTAGCCGCCATCTCCATCGAGCAAGAGGAAGTTTGCAACCTCTACCGGATCGTGACACGAAGATGACGGGTCCATTGGAGAGTCGTGACAGCTCTCTCTACCCCGGACGTAGTTGCGGACCGAGCTTGGACGCGGATTGACAACCCGGCGATTCCAACCGTAAATCTACAACGAGACTTCGGATTCGGTCGATTTCTTGCCATATTCTTCTCTTATTGATGTGTATATGTTTTAGATCTCATTATTATGATGAAGTGGCACTTGAATTAGTTATATTTACATATATATTTCATGTCTATGTGTTTGTGTAATTTATCTATTTGAGTTGCTTGAGGTGCGCCGCCGTCCATTTCCATTCCGTCGTCACGTTCGTGTGCCGCACTAGCAATTGCTAGTGGCATGCTTGTCGAAGAGGTGCTTGCGACCCTCACTCCGCTAGCCTACTCGTCCATCCGCCTACCGAAGCGTGGCATCGCGGCCCGTGTATTCCATCCCGCCTAACGAAGCAGTGCGCTCAAGGCCTGCACAGTTCGATTCTGCTTGCCTACTCGTCCATCCTCCCTTTCGACGCAGCGCGCTCAAGGCCTGCCTAGTCTCCATCCCGCCAAGCGAAGCATTGCATAGCGGCATTGCATAGGAGTAGTTGATAGCTTTTATTTTATTTTCCAAAAGCCAACCCAACTCCCCCGCATTCCATCCGATTTAAGGACTTCAATCTCAAGTCCTTCCTCGAAACCTAACTCCACCTTACTGTGTTCCTCAAGAGACCGACACTCGGGGATTTTCCCCATTATTATTACTTGCGCGACCGGTGCACTTGCCGAATCTTCGCATCAGGTACCTGAGGGGAAGTGATTTGTTTTGCAGGTAGATCCAAATGCCAACAAATCTCCAATTTGGTATTTGGACAGTGGCTGCTCCAGGCATATCACTGGAGTCAGAAAGTATTTGAAAGAATTCATCCCTGTGGAGAATGAACCGATTGTTATCTTTGGAGGTTCAGAAAAGGGAGTGACCAGGGGCTACGGCAATGTAACTAATGGGTTAGTTACCATCACAAAGGTAGCTTATGTGGAGGGGTTGAGACACAACCTCATAAGCATAAGTCAGCTTTGTGATCTAGGCTTCGTTATTACTTTCCACAAGGACAAGTGTCTAATTAAGAAGTCCTCAAATTCTGAGACTACCTTAACTGGCACTCGGAGTGGGAACATTTATTGTTTAAATTTCCTTAATATAAATTCTTCCATGCCCATATGTCTTGTAGCTGATGGCAAAGAGGCTCTATGTGTACAATGACACAAGAGACTTGCACACATCAATTATAAGACAATAGGCAAGCTTTTCTCACAGAACCTGGTCAGAAATGGACCTGATATTTAGTGCATCAAAGATGGTCCTTGTCAAGCCTGCCAATTAGGAAAGTAGACTAGGACTAGCTTTAAAAGCATCTTTAACAAAGAGTCCACAAGGTGCTTATATTTATTGCACATGGATTTATTTGGTCCCATGTCAGTTCATAGCTTAGGAGGGAAGGCATACACCCTTGTAGTTGTTGATGACTACTCAAGGTTCACTTGGGTATTCTTCCTCAAAAAGAAATCAGATACCCTCGATATCTTGAAGAATTTTGTCAGGCAGATCCAGAATGAGATGAGTTGTACTGTGGTCAAATTCAGAAGTGACCATGGGACAGAATTTCAGTCAGGGGGCATGACAGAATTCTGCCAAGACTTAGGTATCTCCCAAGAATTCTCCTGCCTCAGAACTCCTCAATAGAATGGAGTTGCTGAAAGGAAGAACAGAACCTTGATAGAGGCTAGCAGGACAATGCTAAGTGACTCCTCATTACCAGAATACTTCTGGGCAGAGGCTGTCAACACTACTTGTCATGTGATAAACATAGCCACTATCATCAAAAACCACAGGAAAACTCCCTATGAGCTAATGAAGGGCAGAAAACCAACTCTATCCTACTTTAGGATCTTTGGTAGCAAATGTTATGTCCTTAATAATGGGAAATCCAAACTAACTAAGTTTGCTGAGAAAAGCTGTGAAGGTATTCTTGTTGGATACAGCTCCTACAGCCGGGCATACAGAGTATACAACCTCAATACCCAAACAGTGGAAGAATCTATTCATGTTGTATTTGATGAGACTAGCCTTATCCATAAGGGCTGGTCTAGTTCTCCAGTGAATGCAGGTACAGTGGAAAGATTAGAAAAGCTATCCCTAGAAGACAATGCTGACACCTCATTCAACAACAAGAATCAGCCAGTGATGGTTGAAATAGAGGTAGAACCTGCAGAAGATACAGAAACGACAGAAGAATTGCAGCCTACAGAAGTAGCTTCTGCAGAAATACCCAGAACACTTCCAACTGCCTTAAGACAAGAGGAACTGAACCAATTTAAAAGATGCAAAGTATGGAAATTGGTTCCATGACCCCAAGGGCACAACATCATAGGAACCAAATTGGTCTACAGGAACAAGTTGGATGAAGATGGAATCATCACCAAGAATAAAGCAAGACTAGTGGCAAAAGGCTATAGACAAGAGGAGGGGATAGATTTTGATCAGACATTCGCTCCAGTAGCCAGACTGGAAGCAATAAGACTGTTCCTCGCCTATGCAGCATACAAAGGTTTCAAGGTCTACCAAATGGATGTGAAGTTAGCCTTCCTAAATGGTGACCTCAAAGAGGAAGTATATGTAGAGCAGACTTCAGGTTTTGTCGACTCTACTTATCCTGATTATGTTTACTTTCTTAGAAAAGCTCTATATGGCTTAAAGCAGGCACCTAGGGCCTGGTATGAGACTCTATCAAGCTTTCTAATTGAGAACAAGTTCTCGAGGGGAAAGATTGATAAGAAATTGTTCCTAAGGGAAGTGAAGGGCAAGATCTTGCTAGTGCAGATCTATGTAGATGACATCATCTTTGGCTCTACAGATAACAATCTCTGCAAAAAGTTTGCCAAATTGATGCAGGGAAAGTTTGAGATGAGCAGTATGGGTGAGCTCAAATACTTCCTAGGTCTCCAAGTGAAACAATCTGAAGATGGGATTTTCATCTCTCAGACCAAATTCACTAGGGAGCTAGTCAAGAAATTTGGATTGGAGAGTGCTTCTTCAATGAAAACTCCAATGGGAACCAATGTGTCTCTGGACAAGGATGAGAAGGGCATATCCTTTGATGAAACCAAGTACAGATGCATGATTGGATACTTGCTCTATCTAACTGCAAGTAGGCCTGACATAATGTTTGCTACATGTGACTGTTCTAGATATCAGGTGAATCCTAAGGAATCTCACTATGTCTCTGTCAAGAGAATCTTAAGATACTTAAAGGGTACATCAAATCTTGGCATATGGTACCCTAGGAACAATGAGTGTGAACTAACTGGTTATTTAGATGCAGATTATGCAGGGTGCAAGGAAGATATAAAGAGTACCTCAGGGACATGCCAATTCCTTGGTGGAAGACTGATTTCCTGGAGCATTAAGAAGCAAACCAGTGTGGCAATCTCAACAGCAGAATCAGAGTACATCTCTGTTGGAAGCTGCTTTGCCCAACTGTTATGGATTCAACATCAACTTGAAGACTACAATCTAAAGATGACCAAAACACCCTTGTTTTGTGACTCCTCCAGTGCTATCTCAATTGCTAAGAACCATGTATCTCACAGCAGGACTAAGAATATTGAGATCAGGTATCACTTCATCAGGGAGCATGTGGAAAATGAAGATATCACCCTTGAATTTGTCACAACAAACAAACAAGTGGCTGATATATTTACAAAGCCCCTAGATGAAGCTAAGTTTAACTTCTTCAAATTCCAATTGGGAATGTTAAACTTAGAGTAACCCTCAACTTTATTATCTACTAATGCCTTTTTGGATGAGTGGTCAGAAAATCTCACAGGACCTTGAAGAATCATGCCTGAGCAAGGGGGAGCTTGTGCTACTCCTTGGTTAAAACAGCAGAAGGCAAGAAGTCAGAAAGGGGGAGAAATGGTGCTCAAGAAGACCTTAAAGGTAGGGGGAGCAAAGAAGAGGCGTCAAATCAAGGGGGAGCTACTGGCTTGATGCACTCAGGGAGTTCAGCAAAGATAAGTACAATCATGAATTGGATTATAAGTTGAGATTATAATATTTTTTGTCTAGTGTAAGACATCTTGAATTGGAATTCTGACTTCTTCAAATAGGGGGAGATTGTTGGGAATCATGCCCACATGATTCCTAATTTGAAGAAGTCACCAAGTCAATATGACTTCACCTTATATCTGATTACTTCTCTAGCCTATAATCTCAGGAAGTTAATGAAATGTCGTCGAGAAGAACAAGTGATGTCGTCGACAAAGAATTCTTATCGTCGTAATGATGGATAGAGCAGCAGCCGCTGAGACTTAGCGGGTTCGTCGAACGGCTGAGACATAGCGAGTTCGTCGAACGAAGAATGCCGATCGCCGAACGCTGAGACGTGGTGAGATCTTCGAACGAAGAATGGCGATCGTCGAGCGAAGGATGGCAAGTTCGTCAATTGCAGAGAAGACATAGGACATCGTCGTGTGGAACACATGTCGACGAGAGAACTTATGATTACGACGACATGATGCAAGAAGAAAGCTCACGATGACACTGTCAGGAAAAGAAGATTGTCGTATATACAGAATCGCCAGGATATCCTGTATCGTCGAGAGAACATATGATTATGATGACATGAGGAAGAAGGAAGATCGCGACGACAAAGTCAGAGACAGCTTGTCATCGTAATGATGCAGATATCTTCAAGTCAGAATTCAAATCTTGCGGATGTACTGTCAGCAGTTAATGGCGCCGCCTGATTGTCCAATCAGCGCGTGGACTTAATGATTCGAGGTATTAGCACATACTCCAAAAGAAATAAAGATATCAGCGTGTCTTAAAAAGGAATGGAGGTCTGACACATAAAGAAACTTTTTAGAAGACCGTTGGGAGACATCGCAGTCTTATAAAAAGGATACATGAGGTTGCCCTAAGAGGTTAATAAAATAACAAAGAACTTGCCCATATAGCGAATCGAAAAACACAAGCACCGCAAGAAAGAAAGAGAAAAAGAAGGAGCAGTCATCTTCATCGACTGCTAAGAAGCCAATCCTCATCTGGCTGAGGAAAGATTTGAAGAAGAACCGTGCGCTCAAGATCTGATTCAGAACAATCTTCTTCAATCTTAAGGAGCCGATCTTCAACAGGCTAAAGGTACCGATCTTCATCCGGCAGAAGAAACATTTTATTATTGTATTTTCTTGTAAGGCTTGCGGGCCAAATTTGTCTAGCTTGAGGGCTGGAGAGCTGTGAAGCTTGAGGGTCAGGGCAGTGCACTTGCGGGTGCGATTTGTCGAGCTTGCGGTCTCGGGGGCAGTAGGGGCTTGCGGGCTTAGGCTGTTGGGACTTGCAGGTCCGTGTAGTAGGGCTTGAGGGCCTGAGTGTCGAGCTTGCGGGCTCGGGGGCAGTAGGGGCTTGAGGGCCTAGGCTATTGGGACTTGAGGGTCTGTGTTGTAAGTCTTGATAGCCTGGAGCTTTTGGCGGAGTTTGCCGAGCCTAGCACACTGCTGGGTAGGCGTAGAGGGAAAGAGGACTACTCAAGACACCCCGTATTGAGGAACCTCTATAGATCTTGTGTCGTCTGGTGTGACTTATTTGTGTGTTAACTTTGTACATTGCTTGAATATTGATAACTCACACTAATAGATCAAAAAAAAGCACCACGATCACCTAACACCCCCCTCTAGGTGAACGTTCCATATCCAACTGAGATCTAAGGAATTTATCATTTAGGTCAGAGTTTGTGAAGTCTCTGCCATAATTCTTCAGTCCATTAAATATTTTGTAAAACCTCTCATAATAGCTTGAGATAGTTTCAATCTTGCCTTGCTTGAAGGCTTCATACTCCTGATTGAGGAGAGATTTTATATCATCCCTTACCTCTTCAGTGCCCTACATGTAGACAATCAGAGAGTCCCACATCTCCTTGGCTGTCTTGCAGTGAATGAGATTCTGGAGAGATGAGTCATCAATGGCACTTACGATTACATTCTGTGCCCTTTTATCCAGACTTGCCAGGGTCAGCTCATCCTTGGTCATGTCTGTATATTTCTTTGCCACCATCCTTGTTGGATCAATTGTGGATGCTGTCATGGGAATGAAGGGGCTTCTTGCACAGTTATATAGACTCTTGGATCAGCTGCCTCCATGAACAACCTTACTCTTTCCTTCCAGATAGGAAAGTTCTCTATTGTGCAGATTGGGAGTTTCATGGCTCTCATCTCTCGATGTTGATCACCTCCAGCCATATTGGATTGTTCTAAGATCTAGATCTGACGATTAAGTCACTTTCTTGATCAACCTCGCTCGGATACCACTTGCAGGTTATAGAAAAATCAACAGGGGGGGGGGGGGGGGGGGGGGGGGGGGGGGGGGGGGGGGGGGGGGGGGGGGGGGGGGGGGGGGGGGGGGGGGGGGGGGGGGGGGGGGGGGGGGGGGGGGGGGGGGGGGGGGGGGGGGGGGTAGGTGATTAAAAATATTTTGCAAGAAATGAGTTTAATGGAAGCCATGCACAGAAAATCACAGCACACACACAACACAAGATGTATAGAGGTTCCTCAAGACAGGGTGTCTTAAGTAGTCCTATGTCCCTCTATGCCTACCCAGCAATGTGCTAGGCTCGGCAAACTCCGCCAATCTCTCCAGCCCGCAAGCCTTACAACTCGGACCCGCAAGTCCCTGCAGCCTAGGACTTCAAGCCCCTTCACTGCAACCAAGCCTGCAAGCTCGACACGATTGGACCCGCAAGTCCCTGCAGCCTAGGCCCTCAAGCCCCTTCACTGCACCCGAGCCCGCAAGCTCGATACACAGGCCCTCAAGCCCTACACAACACATACCCGCAAGTCTTGCCTGCACCCTAGGCCCGCAAGCCTCTTAACTGCACCCGAGCCCGCAAGCTTGACAAGTTTGGACCCGCAAGTCCCTCTGCCCTAGCCCTCAAGCCTCACAGATATCAAGCCCTCAAGCTTGACACTCAGATCTGAAAATAGATCTCACAACTTTGGCCCGCAAGCCTTACACAGATAGATTTACAATATTGATTCTGCCTGATAGAGATCGGCTTTTTTACTTGAAGAATATGCTTTTGATGTGAGCCTTGACAGTGCAAATCTTCTTCAAGCTTGTTCTATCTGGAACTCTTCTTTATCAGTCGATGAGGCTAGCCTGATTCTTTTGAGAACGAAAGATGAAGATCAACTTGTTCTCCGTTCTTGTTTTTTCTTATCTCCGTCGTTGCTGTTCTATTCAAGATTGCTTAGGGAGATTCTCTTAAGTTCCAGGATTCGAGAGGAGTTTAGGGCATCCACTGTTCCCTTTTATAGGACTGAGATGTCGCTTAACGATCTCATATGATGTCCTATTCTGACAAGCCCCCCCCCCCCCCCCCCCCCATGCCTTAAGAGCACGCGCTGATTGAACAATCACGCGGTGGCATTAAATGCTGACAGCGCGTCCGGCTACTTTTGAATCTGTCTGACGATATTTCCATTGTTACGACGACATGGACAATATCTCAAGACAGGGCTTGTCGATGACTTGAACCGGTCTCTTCTTCAATTTTTCATCAGATAGTGATATCTCGAAGATACGGGACATCACTTCTGCACTCGAGCTTAAGATGACACGAAGTCATCAAACTGATATCGGAGAGAACTCCTTGTCTGTTAGATATCGCTGAAACCACATTATATTGTCGATGACATAATTGATATTATGATGACAGAATATACTTCAGCAACTGTCTGTCTTCATATGAACTTCTTTAGTCTTCTCGACGTCACGCCTTCTTTACGACGATGTCATCGGCATCAGTCTTGCTTTGCCTTTCCGACGACAAGGCTTCTTGTAGACGACATCTGTTCTTCCTTAGCCTTATCGACGTTAAGGCTTCTTGTCGACGATATCATCGACATCTTTGAGTCTTCTTCTTCATCTCGACTTTCTGATATCGCTGTAAGGTGAATGTCACAATGATATCACCATTTTGCATTGCTCTGCATGTTGTTGACGATATGCCTGCTGGTGTCGACGATATGCCTGTTGTTGTCGACGATACACTTGATTCTTTTCGACGACATCAGACACGATCATTCTTCTTTGCTTTGTCTATACTTATCTTTTACTGAAATGATAAAGCTAAGAGGATAATCAAATACATAGTGAAGTTCTCTTGAATTGGTGACTTCTTTAAATCAGGAACCATGAGGGCAAGATTCCCAATAAGAGTATCTCTCTAAAAATTCCTCTATATGATGTGACGCGAAGCTTTGGAATTTAGTGGTGGGAGAGGATGAAGAATACGGAGCCAAGGGGTCCTTTTTATAGCCTTGGAGCTAGCGCCTGCGCTATCGCTACCGCCAGCGTTATCCCGGTTTAGGAAATATTCTTCGTGTGCGTATCTTCATTCCAAGGAAACCCTTGTCGTCATTCCTCTTGTGCTTAGAGATAGCATCTACGCTAGCCGCTAGTGCCTGGCGCTATCGCCTTCTAAACTTGCCTCCCGAAATTGCTATAATCAGAGCTAGAGCCCGCTCTAGTGGCTACCGCCGGCTCTAGTGACCATGCTGGAATTTTGGCTTCAAACTTGGGGGCAACCATCTTATGTTATCCTTGAGTCATAAGGCTTTGTTTCGTGCACACTTAAACACACAAGTTCAAATACACATAGGATTTGTTATTTTCAAACCTAGGAGATGTGAACGACCATGCTCCAACAAGGTGAGCTTCTCGCTTGGCGGGAGGGGTGTCAGGGATTGTCACTCAATTAGGGCGTAGAGGGACCTTTCTCCCCCTTACCAGTTGAGAGCTTTCCACTTGGTGTCGACACTAGAGGGTCGGCGCATGGGTTAGCTTCCTTCTCGGCATGAGGGGGATCGGAAGATCATCACTCAATCAGGACGTAGAGGGACCTTTGTACCCCTTACTAGTTGCGAGTTTTCCACTTGGTGTCGGCACCAGAGGGTCGTCGCTCGGGTGAGCTTCCTGCTTGACCCTAGAGGGTGCCTGTTCGAAAAAACATCCTCTAGATTTATCTTACAAATTATGTAAAAGTGATTTCATCATTTAGGATTCATTACCCATGTTGTATAGTGAGGGTAATATGGTCATTAGATGCCTTAGGATATCACGTTCATATTAGGGTGTCAAAGAGCAGTCCAAAATGGTGCAGAAATTTAGTTGAGTTAATTCTGCTTTGACTAGAAGTCGACGCAGCTTCGATTGCAAGTCGAAGTAACTTCGAATAGAAGTAAGGATAACTCAGACTAGTAGTCGATGTATCAGTTGAAGTCGTCGCAATGTCTAAAAGTATTCTATGCAGAAGGAAGAGCCAGTTAAAGCAACATTTGAACTCGACGCAACTTCAAATTATATTTGACGCAGAAGTTGGAGTTCAATGTCCAGGTCTTCATCTCAACGGATACGTCGATAAGTACTCGACGCAACATTGATATCAGAGTTCATTTTGAAGCTGGGGAAGATGTCGAAGCAGCTTCTATTAGAACTCAGAAGTGCGTCAATAAGAAGACAGTTATTCGACTCAATGTCAAATACAGACATAGAATTAGAATAATTCCTAGATTCTTTTCTGAAGCTTATTCAGAACTTATAAATCGAAGTTATTTGAATTCTAACGGGTTGTCCATAGTCAATAATGGAAAGAAGAATTCTAGAGACACAATAAAGATATATTTGGAAGATATTCAAAAAGATTTGGATGGGCTGTCAACAGAAATAGAAAGAGAGCAATACTATCACTTGGACATTCCTACTAGGAAATAATAGAAGAGGAAAGTAATTCAACATTATTCGACAGAAGAATAAGTATACCGAAGGGAATAGAGAATAAGAAGTATCTCTGTCTTTCTCTTCTTGAGCGGTCTTTCAGAAAAACTAATACATAACAGATATCTGGACTCGACAATACTACAAGCCTTCTTCTCCTCTCACAGTAAGAAGCATATAGATATACAGAGATCATCTTCAGGATCTGCATATTCACAATCCCTGCATTTTTCTGTCTCTCCAGCAAGGATTCATCTACTGAACAGAGATCCATACAAATATTAAGTGCATGAATCCTCAGTGACTATTGTAGGAGGATTCAATAAGAAGACTCATCTTCTCTTCTTCTTCTTTACTCTTTTTTTTCACTTTTTTATAAACTCGGTAAAGAGTCCTTAGAATCCCTCTTCAAAGGATTCAGTAGGTCTAAGAATCTCCTTAACAAAAGACTCCGACCTTGGTTCAAGATCTCCTTATGAAAAGATCTAGCTTGGTTCTGAGAGTCTCTTTAACAAAAGACTCAGACCCTGGTTCTAAGACTGAGGCACTGGATATTGTATTTCTACTAAGGTGGTAGAAGAGTGGAGTACCCATATTTTGGGGAACCACTATATATCTTGTCTCAATCTGTGCTGTGAAATTTTTGTGTTGTCCATTCTTTAATTATGTGTCTGTTTTATTCTGGATTGGATTTCTGAATGCATAGTTGTTAGAAATATTTTATTGTTCTGTTCATAATTTATAGAAAAGCCTTACAACTCTATTCACCCTCTCTAGAGAATACTTAGATGACTCATTGTGCACTTTCAGTGCTAGAGATCGTCACTCAATTAGGGTATATAGGGACATTTGTCCCCCTTACCATTTGTGAGCTTTCCACTTGGTGTCGACACTAAAGGGTTATCTTTGAAGTGAACTTCCTGCTCGGCACGAGGGGTGCCATAGATCGTCACTCAATTAAGGCGTAGAGGGACCTCTGTTCTCCTTACCAGTTATGAGCTTTACACTTGGTGTCGGCACCAGAGGATCATCTCTCCGGTGAGCTTCCTACTCGATGTGAGGGACATCGTAGATCATCAGTCAACTAGGGCATAGAGGGACCTTTGACCCCCTTTCCAGTTGTGAGCTTTCCATATGGTGTGGGAACCAGAGTGCCGTCGCTCGGGTGAGCTTCCTGCTCGCTGTGAGGGGGAGCTAGAGATCATCACTCAATTAGGGTGTAGATAGAAATTTGTCCCCATTACCAGTTGTGAGCTTTCCACATAATGTCGGCACTTTGCCGGAGATCGTCACTCAATTAGGGCGTAGATGGACTTTTATCCCTCTTATAAGTTGTGATTTTCCACTTGGTGTTGGCACCGGAGGCTGCTCGGTGTGAGGGGGCATCGGAGAATGTCACTCAATTAGGGTGTAGATGAATCTCTATCTCTCTTTCCAGTTATCCGTCCAGATACCACTATTGGAAATGGGGCCATAAAGCAATTGCAATAATGTTGAAAATAAAATTGAAACATGAAACCCCAGCTGCGAGGGCGGCGGATGCGAAGGTCTCAGGTTCTCTTCTATTTAAAGCTGACTCTAAGGGTAGTGGCAGCTGCAGGACACGTCGTGGCCCTTTGTGTTGTCATCTATCCCACCTTGGATGGGAATTTCCACCACTCTGCCTTGTGTAAAGGCATTGACCCGGAGTGCGCTCATCGGCGGACCTCTGAGTATGGCGTTGTATGCTGAGTTGGCTTATATGATGGCGAACTGTACGTCGTAGGTCACTAGCATGGGAAACTTTCCCAGATTCATGGGAAGGACGATGCTTCTTAAGACTAGAACTGTGGGGTTGTCCGCGACGCATGTGATGCATGTCGCTAGCTTGATGTCTCTACCGGAGAGTCAGAGTTTGAGCAGGGTTACCATGAACAGGACATTGGTGGCCACATCATCTCTGATTAATATCCTGCTCACCTATGTGGGGGTTCCCGATGGTTGCACTGATATGCATATGGACCTGTCAAGGTGCTCATTCCATAGCGGGGACTGGCTCGCATGTTGCCACGCTGGGTTTGTGGGCGCTTTTCTCCTTCATCTTCCCCCCAGTGGGGTTATTTGGGGTCGGTTGCACCTGTGCTTGCTTCCACAGAAACTTTCTGAGTAATCAAAGGTGCATGAAACACTCGATCTACTCCCTTAGACATATACATCCTTGTGTGTCAAGTTTGTGACCTAAATAGAAGTAGCAAAACTTGGACTGATATCCCCTATTTGGGGCGAGGGACCTAGGTCTCTAGAGAGCGGGATGATTGCGGATGGCGAGTAAGACTTCCGCCTGAGAGGTGTTGAGAGGGGTTAAGTGCTAATCTCGTTGGTGCACCCAGTGTGATGGGTGTCGCCGTGACGCTTGTTATTTCTTTTAGGCATCGATGTAGGACTTTGCTATTTCTTTCTTTTTAGATTACGCTTATCGTGTCATTGATGATACTCTGTGTTGGAACCTTAGTTTTGATTTGAGTTAGGATCCACCTTTAATGTCTAAGTTTCTATCATAACACATCTTATAACTTAGATCAAATCCCATTAAGATAGAAGGCTGAAAATATATATAATTAATAGGCTGAGAAAATAAGAGAAAGATAAAAATTACATATGTTCTCTGCGTTCGATGAACGGCTATCTGCGTTCGATGAACAGCGCTCTACGCTCGACGAATGATGTTCATTCTGCGCTCGACGAAATCCAGCTATCTCAGCGGTCGACGATCCCATCTCAGCGGCTCAGCGGTCGACGAACAGACCCCGGTTCAGCGATCGACGAACAGACCCCGTCTCAGCGGTCGACGAAAAGATGCGTTCGACGAACTCAAGTCTGCGTTCGATGAACAGCTCAATATTTCAGCGGTCGACGAAATTATCCAGGCTCAGCGGTCGACGAATCCTTCCGTTCGACGAACTCAAGTCTGCGTTCAACGAATCTTCAACAG
This sequence comes from Dactylorhiza incarnata, assembly GCA_033032865.1. NCBI lineage: Eukaryota > Viridiplantae > Streptophyta > Magnoliopsida > Asparagales > Orchidaceae > Dactylorhiza > Dactylorhiza incarnata. Next base: position 7,915,944 of record JAWHQI010000086.1, read on the forward strand.
AAGCTCAGAACGACGAATTAAATGATCAGATCGACGAACGTGAAGCTGAGCTCGACGAAATATCTTCAGCATTATTTTAATATCATTCTCAGTTCGACTAATATTATATATGCTGACAGAGCAATATTTTGAATAGTTTCAAATTATATATTGCTGCCTTTCCTTTGTTTGAATTAGCCGTTGTAGAACAATAAATGTTATAGTCGTTGCAGCAAAGCCAAAGACGGCAATTTATGTTCTCGAGGATCTAGGAAATCAAAGAGACATTATCTCTTTCCTCTCTTGTCGGCAAGAATTCAAATCAGCCGAACAGCTCTCCAGATTATATATTCAGAGAGAAGATCAGAGAAGAGCAAGAGAAGAGAAAAAGGAATATACAGATACAGGAAGAGAAAAATAGAGAAGCAAAAAGAAGAAGCAGATCTAACATATTATTTATCTTCTTTTTGCTAACTCCTCTTTGCAGATCATCTTCATCCTGAGACACCTAACAATATCATTTGCTCAGGATCAAACTGCATAAGAAGAAAAGGAGTTATTACAATCAAGAGAAGAAGCCTCTACAAGCTGTCATCAATTTCATATCAGACAAGGGGAGCTCTTCAACATCATCTACAAAGATCCAATCTCAACAACCCATCAGGATCTCTAGAGTCTTCTCAAGTAAAAGAGAAGAACAATATATCTTTTCTCCTTCTTACCCCATCTTGTACAGGGTTAAAACTCCCTTCAAAAGTTTACCCATTGGTGGCAAGACACCTGGTCAAAAAATCCTGTTTGGTTTTTGGGCACCTTATCAAAAGCTCATTGGTGCTAGGACACCTGATCAAAAATCCTAGTGGATTCCTACCAGTGGGTAGAAGAGTAGATGTACCCAGGTTGATTGGGTAACTACTATATTTCTTGTGTCTTCTGGTTTGCTTTGCATTTTGTTCTTATTGTTGTGCCTTCTTTGTGTTTGCTTTTATTACTCACTCAGCACTACACATATATATCATTATTTTGAAACAACCTAAAAAGATATTAAAAACTAAACTCCCTTTCAATTAGTATCAAAGCAGGTTGATTATATTAATCACCTTCAACTGATACTCAATTGCACTTTCAATTGGTATCAGAGGGTAGTTGATTTTATATACAGGCTAACACCTGAATCACAAAGATCATTTAGTTCTTAAAGGTTTTTCTATAATCTAATGGCACAAGTAGAATTTTCTAATCCACCAATCTGTAATTTGGATAGATTTCTTTATGGCAAGCTAGAATCAGATTATATATGAATGCAATAGATGAAGAAATTTATAACTCCATTTTGACAGGACCTCCATCTTCAACTTCTTCAACAGATGATCAAGAGAAGCTGAAAAGTGTTGATGCAAAGGCTATGAAAATATTAGCTCAATCAATGTCAAATGACATTTTTCAAAGAGTTAATGACTGCACTTCAGCAAGGGGCATCTGGAACTCCCTCTCAAAGGTGGTAAATGAATCTTCTTCCACTAATTGTATTTATGATGCAGAACCATTTTCAAGTCTAAGTGAAGAAGAAGAAGAGGAAGAACAAAAGGCCAGAAGATTCTGCATGTTGGCCATATATGGCTCAAACCACTACTCAGATGCAGAATTTGAATCTGAATCAGAAAAGGTAACAGAGGTAACTTCAAATCTCAACTCAACCTCTGAAAATCACAAATCAGATTTTAAGTTAATATATACAGATATAATAAAATCTGAGAAGAAAATTATAAAAAAATTAATAGAAATAAATATTTTAATTCCTGAAAATAATAAACTTAAAGAAAAATTGAAAAACTCAAAAGAACAAATTATTTCTTAAAAAAATAAGTCAATTAAGGCTAAAGAAAAAGAAATTATTTATGTTCAACAAAATCAAAATAATTTTTCAAATTTATATTTTAATGAGATAAAAAGGCCAATATATCTAATTCTAAGGCATTTGTTTTTATCTTTAAACAACAAATTATAAGATTCATTTAAATTTTTTTATCTTAAAAACAAAGTCAGATAACTTCACATTCTTACAGATTTTTTCTAAAATCATGTTGAGCATTCTACTCAGATTGCATAGATCAGAAATGATCAGAGCACTAAGTGTGAGTCTCTTCTGATTAAGGGGATTCTATAGAAAGAAGGTATCAGGCAATGTTTTTCTGATTTAAAAAAAAAATCCTTAGAATCCAATAACAACTGTAGCAATTCATATCATTAAAATCCCATTTAAATCAAAATCTAGGAAATCATAAATTGCTTGGTTTTAAAAGAAGAAATTTAGAATTTAAAAGAAGAAGAAAACAATATAATTTATGATTAAATGTTTTCAAAAAGAACAAATAAATTCTAAACAAACTCTATATTATTCTCAGAAATAATCTCTGATCCTTAAGCCTTAAGTTATTCAGGACTTTTTATGCTTAGGTATCCTAAACCAAATATGGGGAGATTGTTAGAACCTAGTCTTAATTTGGATTAGGATCCCAACTCAAATAGGGGGAGATTGTTGGAACCTTAGTTTTGATTTGAGTTAGGATCCACCTTTAATGTCTAAGTTTCTATCATAACACATCTTATAACTTAGATCAAATCTCATTAAGATAGAAGGCTGAAAATATATATAATTAATAGGCTGAGAAAATAAGAGAAAGATAAAAATTACATATGTTCTCTGCGTTCGACGAACGGTTATCTGCGTTCGACGAACGGCGCTCTGCGCTTGACGAATGATGTTCATTCTGCGCTCGACGAAATCCAGCTATCTCAGCGGTCAACGATCCCATCTCAGCGGCTCAGTGGTCGAAGAACAGACCCCGGTTCATCGGCCGACGAACAGACCCCGTCTCAGCGGTCGACGAAAAGATGCGTTCGACGAACTTAAGTCTGCGTTCGACGAACAGCTCAATATTTCAGCGGTCGACGAAATTATCTAGGCTCAGCGGTCGACGAATCCTTCCGTTCGACGAACTCAAGTCTGCGTTCGACGAATCTTCAACAGAAGCTCAGAACGACGAATTAAATGATCAGATCGACGAACGTGAAGCTGAGCTCGACGAAATATCTTCAGCATTATTTTAATATCATTCTCAGTTCGTCTAATATTATATATGCTGACAGAGCAATATTTTGAATAGTTTCAAATTATATATTGTTGCCTTTCCTTTGTTTGAATTAGCCGTTGCAGAATAATAAATATTATAGCCGTTGCAGCAATGCCAAAGACGGCAATTTATGTTCTCGAGGATCTAGGAAATCTAAGAGACATTATCTCTTTCCTCTCTTGTCGGCAAGAATTCAAATCAGCCGAACAGCTCTCCAGATTATATATTCAGAGAGAAGATCAGAGAAGAGCAAGAGAAGAGAAAAAGGAATATACAGATACAGGAAGAGAAAAACATAGAAGCAAAAAGAAGAAGCAGATCTAACATATTATTTATCTTCTTTTTGCTAACTCCTCTTTGCAGATCATCTTCATCTTGAGACACCAAACTATATCATTTGCTCAGGATCAAACTGCATAAGAAGAAAATGAGTTATTTCAATCAAGAGAAGAAGCCTCCACAAGCTGTCATCAATTTCATATCAGACAGGGGGAGCTCTTCAACATCATCTACAAAGATCCAATCTCAACAACCCATCAGGATCTCTAAAGTCTTCTCAAGCAAAAGAGAAGAACAATATATCTTTTCTCCTTCTTACCCCATCTTGTACAGGGTTAAAACTCCCTTCAAAAGTTTACCCATTGGTGGCAAGACACCTGATCAAAAAATCCTGTTTGGTTTTTGGGCACCTTATCAAAAGCTCATTGGTGCTAGGACACCTGATCAAAAATCCTAGTGGATTCCTACCAGTGGGTGGAAGAGTAGATGTACCCAAGTTGATTGGGGAACTACTATATTTCTTGTGTCTTCTGGTTTGCTTTGCATTTTGTTCTTGTTGCTGTGCCTTCTTTGTGTTTGCTTTTATTACTCACTCAGCACTACACATATATATCATTATTTTGAAACAACCTAAAAAAGATATTAAGAACTAAACTCCCTTTCAATTGGTATCAAAGCAGGTTGATTATATTAATCACCTTCAATAGATACTCAATTGCACTTTCACTCTACGCGAGAAGCAACCTTGGGAAAGACATACTTTGGACGTGACAGTGGCTGGCTACTTGGTGCGAGGGTCAGACCGACGGCCCCCGGAGGGGCTTCAAAACCTTCAGTAAGGCGGGTACCTCGACCTGGTGCTGCTAAAGTGGCGATGGCTTCGCGCCCATCTTCTGAGTGTGCGCTCGGCGTCCGTGCTCACCGAGCATTTCGTCGTCCGTCTGAGTGGCCATGAACAGGACATTGGTGGCCACATCATCGCCTATTAATATCCTGCTCACCTATTAGGGGGTTCGCGATGGTTGCACTGATATGCATATGGCCCTGTCAAGGTGCTCGTTCCATAGTGGGGACTGGCTCGCATGTTGCCACGCTGTGTTCATGGGCGCTTTTCTCCTTCATCTGCCCCCCAGTGGGGTTATTTGGGGTCAGTTGCCCCTGTGCTTGCTTCCGCGGAAACTTTCTGAGTAATCTAAGGTGCACGAAACACTCAATCTACTCCCGTAGACATATACATCCTTGTGTGTCATCTTTGTGACCTCAATAGAAGTAGCAAAACTTGGACTGATGTCCCCTATTTGGGGCGAGGGACCTAGGTCTCTAGAGAGTGGGATGATTGCGGATGGCGAGTAAGACTTCCGCCTGAGATGTGTTGAGAGGGGTTAAGTGCTAATCTCGTTGGTGCCCCCAGTGTGATGGGTGTCGCCGTGACGCCTGTTATTTCTTTTAGGAATCGATGTAGGAGCTTGCTATTTCTTTCTTTTTAGATTACGCTTATCGTGTCATTGATGATACTCTGTGCGAGAAGCAACCTTGGGCAAGACATACTGTGGACGTGACAGTGGCTGGCTACTTGGTGCGAGGGTCAGACCGACGCCCCCCCCCCCCCCCCCAGGGGGGGGGGGGGGGGGGGCTTCCAAACCTTCAGTAAGGCGAGTACCTCGACCTGGTGCTGCTAAAGTGGCGATGGCTTGCGCGCCCGTCTTCTGAGTGTGCGCTCGGCGTGCGTGCTCACCGAGCGTTTCGTCGTCCGTCTAAGTGGCCATGAACAGGACATTAGTGGCCACATCATCGCCTATTAATATCATGCTCACCTATGTGGGGGTTCCTGATGTTTGCACTAATATGCATATGGACCTGTCAAGGTGCTCGTTCCATAGTGGGGACTGGCTCGCATGTTGCCACGCTGGGTTCGTGGGCGCTTTTCTCCTTCATCTACCCCCCAGTGGGGTTATTTGGGGTCGGTTGCCCCTGTGCTTGCTTCCGCAGAAACTTTCTGAGTAATCTAAGGTGCACGAAATACTCGATCTACTCCCTTAGACATATACATCCTTGTGTGTCATGTTTGTGACCTCAATAGAAGTAGCAAAACTTGGACTGATATCCCCTATTTGGGGCGAGGGACCTAGGTCTCTAGAGAGCGGGATGATTGCGGATGGCGAGTAAGACTTCCACCTGAGAGGTGTTGAGAGGGGTTAAGTGCTAATCTCGTTGGTGCCCCCAGTGTGATGGGTGTCGCCGTGACGCCTGTTATTTCTTTTAGGAATCGATGTAGGAGTTTGCTATTTCTTTCTTTTTAGATTACGCTTATCGTGTCATTGATGATACTCTGTGCGAGAAGCAACCTTGGGCAAGACATACTGTGGACGTGACAGTGGCTGGCTACTTGGTGCGAGGGTCAGACCGACGCCCCCCCCCCCCCCCCCCCCTGGGGGGCTTCAAAACCTTCAGTAAGGCGAGTACCTCGACCTGGTGCTGCTAAAGTGGCGATGGCTTGCGCGCCCGTCTTCTGAGTGTGCGCTCGACAGGCGTGCTCACCGAGCGTTTCGTCGTCCGTCTATGTGGCCATGAACAGGACATTAGTGGCCACATCATCGCCTATTAATATCCTGCTCACCTATGTGGGGGTTCCCGATGTTTGCACTAATATGCATATGGACCTGTCAAGGTGCTCGTTCCATAGTGGGGACTGGCTCGCATGTTGCCACACTGGGTTCGTGGGCTCTTTTCTCCTTCATCTGCCCCCCCCAGTGGGGTTATTTGAGGTCGGTTGCCCCTGTGCTTGCTTCCACAGAAACTTTCTGAGTAATCTAAGGTGCACGAAACACTCGATCTACTCCCTTAGACATATACATCCTTGTGTGTCATGTTTGTGACCTCAATAGAAGTAGCAAAACTTGGACTGATATCCCCTATTTGGGGCGAGGGACCTAGGTCTCTAGAGAGCGGGATGATTGCGGATGGCGAGTAAGACTTCCGCCTGAAAGGTGTTGAGAGGGGTTAAGTGCTAATCTCGTTGGTGCCCCCAGTGCGATGGGTGTCGCCTGCTATTTCTTTTAGGCATCTATGGAGGACTTTGCTATTTCTTTTAGGCATCGATGGAGGACTTTGCTATTTCTTTCTTTTTAGATTACACTTATCGTGTCATTGATGATACTCTGCGCGAGAAGCAACCTTGGGCAAGACATACTTTGGACGTGACAGTGGGTGGCTACTGCGAGGGTCAGACCGATGGCCTCGGGGGGAGGGGGGGCTTCAAAATCTTCAGTAAGACGAGTACCTGGACCCGGTGCTGCTAAAGTGGCGATGGCTTGCCCCCCCCCCCCCCCCCCCCCCCCCCCCCCCCCGTTTTGAGTGAGTGCTCGGTGTGCGTGCTCACCGAACGTTCTGTCATCTGTTTGAGGAATCAAACGAATTCAGAATTATGCGAGAAAGAGCTTACTGAACTCATCTTTGCGAGCCAGTCACGATTTAACCGAACTGCTTTTGTGGAACTCAATCATCCATTAACAAAAAAATTGTGGCTAAAAAGATTTACAGTTCACAATTGTATATTTTATGACCTCTCATCAAAGGTGTTGTTTTGAGGAATAATGCCTGCATAGAACTTTGTCCGGGACCCATATAAAAAAATTTCTCGAGCGAAGACGGGGGAGGCTAAAATCAACATAAATCTCACAAAAACGATCCAAACTATTACCTTTTCATTCAAATATTGAATAAATCGAATTTAAATACAATTCGAGCCCTGGAAGAATTAGTCAGTTCGCCTGCCATCTTTTTCCACGATCACCAGCTCAGTAAATCAAACCGGGTCGTCGAGCCCAGACCGGAGCGGACGATCCCCCAGCCAGCCCGCCCCGGACCCACACGCGCCAGCCCAATCACGTGCGCTTGCTGGCAGCGGAAGCAGCATCAGGTGATCGCTGGCCCACCACCCCCAGCCCCGGCACTGCCATTATTCGCCACATGGTTTACGGCTCTCTCTTTCAACTGTCCCGGTCATCCCTTCCGGCAGCTTTAGAGCTGTAAGATCGAATTTGATCGCTTTGCGCGGGCCCGCGGCGGACCCCTTCGCGATCTGAACAGCCGAGACCAAAGTCTTCGGCGAGGAGTGTCGGCAATGCCACCGGCATGTTGGCCAGCGAAACACCGTTTATGGAAATCATTCCCCCTCCACACACACACACACACACACACACACACACACTCTCTCTCTCTCTCTCTCATGATATTGGACAGAGAGCGAAAGAGAAACAGTAGAAATGAAGGCATTTTTCGCCTTTCCACTTTCATCGCTTTAATTTCACGGGGAATTTGAAGAATACTTTAATTAAATATAAAAGTATGATCCATTAATCCATTTCGTTTTTATCTATCTTATATATTTAATTAAAAATACGCATCATCAAATTCATTTCCAATTATTCTATTTTAGAGTAATATAGAATATAAATTGATATGTTATAATAGTGTTGTGGCCAACTCGAGGCTCCTGCAAATTGGTCTAGATTGTACCGTTTTAGCTCGGGAGCAGTCGAGCGTGCAAACAGTCAATGAAAATGACACGGTTGAGAATAAGGCTTTATTTGGAGCGGCGTTGGCGAGTGGAAAGGGCAGGAGCAAACGGCGGGATCGAATCAGAGGCGGGGAATAGGGGTTCCAGACGGAGCGTTTTGCTCCTTTCCTCGGGCGCGGCGGGTCCACACGCGGAAAACGGAGCCGGCGATTCATTTGGTTTGCCGCCGTGCGGCGTCATTTCCTCAAAACGCCGGAACAAAACGCGGCGCCAAATAAAGCCTAAGATTTTTTTAACGTGGAAAACCCTGGAAAGGAGTGAAATCCCACCTGAACGGAGCTGTGCTGACCAAACTTCACTTTTGGTTGGTGTTGTACAGAGCTTTTTAAGAGAAAACGAGGGCGACAGACCGCTCCTCATTACAATTGTTGGGAGAGAGAGAGAGAGATGTGCTCGGTGGGTGACAGGTCAATGCTCGCGGAGCTAAGTCTTTTTTTTTCTATAATGAGGACCACTACACTCTGAGTGCTCAAAAATCTTCTGTTGATGATCAAGAACGGGAGAAGCGCGCTTCGCCCGATCTGGAGTCTACAACGGGCGTTGGGAAGCGGGATTGCCACACTTAGCGCGATCTGGAGTCTGTGGCTTGTCTAAGGTTGAGAGCGGAGGGGAGTCTGGGGTCGTGGACTTATTGTCGACTGGAGGGCTTCCAACTGAGTAGAGGGCCCTGTGAGCACTGAGCGCATTGCTCGCGAAATGCTTATTGCGGTGCACGAGGGGCGCTTACTGCGGTGCGCGTGAGGTGTGCTCTGCTCGTGGCGGAGTGGGTGCAGAGTGCGTAGCAAAATACACACAAGGTGAAATGTGCACAGGGTGGAACGTGTGCTGGATGGAATGTGCGCAAGGCGTAATGCCCACAAAGTGTGCGCAAGACGCAGTGTGCGTAAGGTGCAATGTGCATGAGGTGTGAGCAAGGCGCAGTGTGCGCGAGGCGCAATGTGCGTGAGGTGTGTGCAAGTCGCGATGTGTACGAGGCGTAATGTGCGCGAGGGGTGCGCAAGGCGCAAATGTGTGTGTGGCGTGTGCAAGGTGACATGCACGCGGGGTGTGGGCAATGCATATATATATATATATACTTATATAAACTTAATATATATACTTATATATATTTATATATATATACATATATATATATACATATATATATATATATTTATACATATATATATATACCTATATACTTATACATATATATATAGTATAACTATATATATATATATAAGTATATATATATATGTATATATATGTATATATATATACTTAATATATATATATACATATATATATATATACTTAATATATATATACATATATATATACTTATATATATAAATATATATATATGTATATGTATATATATACATATATATATATATAAGTATATATATATGTATATATATATATATATGTATATATATATATGTATATATATATATTAAGTATATATATATGTATATATATATAAATATATGTATATATAAATATATATATATATGTACATATATATATATATACATATATATATGTATATATATAAATATATATATTGGTATATATATATATGTATATATATATACTTAATATATATATACATATATATATATATATATTCGTATATATATATATAGATGTATATATATATTAAATATGTATATATATATGTATATATATATGTATAAATATATATATGCTTATAATATACTTATATATAACTAATATATATACTTATATACATATATATATACCTATATACTTATACATATATATATAGTATAACTATATATATATATAAGTATATATATATATATGTATATATATGTATATATATATACTTAATATATATATATACATATATATATATACTTAATATATATATACATATATATATACTTATATATATATAAATATATATATATATGTATATGTATATATATACATATATATATATATATATATAAAAGTATATATATATATGTATATATATATATGTATATATATATATGTATATATATATATTAAGTATATATATATGTATATATATATAAATATATGTATATATAAATATATATATATATGTACATATATATATACTTAATATATATATATACATATATATATGTATATATATAAATATATATATTGGTATATATATATATGTATATATATATACTTAATATATATATACATATATATATATATTCGTATATATATATATATATATAGATGTATATATATATTAAATATGTATATATATATGTATATATATATGTATAAATATATATATGCTTATAATATACTTATATATATATACTTATATATATATACATATATATACATATATATACATATATATATACAGATATATATACATATATATATATACATATATACATATATATACATATATTTATATACATATATATACGTATATATATGTATATATATATTAAGTATATATATACATATATATATAAGCAGGAGCGGACCTACGACTGGACACGCTCGGGCACGTGCCCGAGCGTAAATATCGCCGATAGAGCAGTAGGCACAGTGTCGGCTTGATTTTTTCGCGCTGCTAGGGCAAATAGCGGGGCGGAGCGGGGCGAGCGGGGCGATCCGCGATCGGACCTGGTAGTCTGGTACGCTTCTTCTTCTTCTTCTTCTATTTGCACTTATATATATATGAATGATTTAGCTGGAGGAGTCGTGAGGCTTTTCTTTCCTCCCTGTTCCGTGACCGTGAGGCCGGCGAGTCCATCGAGGGTTTTCTCCTCCATCCCCCTTTCAGCATCTTGCATTTTGGTGCTGCTGTGGGGTTTTTAAATCCAGAAATTTCAGTTATTACTACTCTCGGTTAGTGATGTTTGGGGTTACTTTCTTAGTTTCTTTCCATAATTTTACATGGTTATTACTACTCTCTATTCACTGCTGTTTGGAGGTTTTAAATTCAGAAAAATCTGTGGCTATTTTTAACATTTTTACAATATCTGTAAATGATGGAGGGGGGGGGGGGGGGGGGGGGGGGGGGGGGGGGGGGGGGGGGGGAGGGGGCGCTGTTGCAATAGCTGTTTTGGTGACTGCTTTTAAACTCTGTAAATGATGTGTGTGTGTGTGTGTGTGTGTGTGTGGGGGGGGGGGGGGGGGGGGGGGGGGGGGGGAGGGAGGCTGACTGGTGAGCTGTTATTAATTTTGTAATCTTCTGTTGGGTATTGTATCCACAATAACCTTGATTTGTAGAAAGTCAACTATGAACCAAGATTGAATTGCTTATGTATTTGATATGTTTCTCTAGTTTTGTCTTGCAGGTTCACATTGCTAAGTGTAAACCAATGTCAGGTCACAGTGGGTCAATGAGCACAGTCTCTTACAATGTAATTCCTCATTGTATGAGATATGGTGTTGACTCATATGTGATCTCTCTATTGGGATGCACTTCATGATCAAGACAAAGGAAGCTAAGGTCTTGGAGGTGTAGCTATTCTCAGAGAAAAGTTTAAAGAATTTCTTCTAAGTGTATTTCTCGAGAAGCTAAGTGTTTTTTCTCGAGAAATATGAAGAGCTCTCGAAAAACCCCTTTGATTTTCTCGAGAAGTTCTTTTCAGCTTAAGTCTTCGAAGGAAATCCAAATTTCTCGAGAAGCTATCTTTATTTCTCGAGAAGTCTGTAGTGCTCTCGGAAAATCCTTTGATTTTCTCGAGAAGCCTTCTTTGCTGATATTCTCCGAGAAAATCTTTCCTCTCGAGAAGTTGATTCGATTTCTCGAGAAGTTCTTGTTTCTTCCGAAAAGTTTATTTTATCTTATTTCTCGAGAAGATCCATGTTCTCGAGAAATCCTCTTTTCTTTCTCGAGAAGCTCTGACAATTTATTTGAAAGCCGTTTTCCGAGATCCAGCTGAGATTTCTCGAGAAGTCTCCTTTCTCTCGGTGATTTAGGTTAGCAATTAGATATTTCAATTGGTATCAGAGGAAGGTTGTTCGTTGCTAGGTTAACACCTTGAACAAGATCCCTTCAATCTATTTGCTATCAATCATGGAAAGTGCAAGGAATCTTCCTCGTTGAAATTGCCTATATGCACCAAGGGTAACTTCCCCATGTGGAAAGAGAGAGTGAAATTCTACATGGAGGCCGCAGATCCAAGAATCTTCCAAGTCGTGGAAGAAGGCCCTCATGTGCCTATGACTGCTTCTACAATTGACCCTCTCCGAAGAGTGCCTAAGAAGATGATGGATTTAACCAAGGATGAGATCGCTCTCGTTGCCTTGGATAAAAGGCGAAGAACATTATTGCCAGTGCAGTGGACGATTCAATGTTGCAAAACCTAATTCACTGCAAATCTGCCAAAGATATGTGGACTTCCTTAATCGTTCTTATGGAAGGCACCGAAGAAGTAAGAGATGACAGAAGATCTCTTCTGAATCAGGAGTACGAAGCATTCAAACAGGGTAAGAAGGAATGCATTGCAGATGCATATGAAAGATTCTTTAAAATAGTAAATGGCTTAAAGAATTATGGTCGGGAATTTACTAATGGAGAACTAAATGACAAGTTTCTGCGATCCCTAACAAAAGATTGGGATAGTAAGATAGTTGCTATCAGGGAGTTCGGAAAGCTACCAAATCTAGACCCTCAGAATCTGTTTGGGAAATTATTATCCCATGAGCTTCAAATGAACATTCGCAAAACAGAAGAAGATGGGAATAGAATCTCTAGCAAGGAAAGGACCTTGGCTTTGAAGGCCGAGAGTTCCAGAAAGAGCAGAGCATTATCTCCAGTTAGAGCTTTAGAATCTGATGAAGAAGAAGAATCAGAAGCCGGCTCCTCCAATTCTGAAATGACTGATGGGGAGTTCTCTCTAATCTCCCGACAGTTTAAGAAACTGCTGAATAAAAGAAGGCAAATGAGGAACAAGCCATCTTCCTCAGATTATAGACACTCACATCGTGAAGGCGATTACTATAAGAAAGGCTCAAGCACAAATGACAGGTATAAATCCAAACCGAACAAACATACTTCTACTGACATTATTTGCTATTGTTGTAATAATCCAGGGCACATGATCGCTGAATGCCCTCATAAAAAGAAAGAGGGTGGAAGAAAAGACGTGAAGAAATCCACTAATGGAAGAAAGAAAAATGAAAGAAGTTTGGTAGCCAAGAAGGCTAAAACACTAAGCGACAGTGATTCAGATAAATCAAGCACTGAAGAAGAAGCATACTTTGGGCTTATGGCCATGAAAGATGATGAAGAAGAACCCCCATACACTGGGAAGGTAAATTCTCACACTATGCTATCTGATTCGGATTATGCTTCTGCTGAACAAAAAGATTATCTCTCTGATGATGAATCTAAACTCATGACCCAATACACCGAAATGCTCAAGAGCTTTGACAAGTGCCGAAGGATTGTCAAGTCTCAGACCAAGGAAATTATGTCTCTTAAGGAAATGGAAACCAATTTGAGAAAGGAAGTTGAACAACTTTCTTCCTGCAAAGAGGAAGTCCAAGTCTTAAAAGACAAGATCAAAAGCTCGGATGATCTCCTTGATCGGAGAGCGAACTCTATCAAAGTTTTGGAAGAACAGCTAGCCGCTGAACGAAAGCTAGTTGAAAAGTTTTCACAACCCAAAACAATTCTTCCGTTCATTGATAGATTCACTGCTCAAGCAAGTACTAGTGGATTAGGTCATGTGGCAGGTCCTAGTAACACTACTAAGGGCACACATGCCAATAAGAAATTCATGAATGCTAAGAAAGCCTCCATTGAAGAGAAAGGGAAAACCCATCAAAAACATGTACCATTTCAGAAAGTTATTTTTCCCTCAAACATTTATGACATGCAAAGCACTTATGGTCACTTGACCCGACCAATTAAGTTTGGACCTGTCAATGACTATAAGGGATGGACTAGTCCCCGAAACTTCGGAGATAGTGTTTTCAAAGCATCTCATGAAGAGATAAATCTAAGAGATTATGGTCCTTACGTTCACGGACATAATGAGAAGAAAGCACCAATTGTAAAGGCTGTTGCACTCAAGCCTAATGAGGTAGCACTACCTTGTGTGTGCTGTACTCACGAAGTATCCACTTCTAGAAAGAATGCTCCTGCTAAATCTTACATTCAAAAAGATCAGCAGGAGAATACAAAGAGAAGGTACAACAGGTTTAAATGTTGGTGCTGCGGCAAAACGGGTCACTTTGCCGTGGATTGTTGGTTCAATGTTTCTTATGCTTATAGACCACAAGTTAACATTGCAAGGAAGACCACTCGCAATGTTAACATTCAATGTGGATCTCAACTAACAAGGGACCAAGGACCCAAATTTGTTTGGGCTCCTAAGGCAAGATAATCTGTTCTTGCAGGTATGTCCAAAGGCCAACAAAAATCCTATCTGGTATTTGGACAGTGGTTGTTCTCGGCACATGACCGGGACTAGAAGTCTATTGCAAAATTATACTCCAGTTGTGAATGGACCAAAAGTTATTTTTGGGGGGTCAGACCATGGAGTTACAAAAGGCTATGGTATGATCTCTAATGGCAATGTATCTTTTTCAGATGTGGCTTATGTGGAAGGATTAGAACATAATCTGATAAGTATAAGCCAACTCTGCGATAAAGGATACATAGTCGATTTTCGTAAAGATAAGTGTCTGATAAAGTCGGCAGAGAATTCTGAAACGATTTTATCAGGGACTCGCTGTAGGAACATCTTTTGCTTAAATTTTCTATGTTTATCTTCTTCTACACCAGTGTGTCTTTTAGCCAAAGATAGTGCATCTCTTGTCGATCAATGGCACAAGAGACTAGCACATATAAATTTTAAAACTATTAATAAACTATTTTCGCAAAACTTAGTGCGCAATGCGCCAAATGTTAAGTGCGTTAAAGATAGACCTTATCATGCATGCATAAAAGGCAAGCAAACAAGAGCTACCTTCAAGAGCATTATTGGCAAAGATTCTAACAGGTGTTTATACCTGCTTCATATGGACTTGTTTGGTCCGTTGCAAATTAGAAGCTTAGGAGGTAAGTCTTATACATTGGTTATTGTGGATGATTACACACGTTTTGCATGGGTATTCTTTCTAAAACACAAGTCAGATACTTTCGACATTTTCACAAGCTTTGTTAAGCAAACCCAGAATGAATTTAACTGTTCAGTGGAAAATCAGAAGTGATCACGGAACAGAATTTGAATCTGGAGCTATGACAGACTTTTGTGAAAGCCTTGGTATCTTTCAAGAGTTTTCCTCTCCCCGGACTCCACAACAAAATGGAGTAGCCGAGAGAAAGAACAGAACACTCATTGAGGCTTGCAGAACTATGTTGAGTGATTCCTCATTACCAGAATATTTCTGGGCTGAAGCTGTCAATACTGCCTGCCACGTGCAAAACAGAGCACTCATAAATAAGAACCATGAAAAGACTCCTTATGAACTTTTAAAGGGCAAGAAACCAACCATTTCTTATTTCAAAATATTTGGCAACAAATGCTTTGTACTAAACAATGGAAAGCATTACAAAACTAAGTTTAGCGAAAAGAGCTTAGAAGGTATTTTCGTAGGCTATAGCAGCCATAGTAAAGCTTATCGTATTTTTAATAAGAAAACTCTGGTTGTAGAAGAGTCTATTAATGTTGTATTTGATGAGACGAGCATGCTTCAAAGCAGCTCTTCTAGTTCTTCTATTGAAGTTGCAGGTTCAAAGTTGCAAGATACACTCTTGCATAAGCCAGTTAAAGACGACGCTCAAACCTTTGTCAAGATTACCCCCCTAACCTCAACTGAAGAGGAAATACACCTTGATGAAGAGCCAACTCCAGTGGAAGAAATTGTTCCAGTAACAGAACAAGTAGTTCCTGGTGTTCCAATTGATGCGAGAAATCTTGAATTCAGACATCTGAGGGATCACCCTATTGATCAAATCATAGGAGATCCTCATGAAGGCATTAGAACAAGAAGAGGTACTACTAACGAAAATTTGCATTTGAGCTTTCTTTCACAGGTAGAACCAAAGAAATTTCAAGAAGCAAATGAAGACCCACACTGGATTATTGCAATGGAAGAAGAATTAAACCAATTCAAGCGTTGCAAAGTTTGGACACTTGTTCCAAAGCCTAAGGATAAGAACGTAATTGGAACAAAGTGGGTGTACAGAAACAAGTTGGATGAAGATGGAACAATCATCAAGAATAAAGCAAGACTTGTAGCTAAAGGCTACAGACAAGAAGAAGGAATCGACTTCGATCAGACATATGCACCGGTAGCAAGGCTCGAAGCGATCAGACTCTTTCTTGCTTATGCTGCTTTCAAGGGTTTCACCGTATATCAAATGGATGTCAAGTCCGCTTTCCTAAACGGAGACATTAAAGAGGAAGTATACGTTGAACAACCCCCAGGTTTTGTTAATCCTGATCATCCCAATCATGTTTATTTATTACAAAAAGCTTTATATGGTTTAAAACAAGCTCCTCGAGCTTGGTATGAGACGCTATCTAACTTCCTTCTTGTGAACAAGTTCACAAGAGGAAAGATAGATAAGACATTATTTCTTAGGGAAGTAAAAGGCAAGATTTTGCTAGGGCAAATCTATGTTGATGACATTATTTTTGGCTCAACGGATGACAACCTTTGCAAGAAGTTTTCAATACTTATGCAGGGGAAATTTGAAATGAGCAGTATGGGTGAGCTGAAGTATTTCTTAGGACTTCAAGTGAAACAATCTGAAGATGGAATTTTCATCTCTCAGACGAAGTTCACCAAGGAGTTATTTAAGAAATTCGGAATGGAGAGTGCAACCTCTATGAGGACTCCAATGAGCTCAGCTACGTCTCTGGACAAGGATGAGAAAGGGAAACCTTTTAATGAAACCAAATACAGAAGCATAATTGGCTCTTTGCTCTACCTTACTGCCAGTAGACCTGACATAATATTTTCTACATGTGTATGTGCTAGATATCAGGTGAACTCTAAGGAATCTCATTACACTGCTGCAAAGCGAATCTTGAGATACCTTAAAGGCACACCAAATCTTGGCTTATGGTACCCAAGAAGTAATGATAGCGAACTAATAGGCTATTCAGATGCAGATTTTGCAGGTAGCAGAGACGACAGGAAAAGCACTTCCGGAACATGCCAATTTCTCGGAAGAAGACTTATTTCCTGGAGTAGCAAGAAGCAGAATTGTGTTGCAATTTCAACCGCCGAGTCAGAATATATTTCTGCAGGCAGTTGTTGCGCACAACTTCTATGGATAAGGAATCAACTTCAAGACTACAATATGAAGATCAAGAATATTCCAATGTTTTGCGACTCTTCCAGTGCAATTGCTATCGCAAATAATCCAGTCTCTCACAGTCGGACAAAGCACATCGAGCTACGATATCACTTTATCCGGGAGCATGTGGAGAAAGGTGACATCAATCTGAGTTATGTCCCCACGGATAAGCAAGTTGCAGATAAATTCACGAAGCCGCTGGATGAGACTAAGTTCTCTTTCTTCAAGACGGAACTTGGAATGCTCAACTTGGAGTAATGCTTAAAGCAAGAAGAAAAATGAAGTTTCTAAAAGTTATATATCTATGGAAAGCAGGAATCTGTCCTTCAGAAAGAAAGAGGTAGAAAATTTCTAAGTCTTAACAGGATTTCTCGAGAAATGACATAGACTTTTTCGAGAAATGAAAGACTTCTCGCAAAATGTACCTGCACTTCTCGAGAAATGGGTTATCCCTCGAGAAATGCTTTTTCAAAGTCAGAAAATCAGAATTCTGGGATCTCTCGAGAAATCAAGATACTTCTCGCGAAATTAGAATAGTTCTCGCGAAATCAGTATATCTCTCGAGAAATTGCGTTCAATTTTCAGAATTCTAGTCTTTATTTTCCGAGATACGAAAGGTCAGGTATGCGCGTTTTTATTTTCTTTATCTATAAATAAATCTCAAATAATTGTCACATCAAACCAAACTATAAATAGACAATCGAAACAAATTAATTTTCACGCGAGTTCCTTCTTCTTCTTCTCGGAAAAGCCGACGCTTCATCTTCCTCTCACGCAAAATCCAGTCGACTGTCTCACGATTTCTTTCTCTCTCGCTTTCGTTTCTTCAAATCCAATCGATCATGGGGCCGCATTCCAAGTCCAAGGTCGGTGTGGGAAGCGAGCTAGTGCGAGAAGGGCTTGTTTCAATTTCAGATGACTTCAAGAACGTGTTCTGCTTGCTCGAAGCCGCTGGTCTGTCTTTTCTGGCCGAGACCCCTTGCAAAATCCTTTTTACAGAGGTAGAGGAGTTCTTCTCCAATGCTACAGTAAATAAGAGTGGTCGGAAATTGAAATCCTCTATTGGTTCTCAAAAAGTTAAAATGACTCCTAAGTCAATTTCCAAATTTCTGAAGTTGCCCCTAGTAGCACAAGAGGACATCCTTGATGATGATGATTGGGTCAAGGCAGTGACTTTTGTAGGTTTAAAAACAGCTAAGACACTACGGAGACAGCAAATGAATGATGTTGGAAAACTTCTAGTGGACATTATTTCCAAGGTAATACTGGGAAATACTGGAAGTCTGGGTTATGTGTCAGTGGATGTATTCAGCTTCGTCACTTCAGTCATCTGTGGAAAGAGGTGTAGCTGGGCAGATGTTGTGTTTACACAGATCAAGGAGAGCATCTCTAGTCCAAACCACGCAAGGATTATTTCTCTTTATTTGAATCAATTTGACTCTCAAGTCTTTGATATGTCCAAAGGGACTATCATTCATCATTTAAAGAAGTTGGATGTGTTCACCCTCCAAAGGTGGAACATCAGGATAACCAAGCCTTCAGAAGGTGGTCATTCCCAGGGGGAGCCTTCTGGTCAACAGGATGTGCATTCAGCTCCTCCTCCAGACTCTTCAGCACAGCATCAAGCTCCTCCATCTCCAAGTCATCTTCCATCTCCAGGTCAGCAGCATGTCCCTCCAGCAGCAGATTTAGTTCCTCCTCTTACATCAGATAATATTCCATCAGATCAGGTTCCTCCAGGATCAGAGATTCCTCCTCCTGATGTGGTATTATCCCCTATCTTAAATAATGTGGCTTCTTCTCCTCCTCCTCCTCATGTTGTTGCAAAAGAAACTGTTGATGCTAACATAGCAGATGTTCTACTTGGCATTCAGAACACTGTAGTTGATGATGAGCAGAACTCCAGTGATCACCATGCAGGTTCAGGTGCAGATTTTGAATTCCATCATGATGATGATGATGTTTCTGTTCACAATATTCCTTCTCCCCCAGCAAATACTGAGGGGGAGCAAGAGTCCTATATGGAAATGAATGCAGAAGTACAGGAACAGCCTGTAGTTCAAGTAGATGAGACTGTGAATCTGTCTTTTCTTCCAGAGAAAAGTACAGTTGTTCTTGAAGAAATTCCTGAACCAGTCCAGCCAGCCCCTATTCCTAGTCCTCTCTTTTCTGAATCTAGCTTGATTGGTCAAATTGAAATGTTACTCCAAAGGCAGAGTGCCAAGATAGATTTATCTTTCAAGGAAGTGCATGCCAGGATAACAGATATAGAGAAAACTATGGATAAAAAGCTGAAAGCCTTCCATGATAGTTCAGAAGAACTTAAGATAATTGTCATTCAGGGTGGCAAAGCTATTGATCACACCATTGAGGGTGTTGGTAAAGTGTTAGAGCAGATTATTGAGGTCAGAAAGACTCAAGAATCTATGTATAATAAGGCTGATGAACACTGCTTCAAAATTATTGATGAAGTAGGTTTGTTCAAAGACTCTGTTCTCCAGACCCTTCCTGTAGAAGTCAGAAAGGGGGAGGACAAGTTGATAGGATCTATTGATGAGAATTTGTTTGCATTTCATAATCATATGAGTGAGAAGTTTGATCAACTGTCTCAGGGAGTCCAGAAGCAGATAGCTGATGTCAAAGATTTCACTCAAAGATCTACCACTTGGCTTCACAGTGAGATCTTTCTAGATTTGGGCATTGACCCTGCTGTTCCCCCTCCTCAGTATGAGGCTCCTCAATTCTCTCCAAGACCAGATGTGTCTTCTGATGTAGAAGTTGCTTCTTCTAAGCAAGGTACAAGGAAAAGAAAATATGGTGAAGGACCTTCTGCTAAGAGATCAGTTCCTGAATCTAGTTCAGCAGGCTCTGGCAAAGCTGCTGCTACTGATCCTGTGAATTATCCAGAGATTTGGAGTCCTATTTCAAAGGCTATCATTCTTGATTCACTCAGATTAGTTGAAGAAGGTGGAATGCCAGTTCAAGACTATTTCAGCAATTCTGAATGGAAACTTTATCAAACCAGCAAGACCAAAAGGAGATTACATTACAGGACAAATAAGTACAATGATCCTACAGCTCCTCCAGCTCCTCCAAAGTACCATCCTAAACCTTTTGCATACTTCAAAAGACAGGAACAGAAAAGAAGAGACAATGCCAGAGGTTGAAGATCATCAAGTTCTATTGTCATATGCTTATGTGAACATTAAATCATAAGACAATCTGAAATCTATATATAGTTTTGATTTTGATGTGATAATTATATTTCTTATATAGATTTAGTTTTTGATGCTCTTTCCTATCTGTCTCTATTTAATTCCTTGTATATCATGTTGTGTATTATTTTGTTGCAATTCATCTTGGTAAGTAGGGTTCTGACTTCTACAAATAGGGGGAGATTGTTGGGTATTGTATCCACAATAACCTTGATTTGTAGAAAGTCAACTATGAACCAAGATTGAATTGCTTATGTATTTGATATGTTTCTCTAGTTTTGTCTTGCAGGTTCACATTGCTAAGTGTAAACTAATGTCAGGTCACAGTGGGTCAATGAGCACAGTCTCTTACAATGTAATTCCTCATTGTATGAGATATGGTGTTGACTCATATGTGATCTCTCTATTGGGATGCACTTCATGATCAAGACAAAGGAAGCTAAGGTCTTGGAGGTGTAGCTATTCTCAGAGAAAAGTTTAAAGAATTTCTTCTAAGTGTATTTCTCGAGAAGCTAAGTGTTTTTCTCGAGAAATATGAAGAGCTCTCGAAAAACCCCTTTGATTTTCTCGAGAAGTTCTTTTCAGCTTAAGTCTTCGAAGGAAATCCAAATTTCTCGAGAAGCTATCTTTATTTCTCGAGAAGTCTGTAGTGCTCTCGGAAAATCCTTTGATTTTCTCGAGAAGCCTTCTTTGCTGATATTCTCCGAGAAAATCTTTCCTCTCGAGAAGTTGATTCGATTTCTCGAGAAGTTCTTGTTTCTTCCGAAAAGTTTATTTTATCTTATTTCTCGAGAAGATCCATGTTCTCGAGAAATCCTCTTTTCTTTCTCGAGAAGCTCTGACAATTTATTTGAAAGCCGTTTTCCGAGATCCAGCTGAGATTTCTCGAGAAGTCTCCTTTCTCTCGAGAAATCTGTTTCTCGCTTTTTAATTCCGTTTTTGCCGACTTCTGTTATCCGTCTGTTTGACGTGACTCCTTTTCTAGCTTAAGGCTTAAATATTCTATTTAGACCTTCTCCTATAAAAAGGCTCTCTATCTTAAGATCTTAAGAAGATTCATTGATTCCTTTCTGACTCTCTCTCTCTCTCTGATTCAAGAAGTCGCAAAGTGCCGTGCGAGTCCCCTCGTTGGAGATTGTTCAGAAGTTTCGTTTTCTCATCTCCAAGTGGAAGAATAGATTCGATCGATCGTTGCTTGATTCTCTCTCTGAATTCTATTGGATCGATTCGAATTCTAGAAGATCAGATCTGAGTCATTTGGATCTTCCTCATCGACATCAATTCAAATCCATTCCAATTTCAAGGAGGAAGAAGAACCCTAAAGAGTTTTTCAGATCTGATTGTGATTGATAAGTATCATATCATCTCTTATTTTCATTTGATTGTAGGAGAAATTTTCTCCGAGTTGTAGGAGCTTTGTTCTCCGAGTTGTAAGAGAGGTATTCTCTGAGATTGTAGGAGATTTGTCTCCGAGATTGTAGGAGTTTTGACTCTGAGGTTGTAGGATCTTTCTTGATCCGAGATTTAGTGAAGTAGTCAATTCTAGCGGTGGTGCTAGATTGGCGAGGCCGGCAAGTGGAGTACCCAAGAACGGGGAACCACTATAAATTTCTTGCTTCGTCTGTGATTGTGTTTTGCTTTATCTGTGTTCTTTATCATCAAGATTTTATTTCCGCAAAAGACGCAATTATCACCTATTCACCCCCCTCTAGGTGATTTAGGTTAGCAATTAGATATTTCATCTTCTTCAAATTTGACAGGACATTCGAGCACTTTTTCCATCTGATTGCAAGAAAATTCAAGCTTACGGCAAGTACGCAAAGTCCATTCTTCTTCCTCACTTAGATCTAGGTAGGATATAAATTATATATAGATAGATATAGATTTAGGTTTGTGATTTAATCCAGTTTGGTATAGATTTAGGTAGGATATAATTTAACACATATTTTTAAACACGTATTGGTAAACACGTCTTGCGCTAACGGGATTGTCCCGTCTTATTTATGCAGTGTGATAAGTTAGTGGAATGGAGAGATTTTTTTCTAAAAAAGGAGCATGTCAAAGTTCGATCGATTCTCAGCAGTTAGCTTTAACTTGTAAAAGGAGTCGTGTTGAAGAGATCAAATTAGAAAATTTATCACCGAATGTCGCCTCCCCCGCAGAATGTCGCCCCCCACGCCGAATGTCGCCCCTATCGCCGAATGTATAGGGGCGACATTCGGCATAGGGGCGGCATTCGGCATAGGGACGACATTCGGTGTGGGGCGACATTCGGCGTGGGGATTGATATATGGGGATTGATCATGTACGGGCGACATTCGGCGTGGGGCGATATTCGGCGTGGGGGGCAACATTCTGCGTGGCGGCGACATTCGACATGGGGGGCGACATTCGGCGTGGGGTGCGACATCCGGCGTGGGGGGCGACATTCGGCGATAGGGGCGACATTCGACATGGGGTGCGACATCCGGCGTGGGGTGCGACATTCGGTGATAGGGGCGACATTCGGCGTGGGGGGCGACATTCTGCGGGGGAGGCGACATTCTGTCGGGGCGGCGACATTCAGCGGGGGCGGCGACATTCGGCGGGGGCGGCGACATTTGACAGATTATTATTTACGAAACAGATTTCGTCCGCTACTACCCGACGGCAGCTACTGCGCCGCGGTAGCCATCAAGACGACAAAGGCCGTCTCGACGATATCAGAGACTCATCTCGACGATATGCAGCAAGCTTCAAGACGATATGCTACAACCTGGTGGTAGCTACCGCGTCACGGTAGCCATCAAGACGACAAAGGCCATCTCGATGATATCGGAGACTCATCTCGACGAAATGCAGCAAGTTTTAAGACAAGATGCTACCACCCAGCGATAGCAACGGTAGCAGAATCTACTGTTATACACATCCTTCCATCTTCTGCAACAGCACAGCTCCAAACATGATCTGATTTTCTTCTCTTTAGGGGCTGGATCCCAACAAATAATAGGTAAGGAGAAGTAGAACCTGGAGCAAGGAGAAATAGTGAAGGAGTTTATGTGGGGTATTTTGCGAACATTTGGGCGGAGACTTCTGCTAACGTTCAACAGCGGGCTGAGACTTTTGCGAAACTTCAGCGGCAAGCAGCGTTAGTCAACAGAACAACCATTTAGAAAAGTGGATATCTTAGGTCAGATTAAAGAGCCATGTTATTAAACAAAATATAAAATCAAAACAGGCACAGGTGGATTTAAATCCCATGAAAATTAACAGGTGAGGGCAGACCAAAGCTTGGAGTAAGGACGAATATTGAAGAAGCTTCAGCGACATCATCTTCTGCGAAACATTGGATGACAAAAGACATATGATTGGATGAGTATTTGGTAGTGCAGATCCACCAACCGATTCCTTTAAGCAAAGATTTCATAAAAATGGGAGTCTTGCTTAGGGGAAAAGCATATCTAGGAGAATCTGTGGTGAGTTCCAAGAAAAGAGAATTTGCATGGAGGAGGAGTTGCTATCATGTACCTTTTATAAGCGGTCGAAGGTCATAAGGAAGTAGATGGGATATTCGGAAGAGTGATTTTCAAACAAAGGCCCATGATATCAAGGGGAGAAGTTGTCGATTGGGATTTGTGGACTTCGAGTGGGTGAGAGCGGAAAAGGCCAGGCTTAAGGGCGATGAAGACTTTTCCTAGTATTGTCGACGAAGAGAGGAAGAACATTCTCTCTCGAGTCCGATTTTGGAAGATGGGGCGCCGGTGCCAATCGAGACATGAGAGGTGTGCTGCGAATCGAATTTTTTATCACGATCGCCGTCGGTTTGGAGAATAGAACGAAAGCGCGAGTGAAATAGGGGAGCATGGACTAAGGCGGGTGAGGGCTTCCGGGGGTCGAGGGATTCTGGCGTGCGAGGGCGTAGGCTTCGTTGGAGAGGGTATGCGACAAACTGAAGCGGGTCTTGGCTTCGATTACAGCAACGAAAGAGGAGCTAGGGAGCTACATCTGTTGGATTTCGAGGGAGACGAAGTGGGGGAGTGATTTAAGTCCCGATCGGAAATCGCGTGAATGGAGGGGCTGGATTCGAGATTGTATTTAATCGCAAGGCCGGAATTAATAGTATGATAAGAGTGGAGAGAATAGTATATTATCTGATATAATAGAAATAAATGTTGGGATAGCCCAACAATAAACACTAATACAAACAGAGCAATGATACGCTGATTAATATTATGATATTAGTATACAAATGCATTTAATTTTATATATTGTACTAATAATACCTAATAAATAATATTATAATAACCGTAACTTTAACTATAATCATACAAAAACATTAACAAACATTTCATTAAAATTTTATGTGAGTGAAAGTAACTTGTTAAAAGATATAAAAAATTAGGGGTAGGCTATGACATCCATGTATTTCTTCTCATTGAGAAACCAAGCTTGTGACTTCAGCCCATTGCCTTCGTTTTCCATTCTCTTCATGGTTGTGCACCAAATCATCAATATCGTAGAAGCATCTTCTATTAGAAGCAAAACATCAAACAGATGAACCGCACAAATGGTACAACCTTAATAATGTCATTCCACCTAACTATAAAAGAATCAATTTCGTCAAAGTCATTTAACCCTGCTACCAATATGTAATGATCTCCACATGGTTGAAGAAAGGCCTTGATCCCCGAATAATCGATTGTCCAAATGCTTTTATTGTTTTGTAAATTTTAAAACAGAAATTTATTCACCTGGTTTACTAATTCCATGTGAGCAGAGGATGATTGCAAATAAGAGAAGATCTGGCATACCTTTATTAAAATGGAGAATCATGATTTCAGAGTAGGGCTTTTGCAGAATGCTTCGGCTAAGTACTCCCACGAATCCGACACAATCTCTAAAAGAAGATATATATATATATACGATATACTTCATCCAACGCAATCTCCGTAGAAGAAGCAGTTTGGGCAGATGCAGTTCTTACCGGACCGGGATTGAGGCGACATCGGCTTCGAGTGCTGGCGAAGGAGGGAGGCGAGGAGTGAGGCTACAGTTTGGGCAGATGCAGTTCTTACCGGACCGGGATGGAGGCGACATCGGCTTCGAATGCTAGCGAAGGCGGGAGAGGCGAGGAGTGAGGCTATGCCGTAAATTGATTGAAATGAAATGTCTGGGATGGAGAGTTGTATTAATTCGAGTAATATGTAGGAACGAACAAAGTGGTTCCAATTCCAGAAAACCGCTTATATTTGGTAACTGCCAAAAATAATGGCAGGAGTTATTTGAGGACGTGAAAGTTTTTATTTTTCTGCTTATTTATAGGAATAATTAAGATTAAATTATCCAAAAGATCCAACGGTGTAAAACAAAAGTACGGTAAGAGCGGGAAGAATAGTATATTGTCTTATATAATACAGATATGTATATATATAGATGTATATATATATATATATATTAAATATGTATATATATATGTATATATATATGTATAAATATATATATATGCTTATAATATACTTATATATATATACTTATATATACCTAATATATATATACTTATATATATACATTTATATACATATTGTTGTACACCCGTGAAGGCCTCAGGATGCGCCCAAAGGAAACCTCGCAGAAGAGAGATGAGGGTAGCGATCGAAGCACACACGAGCCCCAGATATGTACATAACCGCGCGCAAAAGCACACGGCAGCACACGGGCTGCACCCCTCGCCGCAAGGAGATAGCCCGAATGCGGCCCAGCCGCACCCCTTGTGGGGTGCGGCCAAGCCGCACCCTCCAAGGGGTGCGGTCGGGCCGCACCCCCCCGTGGGGTGCGGCCAAGCCGCACCCCCCCTTGGGGTGCGGCCAGTCCGCACCCTCCCCGCTCGGGGGTGCGCGGCCGTGCCCACTCCTTCTAGGGGTGCGGTCCGGCGCCCGCTCCTCTCCGGAGGACTTCAACCGCTCGCTAGGGAGCGGTTCCTCGATTCACCGTCCGTCCGAGGCATCTCCCGGGGCCCGTCGCGCATTCGGGGAGCTTCAGCGCTAACCCGCGCTCAGAACGTTTCTGAACGCAGTCGGGAAGCCTTCTCACTTTTTGTCTTTCCGGCTTCTCACTTTTTGTCTTTCCGGCTTCTCACTTTTTGTCTTTCCGGCTTCTCACATTTTGGGTTTCAGGCTTCTCACTTTTCAGGAACAGTTAGTCGCCTTTTTCACCTCCAACAGAACTGCCCGAACTGCCCAAACTGCCCAAGCTGCCCGAAGGGCAAGGTGGTCATTTACGAAAAATAGTGATCCGAGGGCCCCGAACCGGAGAATATGATTCGTCCACCGAGCATTTATGGAAACTGCCAACGGCAAAATTACCGGGCCGCCCCCGGCAAAAACTATAAAAGGAGCCCCATGGCTTCATTTGAAAGGACCTTGACTTCTGGACTCGGGAGAGCTCCTTGCAGACTTTTGCGGAATTCTCCTTCGGCACTTGAAGATCTCCTTCGGGACTTGAAGATCTCCTTAGGGACTTGAAGATCTTCATCTTCCAGAAAGGCGACGAGCAGTTCTCAGAAGAGAAAGGCGACTAGCCTTCTCAATTCCAGAAAGGCGACGAGCAGTTCTCAGAAGAGAAAGGCGACTAGCCTTCTCAATTCCAAAAAGGCGACGAGCAGTTCTCAGAAGAGAATGGCGACTAGCCTTCTCAATTCCAGAAAGGCGACCAGCATTTCTCAGAAGGAAAAGGCGACTAGCCTTCTCACTTCCAGGAAGGCGACAAGCATTCTCAGAAGGAAAAGGCGACTGGCCTTCCCGTTTCCGAAAGGCGACTAGCAGTCTTAGAAGGGAAAAGGACTTAGTTTTTTCGAGAGGTGGCCTGTCACCCTCGAAGCTCTCTTTCTCCAAGTATTGTAACGAGCAGCGGCCTGTCGCGCTCGAGTTCTAGCTTCCAAGTTGTAACTCCTCCTGAAGATAGTGAAGTTTGGTCGGCACAGCTCCGGCCGCGTGGTTTTTTACCCTTTCCGGGTTTTCCACGTTAAAAAGTCTCTGTGTACTCAACGAACCTCTAATTGACTGTTTGCGCGCTTAGCTCGCTCACGAGCTGAGGCGGTTCAAGTGAACCAGTCTCCCAAGAGCCCTAAGCGTTCCGCAACACATATATACATATATATACATATATATATACAGATATATATATACACGAGCATCTTCGCACGGGCTACGCCCGTGCTCGATGCTCTCGGGCGGCCTTCGGCCGCATCAATGCGGGCTTCGCCCGCAACCAAGCGGGCTTCGCCCGCTTGGCACGCCCGCGCGAAGATGCTCTCGGGCGGCCTTCGGCCGCATCAATGCGGGCTTCACCCGCTTGGCATTGGAGGCGGGCTTCGCTCGCCGCCTCGGCGTCGGCGGGCTTTGCTCGCCCCTCGCCGGTATTCGCCCACCCCTCGCCGGTATTCGCCCGCCCCTCGCCGGTCTTCGCCCGCCCCTCGCCGGTATTCGCCCACAATTTTTTTTTATTAAAAAAACATTTAGAAAAAAACTTTAAAAAAAATATTTAAAAAAACATTTCAACATGTAGCCCGCCCCTCGCACGGGCTACGCCCGTGCTCGATGCTCTCGGGCGGCCTTCGGCCGCATCAATGCGGGCTTCGCCCGCAACCAAGCGGGCGAAACCAAGCGTGCTTCGCCCGCTTGATACGCCCGTGCGAAGATGCTCTCGGGCGGCCTTCGGCCGCATCAATGCAGGCTTCGCCCGCAACCAAGCGGGCTTCGCCCGCTTGGCATTCAAGGCGGGCTTCGCTCGCCGCCTCGGCGTCGACCGGCCGCATCAATGCGGGCTTCGCCCGCAACCAAGTGGGCTTCGCCCGCTTGGACACCCGTGCGCAGATGCTCACGGGCGGCCTTCGGCCGCATCAAGCCCGCTTGGTTGCGGGCTTACGAAGATGCTCTCGGGCGGCCTTCGGCCGCATCAATGCGGGCTTCGCCCGCAACCAAGCGGGCTTCGCCCGCAACCAAGCGGGCTTCGCCACCTTGGCAATCAAGGCGGGCTTCACTCGTCGCCTCGGCGTCGGCGGGCTTCGCCCGCCCCTCGCCAGTATTCGCCCGCCCCTCGCCGGTATTCGCCCGCCCCTCGCCGGTATTCGTCCGCCCCTCGCCGGTCTTCGCCCGCCCCTC
Source organism: Dactylorhiza incarnata (assembly GCA_033032865.1). Taxonomy (NCBI): domain Eukaryota; kingdom Viridiplantae; phylum Streptophyta; class Magnoliopsida; order Asparagales; family Orchidaceae; genus Dactylorhiza; species Dactylorhiza incarnata. The sequence goes on from JAWHQI010000086.1 coordinate 7,944,542, forward strand.
CCCGGTATTCACTCACAATTTTTTTTATTAAAAAAACCTTTAAAAAAAAAGTTTAAAAAAAACATATAAAAAAAACATTTCAAAATGTAGTCATGGGACTACATTTAATAAGAATTTTTAACTATAAATAATAATAATTATTATTATTAATTGATATAACTTTTAAAAAAACTTTAAAATAAAATTAAAGAAATTAAGATTTTAATTATAAGAAAACGAAATGGCGGATGAACAGTGACGCGACTGTTCATCCGCCATTTTGTTTGTTGTTTTTGAATTCTTTAATAAAATATAGTTATTAATATTAATAAATAATTTTGGTTTTTTTTTTATTTTCAAAAAATTGCAGGCGGGGCCCACAGGCGGGCCCCGCCCGCTTAATGACGATGTGGGATCTTTAGTCCCACATCGCCAATAACCGCGGGTTTCCGCTGTTGATATAGCGGAAACCCGCTGTGTATTCGAACAACAGGTAGCCCCGCCTGTCCGCCCCGCCCCTGAGTGCGCCCGCCCCTGCCCCCGCCCCGCTGCACCGCACCCGACCTCCGCTTGAGCGCGCAGCCGGTCAGCCCGCATGCACCCGCCCTGCCCCCGCTTGGTCGCGCACGACCACCGGGTTCCGGCCTGACCAAGCCGCAGCCGCATTAAATTTTTCGTTCCTACGGAGGGCAAAACCGTCATTTACTGTGACTGACATTGTTGACATTCCTTAGGAGCGAACCAGCCTTATTAATATAGATATATATATATATACATATATATATACATATATATATATATACATATATATATATATACGTATATATATGTATATATATATTAAGTATATATATACATATATATATAAGTATATATATACATAAATATATAAGTATATATATATGTATATATATATGTATATATATATATATATTGAGTATATATATGCTTATAATATACTTATATATATTTACTTATATATATATATACTTATATATACTTAATATATATATATATATATATACTTATATATATACATATATATATACATATATATATAAATATATATATACATATATACATATATACATATATATATATACATATATATATGTATATATATTAAGTATATATATATACATATATATATATATGTGTATATATATATGTAAATATATATGTAAATATGTATATATATATATGTATATATGTATGTATATATTAAGTATATATTAATGTATATATATTAAGTATATATATATATATGTATATATATATAAATAAACAAATAAATAAATATATATATATATGTATATATATACTTAATATATATATACATATATATACTTATATATATATATATATGTATATCTATATAAATATATATATTTGTATATATATATGTCTATATATATGTCTATATATATACTTAATATATATATAAATACATATATATACATATATATATATATGTATAAATATATATATATGCTTATAATATACTTAAGTATATATATACTTATATATATACTTATATATATGTATTTATATATATATATATACTTATATATACTTAATATATATATATATACTTATATATATAAATACATATATATATATACATATATACATATATATATATATATATATACATATATACATAGATATATACATATATATATACAGATATATATATATACATATATATATGTACAACCCGTATTCGCCGAGTGGGCCCCTCAAGCCAAGGTCAGCCAGATCATTCGCCCCGGCTAGGAGGTGGAAGTACCCCCGGGTCGGTGGGGGTAAGCTGCGGAAGAGAAGGAGCTAGGCGAGTGGTGCCCTCACGGACCACTCGCCAGGAAGCGTGGGCATTCGCCCAGCTAAGCGGGTGCCCAGCGAATGGTGCCCTCACGGACCACTCGCCTAAAAGGATTTGAGGGGGAAATGACCCTAATACCCCTGGTGGGCTGCAAACAGCCCTTCGGAACAGCGGAGTTAGGCTGTTAGCAGACCAATTTGGGGTGCTGTTAGTAAAATTAAAAGGCAGATTCATGTTATTTGCAGACCAGCCTAGAAAAATCTATAAATAGACCCTTAAGGGCACCTTGGAGGAGATCCGATTTTAGAGAATCCTCTCCTCCAGGCTAGTTTTTGGTCGGCTGCTAGTGCCCTCCAAGGTGCCCGGTTGAGCTCTGGTTTGGGAGGGGAAGCTCTCTAAGATCTTCCGGGTGTGTGGCGGGACCTCCTCGCTTCAGCCTTGGGTCTATTCATATTCTCACATCCACCGTCAAGAGAGTCTAGTGAGGGAGAAGTAAGCATCGGCTACACCCCCAGTGGGTCGGAACTCAAGAGACCTGTTGCAGGTTTCAACATTTTTGGTGCGGTGAGCGTGGACCGTAGCCGGTGAAGGAAAATCTTGAATTAGGTTCGATGACGGGAGATGGGGGGAATGGTTCTGACTCAGGTCGCTCGCAGCCACCCGCGACAGGAGAGTGGCTGGAGATGTTTGAGAGGTTCAAGCGAGAAGTCCTGCAGACAGTTCTCTCAGCAAGGAGCGAGTGCGAGACCCCGGCAGTCCCCGTGGTTCCACCCCTGCAGATCGGCGAGAACGCACCGGGGCAGCGCCCGGGGAAGGAGGTGCCAGCAGAAGGAAGTGCGCGAGATTTTCCGGGGCGGCAGCTGTTCAGCAGTCCGACGAGTGCTGAGGTGTGGGAGTTGGGTCCACGCGAGAAGACCATTCGCTGAGCAGGGGAAGGGAGCCCCTTTTGTGAGATGATCCTCTCGGCCCCAGTGCCAGAGGGGTTTCGTGGGCCGGAGATGTCCTACTACACCGGCAAGGAGGATCCTGTCGTGCACCTGCAGTGGTTTGAGGACATGACATCAATCCTTCCCATGTCGGATGCTTTTCAATGACGACTCTTCGCAACCACCCTGAAGGAGAAAGCAAGGGACTGGTTCCACCAGCTTTCCGCAGGTTCCATCTACACGTTCGACGATCTGCGCCGAGGCTTTCGGCTGCGCTTCTCGACGTCAAAAAAGAGGAAGAAGGATGCAGAGGCTCTCTTCAAGATCAGGCAGAGGGAGGGGGAGTCCCTGGCACATTACGTGGATAGGTTCCAGGAGAAGATACACCTTGTGCAGGATGTGCCGGGATTCGCCCTCAAGATGGCGTTCATCATAGGGTTGCGAGACGGGTTCTTCAAGATGGACCTGAAAAGAAGGCCTCCTTCATCCTTTGAGGAATTGATGGAGCGAGCAGCAGAGGAGATTGAAGGCGAGGCGGCCAACCCGGAGTTCTACAGGAGGTTGGCAAAGATGAGCGAGCCCGAGGTGAGGCAGCAAGAAGGAAGAAGGCGAGATGAACCCAGGGGTCAGGGGTTCGAAAGACCGCCTCAGAATTGGAGGAATCAAGAGCCCAACAACAGGTTAGGCTGGAGGCACCAGGAAGGACCGGCGAGAGGTCAGGAAGAAGGATACCAAGGAAAGGAAGCGGGAGGAATGAATCCGGGGTGGTGGCAGGGTCCCAGACCCCCTCACACCCCAAGGGAGCAAGCTATGGCAGTAGGCCGAGGAAGAGGAGGCAGAGGAGCAAGAGGAGGTAGAGGAAGAGCAGGAAGAGGGGGCAGGGTGGCGTTGCCTTATTGTGACTTTCACCAGGAAGAAGGTCATGCGACCGCCACCTGCCCAGAATTCTTGGAGATGAGAGAGAGAGGTCAGCCACGGCGGCAGCAGGTCAGGATCGAGGAAATGCTCCCGGAGGCGGAAGAAGACCGATGCGAGGACAGGGCGGATACAGGAACCAGGGGGAATCGGGGTGATTCATGGAGGGGTTGAGATAGAGGCCTCTCGCAAGAGGAGCTTCCAGGCAATGTTCCGAAGGGACGTCGCGTCGACTTCCTAGACCCCACCCCCCTCGGAGAAGCTCACCTTCTCCTCGGAAGACATGCCAGATTATGAGGATCCATTCTGCGACGCTCTGGTGATTCAGACGGCGATTGAAAATTTCACGGTCTCCCGGATCCTGGTGGATAACGGGAGCTCAGTGAACGTGATCTTCAAGAAGGCCTTCGACGCAATGGAGGTGGAAAAGAAGAGGGTGCAGGCCTCCGACGGACCGCTGTTTGGTTTCTCAGGAGAGCGGAAGGAGGTCGAGGGAGGTGTTGGTCTCCAGGTGACGCTAGGAGGAGTCCCAAGAAACTGCCGGTTCGTCATTGTGGACGCTCCGAGCAGCTATAACGCCATTTTCGGATGCCCCCTCATCAACGCCTTCCGGTGCGTGCCCTCATCGTACCATCAGTGCTTAAAGCTCCATAGTGGAGGCGTCCAGGTCCGCGTCCGAGGAGATGCTAAGGTGGCGAGGTAGTGCTATGTGACTGCCGTCAACACCATCTCTTGGATGGCGGATGCTAAGAAGATGGATGAGGAGATGGCGAGGCCGGAGGGGCCAGGAGAAAAAGTGGAGAAGAGAGAAGTAGGGGGAGAGGGCGATGCCTGAGAGGAGAATATGGAGGTCGCTTGTGAGGAGCAGGAGGTCGAGTTGTTGGAGGTCGCTCAGGAGGAGCAGGAGGTCGAGCCGGTGGAGGCGGAAGGAGTCGCAGAGGAAGAGGCCCGGGTAGAAGGGCGAAAAGCAAAGGGCCAATGGAAGAGCCAGCCCGGCTCGAGGCGGCAGAAGAGGTGGTGGAGACGGAGGTCCTCACCCAGGAGGGAAGGGTGAAAGAGGTGCGGATCAGTGGGGGTCTCGGCCCGGAGGACAGGGTGAAGATGCTGGAGTGCATCCAGAAGAACGTGGATGTCTTCGCATGGAGCGCAGCTGATATGCCAGGCATCGAGGCGGACGTGGCTTGCCATCGTCTCAACCTCGATCCAGAAGCCCGTCCCATCCGGCAGAAGAGAAGGACCTTCGCCAGCAAGCTCGAAGGACCCATCCGCGAGGAGGTGGCAAAACTCCTCGAAGCAGGTTTTGTATCGGAGATCCAGTACCCAGGCTGGGTCTCCAACGTCGTAATGGTAAAAAAGGCCGATGGCCGATGGCGTATGTGTGTGGATTTTTCATTGTTAAATAAGGCCTGCCCTAAGGATTGTTATCCCCTGCCTCAGATCGACGCGCTGGTTGACTCAGCCGTCGGTTTTTCTGTGATGAGTTTTTCTGATGCTTTTTCAGGTTATCACCAGATCAGAATGCACCCCCCGGACGTCAAAGTCGTCTCATTCATCACCAGGGAGGGATGCTACTGCTATAAGATGATGCCCTTCGGGCTGAAAAATGCAGGAGCAACCTACCAGAAGATGATGGACCGGATATTCAGGGAGCAAAGGGGAAGGAACCTGGAGGTCTACGTGGATGACTTTATGGTGAAGAGCAAGTGCGTGAACTCTCACATCCGGGATCTCGAGGAGACCTTCTCCACCCTACGCAAGTACAAGATGTGCCTGAACCCCCTGAAGTGTGTGTTCGGGGCCAGTAAGGGGAAATTCCTGGGGCATCTTCTCACCCCTTGGGGGGTAGAACCTAACCCGGACAAGGTTAAGGCCATAATGGAGCTGGGGTCGCCACGGAACGCCAAGGAAGTTCAGCGCTTGACCGGAAGACTCGTGGGGCTGAGCAGGTTTCTCTCCCGAGCCGGGGAGAAATGCTCCCCCTTTTTCAAAACATTACGAGGTAACCAGAAGTTTGAATGGACAAAAGAATGCGAGGAGGCCTTCTAGGCCTTGAAGAGCCAACTCACCAAGGCTCCACTGCTCTAAGGTCCCAAAGAGGGGGAGGATCTATACCTATATCTCGGGGTCGGGGCAGAGGCCGTAAGCTCCGTCCTGGTTCGGGAGGAAGGCAAGAAGCAGCTGCCTGTCTACTACGTGAGCAGGGTCCCGAGGGAATCAGAGCTCAGATACCCGATTTTGGAGAAGTTGGCCTTTGCTCTGGTCGTCGCAGCAAGGAAGCTCAGGCCATACTTCCAGGCCCATTCAATTCAAGTAGTGATGGACCACCCTCTCCGCCAGATCTTCGAAGGAGTGGAGCACTCCGGAAGGCTCGCAAAATGGTCGATAGAGCTAAGTGAATTCAACATTACCTTCGTCCCTCGACTATCCATGAAGGCGCAGGTGGTGGCTGATTTCATGGCCGATTATGTGGCCGAGATGAAGGAAGATGGAGCCCCTCGTCACGTTCCCTGGAAGCTGCTGGTGGACGGGGCTTCGGGCAAGAATTCTCTCGGAGGAGGGGTGGTGCTGGAGAGTCCCCACGGAGTAAAGATCGAGCAGACACTAGTGATACACTTCCCAATCACCAACAACCAGGCGGAGTATGAGGCGGTGATCGCCGGTCTACGGTTGGCCCAGGAGCTCGGAGTCCATGACGTGGAGGTCCTCACTGACTCGATGGTAATAGCCTCTCAGATCAGGGGAGAGTTCGAGACGAGGGAGCCTGCGCTCATAAGGTACTTGGCCAAAGTGAGAGGTCTCGTGGGAACGTTCAAAACTTTCTCCATCCGGCACGTCCCTCGGGAGGAGAGCACCCCGGCGGATCGGTTGGCCAAATCCGGTCCTCGAGTCGGGGGGACCCTGACGGACCTATTCCGCCCTTTGATTGAGGAGGGAGAACTCATGGAAGTAGAGCAGCGACCCTCCTGGAAGGATCCCTTCGTCACCTTCCTGGCAACGGGAAAGTTTCCGGAGGAGGTTCCGGACCAGAGGCGCTTCCGATATAAGTCCGCCTACTACGTGCTCCACGAGGGGGACTTGTATCGGAAGACCCTCTCGGGCCTCCTGGCCCGGTGCGTTTCAGAGGAGGAGGTCCCAAGGATCTTGGAAGAAGTCCACTCCGGTGAGTGCGGCAGCCACTCGGGGAGCAGGATGTTGGAGGCAAGAATAATGAGGCAGGGGTACTTCTGGCCAACCCTAAGTAAAGACGCGGCAGCCTTCGCCAAGAGGTGCCAGAAGTGCCAAATGTTTGCCCCGCTTCAGCTCATGCCAACTCAGAGGCTAAAGAGTATCACGGCGCCCTGGCCATTCGCCATATGGGGGATGGATCTGGTAGGACCCTTCCCCCAGGCTAGTGGGCAGAGGAGGTTTCTCCTAGTAATGATTGACTACTTCTCAAAGTGGTTGGAGGTCAAGGCGTTGACTAAGGTCACCTCCCAGGTAATCCGCAACTTCGTATGGGGGGAGATCATTTGTCGACATGGGCTTCCACAGGCCATAGTCACGGATAATGGTCCGCAGTTCGCAAGCGAGGAATTCATCAGCTTCTGTGGCCAGCTGGGGATAGACCTCAGGTTTGCATCCGTTCACCATCCCAGGAGCAACGGGCAGGTGGAGGCGGCAAACAAGGTCATTGTGAACCTGCTCAAGAAGAAGGTGGAAAATCTGAAGGGCAATTGGGTGGAACAGCTTCCATCGGTCTTGTGGGCCCTAAGAACTACCCCCAACACCGCCACGGAGAGACCCCTTTCAAGCTCTCTCACGGCTGCGAGGCCGTCATCCCCATAGAGTTCGAAGTTATGACACCACGGGTAAAGGCCGCCGCAAGCGGTGAGGAAGATTGGAGAGCCGAAAACGAGGTGGAGTTGCGGCTCTCCCTCGACCTCATCGAAGAAGCTCGAGACCTGGCAGCCATTCGCCAAGAAGAGGTCAAGCGGCGGATGGCCAAGTATTTTGATAAGCACATCAGGGTCAAGCAGTTCGAGAAGGGAGATCTGGTGCTCAAGAAGGTCGACGCGGCCGGAAGATCCGCCGCGGTGGGAAAACTCAACCCCAACTGGGAAGGCCCCTATGTCGTGGAAGAGGCATTAAAGTCTGGGGGGTATCGCCTTCAGAATGTGGAGGGCCAACCTCTCAGCCACACATGGAGTGGTGACGATCTTAAACATTTCTATCCCTGAAATTATGTAATAAAAATGTTTTGAAATAAGAATGTTTTGTTTAATATGTTTGAGATTGATACTGCAGCTTGTAGGAAAAACCCCGAACGCTCCAAAAGTGGCCCCGAGCAGACCCGCTGTCCAGGCTCTCATCTAGCTGGCAGGTCCGAAGGCTCACTCGGAGGCATGTTCTATGTGAAAGAAAAGAAGGCCCCGAGCAGACCCGCTGTCCAGGCTCTCATCTAGCTGGCAGGTCCGAAGGCTCACTCGGAGGCAGGTTCTATGTGAAAGAAAAGAAGGCCCCGAGCAGACCCGCTGTCCAGGCTCTCATCTAGCTGGCAGGTCCGAAGGCTCACTCGGAGGCAGGTTCTATGTGAAAGAAAAGAAGGCCCCGAGCAGACCCGCTGTCCAGGCTCTCACATAGCTGGCAGGTCTGAAGGCTCACTCGGAGGCAGGTTCTATGTGAAAGAAAAGAAGGCCCCGAGCAGACCCGCTGTCCAGGCTCTCATCTAGCTGGCAGGTCCGAAGGCTCACTCGGAGGCAGGTTCTATGTGAAAGAAAAGAAGGCCCCGAGCAGACCCGCTGTCCAGGCTCTCATCTAGCTGGCAGGTCTGAAGGCTCACTCGGAGGCAGGTTCTATGTGAAAGAAAAGAAGGCCCCGAGCAGACCCGCTGTCCAGGCTCTCATCTAGCTGGCAGGTCCGAAGGCTCACTCGGAGGCAGGTTCTATGTGAAAGAAAAGAAGGCCCCGAGCAGACCCGCTGTCCAGGCTCTCACATAGCTGGCAGGTCCGAAGGCTCACTCGGAGGCAGATTCTATGTGAAAGAAAAGAAGGCCCCGAGCAGACCCGCTGTCCAGGCTCTCATCTAGCTGGCATGTCCGAAGGCTCACTCGGAGGCAGGTTCTATGCGAAAGAAAAGAAGGCCCCGAGCAGACCCGCTGTCCAGGCTCTCATCTAGCTGGCAGGTCCGAAGGCTCACTCGGAGGCAGGTTCTATGTGAAAGAAAAGAAGTCCCCGAGCAGACCCGCTGTCCAGGCTCTCATCTAGCTGGCAGGTCCGAAGGCTCACTCGGAGGCAGGTTCTATGTGAAAGAAAAGAAGGCCCCGAGCAGACCCGCTGTCCAGGCTCTCATCTAGCTGGCAGGTCCGAAGTCTCACTCGGAGGTAGGTTCTATGTGAAAGAAAAGAAGGCCCCGAGCAGACCCGCTGTCCAGGCTCTCATCTAGTTGGCAGGTCCGAAGGCTCACTCGGTGGCAGGTTCAAAATTCTCAAAGGGTGACCTCAAGAGCACTCACATTGACCACGCGCAGGAGAGATGACCTCACTTCACTTTCATGACTACCTAAACGAGACCCAGGTTTGGGCGAATGGTAAGAAGGTGCGAGTGGGGCAGGCAACGGGAAGGCGAAGAGGGGTGACACGCCTAGGTCATCCTCGGGCATTCGCTAGGTGGCCGGGACAGTCGCACTACAGCTTAAACGTCCTAATGAGCCTAGCGAGATATAGCGGCGAATGAGAAAGAATTAACGTCCTAGCGAGCCTAGCGAGACATAACAACAAATGAGAAAAAAGTGGAGATAGCACAAAAATGGAGAGCACAAAAATCTAAAATATACATATCTTTCAAGGGCACTCGCCCCGTTCATGATTACATTCAAAAGATTTTAAGTAAAAGACGGCAAAAAACACAGGGCCCATCTCAGGGGTCGGCAGGCTTCCCGCTAGAAGATCTATCGCTCTCGCCTGAATCCGGTAGGAGGGCGTCTTCTCGCGGCTCGCCATCCTCATCTTCCGGGAAGGGGATCGGAATGAAGAGCTCGGGGACGACCTGTCGGGCAGAGAGGCATTCGGCCTCTTCCTTCAGGTACCCAGCCTGCCGCAACACCTGCAGCGCGTGCTTCACGGCGCTCTGGGCGTTCTCCTGCATCAATTGCTCCAGCTCGTGGTGGGGGTAGAAGTGCCCCCCACTCCCCAAGGCGAGTGACGAGACCTCGGCTTCACGCGACCGCTGGGCCTCGGCCTTAACCAGCCGGACTTCTTCTTCAAGGCCAGCCACCCGAACACGAAGCATCTCGGCAACTGTGGTATCCTAAAAATAATAATAAAGGTGGTCAGAAGAAGGTGCACCAATCGGCAGCAGGTCACTCGCGGGGAGGGAGAAAATATATACCTCTGCAACAGGAAGGCTGGCGAGAAGAGCTTCCGCAGCTGCCAACTTCGTCCTGAGTTCCTGCGCCTCAGCAGAGACGACGGTCCTGGACTCCTCAACCTCCGCCAAGCTCCGCGCCAGTTTGATGCTCCGACGCGAAGACATATGCGCGAGCTCGAGCGCCCGCAGCATGGCCCTGGCGGTCTCATGGGCGAGAACCTGAGTCGTCTCGGCATCATAGACTTCAGCATCCTCCCGGCCGTAGAGGGCATACGCGATGGCATAGGCCTCACCACTGGCGAGGTCGCTCTCTATCCATGATGGGTGAAGGGTGGAGAGCGAGACCCTGTTGACATTCCTGTCCCACATTACCAGGGGAGCCCCTGAGGGGTCCACGTACTTCTCGCCGCTGGGGAAGTTCCGGTGGTCCCTGGGCAATGGAGGTGGCGGCAACGACGATCCAGCGCGAAGGGTGGTCTCGCCTGGTGCACCCACCCCCGGGGTCTGAGTCTGAGCACTCGCCCCTAGGGTCTCGTCCAAGACCCCCTTCCCCTTGGCGGAGGGGTGATTCTTTGATTTCTTGGAGGAAGAGGAGGTCAGCGCCCCAGGTTTTCGCTTCTTTCCGCTAGGCTTGGAGGAGGAGGGTTCCTCCCGACAGGCATCCGCTGCAGCCTGTGCGAAGGACACGGAAGCCCCAGAGGGACGCGGCGGATGAAGGGGGAGGCTACGCACGCCTGCATAATATTGCGAATGATTTAGCCAATGGTATAGGAGTCACAAGACCGAAACGAATGAAGTCCCAAAAACTTACCCTCGCCCTGTGGAATGAGCGGAAGCGAGTTGACGTTTCGCCGGAGATAGACGAGGTCCATCCCGTGCTCCAAGATTTATTGGTGGAGTTTGGCCTCGTGCCCCCCTAGGGTCGGGGGGGCGGAAGGTTGACTCCTCCTACTGCACTGGGGCGAGAAGTTTGTTTCCCAGGTTCCCGCTGACGAAGAGGAAGCGCTGAACCCAGTCGTGGTTCTTATTCGGGAGCCCGTAATGCTTGAGCGGGTTCAGACCCGAGAAGAATGAGATGCCGTTGGTACAGCGAAAGGTGTAGAGCTTGCGGAAGACGGGCAGCGAGAACTCGATCCCCTCTTCTCGCAGGTAGCTCGCGTACCCGACCAGCATGGCGATGGAGCTGGGGTTGAGCTGGCCGGGCACGACTCCATAATACCTGAAGGTCTGGCGGAGTTCCGGCCAGATGGGAAGACGAAACCCCACATCGAAGTGCTCTAGCGGGATCGCGAGAGCATAGAGCGAGATGGAGTTTAGGCGCTCGTCCGGCCTGGGCTTTCGCGCCTCGAACCCGGGCGGGATGTAATCCGCAACCGCAGTTAAGTAAGCCTCGTCGGAGAGGTCGCATGAATCGAAGGTGTGGTTGATGAACGCGCTGGCGCACCTGGCCCTGCCTTCCGCATCACCACCCATGTCGCGAATGACGAAGGATAAGGAAGCAGCAGAGAAGAGAGAAGCACGAGTGCTAGCGCGAGGAAAGAGAAGGAGCAGATGGTAAGGTATTTAATACGGTGGTTGAAAGGCCTATTTATAGATGGGCTAAACGGCGTTTGGGCTTTCGAGGTACCGGGTATGCGGATAGCAGTCGCGCCTTCCCGACGCCTCGGAACCCGGGCCGACCCCTCTCGCCCATTAGTGACGAATGCCCTGTGGCTATTCACTCATCGACTACGCGAAAGAGGTTAAGAAAGCATTCGGCAATACCCAAGCAAGATATAGGAAATAAAGGACAAAGACTAGAGCATTCGCAAAACACAGGACAAGATTATTACAAACAGAAATAAGAGTTCAGCATCCGCGCTACAGAAAACAGAAGAATTACAAGAAGGGCGAATGAAGATTAGCTCAATACTCCTCCCAGACCCACCGACCTCGCTTTCGCGACCCAGCTTCCAGGGGCATTCGCGGACGGAAATATGCGAGCATGTTGGTGATCTCATGGGAAGCCAGTTGGAGTTGGTCCCGGGCTCGCGCGGCGTGTCTTTCGGGAGACAACTCCCCTCCTTCACCCCCCAGGCGCTCCACCATCGCGAGAATGCGCGAGTAGTCCCGCTGGAGGTCCTTTAACTCACGCGCGACTCTCAGCCGCACGTCGTCCACCTGGCCGGTGACATTTCGCTGGATGTGGATGAGCTTCCCCAAGACCTCCGTGATCCGCTCCTTCAGGGTCGCGTGATCTGAGTAGTCACCCAGAAAGTCAGCGAGATCCCTAGGGGAAGGGAGAGGCGAGAGCATCCCCTCTTCCCCCTCGTAGTAGGAATCAAAGGGGGAGGCTTCCTGATAGCCTGCGAAATCACAACTAGGTCAGTAGTGGTAAAATATGGGAGTACGATAGGGGCAGGTGAGTGAACTGACCTGCGGTGGGGTCCTTATGACCTGAAGGACGAGACGAATGGGGGTGCGCTCCAAACAGCCCGGCGGGAGGTAGGACCTTTCCCTTTCCAGGACGGTAGGGCTGTGAGGTAGGAGCTGGAGCATCCGCAGGATCATCCACGCGGCCCTGATGACCGGATCCCTTCTCAGGAGATACCCTCGGCTCATCCGCAAGAACGGAGGGGTTCCGCAGCGGAAGGTTGGGGTCAAGGGCTACAAAAAACAGTGGTCAGCAGCGAGCAGCATGAAGGGTGAATCTAAAAGGGTTTACGACTTACCGGACTGCAATGAGGTCTCGCCCGGAGGAGGTGGAGGAGCAAGGTCCAGATCTGGAGGCCTCTCGTCCGGGGGAGGTGGCACCGCGACACTGCTCGGGACGGCCCCGTGACCGGTCTTGGGCATCGAAATCTCCTGCGAATGGTCAGAGCAGAGGCAAGGTAAGGGGAGGAACTAAACAGAGGGACGAGAGGAATCCTCATACCTGCTTCCCGGGGTCCGGAGGATTCCTCGCCGGAAGAGTATCCGCCGGCGGAGTGTTCG